>OW799237.1:79700514-80408014 GCA_941918925.1 Phyto melanocephala
GCCACGTTTTCGCTAACCAGTATACACGTTTGTATGTATGTTGTTGTTGTAATGTTGTTTTTGTGAAAAAAAATCGAGGTGGTCGTGGGTTTTTGCTCATATCTCAGTTGTTTATGAACCGATGTTTCTGATTTTCAATACCGATCTACTCGCGAATATTTCTGATATTTTAATACCTCACCCGGGTCCAAGCGATTTCGGGGGGCTTCATAAAGTTGATTTCAATATACACACGGACAGACTGACAGAGCTTAATCGACTCCCCTATTCATAAGCTTTCAGAAAATATGTTGTACTTTATGGGGTCGGAAATTGAAATTGTAGAAATTTCACACGGAATGACAAACCTTTATATACCCTTTTTCACTGTGTGAAGGGTATAATAAGAATGTGCAGCAGCTTATATAGGGAAAGGGGCCGGAATGTAAAATAAGTTAAAGCGATACTGATAACCTCTGATTTTTTTAACAATTGCCTTTATTTGCACATACAACTTTCTTATCTGTGAATTTCGGAATAATTATGTATGTGCCCACATAACATAAAATGTTGATATATTTTTCCATCTGGCAGCACTTGCAAATACTTTTTATAATCTCCGTTAGAAAATATTGTTGCTCTCATTATCAACATCCATCTTCTTGATATTGATTACAATGACGATGTCGATGATAATGATTATGATGATGGTAATAATGTTGAAAAAATAGCAGCAACAACAGCAACAACAACAACCATGAAAAAGTAAATCTTTAAAGAAAATAAATAAAACGTCTGCTAATTTATTTCGTTTCTTTTTCGTGTTGTTGCTGTAGTTGTTTATAGCGCATGCCGACTGACTGACTGACTAACTCGAATGTGAATTTTCAATTTGATTCAGTTCACTTTGAAACATTTTCCATTCCTCTTTCATTTTCAGTGTTGTTTTTGTTGCTGCTGTCTTTCTTTCCCCCTGCAATCACTTTGTCCACACATCAGTTGGTTTATGTTGGATTTCTATAGGCAATTATTTCGTGCATACATACATACATACATACTCGTACATACTACAATCATATTGTTAATATGTATGAAAATACCTGTGTTGTACATTTTAAGGTGGTAATTTCTTTTTCATATGTTTTTTTTTTCTTAAATCTAAAACATAAAACGTAGCACACCTACACGTATTAGCATATCTACTCATTCGTAATTTTATAAAAATAAACACATACACAGCCAAAGGATAAATAAACACTAGTGAGTTGTGACTATGATTTTTTTTTTCTTTTCTCGATTTGTTTATTAATGTCTCACGATTTTAGTTTAACTTTTCTTTTTTTTCATTCATTCATCATTTTCTTACACTACTAATTACAAAAAAAAAATCTACTCTACAATGAATGCTCAGAAGCAACAGCTTCTATTTTGGATTTTCATTATTTTTTGTACATACATATTTACATGTATGTATGTATTCTTGTGTGTAAATGTGTGTTTTATTATTTTTTCGTTTTTTTTTTTTGTTTCAACTTTTTTGACGTCACAATCGAATATATTACAGATGCGTGCATACACATTCACAAAAGCATTTGTTTGCATGTGTATTTAGTACAATCTCGCACACACTCACACTCAATTAGTAAAACCCAAAATTTCTAAAATGCGAATACAATGTGCCATAAGCAGATCGTATTAAAGGTTTTATATTTTATTTTATTTCTGATGTTGTTTTTTTATTATTATTATTGTTGCTGTTGTTGTTGTTGCCTGTATATATTATTTCAATGCTTTAAGTCAGTGCTATTCAACCTTTTTGGCTCGTGTACCACTAAATTCACGACAAATTTTTCGCGTACCACCAAAAAAAATATAATGTAAACAATTTTAAAATTTTTAATTCATTTTATTTATTAATAATAAAAGACAATAAAATTAAAAAAAAATAATAAAAACAACAAAAAACATAACAAGAACATGTACATTAAAAATATATTTTAATAAGGAAATCTTTCATTTAATTTTTATACAACTTATAATAAAAGTAAAAAAAGAAATTTTTAAAAGATTTAAGAAATTATACATTAAGAAAGAATTATTCAAAGTTAATAAAAAACGAAACAAAATTAAAAATAATGCATTTATAAAAAACTTAACAGAACGAGTAAATTAATATATTCTAATTAAGAGATCTTTCATTTGATTTTTATCCAACTATTAAATATAATTTAATGAAAAATTAAAAAAATAAACTTTACAATAGAACTATTCAAAGTAAAAAAAAACGAAACAAAAATGTATTTGCAATTAATTTTATAAAAATCCGAATCAATGAGATCGTTGGCACTGCATTTTTGATATTAGAGATTTTATGTCTGGTTCAATTTTTGTTAACTTTAATCTCATATTTGGCTCCAAGTTCATCGTTGTTCGGTATTTATTTTTGATTATCACCATTGAGGAAAATCCTTGTTCACATAAATATGTGGAGATGAATGGCAACAAAAACTTAACTGCTTCACGATATAACGATTCATATTCAGTTTTCTATTTCATCCAAAATGAAAAAAGACTTGTGTTTTGGAAAGCTATTTTTTGTGTTGGATTACAGGATATATCAATTAATGATTCCTTATCTTTAAAACACAATTTTGAACGTTGTTGCTCCAAAAATGGATTTTGTATCCATAAATGGTCTTCATGGCTTTTAAATGTTTGAAAATGTGTACAACAAATTCGTATTATTGTTCTCAGTTGTGCGTTTGTTTATTTCGAGGAAAACAAAACACACACATTTTAAATTAACAAGCATACTCTTTTGCTTTTGGTCAAGGCGAATTCAATAAGGTGAACTCGTCGCTAAAACAACTACAAAGTGAAAAAGTACAACGTGTATTTTGTTAGTGTAAACTAACTTGAACTGTCAAAAAGTTGTTTACGAAATTAAAAATAAAAAACACGTTTGTTTACGTATACATAATAATTTGTATACAATAAAATATTCCTTTTTGCACAAAGAGCACACACGCATTATTCACAAATAAAAATACTCTGTTTTATTTAATTTAATTTTATTTTTTTAATGTTTTATTAAATTTTTCACAATTCACAATTTTTTTATCTCTTTTTTTACAATTTTTAAGAGATTTTGCACAATTTTTCACAATTTAAAAAATTTTTCAACTAATGGCGCCCACAAATGTAAACAATAAAAAAGTAGAAGCACACATAAAAACACAAACAAAATTTGACATTTCAATATTAAAAAGAGTGCTCAGCTGATAAACAGCTGCTTTAATAACTTCACCTGATAATGAATTCGCCTTGCTTTTGGTTGAACGAATATTTTACTTTGCTCATTCGTTTATTGGTATGGTTATCATTCGCTTACGTTTGTTATTTTTTATTAAATGTAGATGACAGTGTTACTTAAATTTAAAAATTCAAAATTTCACAAAAAAGGTATACTTTTAGGATGATTTTTCTTTTTGTTTCTAATTGCAAAATAGAAATCGTTAAAATTTTAAAAGATTTCGCGTACCACTTGGAAATTTTTCGCGTACCACCAAGTGGTACGCGTACCATAGGTTGAATAGCACTGCTTTAAGTGATGAAGTTGACGGCAGATGTTTTTGTTTTCCTACTCGTTTTGTTCATGCTCTTATTTGGGCCATCATTACGAGTATATAAGGATTGCCATGAACATTTGCAGAGAAAAAATACTACAGTGCACTCGCGAAAACGTGAACACTCGAAAGTGTGAACGTCTCAGAAACGTGAACAAATTTATTTTTCCACAGAGTACTCTAAAACGTGAACAAAATCTGAAAGCTCTAAAACGTGAATACTTTTTATTTATTGTTTTTTAATCTGTTAGTTGCTCTTTGACATTGCTACGTAGATGGGCTGAAAACGAGATGGTAGACCAAAGTGACATTAGAGTGCTGAGAAACCTTAAAGAAAAAGCTCTTTTAAAGATGGCAAAACAAAAAACTTACCAAAAAAAAAAATGACTGAACAAATTCCTTTAAACTTTATTTAACTGATTCTTAATTATCCAATCAAAAAAATTTACCTGTTGGTTTTAGTTTATTTTTTTGTTATTTATCGAATGCAAAGTGAACGAATATATGTACATATTGCATTTTATGTTTTGTTATTAAAAATTAATAAAATAATTAATTTAAAATAGTGTTTAGCATTTTTTCTTATTAATATATAATTTTTTATACTAAATAATTTAACTTTTTATTTTAAATTTAGGTACTCGATAACGTGAACAAACTCGTAAATGTGAACTGCCTTGGTAAAAATTAGTTCACGTTATCGCGAGTTCACTGTATACAATTCAGTTGTTTAGTTGAATTTTTTTTTCTTAAATTTTATTTCATAAATGACATTGGCAACTCTATAAGGTTAAAAGTATACGATTATGTAAGTGCAACATATTTTAAACAGTGCCAGAAACACGTAAGTACATAAATGAGTGAATACATAATTATGTACGGTGTGTTTGTTGTTATGTAAATATGTATCTATGCATGTTATAGGTACAGCTTTAATGAACTACATACGTATGTATATCAATACGTACATACATACACACGTATGTACATAATCATATTTATGTTGAATAGATTTGAACATTATTGAACAGCTTAGCAAATCACATCACAGGAAACAAGTTTAGTTTTTGTAAAGGTCAGAATACAATTTTAAAAATGTCAAAATTAACACAATCGAAATATTAAAATGTCTTTAGCTTAAATTTCTGACAATAATGGATTTAATTAATTAATTTTAATTAATTTATTTAATGGTGATTTTAAAGTTTGTTTAACAAGAATATCAACTTAGTGAGATGTTATTATATTCATTCATTTGAAATATTTAATTAAAAAACAAGTAAGAGCAATATATGCGGCTGTGGCGAATTTTTGATACCCACCACCAATTTGATGTACTTTTATAGCAGAAAATGCATTATTTTGTTATTAACAGTAATCGCCATGGAATAATCTCTTTATACTAAAATATGCTTTACTTTCTTTGTAGAACTTCGATATCTAGTAAAATATTTTCGTAGTTTTAGGGCCATTATTACAACTTGCCGTTAGCTAAAGGCAGGATTTTGTTTGGCAGATAAATTGCTTTGCATTATAAACCATTAATTTATTATTTTTTTATTCATTAAATATTATTTAAATTAATAATAATAACAATAAAAAAAAATGAAAGTTGTAATAATGCAAAGCTATTTATCGAGCAGACAAAATTTTACCTTTAACTAAAGGCAAGTTGTAATAATGGCACTTAGTCTTTCAATGAAAGTGGGCGTTAAAGTAGGTGTGTAAACATAGTTTATGCTAATAAATAAAACTAAGATATATCAATACAGAGTCCCTTATTCTTCCAAAAACTTTGTCATTAGAGAAATTATATGAATATAAAATAAAGCGTTATATGGGAGGTGGGCGTTAAACTGAGCATGTCACCTTCATTTTCTAGCATAACAATACGATTGACTAGAGAGCTATATGTTCGAAATTTCATCATTATATCTCCAATTCTGTCGGTTTTATGAGCATTTAGATTTCATTGACAAGAGATTAAGTGAAAAGTGGGTGATGAAGTAGGCGTGTCAATGCAGTTTTTACTAGTAAATTCAACTTTGATATTTCAATATAGAGTCCTAGTATTCTTCCAATAACTCTTTCTATAGAGAAAATATATGAATTTAAGATAAAACGTTATATGAGTGGTGGGCGTAAAAGTGAGCGTGTCACATTTATTTTCCGTTAGCGCAAAGCCTTTGACCAAAAAGTAATGTTTGCAAAATTTCAGAATCATACATCTAATTTTGTCAGCTTTATTACGCGTTATAAATTTTTGTACATTTTTATCTATAACTCCTTCTCTAATTCATAGATTTAAGCAATTTTTGGGGAGAAATATTTTTTTACTCAAAAAATATACATTCGAAATTTTATGGCTCTACGTTAATGGGTTTGGACACAATTCCATTTTATTCGATGTTGGAAGGACATGGTTTGTTTGATCTACTCCTGCGTTACGAGATATAACTCTCTTCCTAATATTCCGATTTAGCCCATTGTCAATACCAAAGAAGCCGTGTGTATAAGAAATATTCTGGCTAAATTTGAGTCGCCTAGCTTTTTCGGTCCGACATCTATCGTGCTTTCAACAGACGGGCAAACGGCAGACATAGGTCGATCGTCATAAAATTAAACCCCCATTCAAAATATATATACTTTATGGGATCTAAAATGGATATTTCGATGTGTTACAAACTAAATGACAAAATGAATATAACCCCACACCATTTTCTTGGTGGCGGGTATAAAACTTGTGTTATATGTAACTTTTAAACCATTTTTTTCATTAAACAAATAAGAACATTTTATTTCATATTCGCTTTGAAAGTTTTGTGCAGTCAGTTTTCTGTTAGAGTAGAGTAGTCTCTTGGCTATGAAGAATTTAATTAAAGAAAAAATTATAAAAATCTCAAATGTAATATTTAAATACAACAAAAGCACCATCCTCTTAATCAACATGTTACAAAATGGAACTATGGTTGCAAAAATTGCTTTGGCGACATCTTATGCTAAAGGCAAACATTTAACTTGTGGTAATGACGTGTCAAAAAACGAATACAGGAAAACAGATTTGTTTTTTAATATTAAATCTTTGTAATAGAAATTTACAATATGTATAAAAATCTTAAATCTATTACTAATTATATATTAATTACTACCACTGTGATAACTAAGTCTTTATATTCAAATCTTAGATTGGATTGGAGTTACGGGGGGAGCCTTCTCGCAAGACTGAAAGTATCGGCTTTTTTTAACCGCTGATGTCCTTCGAATAGCAAGATGTCTCTGGCGAGAGAATTGGAATGGACCGTCAGTCTGTTTACGTAGTTGCGCGAATACTTTATTGTTTCTTCAGAAACAGTGGGAATATTTAGATCTCGGTTAATGTAGGTGTTACGTACGTACCATGGTGCGCCGACAATTTGTCTGAGTATCCTAGATTGTCTGCTTTGAAGTTTTTGGATATTTGATGCACATGCTGTACCCTATAGCTGGATGCCGTAAGTCCATGTTGGCTTTATGAATACAAGAGGACTTTGTATTCCAGAGCAAGTGTTGATTTTTGGCCAATAAGCCAATGTTTTTTTCAGTTTCATAACAGATATTTTAGCCTCAATGTGACGGGACATTGTTAGGCGACGATCAAGGTGAATTCCCAAATACTTAACTGGATTCTCCACCGGGATGGAGACAGATAACGATAAATTTCGTTCTTATTCATTGATATGTTGAGAAGCATGAAGTCAATTTGAATAAATAATTCTATATTTTAAATTTCATTAAAATGCTAAATTAAATAGTTGATATTTATACACAATATTTGTAATTCTGATCAAAATAGTGCTGATGATGAAACCGTAGCTGGTTTCAAAAATGCATTCCACTCGTCTAGTATCGGATAACAAATTTTTTCCAAGATGTTCTGTCCTTATCGCATTGAACTTATAGCCATAAATTTAATTAAAATAAATTAGTAAGTGTGTTATATTCCGTCGTCCCGAATCTAAAGCTACCCTTCACCATCATGGAGGCATAACGAACACATCGTAGCTTAGCCTAGATTTAAAACTTCATGTTATATGACTGTTATAGTTAACAGTATTTTTCTACTCAAGACCTTTCATTTGATACCCATATTGGTGGGGTTAAAAAAAGAATTCCGCCATTTTGTTTCAGACGCCTTCTTGGATTTTACACTTTTTTAATTGTTTGGTGTATTCAACTGGTCAAGCCCTTTCAATTAATATCAATATTGTAAGGAATCAAGGCGGTACATGTTGAAATAGGAAATATGACCCATATATTGTATAAATTTACTGACCGTCATTTTGTATAAATATTTTTTTATTGTGTATGTTGGGCTACTCTTTTCAGTTGATACTCATATTGACACTTTTGGTTGTACAGAAACAGAAACAAATTCGAATTTCGCTTGTAAGTTTTAGGAAAAACAACGAAGCAGTTGTATTTTGGTGCTTAAATCTCAGTTAGTTTCAAACCAATTTGTTAGTGTCTCTTAGAAATAAATTTTCAGACTACGACTTATAATTTACAGTCTTTAACGTGTCAAAACGTTATTCAGGAGTTTGAAATTTGTTAAAAATTAACAAAAATATATACTTATTCTTACCTATAACTTTGCCGATTAGAAACCAAATAGTCCAAAATTGTTCACTAATTTCTTTAGAGGCATAATCACATCTAAAAATATCCACAAGCGTGTCTGGGGCTAAAAAATTTTAATTTTTGTGTTAAAAAAGGGAAAAAACAGAGGCAGTCCTGTTTGTTGGATTATGCTCTTTCTCAGAAAAAAAAGGGGCGATTGTACTGATTTTCAATTTTGATCTGCTCTCGAATATATCTGACATTTTGATACCACACACGGGTCTAGTCGATGTTAAGGGCTTTAAAAATCACAACAGGACCCTCGGAGGCCCCAAGTGAGCTATGCCTTCGGGCGGCTGCCGGATCTAAGGGCTTTAAAAAGCTGATTTCAACATACACGCGGATATTACTCAGTTGACTCCCCTATTCATAAGCTCTCGGGAAATATATACTTTATGTGGTCCGAAAGAAAGAAATTTTACACGGAATGATAAACCTATATATACCCTTACACTATCTGTGACTGATATAAAAAACAGGCTAGATGTTTACAAGTTCAATGAGAGGCTGGCCTAATTTGACAGTCTTCTCACACAAAGTAAATGCGGGGCATCTATCAACACCACAAAGAGAGAGTCAAATTGCCACCTCTCTGTTCCAAGCTGATATCATGCAATTGGACATGACCCTCTTTCTGTTTAAAAGTGGAACCTAAATAATTTTTTTTTCTCATGACACCCAATTGAAAAGCAATAAATACATTCAGCCTATACGCTTTCCGTAGTTTGGAGCAAAAAACACAGTCACTTAGAAGCTCCCCAAAGGCTTGCTCTACAGTGATGCTTAAACCGAGAATACCGGTGCTCCTGTCTTTTGCGACACCCCAAATTAGAGCACCGATCACACTTTGTAGCTAATTTTTTGGGAACTTGTAGGCAAAGTGAGAACAGTGATGCTGCAAACCCTTAACGTAATACAAGGTGGGCCGAAAGAAGTCATCTGATGTTGTTTGGTTCTCATTTTTGATTATGTTTATTTGAACCTTTAGAATTTTATTGCTCCAGTCGAGATGATGATATCGGCCAAATGTGCGCCGTCACAATTGATTGCTATACGGGCTCGTTTTATGACATATTTCATCACTTCGGGCGACAGATTTGAGGGGTTCTTGGGATCTTGCGGGCCAATGTTAATCACCAAAACAAGGTATTAGGCGACCCGGGAACGCCGCCTTTAGAATATCGGTTGTGGCTCGCGCAATGTCTACCGTTGCTCCGTCCTGTTGGAACCACATGTCGTTCAGTCCTAATTCGTTCATTGCGTCAAAAAAAAAAACATCCTATAGCGCGCACCGTCCGTCCACTGTTGTCGTTTGAGTGTCTCGCTCCATGGCTTGTTCACTTGTATTCTACATCTGTCCAGTTCACAAATGCCAAAACAGTTTTTCATTGGCCGCCCATTGCAAAAATAAGAGCATCTTCCAATAGGGTGATTTCCTTTGGCCCACCTTGTATTAAGGACCTGAAAACGCACACATATTTAAAAGCGAGCGCAAATTTTCGTTGAGGTCCAGGAAAGAACTACTGGTGGAAATTGCCATCTGTCAGGCCGACCAACCATTTCCCGCTTTATATGTGTATGCCGAGAGCAAACTACGACAGCCAATATCGAAAATGTAATCAATACATTTCTTATTAGGTTTCAAATATCAAAAGCAAAGAAAAAAAGTTCGAATACAATTTCAATCAATACGAAATGTCGCAATTTTCTCTAGGTTTGATATCAAATTAGTTTCACATTGACGGCTATGATATTTCAAGTGCTTCATTTAGGTCTTAAAAAACAAACTTCATGAGTTCCTCTTGGGGATTCAAATCTAAAAAAGTTTCTCGGCAATGTAGACTTAAGATGCAACTATTAGGCTATTGAGTTTTATTTCAAAAAGACATAGAACGCTGCACAAAGAAAATTCACCGTCACTAAATAGGTGGACGCAATTGGAAGAGTACGTGCTTTATTATTTTTTGGACGATTATGTTGAACGTATAATGGACGTAGTGCGCGATATGTATTTCGAATAGCACCATGATTTTCAAAATAAATTTTTACAATTTGTTCATTCGTCAGTCATTCATGTTTAAATATCAAAATAAATATAAACCACTTGACAGCTGACAAAATAGCCGCCAGTTAAAAACGTGTTGGCAACTTAAAACCACCGGTGTATTAAGCTTGGCAATTCGAACCGTAGTGTTGAGAGCTTAAACATCACCTTATCAATTAATATTCCATGATGAAAACGAAATCCGGCCAGAGGTTAACGATGCATAATTTAAAAGAGATTTTAACTTAAATCTAGTGTTAGTGCCAGTATGGGAAGGGTTGATTTTATTACCTTTCAATTATAATTTTATTTTAGTAAAGACTAACAGTTAGTGCCTTCTCATAGTTTTTACCCTTGTACTAGAGGTTTTATTAAGCTAAAAGGATTCGGGAAATACTGTTATATAATAAACATTCTTTATACTCAATTGAAAAAATCTCTTAAAAAATGTGTTTTTGCTTTCACCAAAAGTTGGGTATTTTTTTTTCGAAACTCGTTCGCATAATTTAAAACTTTTATTTATTCTCCGTTTCTGCTGTGTTTGTTTGTTTGTTGTGCGAATAAATATTTTATGCATATTTTGCTGATGTTTCTGTGAAATGCGAATGTGGCAGACAGTTGTTGCTGCCGCTTAATGTTTTTTTCTTATTTTTATTTTTTGCTTTTGGCTCTGTTACACTTAGTAAATGATTTTGTGTCTTTGAATTTTTGTATTATCATCCTTTTTTACCCTGCTTTCTTTTTTTCGCTCATAGTACGTATACGTATGTATGTATGTATGTATGTATGTGTATTTGAGTGTTTAGTTAGTTGTTGGCTGTGTATGGCTTGGCGCGTTAGCTGGTTTGTTGGTTGGTTAAATATCTGTCTGTCGTTTTGTCTTGCTATTTAGTTTGTTCGTCACATGTTTAGAAACACTTTATGTTTTGGGCACTTATTAAAATTACAATTTGTTTTTGATTATACGTTCGGTAATGCTGGCTTAAACAGGGACGTCATTAGCGCATCATGTAAAGGACTTTATGGTGAGGGCAAATGAAGGGAAACATATTTACAGTACGTTCAATATTTATTCATCAAGCTACCACAGTTCGGATAGAATTTTTTTGTTTATGTTTTTTGTAAATGAAGTTCGATATTTAAAACAAATGTGAGAATAGAGAGAATTGTTTTTTATCTATAGACTTTGACAGCTGAAGTTTAAAATAATTGGGAAAACAAAATAATCAGCTGACGAATCAGGGCTGCCTGATGAATAAATTTTCCTTGTTTGCATTATAGAATTAAATTTTTGTATAGGTACGTACAGGGGTAGCCAAAAGTCACCATGGGATTAGAAACAATTTTAAAATATATTCGTTTATATATTTTATTCCGATTATATTTATAAACAGCACCTTAAGAATTTATAATAGTAGAGAGATTAAGAACTGAGCAAAGAACCATAATAGTAACAGTAATTTATCATGAAAACCAACCATCAATTATTTTAACGCGAAAAATATATCGTTGACATTTTAACGTCAGAACTTCACCCTTCGAAGCAATTATTCGTTGCTTAGTAAATCGCCGCCATCAACAGTCGTCCTAAAAGATTTGCCTCAAACCGTTAGATCACGTTTAATTCGCATTGCGGAAAATATTAAGCAACGGCGCATTAAAAAACAGATTTACTGTGCAATTGGTGCAAGAATTAAAACCCACATATCATCGGCAATGTCTTAATTTCATCAGTTGGCCAGAAATGAAATCGACTTTACTGAAATTCTGATTATGAGTGATGAAGCTCATTTGAATTGCTTTATTAATTAGCAGAACTGTAGGTTCTGGGATTCTGAAATTAAAAGAGCTTTTTATCAACGCCAATTACATCTAAAAATATTACTGGGCCTTAGTTCTTTAAAAATGGAAATGGAAGTGCTAAAACCGTAAATGGCAAGCGGTATCGGGTACTGATATTTAGAAGATTTTGTATTTCCTGATCTTGTTAGCAGACCTCAGTTGTGATTTCTGCAGAATGAAGTCACTGTCCGAGATACAATTGCACTTTAAAGTACAATTTTTGGAGAGCGAATAATTTCCAGAAATTCGGAAATTAATTACCCATCACGTTCGCCAGATTTGTGAGTGACCGACTATATGCTTTGCGGTACATGTGAACAGGCTCGTGACACTCCTTGGACTCAAGGCCAAAATTGCTGCAGAATTTGAGCGCCACAGCCTCAAAGATTGAAAGATGTTATGGAAAGTGGTCTAACACGAGCCCATCATTGCGAAGCTGAAAACGGGGGTCATTGTGACATTTCTTACATAGTTACTGCCGTATTTATTAAGAATATTTTAGGTTTATTAAAACCATATTTAATAAATTTCTGTTCAATATCTGTCTAATAAACCTATTTTAAACCTTAAAGATTTTTTTTCATTTGCATTTTGTCGTATTTCATAATCTGAGGAAATAAATATATAAACGTAATAGTTATTAAATTTTTAAACTCTGTGGTAACTTTCGGCCCACTCTGTATGTACCATAGAGATGTAACAAAAATGGCTATACACAGTTATTTTTTTCATTATCGCTTCTAGTTCTTATCATTTCCTAGGTCGTTGTTACTTAATAGTCTTTTTTATTTTTCAAATTTATTTATGCTGTCTAAAATTCCCTTACTTGTAAACTTATAGATTTTTTATTTCAATTTGGTTTCCATAAAACTCTTATCGGTGTCAATTGTTTTTGTCAACCCTCCCTTAAATGAATGTTAGCTACGTACACTTTTATATTCGTTTGCACATATTGTGAGTGTTTACAGTCTCCAGACTACAGAGTTGATTGTTTCATTTATAAGTAACGGCTTCATTTGGCGGTATCTACAAAGTTATGCAAAAGAGGTGCATGTAGCCTTTATTTTTTTATATATATTTTTTTCAAACATTTGAAATATGTGAAATGAATTAAGTAAAGATGTGTAAACCGTAACCTAAAATAATATACAAATATTTTTTTCTGTGAAACACAATTTTTTAATAGATTTTAACAAGAGAATTTTATATTTTATGATCCTCAGATTTAAGTATTTTGTTTTAAAAACAAAGCAAATTTTTTGTTCGTTACAAAATTTTCAAACGTCTATATTTAACGAATCATTTTCTTAACTCCGTTGAATTTTTTTATTTTACTTTGTTGTCTTTAAACTGGTTGAATTTCAAACAACATACCATATTTGAAAGACAAGTATGTATACTTTTACGTACTTAATGTTCATATTGTGTGCATATACATTGGGATGGTTGAGTGTAGTTATCTATGTATGTATGTATGTGTGGGTTTGTGTATGGTTGGGTACTTTAGTTCATAGCAGTGTTGGATAATAATATTGGTTTTGTTTGTGTTTTAAATATCAAAGTAAAATGTACTGTTTTTGTTTAATAAAAAGTACTTTAAACATAATAAAAAGTACTTTCTTTTAATAAACGAAATAAAATAAAGTTAGTCGATGGCAATCTGTTAATGGTTATTTTTTTTACATCTTATTTTTTAACTTAAAAATAGGAAAAAAAATATAACTTCAGACAATACAATATTGTTCATTTTCGAGCTTGATGTTTGTTATTTTTTTATATAAAAAATTAGTTCAACATATTGATAAAGAAAGATTGAAGGAAATATTTAAAAAAATGTTCGTATAATTGAAATGAAAATAAATTATATTTTAATACATAAAGTAGAAATCATTTGTGTTTTTCAACAATAAGTTCTCAGGTGATAAAAAGAATTCATACAATTTTTTAAAAAAAACTTGCAAATTTAGTTTTCTCTTCATAAATTTTTTCATAGTACTTTGTTACTTTTTTGACTTAATAACCTTGTACATTTTATAATAACTTGCACATCCCTGGCATGGACTGAAGCCATATGCGGTAGTTGGGTTGAACAAAATCAACTAAAATAACAACAACAAAGGCTTCCTACATAGCTTTCCTTCCGTCCGCTCATCAGTTAAAATTAAATAACTGAAATGGCAAAAAATCGAAGAAAAAAATCTAAGAACGTAAAAAAGAAGAAGAAGAAAACGTGGAACAACTAGAACAACAAGCAAAAGCATTAAAGTTGTTAGGGCATAGAAAATACACGTTTAAATAAATGTTTGTTGTTTCGTTTCGTTTAGTTTCGTTTTTTGCTTTGGTATCATATTCGTTACGTATCGCAACGTACTATTTTTAGCTGTGATACTTACTTATGATTATGTATGTATGTATGAATTTTTTGTTTTAAGTAACTTGCGTTTGTTTGTATGTTTCTATTTATGTACATATGTATGTATGTATGGATTTACCATTGTGTCTGCTTTAAATGAATACATAGTGAGTGAATATTCACAGTAGATGTAGTTAGGGTCCAACGAATCTTTTTTACCTACATTATGTAAATCACTTACAGATGTATTTGTATATAAAATTTCATTTACTTATTTTGTACAAGTATGTATATACATACATACATATATAACGAAAACTCAATTTAATTTTTTCTCTTACTGTGTACCTACATATGGACATACATACATACATTTTGATTACTCTATGTTAAAACAAGATATTTGCCCTATGGAATTGTTAACAACAACACTTTTATAAATACAAATCAAACACAAATGTATAAGTTAACGTACGTGTGTATATACGTACTAGGTACATAACTCTTGTGAATCTGTTGTATCAGGGAGTAAATGCACGATTATTAAGAGGTTTGTTGTACATACCTACATACATACATACGTACATACATAAATACATGTTTGTTTGAATTTTGTTGTATATAGTGAGTTCAGTATTGAGTATTTTTTTTATGGAATTTAAAACATGAACATGTTGTGAACATGATAACACGAACTCTGAAAAAGGTAAAGAGTAATTTATGTTGGTCTTGTTTCTTCTATAAGAACAGTGTAACGTGTATTTAGATAAAGATTAAGAAAATACATAGTTAAAATAAAACTATTTAAACAGTTCTATCGGGTAGTTTTTTAACCGTGTGTGTTTTGAAATTAAAAATACAGACAAATTTAAAAGGTGAATTAAATATTTATTTTCGGCAATAAATGAATGCCTGCCTTTTACTTTTTAAATGTTGCCCGCGGTTGCCTTTTAGGTGTCGATCTTCAAGCTTAAAATGTTTTTTGTAGCAATTTGGCATGTTTCTTCTAACAATTCTACCAGGATCTCACCAATGGCAGCAGTAATGTTGTCTTCCAGGGCTGGATTTGTGGCTGGCTTGGACTTGTACAAAAAAAACTTTACCTATTCCCACAAAAAATAGTCTAGCAGCATTAAATCGCATAATCTTGGCGGTCAATGGACTGCTCCAAAACGTAAAATAAATTGTTTATCAAATTTGTCTCTGCATAGGTAAGTGGTATTACATAGCGTGTGGCATGTGACACTATTTTATTGATACTACATATCAACCAAGTTCAATTCTTGCATTCTAACCAAAAAAAAACAAGGTCGGTAATAACCGCAAAGCACCTACATTGACTGTAAAGTTTCGATTTTTATCATTCTTGAGGCATCTTCGCATTCGGGTTGGTAGATTAATGCTTAAAAAGGTTAAACTAGTACCATAAAATGCAAAAAATTTACAAAACAAATTTCTCATACAGCTTGAATTAAATGAGGCCACTAAAAGTATTTATGTGGTCACCACAGTTAAAAAATGCAAAAATCTGTTACCATTGTGGACGGCTTTAGCTTGTAAATTAAATTAAATTAAGAAAACACTGTGAAACACTGAACAAAGGGTCAACTAGTTCATGTCCCTGTTCCAATGAAGGAATGCTCTGGTTGAGTTCTCGAAAAATAGCTCTCAAACCCAATTTTTTACAGTTTTCCTCTAAGAACTAAAAATTTACTATAAAATATTTTGAAAAAAGAATTTAAGCCGATTTCTTTTTTCGAATAATAAGAAAATATATTTTACTCTGGATGACTTTTAGCTCCATATAATATTCGCATAAACAATTTTTGAAATTTCACTAAAAAGACAGTCAGTTGTTTTATTTGACACCAGTAATAATTGATGTCCTTGAAGAATTAATCGCTGCAAACTTGCTGGTACTCGTCAGAAATATTACGACTTCTGTTGTTAAATTTAGGTTAGGTAGATAGCAAAAGAGAGGCATTAAAATCCCAATTGCCCAATTGGCAATAGAATATAGAATAGAATGTTAGAACCGTAATTCTAAACTCAACTAATATTTTGACTAAGAATCCAGTCTTGTCATTGTAATTACGTAGAGATCTCCAATACAAATTTCTTAGGTATTCCAAATTTGGCAAAGTGTTCACATCGAAGTTTTCGTGTCTATTACGCTGAAATGCAGAACATTGACAAAGTTAGTGTTCTAAAGTCTTATTCTCTTTGCATGCTTTACATGTCATATCATCCGACAGCCCTATACGAGCTAGATGAGTTCTCAGCTCTGTGTGACCTGTTACTATACTCTAAAGCAGCTATTTAATACACGGCATGTTTTTTACATCTGACTTGATAAACTCCACACTGATAAATACGAACATGTCGTGTGTTACCTTTAAAACGTTACTTCTGTAAAAAAACATGTGTTGAGACATCTGACAAATTTCAATTAGAGGGCGCTCTATTTTCTTCTGTCACAACATCTGACATCAGCCGTTGGCAGAAATCTCTGCTGCTGGAAAGCAGTCAGCGACGGTTGTCTGTAAAACTACAATTTTGACAGACATGCAGATTAACATATGTCTCACAAGTTTTAAAGTCAGATGTAAAAAACTTGCCGTGTATTAGCTGCTTTAGTCTCCTAAGTGTTGTTTTACTTCAATTCGTAATCGATTTAGTATTTTTCTGAGCTATTGCCTAAACAGAAAGTGAGTACGATTGAAAGCATAGCACAAGACACAAGTTATTGATACCACACGAAAGAGAAACAAAATTTAGAAAACCCAACCTACAATCCTATATTAAATTTTTCAACTTAAGACTTTTATGCTAACGTCACAGAATTCACTTTAATCATAAAAATTTTATGTCCTAATTCAAATCCCTATTCTTAGCACAATTTAGTTTAATTATTTGTGGTAGCTGAGATCTATTAAGCCTTTAAACCACAGTTGACAGATTTTCAACTTTTCTGTGGTTTAGACATCGGCAAGAGCAATTAGACTTCCGTGAGCCCCCACAATTGCCTTCATTATTTGTTTTATTTATAAATTTATAATATAACTTTTTTTTTAATTTTTAAATTAATAATTTTGAACCTACTGCCCAATTTGTTTTTAGCAGTTATAAAAATTTCATCTGAATTTTGCTGCAAGCTTAGCACTGTGCCTCTTTAATTTTAAAACGAATTAAACTCTCTTACATACTTTTTATGCTGATTATCGTTCAAACAACATACAACAATTTTGAGAGATGTCGATACGTACGTACGTATGTACATACGAGTAGGTATGTATTATATACAACAACAAGAACAACAATAAAATATAAGCAACGTGTAGTTGATAACACTACAGGATAATAATGATAATTCCTGGAATTTAATACTCATTTGCTTTTTTTACGAATACTCTGTGTGAGTGTGTGTTTTTTTTTCTTCTTTTCAAGCCTTAGACACGTTTACGCATTTAAAAGGGACGACTAAAGCCGAAGGCAACAAACGACCCTCACGTTAAAATTATCTACAAGGATAGAATGACAAAATAACAACAACAAGAACAACAACAACAGTAAAAATGTAAAAAGTAAAAGGAAATGAAAACATAAATCGAGGACATTGATGTTGAATAAAAAAGGTTCAGCAAATATATAAAGGATTTATAAACATACAGACATACATACTTGCATACACAAGTAAGTAGTTGCATGAACAGTAAATAAACACAATAAAGTATATAGAAAAAGAGAGCATTAACCAGAACGAGTATCCATAGAAACCATAGAAGCGATAGCAAAAGTATCTTTACATTCACACAAACACATGAATGTATGTACGTACTACATAAGAACCATAGTAACTCATACATATCGAATCAATTTCAAGAGAAACTTGTATAATTTTAGAATTAAACTCATGGAGTATCCTTGACAGACTCAGCCACACATACATATGTAGTGTAGATTCGTATATAAAACTCAACATTTTAAAGCTCCCTAAGGTCCTGTTATGGATAAGAGTAGAACTGTTTGTATATGAGTTGTATACGTAAATAGATTTTCTTTATTCATTCGTTTTTGTTTTGTTTTTTTTTTTTAAATTTTTGCAATTTAATATCAAAGGTTACATTTGAGTGAACTTGAACAAAGAGCTGTGTCTCTAACGAGACAACAATAACAAAAGAATTCAATGCTTTTTGTATCTCAAGGAAGCTGTCAAAGATGTTTCACATTGATTACAACTAAAATGGCAACATGCTTTTGCTTTTTCTCCACATAAATTATTTAACCGTCTTCTGTCATTTATCTCGTTACTGTTTTGTTGTTGTTTCCTCTATTGCGTTTTTGTTATTAAATTTGAATGGATTTTTTTTGCTTAATTTTAGTTTACTGACAAACTGGAAATATGTATGTGTGTTTACTTAATATTTTAATCTCACCTTTAAAAATAAATTTCTAAATAAAATTTGAAAGGAAACACATGCATATGAATTTGTAGTTCAACTTGGGCAAGTTTTCTATTCGTTTTATTATTGTTATTTTTTTAAAACCATAATTCAAGGGAAATTTGTATTATAATTAAATTTTAAAAATTGTTTCCCATGCTTTCAATCCATACCTGTTCAATATTCATAACACGCAAAAAAAAACAACTTCATTTTCAATTTTATTTAAATCCACCCCTATTACAGCCTTTGTCATGGTGACAAGGGTATATTTTTACACATCACAATTCTACAATTGTCCTGCCGTTTTGTAATTTTAATAACATTCACTGGCAAACTCAAATGTAAGTACGCAGTATAACTATTTACAATCCTGGTATTATAGGCAGGAAATCTTGTATGGGCCTGTTAACAACACACATACAGACCAAATCAAGGTATATGTATGTGTGGTATTCCAATGTAATGAAATATTTTTTAAAATCTGCCTATTTTGGGACAGAAAAAATATTAAAAACTAAGAAAAACAGTTTTGAATTTTATGAATATCTTGTGAGTATTCCTTACAACCAGGTCAAAGTTCATATTTGACAAATAAGCCCATGATTTGTTTATTTTCTAACGAATTCTTGATGTGGTTCTAATGAGTTCTTGATGTGGTTCTAGTAAATATTATAAACATTTTCACATTGTCTCAAAACTGCCAGTATAAAGAAATGTTAACAGCTAGTTCTGTGGCTTGGAGCTAAAAGGGCCAATGTCACTTTTTTGCCCTTTTGAGTGAATCACGGCATTAGATTTGTTTTCTTGCTCTATTTCATTATGATAAAACAGCTAAAGTCATACTTAAGCCAGAACAGCTTCATAAATAAAATGCTGGCCAATGTCAGTATGAAAGCACCTATAAAAGTTAAAGTTCAATTCCAATTTTCTCAAAAGTAAATATTTTGACATTGGCCCTTTTAGCTCCAAGCCACAGAATTATTCACAAATAAAAGGATTTTAAAAAACAATTGTTTATTTAACGATTTTATTTTAAAGATATTGTTTTAACAGAATATTCGACTTGTTTTATACTTGATTAAATCTGTGGTTTTCATGGGCAACACCGCGTATGTTTATTTTATACGATTTTGAGTTATTAATGCCATATTGCGTGGTTTTAAACGGTCTTTACTTGTTTAGGGTGCCCCGATAGACTAGTCAGCAGTGTGCTGTTCTGCTAGTTTGGGGGTTGCGGGTTCGATTCCCGCCGGAGACTCTGGACTTGTCTGCTTCCTTTTTCTATTCTATTCTTTCTTTTCTATTCAGGTATCACAAAGGGATCAATATAATGGACCCAAGTGAGCTGCACAACAGCTGCCAGTTCTACCTAACCTAACCTACTTGGTTTAAAAAATTTCTCAAACAAGATGGACCCATTCCGATTATTTTAATGGCATAACTTCTATTTATATTCAAAAATCGTTCAGCACTAACACGGTTTTGTAGCTCTCCTGAAAAAAATGATTTTAAGACATACGCGGTTGCCCATTAAAACCACAGAAATAACCCCCCACAATCACATCACACATCACATTTAAAATGAGTTTGAAATGTATTTTCGTTAAGATTCTTCATAGAAAATTTTATTTTTTTAAACTTACAAAAAAAAATTGTAACAAAAAACCATATGCGCTCGAAAAAAACTCAAGCTATGTTTCTGTGTTTTTTTCACAAAACAACTCAAGTCGAGTTAAGAAAGATTTCAGCTTTTATAAGAGTTTTTATAAACTGATCGTTGTCTTTTTATGTAAAATACTTTAGGAGATATCACATACAGTGCACTCGCGATAACGTGAACTAATTAAAACCTAAGGAGTTCATGTTAGCGAAATTGTTTACGTTAGCGACTTGACGACTTTCATGAAAAAATCTTAAAACCTGTGTTTTACACTCTTGAATATGAAGTTCTTTTATTACTGTTTGCATTACCATAATATAAATCTAAATTATTGATTGAAATTCATTACAAAGGTCATCAGATTTCTTTTTGCAAACTATTTAAAATGCCCGCTTTTCCATTAGCTCCAAACATTTAGACCTTTTTTTCACTCGTGCAGATTGATCCAGCTGTTCTCGTAAGAAAAATACTTAAAATTTCGTTGTCATACAAAAATACTAAACTTTGAAAATAGAAAGTAAAATACCGGGTGGCCCAAATAAGACCTAGTGATTTTAAACACGAATAACAGTAGGTTTACATGATGAATTTTATGACGTCCAATTTTGGACGTTATTTTTTGTTTGTAAGCAAGCGGTGTAGAGAAGAAAGGGGGGTAGAAAAATAGACATGGTTTCTGTTTTCATGGTTTTTTTTGACACTTCGCTTTACACTTTTTTCTGTTCTTTCTGTTACGTTTTATTTTTATATTCTCATCAACTGTTTTGTGCTTTTTGACTGATAAAAAAAAATATTAAACAGTAATTAGTTTTTTCTACATTAAAAAAAAAGAAAATTAAAAATATTAAAAATATAAATTTAATAGTCAACAATACAAATTAGAAATTAGACGTCCAAAAAAAACCATCGTATAAATTTGAGTAGTTTTTGGAAACAACTTCAAAAGGGAATTAAGAAAATTGGACGTCATAAAATTCATCATGTAAATTGAGTGCAACTCTTGTAATAACGGTTTATTTTAAAATAATTTATTTTTATATGTTAAATACATTTTATGGAAATTTAACGTGACTATGTATGTGTAAAATATGACATCAGACAAATGACCACCATTTTGCTCGATACAGGCATTGGCTCTTTTAAGCGCATTTTGCATTACACGGCGTAATGTTTCTGGTTGCAGACGCCTTATTTCGTCTCGAATATTCTAATTGAGTTGTCCAATTGTCGGTGGTTTGTTAGTATACACTTTGTCTTTTAAATAACCCCATAAAAAAAAATCGGGCGCAGTTAAATCTGGTGAACGAGGAGGCCAAGGGAAATCTGAATTTTTTTAAATTATGCGCTCACCAAAAATAGCGTATTGTAGTCGTTGTTGGGGGTTTTGTGGTGGAATCTGTTGCACAATTTGAACTTTGTATAGATACATCTTAAGATCCAACTTTAAAATTCTCTGTAATGTTGTTCTGGGTATACCCAATTGGCCGGAACGGCGACGAGTTGAGACAGATGGATCATTTGCAACACTCTGCTTCACAGCTTCCACGTTGTCTTCAGTACGAATATTTCGATGAGCACCTCTTCCTGGACGGTCGGCAACTGAACCCAGTTCCTCAAAACGGCGAACTAAAGTTGTAACCATGAAAGATGTTGGCGCTGATCTTACCTTAAAAAAACGGCCATAATTTCGCTGCGCCAGAACAATTGATCGTTGAGAAGAATATTAAAAACAGATAATTTTAATGCGTTGTTGTTGACTGTACGTATTTATTTTAAATTTCCAAGAGTTCAGTTATAATCTGCAAAAAGAAAAAATAATTAAGTTAAAAAATAAAAAAGTTATTTGTGTTTCACATCAGCTGGTCCTTTTTGGGCCACCCGGTATTTCAGTATAGACAATATGCTAAGAAAACATATGCAAATTGTTCACGTTATAGAGCTTTTTGAGTTTGTTCACGTTTTTCACGTTAGGCGGTGTTCACGTTACATGGTGTTCACGTTACATGGTGTTCACGTTACTGCGAGTGCACTGTATATAAACAAGTAACAGTGCAATATTCGGCCGTGCCGAATCTTATATACCCTTCACAACGTGTAGTCATGCAATAACAATTGTTTGTATCACCATTCATCCCATATAAAATACGTGCATACGTACACGTTAGAATAAATGTGGCATCGAATCCCAGCTGAGCCAAAAAAATTTTATTTTATTTAATATATTATTTATATTTTATTATTTTTTTATATTTTTTTTAAATTTTTTTAAAAAATTTTTTTAGAAAAATTTTTAAAAAATTTTTTTAAATTTTTTTTTAAATTTTTTTAAAATTTTTTTTGTGGTTTTTTTTATTATTTTTTTCTTATTTTTAATATTTTTTTTTTTGTAATTTTTTTTGTTTGGTATGTTTTTTAGATGTATCTATGTGTGTATGTTGTTGTTGTAATTGTGAAAAAAAACGAGGTGGTCGTGGTTTTTTGCTCATATCTCAGAAAGTAATGGGGCGCTTGTGCTGAATTTCAATAGCGATTCATTCCTGGATATTTCCAAGAGATTGATACCATATACAGATCTGAGGAAAGTTGATTTCAACCAACACACGGACAGACGGGCAGACGGATAGACGGACAGACGGTCAGGGCTTAATCGACTCCTCTATTCATAAGCTTTCAGAAAATATATACTTTATGGGGTCGGAAATGAAAATTGTAGAAATTACAAACGGAATGACAAAGCTATATATACCCTTGTGCACCACAGGTGAAGGGTATAAAAAGAGTTAACAATATTAATCTTTTTGTTTTAACTTAGAGGTGTTTTTGGGCTCTCATAGCTAATTTTAAAATTTAATTAAAAGTCTTTTATCAAAAGAACTTAAACTCCCAAAACCAAGTGTTGTAAAGGAGTCAAAAGTTTGAGCCATTTAACGACAATGTGAGTATGCGTCAGGGTTGTGTTCTGTCAGCACATCTCTTTCTTCTTGTCCTAGTCAACAACAAAAATTGAAGCACTATAAGACATTCAATGGACGCCCTTTTTAAAACTAACGATCTTACCTATGTTGCCCATTTTTCTGTCTTTTGACTCAGGTTCAAACATCCTGGGAACAAACTAAAAGCTCTCAATAATAACGCTCTCAAACTATTCAACACTACCTGTTTAATGGTTTGGTTTGCAGAATTGTATTGTTTTACTATACAGCTTTCAGTATCGTCAAAATGTGTGTGTCAGTTAGTAAAAACGTAGTACTGTCTCTTTATCTCTTTCTACAATATGTCCAATGAATTACGATCTCTCCGTAAAAACTATTTTGTATAGATTTATACCTCACGGAAAGTTGCGATACATTTTTAATAAACAGTAACATTCATTGCTTATGCGACAGATTTTGTCTGCTAATTCGTAACATCACGATACAAATCTATTAACAGAACCATAACTCTCAATAAAAACATCGTAAAAGACGTGCAATTATTCTGTTACCTGCACAATCACAACCAATAGCGGTGCAAATAAAGACCTCATCCACGCAGTTTTTAATAAAGTATGAATATCAACACATCTGAAGAGCAAAATATTAAACATTTGTGTGAAATTCATACAACCTTACGTAAGCATAACTTGGGGTCGTTAAAGTAGTCTATATTTTTATTCGGGCTGCTGCAAAGCACGAATCATAAACAAGTCTAGAACGATATCCTTAATAAGAAGTTTGGATGGATTGGTCATACACTGAGATCTGATAATGAGGTCATCAAGGCAGCGCTGCAGTACAACCCGCGTCGCCAAAAAAAATCTTGGCGTATAGCAAGTGCTTATTGACTACTGTAGGATTTTCATGCAACGAAAAAATAAGAATAGCCCACAACAGAGTTCGGTAAAAGTCATTAATTGAGACCATTTGCTCCCTAGTTGGAGAATAGCCGGACACCATCATCAAAAGTCGAAAATGGACAAAATTCGAATTCTAATTAGTTTTCATTAATCAGCGTCATGCTGTTATAAAATAGAAGAGATCACAACAAAGAGAAACAATTTCAATTTAATTCTTCTTTGGTTTGATGTTTAAAATATTTGAAAATTCTAAATAAGGGGTGTCTCGAAATGCTTTTTTACATTTTAAAATGTCAACCAAATCTATTTTTTTTTAAACAAAAAATACATTTTATTGGCGTTATGGAGAAAAATTTCTAAACTTTATTATGCAAAAAACCAAAGTTTCAAATTTTATTTTCTTTTGCAAAATTTCGCACTTTTTTCTTAACGCTTTGCATTAAACGTTGGACACACGTTTTACCGAAGTGTTTAATAGCTTTTTTCCAAATAAATCCAAATTTTTCCACATTTGCAGAAGCTTTGAACTTTGTTCTTAGGTACTGCTTAATTATAGCCCAATATAGGCGTTCAATAGGCCTTAGCTCTGGACAATTAGGTGGATTCATGTTTTTCGGTACAAAATTTATTTTGTTGGCCTCATACCACTCAAGGAGGTCTTTTCTGTAGTGGCAGCTTGCCAAGTCGGGCCAAAACAGTGGAGGTATATTGTGGCTTCTGTATAATGGCAATACAGCCTTTTTCAGGCACTCATTAATATAAAATTGGCAGTTCATTGTACGATTCACAATGATTGCCTTTGAAGTTTTCCCACATGTACATATTGCTTGCCATATCATATATTTTTTGGGGAATTTTGAAATCTTTTTATACTTAAATTTATCGGAAACATTAGCTCTTTTATTAGAAACATAAAAACCCTGACCAGGAAGCTCTGAATAGTCAGCCGTACAATAGGTTTCATCGCCCAATAAAATACATCAATTAAAATTATTTAATTTGTGACGTAGCAACTGTCTTGCTCTTATTCTTGCTCTTATTCTTGCCGTTTTTGTTCCTTTTTCGTTTCGGTTTGGAGCTTTCTTGACTTTGATTGTTCTTAAATTTTCTTTTTTCTTTATTCGTTTTACAAGCGACTTCGGAATATTTAGTTTTCGTGCGATATCGCGAATGGAAATGTTTGGATTTTGCTTCCAAAGTGCCTTCACCTTTTTAACGATTTGAGGATTCCTAAAACCACGAGGCCCTCCACCTTTCTTGTGCTTAATAGACAAGTCTTTTTTGAATTTAAAAATAACGTTACGGGCAGTCTGTCTGGACACTTTTGCCCGTCGCGCAACTTCAGCATAAGAAAGTTGTTTATTTTCATTATAAATATCCACAATAGTTTTTCTCACTTTTTCTCTATTTGACGTCATTTTAAATACGGATTAAATAATTTGAATAAACTTATTAACAAAGTATTGTTGACACTTATAACTATCACAGAGTGGAACAAAAAAATTAATTAAATAATAATTGTTTGCGTAGTGCCCTGTAAAAAATGTAAAAAAGCATTTCGAGACACCCCTTAAGTCGTTTTGTCAAAAAGAAAACAGATTTTTCAATGACGTACTCACATCCCGGAGATAATTTGTTACCTTTAATTTTTTATATATGAGACTTCACATTTAAAAGAAGTGATAAAAGACAGAGAACTGCTTGACAGCTGTAGTTCAAAACTAAAAAAAAGAACATTGAAGACTAGCTGATGATTAGATCTTTAAAGTTAGGCAAATAGGTTTTTAGTTAGTAACTGTAGCTTTCGTTTAACACCATCATTGTTGAATACTATCAGGAGATGCATTTTTCTGAATTATTACCTAAAGAACAAAATATTACGATTGGAAGCTGTTGTGACAGACTTAAGTTATTGAAACCAAACAAAACGGAGAAACAATCATAAAATCAAACTTTCACTTAAACTTTAATAAACCTGGGGCCGAATTACGGCATTCGATATCGATCGAAATTTTACTCGAACGATCAAGTTCGCTGTGCTTTAGGTATAGAGATTCTAATAAGAATTTTCTAATTTCGATCACGTTCGAATGCCGTAATTCGGCCTCTGAAATATTTTTTATTAATATGGCAGAAGTTTAAAAGTAAACAATGATACCAAGAATACCTTTAATAACATTCAGAATTGAAATCATAAACATGTATTTTAGTTTCATTTAATTTAGTTCAAATTAATAAAATAAAAAAATCGATAATTGCTCACCAACAGACATCTCCATATTAGGGACAAATTCTTCTGGGTGGAACCGTCAGGAATATTTTCTAGTGGCAAATCAAATGAAGACTTTGCACCAGCGTTGTCAACTCGGTGATTTTATCACCGTTTTTGGTGATTTTTAACATTTTGGAAGCGAAAAAATTGTGAGTCAGTGCTTGGTGATTTTTTTTTTAGTTTTTAGTGATTTTCTTTTTATTTCGGTGACACCAAACACTAAAATTCAAATTAATTAATTGAACAAAATTTTTTGTAAGTGTAAATTTATATACCTATACATAGTACCAAAATGTAACTTATAGTACAATTACATGCAACTCGGCAAGAAAATAATATTATACTAAAAATTTAATTATTTATAAGATAATTGATTGCCCAGAAAGTTTTTGTTTCAAAATGTCTAACTTTATACATATATGCATTTGAGGTGAATGTGAATAAAAGAAATTCCTCTTTCTTTTGAGATCATCTTATAAATGATTAAACCTTAAAGCAAACTTTTAGCGTCCCACAACTTTAAATGTTTAACAATTTTACCAGAAAACCTTATATAATATAATTAATGTTAGAAATGTTTTATCACATACAAAAGAAGATATTTTACCGTTACCAATGGCAAAATATTGAATCCAGTCGATTTTTGGATTGAAGTTAAATCGTACAAAGATGCAGTTAACTTAAATCCCTTTGAAGCATTAAACTTAAACGTTAAACTTTTGTCGCTCCCATGAATGTGTTTAAATCTAAAATTCGCAACCGAATGTCTTTAAATTCAGTTAATTCCTTACTTCACATTAAAAATGGGCTTAAACGGGAAAATTCCTGTTGCGAAACCTACCAAATAGCTGATGAAGTAAATATTCTAATATGTAATTTTAAAATATTTAAATATTAAATAATAGTTGTACTTATTTGGTGAATAATTTCTTTAATATTTTGTACAACAAATTCAAATATGTTTATAAAACGTCGTATAAATGCATCAGGTATGGAAAAATTAATCCTGTCGTAATTTTTTCTAAATGTTAAAATAAATAAATTCCAATGCATCACTCCTGTGATATATTGTGAATTGATAATTACTTTAATAATTAAATATTTTTGTTCTTTTTTCCAATGTTTTTGTTTATTTTTATTTACATATAAATATATGTATCTATGTAAATCTGTACTGACTGACTAAAAGATGTTCGTTGTTTGATTTTTGTAAATTTTTTTGTTATTTATTCTGATATACATTTAAAAATGTCTTATTTATAAAGAAATTTATATAAATGTATAATTTTATTAAATAAATAAAAAAATAATTTACAAATTATAAATTTAGTGCTTTTTTTGAGAATGACGCGCTTTTTCCTGGGTTATGGTGCTTTTTGAAATTTTAAAGTTGACAACGCTGCTTTGCACATTCCTTAAGATTTAGCACCAACTGTTCTATTATAACAATGTTGGGTATTTATTGAACGTTGTCCTGTTGACTCTTAACTAAGCCAGCATATTTAATTACCATTGTAACGCCGCCAGAAGTACAGAAAGCTTGTAAGGAAATTCTAAATTTGTTGTCCCATTGGTCGGCGAATACATTTTAATTAAATTTTTTTTTTAAATGTATTCACGGGGGGTGGTTTTAAAAACTTTCACAATATTTTTTTCTCGTTTCGATTGACATTTTCAATTAAATAAAAACTTCTACCTATTAAACAAAGTTTTTTGAATTTAAATTTTTTGGTTTTTCATTGAAGCTAATGCAAATAACGTGATGGACAATTTTAACACACGCTTATTTTTGGCATTTTTTTTTGTCTATTTTAAAACAATTTTGAAAAATTTTCTGGATTAAGATTTTTTTTAAATCTTTATTTTTCATAAAATTTTTGATAAAATATTTTTCTCTATAAAATCAAATGGAAAATCAATCAAGTTTTATGTTGTATTCGTCGATGTTGAATCTTAAATATGCTTTGGCTGTTACATTTTGTTTGTTATAATGTACCTTCTTTACCTACGGTCTACACCAGCCATCGATTTGTTTGAACAACGAACAATTTTTTGTGCGCACATGAATTTGCCTGGTGTAGACCGCTGTTGTCGATGTTTTGTTCTTGTTCAAACAGCGTTGTCAGAACATTTGTTCGAACAACGATGTCTGATATTAAAAGGCATTTTAAATATGAAAGAAAGAGACGACACATAAAAATACCAACAAAATACTCTTAATACGTTTTCTCCATATCAAAGAACATGAAAAATTTTTTGACAGTTGCTCTGCCGACGTTTTGTTCTAGTCTAAACAAATCGATGGCTCGTCAAGACGTAGAGTTACGGTGATACACACACACGCCAACCAGTTAATTTGTTGTTACAATTTCATTTTGTTGTTATTTGCAGAATTATTAAAAAATTAAGGTCGTATTTCTTATTTGTAACGCAACTGTTTAATGGTCAATTTGGATTATTTTTATTACCAAATTTTTTAGAACCTTTTGCCGACTATATGTTGCTGCAACTAATCCAAAACTTGTGACTAAGAAAATAAGATTTTGTTTAAAAATATTTTTCGTTTATATCTGAGTGAATTATTTAATCTCTGTTTATGTTATATTCCAAAAACCATTTTAAATTTTGTAAAAAAAACATTGTTTTTGCAAAACTTTAACAACCCGGCAAAAACTAGATAATGACTTGCTCTTATTAAACAACATACTTTTTAATGACTATTAAATATCGTCTGTCTTACTAAGAAGTGTTTTAGTAATGACTTGATTTATAATGTGATACGTGGGTACTTATTTTCAGACATTTGCTTCGATACACACACAATACAATTTCTTATTGCGAAATTTGCTAGAAGCTATTCAAATGCATAATTTTTTTAATAATTCTCATTTAGTTCAACACACTTAGAAGTATAAGTAATAATGAATTTGATAACAGCGGCAAATAATTTCATTAAAAAAGTGGTGACTTATAGATTTTCACTAATTTTTAAATTTTAAATTAAAGTATCGCAGAGTAATCTAATAAAATTTTCGTCCTTAAAAGAACCGAACGACTTTTGTAAGTCTATATTATGAATGGGTTATTTAGGTTATTAAAATCAAGTTCTTATTTAATGCAATAAAAGTAAGTACTTATTAAGTCACTATTTATAAGCGACCGTAATAAGTACTTATACGAATTGTCCCTTAGGCTACCGGATTACTGTAGCGCGATACAGGCCGAACTAATGGCTATTAGGACAGCCGCGGAACAGATTCAGTATAATGAAATATCTGGTAGGGATATTTATATATTTACTGACAGCAAGGCGGCTATTAGGTCCCTTGAGAGTGTGTACAGCACATCGAAAATTGCCCAGGAATGCCGGGTGTCTCTTGAGGAGATAGCGATAAATTCGACGGTTACCCTTGTGTAGGTTCCAGGACATGGGGATATTGATGGTAATAATAGAGCTGATGCACTTGAAAAAGCCGGTACCACCTTAGATTCAGTTGAATCCAGTTATGCTTTGGGTATTCCCTTATCGAAGGGTAAGCAGCTAATCTCGCATCAATTCTATTTGGATGCCAAGGAAAGATGGGTGAGAGAACCCACTTGTTTGGAAACCAGAAAGATCTGGCCTGACATGGATGTGCATAGGACGCAATATGCAGTGAATATGCCCCAAATCCACCTTAGGGACCTCATAGCGGTCATTACCGGACACTGGCCTATAGGTACACATGCGAAAAGGCTGAATATCCCTTACAACGACTTCTGCAGAAGTTGCGATAACGAGGAAGAGGAGGAGACGACTGAACATCTTCTCTGCAATTGTCCTGCATTCGGGGACCTGAGACGCCAGAATCTGGGTCAACGAATACTTGTAAGTAAAACTTGTCTTTCCGCAGTTGAACTGGGAAAGATCCATACCTTCGTAAACAGGACAAGATGGCTGAGGAACGACGGCCAGAGGACATAGACAAACGGGCGATGGTGCCTACGGTATCACAACGGGACCCTCGGAGGACCCAAGTGAGCTATGCCTTCGGGCGGCTGCCGGATCTAACCTAACCTAAGTACTTATACGAGTTCCTATTTGTAAGCGAGCGTGGTAAGTACTTGCCTCCAATGACATCGCCGTGTTAAAATAATGGGCTTAGATGCCAAATTGTAAGTAGTGAAGAACTGTTTTCTAGTACTTTTAACTCATTATTTTGTAATGTGTTGTTTTGCTGGGATGTTGGCAGTTATAGAAATTATGTCAACATGGCATAAAAAGAGAATTTTATTATAGAATTTTGTATTTTCTTAAAAAAACGTTCTCGAGTTATGCAAGGCATATTTATTTATCAGGTAATTGCAGTTCGGAGAGAATTATTTGTTTATATTTTTTATATATGAAGTTTGACATTTGAAAAAAATTAGAAAAGAGAGAAAATTGTTTTTTATTTATGCATTTTGACAGCCGAAATTTAAAATAAGTGTTGAAAAAAATAATCAGCTGGCAAATCAAGAGTACTTGATGAATAAATATGCCTTGGAGTTATTCTTATAAATGTTGTTGAACTTCTGTTCTGTGGGAACACAAAGGTCTTTAAAAATATGTCAGGTATTATCGTTTCTAAATCATTAACTTTCACCTGTTATTTCGGTCAAAAGGGACAGCAACAAAAGTACGTTAAAAAATTATTAAAAGTTTTCAAAAAAATTTCAATATAAACTTTTCAAAAATAGGAAAAGATCTAAAGGTTCATCGACACACTGTTTCAAAAGCTGGTAAACGGTATAAGGAAGACCTAAACATTTAAAATGTACATGGATCAGGAAGAAAAAAAGTTCATTACAGACATTGGGAAGGCAAAAGAAGTCGAACAACTCTTTCGGAGAGCACCGAATACTTTTATCACACAAGCAGCTTGTAAAACTTAAATGTTCTGATTCTTGTGTACACAGAGCCAAAGTTAAAGTTCCAGATCGCAATTCGGTTAAGAGCTTAGAAGCACAAGAACGAGCCAAGAAGTTGAGGTTAGATTTTATAAATAAAAATACACCTGTTGTGTAATGGATGATGAAACTTATATGCTGGCTGTGTTTTCACAGCTTCCGGGTAGAGATAATTTATATGTGACTGATGAATGTTCAAGAACAATACCGGACAAAAAAATAAATAAAAAAAAAAATCGCGAAGAAATTTCTCGTGTGCCAAGCCATTTGCAGTTTTGATTAAACATGTCATCATCATTTGTGACATCAGGCACTATAAACACGGAAATATATATTACAAAGGGACTATACAAACGGCCTTTATCTCTCTTAAAATAGCACAAGATGCCTTTACATTACTGGCCTGACCTGGAATTGTGCCACTATGAAGAAGAGACCTTTGAGTGGTGGATTCGAAAATTAATATCAAGTTTGTACCAATGGAGGCAAATCCGCCCAACTGTCCAGAACTTTGGCATGTGGAAAGGTATTGGTTTTTTGAAAGAAAAAAAAATATAGAAAGAACTCGGGAAAGATTTCGGGATATGTTTGACCTTAAGCGTTATTGGACCACCTCGCCCAAAAAGGTAACGGAAACAGATATAAATTATTTAATGGGATAAATTTACAAATAGCCAGTTATATGCCAATATTTTAATGTTAAAAAAATTTCTACAACATTTGAATAAATTAACATATTTTTAAGAATTTTTGTATTAAACGGTTGTTTGCCTTTTATTTAAATTCCCAGCAAAAAAATCTATGACTATAAAGTGATTTTGCAGGGGTTCAACTGGTGACGAAGTGATTCAATTTAGGTGAAAACACTAATGATTTTAATATTATAGTGTGTCTTTTGAGATCATGTGTTTACTAGAATATATCAGTGAACTGCACTCCATTTTAATAAGTGCAGAGAACTCATGCATATTTAATGAAAAGAATCGGATGTTTGATGAGTTGAGTTAGTTTGTTTACATGAATTGTTTAAGATATTTTGCATGATGTTGCATTCATTGTTAAGCTCTTTATTTATGACAAATTGGTTCGTATTAAGGAAGTCATTTAGAATAAATGCTTTTACACAATTGATTTAGAAGTCTTGTAAATGTCATTCGCTTTGCACTACTTCCAATTTTTTATACCCTTCACACAGTGAAAAAGGGTATATGTATATAGGTTTGTCGTTCCGTGTGAAATTTCTACAATTTTCATTTCCGACCCCATAAAGTATATATTTTCTGAAAGCTTATGAATAGGGGAGTCGATTAAGCTCTGTCAGTCTGTCCGTGTGTATGTTGAAATCAACTTTTTTAAGCCCCCCGACATAGGTTGGACCCGGGTGAGGTATTAAAATATCAGAAATATTCGGGAGTAGATCGGTATTGCAAATCAGAAACATCGGTACATAAACAACTGAGATATGAGCAAAAACCCACGACCACATCGATTTTTTTTTCACAAAAACAACATTACAACAACAACATACATACATACAAACGTGTATACTGGTTAGAGAAAACGTGGCATCTAATCCCAGCTGAGCCAAAAAAAAATTTTTTTTAATTTTTTTAAAATTTTTTTTATTTTTTATTTAATATATTATATATATTTTTATTATTATTTTTTTTTTAATTGTTTTTTTAAAATTTTTTTTTATTTTTTTTTTGTTTTATATATATTATATATAATAATTTTTTTTTAAATTTTTTATAAATTTTTTTTTTTATTTATTTTTTTTTTTTTGTTTTTTTAACATACATACGAGAATTTATAATTTTACAATGGGATGTTTTTATATGTATGTACCGGGTGTTTTTTTCAGTGGTATAGAACTTCGAATTGAAATAAAACACAAGAAAATCGTTTTAATGACCATCAATTTGGCTTTATTGGAAGGATAATTTTATGCCATTAATGTTTAAATATGATTTCAGGCATGTGGCCGCCGCGGCTGGTTCGAATAAAGCCAATTCTATAGGTCCATTTTTTAACCACTTTTTCGAGCATATGGGGCCGTATGTCGGCAATAACGCCACGAATGTTGGCTTCCAATTCCCCTAACGTTTCTGGTTTGTTGGCGTAGACGAGCGACTTCACATATCCCCAAAGAAAATAATCCAATGGTGTCAAATCACACGATCTTGGTGGCCAATTGACAGGTCCATTCCGCGAAATTATGCGCTCATCGAATGTTTCCTTCAATAAATCGATTGTGTCGTGCGCTGTGTGGCATGTAGCGCCGTCTTGTTGGAACCACAACTCATCCACATTCATGCCATCCAATTCGGGAACAAAATAGTCGGTTATCATGGCTCTATACCGGTCTCCATTAACGGTAACTGCCTCTCCAGCATTATTTCGGAAGAAGCATGGCCCAATGACTCCACCAGCCCATAGAGCTCACCAAACAGTCAGTTTTTGTGGATGTAATGGCGTCTCAAAGGGTCGCATGTGGATTCTCTTCACTCCAAATGCGGCAATTTTGCTTGTTGACGTAGCCATTCAACCAAAAATGAGCCTCATCACTGAACAAAATTTTGCGATGAAAATCAGCATCGAGATCAATCTCAATTTTCGAAATAAATTTGCACGATTTGCAAGCGTTGTTCTTTTGTCAACCTGTTCATGATGAAATGGCAAACCAAACTGAACATAAATGACATTAGAGTTGCTAGATTTGACCACAAAATGCCAGTTTTATCTCTATTCGAAAAACAAACCTGTAAAAAAAACACCCTTTACGTATTTCATATGGGATGAATGGTGACACAAACTACTGTTATTGCATGACTACACGTTGTGAAGGGTATATAAGATTCGGCACGGTCGAATATAGCGCTCTTACTTGTTTTTTTCTGGGTTAATACAAGTACAAATTTTTTTCTGATTTACTCTTTAAGAGTGCCCCGGTGGACTTATTAATAGTGTGTTGGTCTGCTAGTTTGGGGGTTGCGGGTTCGATTCCTGCCAGAGACTCTGGACTGGTCTGCTTCACTTCCTCTTCTACTCTAACTATTCTATTCATATCGAGCGCACAACATGTCAATCGGGCATAAGTGTATTCCTGTCGTGGGTTTGGGCTTTTAGTGTCTCTCCTGTTCAACCTAACCCAACCTAATGGTATATTTCGAAAAATCTAAAACCAACTTAAAAGAACTAAAGTGCAGTTTTGTAAATCGTCCCAAATAACCTAAGAATCGGCCATTAATTTTAATAATATTATTTATTCAATTCAAACAGTTTTTAAGCCATTAAGGCCATTTATGACAACAAAAACCAGAGTGGTGTTATAAATGATATAGAGTATGCGAAGAACACTCATGACCTTTTAGAGTCAATATTTGATGCCTGCAATAACAACGATTTTTTTTATGTAGCAGGTCCGAGTCATAAAAAATTTTCACACTAGAACCAGATCATGATTTTTTTTCCTCTAGGAACTAGACTACGTCGCCTAAAATTGTTCGCTATCAAAAAGCTTGGTTGAAAATATAAACTAGCCACAGCACTAAACATTAAGCTATAAACACAATCAAAGGCTACCGACCATCGACTACCGACTACAAAAGTAGCTGGCTACAAAAATAGCCAAGTCGCCAGCTACTTAATTCTTTTAACGACTACCGACCACTAACTACAAAAAATATACACATAATGCACAGATGATTATTATTTTTCAATTGTGCCACTATAATAGTTTTTCGCGTTTTTAATAGCGATATTCAATGTATTGCGTTTTTAAAACCACCATTTCATGCATTTATTGTGTTGGCAGCACTAATCTGTTTTTTGTAGCCAAGAAAAAAATTTAAATTAGCCTAAGTTGGCCACGGGCTACAAAAGTAGCCGTGTAGTCGGTAGTCGTGTAGCGGCTAAAAGAATTATTCTCATAAGCACGCATGTATTCTATTTTTGACATCTTGTGGTCGGTGGACTTGATTGTGTTTATAGCATTAAAGTTGCTGTTGCTAGAGAGGTTCAAAGAGGCAATCAAACAAACAAACCTACACTAACTTTAACGCTTTTTAAATCTTTAAATACGAGCAATGAAAGCATCAACTACTGTATCATATTACATACACACATCCTTTTCTTCAGGGCATTTAATTTATTTAACAAATTCATTCATCTATGTACATAAGTATACCTAAACAAACACACACACACACACACTTACATACATACATTGTCTGTTCGTTTTTTTTTTTATCTCCCACAACCATGTCATGTGATGTCAGTAGTTGTTATTAAACATGTTGGTGACATTCTAGCCTTCGCACACGGCATGACGTTCTTAAGTATGGGCCAATAAAACTTTAATAGAGTTTTTTTTCAGGCATTTAATATTTGTCGTGTCATAAAAGAAAAGTAACGTAACGTAAAACAAGAATTAGGGTTTGTTTTCTACCGGGTTGTTATTTGGAAATATTAGACGTTTAATGGCATTTGGGGGGATTTTGTGTATAAACAATCCTAAACAAAAAGAGATTAAAATTATTTTTTTTATTTTTTTTTTTTTTTACTTTATAGACATCATCATTATCATTCGCCATTATCTCTATCATCGTCGTTACAGTCACAGTAGGTGGCAACGTTTTGTGTAGAGTTGATAAAGAATTGAAAATAATATGAGGAAAATGTAGAGAGAAGAAAAAAAAAAAAAACACACAAACAAATTTAGTCATTGTCTTTTTAGGATTGTTAATTGTCTGGGTGGTTGCTCTAGGAATTGTTACAAATGAAGAACATTTTTTTTCTTTTCGAAGAACATTTCGATGACAAAAGGAAAGAAAAGAAAAACTCAAATTCAAACTATTCCACAAGTACGCATGAATGTATGCAAGCACATACTACATATGAATTTTAGTGTGTGTGTGTGTGTGTGTGTGCCTGTTTGTTTGTTTGTTTGTGTATAAAACACTGTAAAATATTCTTAATTAAATTCCAGTCAAGTTATTAAAGAAATTAATTAAAAAGCAACAGGAAAACTTTCTTTCTTTCTTTCCATAAATATTTCACGATAAACACTTTGTAAAACTCAATTCGTATGTTTGTATGTATGTATATTGTGCCTCTTAACTTTTTGTAATAGCAAACACACACTGGCACACATACACTTGGGCTCATACATACATATGCCGTAAATATTTAAGTAACCATTTAACAGTTATAAACAATAATGTATCTGATATCAACATCTCGATTGAAGTGTACTCGTATGCTGCAACTTGTATTTCTCAACAGGAAATGCTGTAATTTTTCCATTAGGTCTAATTGAAAAAGTATTCATTTGTTTTATACTTAAGTGCAACATACCTACACACGTACAAAAATATTTACAATTTTATATGCACATGTGTACATACAAACATACACAAATGTATACGTTTATTCGATAATTATTTTAATTAAGTGTTAAATAACAAACCATGCAAAGCGTGTTTTCTTTTAAGACAGTAATACAGGGTGTCCGCCGGGAAGGTATACTACTTTCTTTGCTAATAATTTTTGATTAAATGAAAGAGAATGGATCTTATATTGATAAATGTTTTATTAAATGTCGGCAAGTATGTATGGAATACAATATCTATGTATATATATAAAAGTAAAACTCCTTGTGTGTGTGTGTGTGTGTGTGTTAGCTATAGACTCTGAAACCGTAAAGGCGATCGGACTCAAACTTTGGCAAGTTGTTGGTACACATTTCAGGGAGTGTTTATGGATGGTAAAAAGTGGGCGGGGTTACGCCCATAAAGTTATAATTTTAAGCTACTTTCACTTGACCGATTTGCTTAAAACTTTGCACACATATTGAACTCTCATAATTATACAATTTCGTGATAAGAAAAATGGGCAGTGCCACACCCATAAAAAATAAGTTATCATTTTTAGCTTCTTGCAGTTGATGTTCAATTTAAATTCAGAATGCATTTTTAATCATTAAGAGGCGTTGCAAGACGCGCCGGGCTAGTATCAGATAAATATCTGCCTATTTTAGCCTCACAAATGCGAGCCCTTTTCAGCACATTTTTCATTACATTTTCACAGATTTCACGCGGTATTTCATTTATTTCATCACGAATATTTTATTTGAGCTGCTTCAGCGTTTCTGGTTTGTTTGCATAAACCTTAGATATCCCCCCACAAAAAGAAGTCCGGACCAGTCAAATCAGGCGACCGTGGAGGCCAATCAGCATCACCATTCCTTGAAATAACTTGTTGTGGAAAGAGGTCTTGCTGTAATTCCATTTTAATCCTGGCTGTATGTCATGTGGCACCGTCTTGTTGAAACCACATGTTAATCAAGCCTAAAGCATGCAGTTGTGGCGTTAAAAAGTTTTCAATCAGTTACTGTTACGCCGTTTTCAGTTTAACAGAAGTAAAATCCAATGATTCCTCCTAAACAAATTGCATACCAGGCTGTCCCTTTTAATAAATCAAGTCATTACTAAAACACTTCTTCGATATGTAATAGTCATTGAGAAGTATGTTGTTAAGTAAGAGCAAGTCATTACCTAGTTTTGCTAGGTATTTGTAAAAGACTTTAATTTGGAATTTAAATGAGGCCTTACTTTTAATTGATTTTTGTTTACTTTTATTGACAACTGTTTTCAGAACGGTTCATTTGGTTTTGTAGGTTTGCATTTAAAAAACAGAGGTGCATTACACGCCAAAAAAAAACATGGTTGTTGTAACTATAATCGAAGAGCAACATACTATTATTGAATTGTATGATTATGGTTAAAACATATAATGGTTACCAGTTATCATTATTATGTTTAATTAAAGTATCAAGCATAATCATATGTATTATTACAATTGAAATCGACAATCTTTGCTTTTTTACGGCAAATTATTGTCTTTTGCTGTAACATACACATATTGATTGTACTTACCAATTTAATTGCAATTTTTATATCAATATTTTTTTACGTTTTCCTGTTGATTTTTTATCCAATTTCTTCAAAATTTTTGTGAATTTTTTCGACATCTCAAACTTTTAAAATAATAAAAATTTATTCAGCAAGAAGAAGAACAGTTGAAATCAAATTATTATTAAGAAAAATCACAGCTTGATTAATTTTTAATCATACTGTTGTCTCACCAATTATTTAATGATTATTTTTAATTTTTAATGATTTCGAATATAATATTATTTTTGTCGCATTAATTTTCTCAAATTATACTATTTTTAAATGATAACCATTTTGAAATTTTTACGAAAGGTAATCATTAAATGATGCAATTCAAACAAATACTTGATTATCGTGACAAAATCTATGATGAAATTAAACAAAAATAACTATTACTTGTTTTCGACAACCAAATATTGTTATAGAAACTATAATATGACCGTCGTGATCATGTCGTAACTATGGTTCTTCTTTGCGTGTAAATAATCTACATTTTACCTTTAATTGATTCCAAAATTACAGCTATCGATGTATCGAGGAAGTACTTTAAAGTTTGAGTACAAAAAAAAACATTAAAAAAAATCTTTAGTAACCACTTACTCAATACTTTGCCAGCACTATATGATGGGTGTCCCAACTAGAACGCAATTTTTAAATTTGTCGCCATTCGAAGTGTCATTGTTTGACATTTGAACAATTGTTATTGTTTGCTAGTAGAAGGTACGAGGTTAGTAAAAATGGAGCGCTACACGAATGAACAAAGCATTTTCATTGTGAAATTGTTTTACCAAAATGGTGAAAGTTTTGCGGCTACAGTTCGCAAATTGCGATCAATTTGGGGTCACAATAATGCTCCAAAATAGTCAACTGTAAAGAGATTAATGGATAAATTTGCCGAAACTTGGTCTGTTAGTGATGTAAAGACAACAACGCGCCTTCGACCAGGTCGATCGACCGAAAATGTCGCAGCTGTACGTGATGATGTCGCTCAAACTCCATCCAGGCAGGTCAAGCGCAAACAGTCAATTGTGTTCGGTAGCGCGAAATGATAACCAGTTTTTTCTTGCCTAAAATTGAAGAAATTAATGTGGAGGGCATGTGGTTTCAACAAGATGGCGCCACATGTCATACAGCCAGAGAAACAATTCAATTGCTGCATCAGTCATTTCCCGGTCGTGTTATTTCGCGTTTTGGAGACCAGAATTGGCCGCCTAGATCGTGTGATTTAACACCTTTAGATTTTTTTCTTTAGGGTTTTTTTGAAGTCGATGGTTTACGCGAATAAGCCGACGACGACTCAAGCCTTAAAAGAGGAAATTGGACGCTGCATTAATGAAATACCGCAGCATTTGTGCAAAAAGGTCATTGAAAATTTCATTAAAAGATCGCGTGTGTGCCAGCAAAGCCGCGGCGGCCATCTGCACGATATTTTGTTCCATACATAACCTCATTCTGTCTACTTTACGATATAATAAAGTTTCACAATTTTTTTTCTAAATGTCTGTGTTTTATTTAGAATTCAAAAATTGCGTTCTAGTTGGGACACCCATTAGAAGTGAAAAAGCTGTTATTTGCTTAAAAGTTAATGCTATCATGTAAGCATCCTTTGTAAGAAAGTGTGTAATCTTAATCTTCGCTTTAATTTGTACGGCTTTTAGAAATATTTTCTCTAAATTTCTGTAAAAGGCTCTATAACTTCTTATACATATTTAAAAAAAAAACTGTTATAATAAAATATCATAAAAATAGAGGATATATTTTTAATTAAAATATTGCTTTTAAGTCTGTTTTTTTTTTAATCCAAAATTTTCATACAAAATTAGTTTTTTAAAAGATTTTAAGATTTGGAAATTTATCATAAGCTAAATGTTAGCTTTAAATAAGCTAAAAGTATTAAATTTTATTCACAATTTTAACACAACGACCTGCTATCATTAATGTCAACTTACAGGCTTGGGGCAGTGGGTTAAGTTTTTATAAAAATACATGAACTGTTTTATGGCTGATATATTAAATAACTTTTAAAGAAAAAAACAAGTAAGAGTGTTATATTCGGCTGTGCCGAATCTTATATACAATTATAGACAATTGTTTGTATCACCATTCATCTCATTAATATGAAATACGAACATACATACATACATATGTTGTATTATCTTTATAATGACTTTATCCGCTTAAAAACATCCCATTGTAAAATTATAAATTGAGTTTACGTATGTATTACAAAAAAAAAAATTTAAAAAAAAATATAAGAGAATAAAAAATAAATAAAAAAAGAAAAAAATTATAGAAAATATAGAAAAATAAAAAATAATAAAAATATAAATAATATAAAAAATATTTTTTTTTTTTTTTGGCTCAGCTGGGATTCGATGCCAGGTTCACTCTGACCAGTATACCACGTTTGTATGTACATTGCAGAAATTTCACACGGAATGACAAACCTACATATACATATATGTATACCCTTTTGCACTTTTGTGTGAAGGGTATAATTAAAGAAATAATTAAGCTTTAATAAGGTTTCTATCATTTTATCATTCTCCCCCTGGATTCACACTTGGGAATGAATGTAGGTAAGACAACGCAGCTTGTTAACACAGAGTTCATGCAAAATCAACTTTAATCCGTCAGCTACACTTTACAAATCAACTCTGAAATTTTATGATGCCACATTGTGTTGTTTTAAACTACAACCATTTTTTCTCTAATCATCCCTCATATCGACATTTTAATGTGTGTTTTTTTTTCCTTTTGCCCTGAAGAATTCTAAAATTATGCTCTACAAATATTTTAAATTCTTGTTGAATAATTGCGTAGATTGCAAAGTAAATTAAAAACAAATAACATACAGACATATAGTACAGTGATTCCTTCTTAAGTGCGCATGTTAAAATGTACAACGTCTATGTAAGACATGTACGAAAAATCATAATTCACTTAAAACCTTGATAAATAAACAAGTGATTTATTTTAAAAATTTAATTTCTATGATTAGTTGACCATATTTTCCCCAGTTCATCTGTTTTGAATTGCTTTAAAAATTAACTTTTAAAAAACAGGACAAGAAAAAATGTATAATTTTTTTAACTTTGCTATTATCTTTTATTACATTTTAAATTGAAGATAATGAGATAAAGTCAGATAATTTTCTAGACAAAACATAACATTTTTTCAAGTCATTTAAGTAACCATACAAATCCTCTGGCTGTTGCACTCTTAGACGACAGCAATAATACACGAAGACTGAAACGTGTACACGTATTAGATTTACCTTATAGAAACTAGTCTGCTTACAATGTATTATATATTAAAAAAAACAAAAAAAAAAAAAAAAAAAAAAAAAAAAAAAAAAAAACATTGTTAACTTTTTTTAAATTATTTATAGTTATGCAGCTCATTGGAGCTGTATAATTCCTGTTATGCTGTACTTTGATTATCAAATTTGCTTATTGTCTTTAAGTAGATAGATTGCAAATAAAGAAAGAACTATTAAAAAAAAAAAAAAAAAAAGTTCACAGGAAAAAATAAAAATGAATTTCAATTACGAAGTTAAATTTTATTCGATGTTGCTCCAATCATCAAAATGATACTATTAAGTAAATGAAAATTAATAATTTTAATTGAGAAAAATGCGAAAACATCAATTTAAAAAAAATTACTAAAATTTTTACAACATTATTTTTATTAGTTACGCCTATAATTGAAATTTTTGATAAATTTTAGAAAGTTTTGATGGCATCAATTTTTATTAATAATTGAAGTTGCTTCAAATAAAATCCATTTACTTGATATACTTGTGGCTATTCCGTATTCTGAGTAAAATCAAACTGTTCGAATTTGTCACTGCAATGCCAATTTCAAGCAACTTGATTTCATTTGGAAAACAGAGCAGTGAGGATATATTTAATTTCAACAGACTTTTTTTATTTATTTATTTATTTAATTTATTGTCTATAGATTATAAATCCTTACAGACTAAAGTATGTAAAATAACAAAACAAAATAAAGGTTATATATAAAATAATATTCTAAAATAATTCAACGATTTAAATATAAAATTATATTTCTTTTAACAATTTCTTTACTTTCATTAAGGCCAAAAAGGTGATAATAATTATTAAAGTTTTCACATATACGATGAAGAGGATCATTATTAGCATAGTTGGATCTATAGTATTTTAAGTTAATAAAACGGAAATTTCGAGTTGGTCTGGTTGGAACATTAAAAGATATTTTACTTAGTAGGAATTCTGAGTCGATATCGCCTTGAATTAGGCCCAGCACAAAAGAAAAACTCAGCATTGAACGACGACTTTTTAAAGTTGGTAATTTTATAAGACCGAGTCTGCTTTCGTATGAAGGTAGTAAAAACGAATTCCATCCAAGGCCACGAAGACAAAATATTAAAAACTACTTTTGTACAGACTCGATACTATCAATATGAATATTATAGCAAGGATCCCAAATAATCGATCCATATTCAAGAATAGGTCGAACTAACGATGAATATAATTGTTTCGTAATATAAGGATCTAGAAATTCCTTGCACCACCTCTTCATAAATCCAAGTACACCATTTGCTTTGTTAACAATTAAAGAAATATGGTCACTAAAATTTAATTGGTGATCAAGCAAAATACCAAGATCAAGAAAATTTAGAACTTTATCAAGTTTACACTCATTAATGCAAAAAATAAATCCAATTTCTTAATTCTGAAAAAGGACATATGCTTACATTTTTTTATATTCAGCTCCATTAAGTTGATTTCACACCAAGTTACCAATTTGTCAATATCAGATTGAAGGAAAAGTTGATCTTCGGGATTATTAGAAGAACGAAAAATTTTGACATCATCGGCATACATCAAAACTTTAGAGTGCTGAATAACTGAAGGTAGATCGTTTATGAATAAGGTAAATAAAATAGGACCAAGGTGGCTACCTTGCGGAACACCAGAAGGAACTTTGATAGCATTAGACGTAGCACTTCCATACTTAATACAAAAATATTTTTTTATACCCTTCACAGTGAGTGTAAAACGGTATATATAGGTTTGCCATTCCGTGCGAAATTTCTACAATTTTCATATCCGACCCCATTAAGTATATATTTTCTGAACGCTTATGAATAGGGGAGTCAATTAAACATTGTCCGTATGTCCGCGTGTATGTTGAAATCAGCTTGTTAAAGCCCCCAGACATTTCCAGGACCCGTATAAGGTACCAAAATATCAGAAATATTTGTAAGTAGATCGATATTGATAATCAAAAAATTCGTTTAATAAACAACTGAGATATGATGAAAAAACCTAGATCACCTCGTCTTTTCACACCAATACAAACTGGATGAACGTAGGTTCGAATCTCAGTTAAGACAAACAATTTTTTATTTATTTTGATTTTTTGTTTTAATACATATGTACATACATAAACTCAATTTATATTTTTATAATGTGATGTTTTTAAGCGGATAAAGTCATTGTAAAGATAACGAAACATATATGAATGTATGTATGTATGAACGTATTTCATATTATTGAGATGAATGGTGATACAAACAATTGTTATTGCATGACTACTCCTTGTGAAGGGTATAAAAGATTCGGCACGGCCGAATATAGCACTCTTACTTGTTTTTTATTATTAGTTTTTGCAATTATCCATTTTACCCATAAACTTTCGTTGGAATATGGAGACGTTTCTAGTTTCGATATCTGATATCGGATAGTTCGATCTTAATATAAATGATATTCTGCGAGGAAATAATAAGTGTTTGTTGAAAAATTATAAGAATTAGACAAACAACTTATCTCTACATAGCCATTCCGGATACAACAGATTTTGACAAGAGGAACAGCAAAAGCTTTAATTATATCACACGAAAGGTTTTTCAAGTTAAAGTGGATTGATATTAACAGGCTATGAAACAGTCAGTCTATAACGTATTTAGATGTTATTTTCTGAAAAGCCAATAGGACGACACCGTCATGCTAGAACAATATAAAGTTAATGTCCAGCTCTGGTCAAAAGAAAATCGTCATCATTATTAACTTTAAAGAGGTTATTTTTAAAGACATATGTATGTACACACATCAACATTATGCTGATGCATTGCCAACTGGTAAACCAAGTTTCTTTCAAACAAAACACAGATCCACCTTGTCGTCGTCCTGTTCTTTTCTTTAAAAGCCATTAGCATTTCTACATAAAAACATTTATATACAGGTACTTACCAAATCATTCCTTCTCAAAATGGTCGCAGGTTTTCCAATATTTTATTCTTTTCTGGCACAAAAATTTGTTTATGATAAAAATTTTACTTAATTTTACATTTTTTATTTAATTTTTTTAGGTTTTTTAATGGCATAATTCTCTTAGTTTCTTTTACAAAAATTTAATAAAATTTCTTTATGAATATGGGGGTAAGAAAAAAATTTGGTCAGACTGAATAAAATTTATACTTAAAAGAAAGAAGCTAACACTCGGAGTGGGAGTACCCATCGGGCAACTCCTAAATGGACAGTTTTCTATTTCATATCATTAAATAAACCGGCGATAATCCGAATTCGATTTAAAAAAAAAATTAATTAAGACAATATGGCAGGCTAGCACATCATGTAAATCCATCAATTATTTATATTCTTTACACAAACGGACTTGTTACAGTTTTTGCTGGCGCCAATAAAATGTTTTGAATTGTTTTCATTAGAAGAAATTTATTCATATTTTTTTTATTCTCTTTTTCTTGTTTGTTCAGATTATTTGCATTTATTCTAATTATTTTAGTCTCTAAACGAGTAAAATGAATATAAAAATGGCTGTTAAATACGTTAGTCTATTTCTTAGAAGATTTTACAGCTGTTCAGACCAAATTTATGTATTCTTTTGTATTTTTCTTAATTAATTGTTTTTCAGTTAATTTTATTTCAGATTTTTTTTAAAGATTGTATACATATTTAAATTTATTTGTTGAAAGAAACAGTTTTAGTGCTGACCCACGCATAGAAATCAGTTCATAGTCAAACTTTTATTTATATGTTCCCATTTCCATATTTTGTTTCTTCTTCTTTTTTGCAAAATAAAAATAAATACATAAGAAATAAAAATAAGCAACAAAATTAAACTGAATATTGAAAGCAAAATAAGCAAAATATAAATAAACATTTGCTCATTCTCTTCTATACGTTTAAATTACAATATTTCTCCTTCTCTTGGGCCATGCAATTGTTGGAACAATTTGCTCTTGCAAATACTTGTCCCCAAACTTTGCTAAATACCCCACAACCAACCCACCCCACCGTATTAACACACAGTTTGTTGTACCGTTTTAAGAGCAGACTACTTGTACTAATAACGAAACGAAACTCACACATCCAACTGTATTATAAGTATGTGCATGTGTTTTTATTTGAATAAGTGTTTGTTTGTGTGTAATTTTTGGACACCCTATTAGAGAAGTGGAGCTTCATTAAAATGTTGCCAGATGAACATTAAATTATAGTTTTAGCTTAAATTATTATTTATTATTATATTTCCTTTTCTTGTTAAATATATTTTATAACGAATTTTTTGTTTTTCCCTAAATAATCACTATTTTTTTGATAAGATTTCTATTGTTTCTAGTATTTACATGCAGGTTTAAGATCAAGTACAAAAGTTGTAAACTATTTGTTGCTTTATTATACCCTTCACACAGTGCAAAAGGGTATATGTATATAGGTTTGTCATTCCGTGTGAAATTTCTACAATTTTCATTTCTGACCCCATAAAGTGTATATTTTCTGAAAGCTTATGAATATGGGAGTCGATTAAGCTCTGTCAGTCTGTCCGTCTGTCCGTGTGTATGTTGAAATCAACTTTTTGAAGCCCCCCGACATCGCTGGGACCCGGGTGATGTATTAAAATATCAGATATATAATATTCGGGAGTAGATCGGTATTGAAAATCAGAAACATCGGTACATAAACAACTGAGATATGGGGAAAAACCCACGACCACCTCTATTTTTTCTTTATAAAAAAAACATTACAACAACAACATACATACATACAAACGTGTATACTGGTTAGAGAAAACGTCGCATCGAATCCCAGCTGAGCCAAAAAAAATTTTTTTTTAATATTTTTTTAATTTTTTTTTTATTTTTTTTTTTATTTTTTTTTTATTTAACATATTATTTATATTTTTATTATTTTTTTTTTAATATTTTTTTTTTTTTTTGTTTTATATTTATTATATATTTTAATTATTTTTTAAAAAAAATTTTTTTTTAAATTTTTTTTTAATTTAATTTTTTTTTTTTATTTATTTTTTAACATACATACGTAAATTTATAATTTTACAATGGGATGTTTTTATATATGTATGTTTTTTATATGTACCCAGCCTGCACAAAAGTACGACAATGTCTGAATCAGACAAGTCTTACAAATATCTGACTTCTTTTACGGACATTTCGTACAGATTTCTGTAAGACATGTCTGGGAAATTTAATGTACGACACGTCTGATAGATTTCTGACTGATTTCGTACCGATATGTCGAAGGGATTTTATTCTTTTTTGTTTACCGACATGTCTGATAGATATCTGACTGATTTCGTACAGAAATTTCTAAGTTGTTTTTATTCCTTTTGTTTTTTTTTTCTTTACAAATTAAAACGCAATTTTTTGCCTTTACCAATTTTGTAATTTTGATTTTGTTTATTTTACAAATTGTTCATTTAAGTCATAAAGTGCAACAAAATAGGTGATATTAACAAATTTAATTTATTGGTGTGTTAAAAAAGTTTAAAAGTAATATAGAAAGTGATTGTTTTGTGATTAATAAACAATATATGTTTATAAAAAGAGTGTCACGTCAGGCTTTTCGACAAAATGTTCAAAAAGATGCGTATTTGGTTTTTCAAGTTAGCTTAAAATATTTAAAAGAATTGTTTTAACTATTATATGTGGCATATAAACAATGTATATGAATATATGTAATTAAGTAATAAATTAAATGAATAAAAAAAATATAACATAAAACTGAGTTTTTTTATTAAATATTTCAGACAAACATCCGACAAACTTCCAGAAATCTGTCAGAAATCCATACGAATGTCGTATAATATATCAGAATTTCCCTTTTTCTTTCAGATTTCTACCGGACACGTCGGTAAAAAACTCACAATTTCCCACGACATGTCTGTCAGAATTCGTGTCAACCACTTCATATGTTTGGAGGTCAGAAGTCTGACAGAATTCGTATAGAATTCTTACTTGTTTGTCGACATTTCTTACAGACATCTGACAGATGTCGGACAATTTTGCAGGCTGGGTATGTACGTATTTCATATGGGATGAATGGTGATACAAACTACTGTTATTGCATGACTACACGTTGTGAAGGGTATATAAGATTCGGCACGGCCGAATATAGCGCTCTTACTTGTTTTTTTATAAATGTTTTAAATTCAAACATTTAATTATAAAACAAAAAAAAAAAAACGATTTGTTTCTCCATACTTCCAAAACTGATGGTTTAGTCAGAATATGGAGTTAGAAAGACTTAAAGCTAATTGACAGTTTTTTGACGGACTTTTTTTACAAAAAAAAAACTATGACTATGACGGATAAAAAAGTATAGTAATTATTTTGCGAATTTTTGCTTTTTACATAGTGTAATAAATATAACTAGAAATAAAATCAGAAGATTGTTTAAGATAAAATTTACTGCAAAATATTTTTACTTCTAAGATTTATTGAAAACTATTTTTCCAAAAAAAGCTTAAAATATTTTTTAATTTTATCAATTAATAACTTAAATTATGCAAATGATAATTTTTTGACGAAAATATCTGGCAACGCTGGCTGCTAGAACAATAGGTACTAAACAAAATTTACAGTTATTGCTTCTCTGAAGAATAGCACAACAATGGTTGATTGGAAAAAAGGGTATTTGTAAAAGAGGGGTCAGAGAGTCTCCCATGAATTAAGCGATACTTTGCACAATGGCATAAAGTTAACAAAAATAGTGGCTTAGATTTTGTTTTGCCAAAATAACAATAAAAATGCGAACTTAAATAGTACAAAAAACAAGAAGACAATAAGACAAACTGGCTTATGGCTGACTTTGTCGTTTTTAAGTGAAGCGCATTTAAATTTTTAAATTGATAATTATCTCCTTTAGAAGAATGTGTTCTGTTTTAGATAAAGAATATTCGTAAAGTATTTTTAATCGTAAGTTAAAGTAAGTTATTACTACAAATATTATCGTACGTTAAAAAATTTTAAAGCTAAAACACAGCCTAAAAAACGTTTTAATTTTAGCTTAAGTCGACTTGTGCAGTATGATCCCATATTACTAAGTGACTCGTAAAACTGAATTTGCTAATGAAATTATATTTTTTTTTAACATTTCCACCTATATCTCTGCCGCTAAAGCAATTGGTAAACCAAGATTTTCACTAATTTATTTATGTTTAATATATTTATGTAACAAAAAGCTCAAAAGCTTATTTGGACATTGAAAACCTATTTGAGAAAAAAAACAAGTAATAGTGATTTATTCGGCCAAATTTGATTATACCCTTTACCATCTTGACCTTATCGTAGCATAGCGTAGATTTCAAATATAACGTTATATGCCATTTTGTTTTTTTATTTATTAACTAGAAAAGCCCGGCGCGCGTTGCTACGCCCCTTATTGAATATAAATGCATTCTGAATTTAAATTAAATATCAACTGGGCGTGGCACTGCGCACTTTTCTAATCACGAAACTGTATAATCATCACCAAAATCGGTCCAGAGCAAGTACCTCAAAATTATAATATTTTATGGGCGTGGCCCGCCTACCATTTTAATCACGAAACTATATACTCATGAGAGTTCAATATGTGTGCAAAGTTTCAGAAAAATCGGTCAAGTGCAAGAAGCTTAATACTATAACTTTTTTTATGGGCGTGGCACTTCCCACTTTTCTAATCACGATATTGTATTACAATGAGAGCTCAATATGTGTGTGCAAAGTTTCAGAAAAATCGGTGAGGTTTAAGTACTTCAAAATTATAACTTTTTTTATGGGCGTGGCCCTGCCCACTTTTCTTATCACGAAATTATTTAGTCATGACAGCTCGATATGTGTGCTAAGTTTCAGAAAATTCGGTTTAGTGCAAGTAGCTAAAACTGATAACTAATTTTTTATGGGCGTGGCCCCGCCCACTTTTTCAATCACGAAATTTTAAAGTCATGACAGCTCAATATGTGTGCAAAGTTTCAGAAAAATCGGTCCAGTGCAAGTACCTCAAAATTTAAACTTTTTTAGGGGCGTGGCCCCGCCCACTTTTCTTATCACGAAATTTTTTAGTCATGACAGCTCGATATGTGTGCAAAGTTTCAGACAAATCGGTCAAGTGCAAGTAGCTAAAACTGATAATTAATTTTTGTATGGGCGTGGCCCCGCCCACTTTTTTCACTCATAAACACTCCCTGGTATGTGTACAACAACTTACCAAAGTTTGAGCCCGATCGGTTTTACAGTTTCAGAGTCTATAGCTAACACACACACACACACACACACACACACAGAGTTTCACTTTTATATATATAGATTATATCAAAGATTTTGAAGTTTTAAAAAGATATTTGTACTCTAATACTCAAGTCCCTGCATCTGGTATTTATATTGGTGGAGTTAAGAAAAAAGTTTCTGACCTTTTGTTTCGTACACCATTTGGTATTTTATACATTTTTATAATTTACTGTAGTTTACTTCATTTGCTACCACTATTGTGGGGCCTGAAGGGGATAACTCCGTAATAACTATATCTGATCCATTATTTATCTGTCATTTGATTTAAAACTGCATCTAAGATTTTACTTGTTCATAGCTTACTATTCTACTAGCCAAGCTCTATCATTTGGTACCAATATTGACTTTTTGACTTTCTCGTTTGTCCAATAGCTAAATAGTTTGTTTTTTGTAAATTTTAAGTTGTATTTTGGAGCTTATATCTCAGTTAGTTTAAAACCGATTTGTTAGTTTTTTTTCAAAAATATGCTTGAATTTTGTTTTCACTAGCATGTCTAGAAATTTTTTAGGAGCTTAAGAAAAAAATATATATTCTTTCAAATAATTTTTGTCGAACGATTTGTGTAACATTTTTTGCGAGTATCCGAAGTAACATATATTTTCTATATATGTCGTAAATGTGTTGATACATTTTCCCAGGGCTGTAAAATCTTATATTCTGTGGCAGAAATATAAGGGAAAAACAGAGGCAGTCGGGTTTATTTGCTTATATCTCTCAAAGTTAGGGAGAGATTGAGATAGATTTCAAAAGCGATCCGTTCCCAAGTAGTTTTAAAATCACATACAGATATATGCAACATGTATGGACTTCTGAAACTTTTTTTCAATCAGCTCCTCTATTTATAAGCTTTAAGAAAATTAATAATTTATGGGATCGATAATGAATATTGTAGAAATTACAAATTGAATGACAAAATCTATATATAACCCTGACACCACAGATGTTCTATTGTTTTTGCTTATATCTTAGCAGGTATTGTGTCGAATATTTTCATTTTTAATAGCAAAACTCTAGAATATAAAGGGTCCGCCATCTAAGGTTTTTTCCAACTAGTGCTTATTTCGTGAATGGTAACACTTGGCTCATATCTGGTTTGACAGATTATTAGTTTTATCCTTTCGCTGAACGAATATGGTTGTGTATACGCTTGAACAACGCTGGGAAATATTGCGACATTACTTTGGCCGATCTTGCCAAAAAAAATCATCTTTTAAGATGAAGCTCATTTTGATCTTGGGGCAGGTATGTAAACAGGCAAAATTGTCGCATTTGGGGCACAGAAAACCCGCACGCATACATTGAAAGGCCGGTAGACCCAAAACGAATAACTCTTTGCTGCGGATTTTGGTCCAGAGGCATAATTCGGACATTTTTCTTCGATTCATTAAAGGAGTGGCCATTACAGTCAATGGCGATCGTTATCGGGCCATGTTGAACGAATTTTTGTTCACAAAAATTGAAGAGGAGGATATTGACAACATTTTGTTTCAACAGGACGGTGCTACGTGCTACACAGCCGAAGCTACACTTTTTTTATAGCGTTTTCAAAAGAAAAAAAGTTATTTGGCGGATCCTTTACTTATATCTGATACTCTGCTACGTCGCAGATGGTCCATCCGTTGAGTCCAATTTCCGATGACTCGTTCGAGCATTTCGACTGGTAACTGGCGAATGACACGCGTTATGTTTTCCTCCAAGGCCTAAATCGAAGCGGGTTAGTCCGCATAAACTTTAGACTTTACATATCCCTATAGGAAAATGTCTAATGGTGTCACATCACACGTTCCTGGTGGCCAATCGACCGGCCCAAAACGTGAAATTATGCGCTCACCGAAGTGTTCTCTGAATAAATCCATTGATTGATGCGATGTGTGGGAAGTGGCGCCGTCTTGCTTAATCCAAATCTCGCCGATATCACGAGCTTCAATTTCAGGCATCAAATAGTCGGTTATCATGGCACGATAACGGTCCATTAACGGTTACGTTCGCACTGGCATCATTTTTAAAGAAATATGGACCGTCCCCCAAAACCACACCAAACCGTTGTCTTTTCTGGATGAAGTGGCAGTTATTGAATCACTTCAGGTTGCTCTTCGTCTCATAAGCGGCAATTTTGCTTGTTTACATACCCATTGAGCCAGAAATGAGCATCATCGCTTAACAAAATTTGCCTGATAAGTTGAGAACAGAACGTAAATTTTCGTAATAAAGTTGAAAGATTTGTAAACGTTGTTCAGGCGTTAGTCTTTCCATTATGAGAGGCCAAACAAAAATAACATGACAGCATGACACGACTCACACGTGATCTGTCAAAAAAAAGGCTATTGAAAAAAGTATCTCTACTTGAATCACCCATTATATGTATGTGTATGGATATGTATACTAAATTATATAATGAAAAAAGTTCGCTATGCACCTTTGAATATAAAGGCAAGGCACTTTGATTTTTTATACCGAAAATAGGGGGCTCTACGTTGCTCTATGGGCCATTGACCTAAAACATTTAAAAAGTCAAAACAAGAAAGATAAAAAAGTTCAAAGATTTTGTTTAAAGCATTAATTTTCTGTTACTAGGGTAGCAGGTAAAAACGGGGGTCTGGTGAGCCTTTTAAGCAAAACCTCGAGACAAAAACGTACGCAAAAAATATTTCAAAATATCTTGCTATGGAAAAAAACATTATTTTTCAAGATGTACGGCTCTCTTTTCTCTTTTTGCTTGTAAGGTAGTATCTTAATCTTAAGGGCATATTTAAAAAAATTAAGCAATTCTTGTTTTAAGTTTAAAATATTTATGTGAAAATATTATCTATCGAACATTTGAATTAAACATAAGCAAATCAAAAAAATAAAATAAAAATTCAGCGATATTATGTTCCAGTGTGTGTTCGCCATTCTTGTTTTGGTAGATTAATATAGTACGGTGGTGCTGTAGCTTAACAAAACTTTCAATGAGGAATAAAATTGTCAGCGACAAGTTAATTAAAATCAAATATTTGCTAAAAATTGCTTATAAACTACTTCTTAAGATTGGTCTCAATTTTTTTTATCAATTGGTCGTAATTTTTTTATCAAAAATTCATACATTTTGTAATTATACTAGTGCCCGATAAAAGAATTTGTGAAACAGTTTCTACGAATAATGACATTGTGTCTTTTGGGAGCAACCTAATACGTACAGTAGACACGCGGTAACAAAAACTCGGCCTTACGTGAACACTGGATAAGATGAACATAATTTTTTTTACACTGACTACTCTGTAGCGTGAACACAGTGAGAAAGCCTTATAACGTGAACAAATTTGTCGGTTATTCAAATCGTTTTCATAAAAAGGAGTATCCCCGTAAACGATTGCACAGGTTTAGTTTAGTACGCGCTGCTGATTTAGCATGATCTTATCAAAGTTTTTCGTGAAAAATGTCACAAAAACCACCAAAATTCTAAAGTTTAACTTCTTGTGATTGGGAAGGCAAAAAATTCTCGTTCTTTTAGAAATTTTGAATCTCCTGCGGACTACAATTGCTCCAAATCGTAATGAATGACAGCTGCCATTTTTGAAAATTTGTTTAACTATTAATGGACGCTATTGGCTGTTTAAATTCAACTTGGAAACGTCTTGAAAGAAAACAATAGCAAAATGCTGGCTCAACTTTTTTAGCACAAAAAATATATGAATTTAAGTTAAATCACGTCTAATTTATTTGGAAATTTTAAAGAGTTACACCTTCGTCAACATGAACAACTTCGCAAACTTGAACATGCTCGGTTTTTAATAGGTCACGTTAAAGCGAGTTTACTGTATTACATTTCACTTTGTAGTTAAACCTTAAATAAAACAACACAAAAAAAAACAAAAACAAAACAAAAAAACCCAATAGGAAATATAACTTTATCTACAAAATTCTACTAATAAAATCTGGTACGAATTACCGAGTGGGTTGTACGATTTGAGTGCCTGGTCCCTTGTTGTTTTCGTGGCTTCAATCGCAATTAAATATTTCTCTTGGCGTTTTTGTTTTGTTTTTATTGTTTTTGTTGTTACTTAATGTGTTTCGTTCGTTCATCTACGAGTACAAAACAGTTTATTGCCAGTGGTTGGATTTCATATTTGCAGCACACTCGCATAGATTCCCCCCCACAAACACATTCACTTGCTCGCACACAATATTAAGCTGATTTTCAACTACATTTGGATGTATGTAAACATAGAGACGGACAGACGGACGGACGGTAACGTAGAAAACATAAAAAAATGGTTTTAGTTCTTTGTAGCCAAAAATGTGCCTTAATATTGCCAGTTTCTTTTGTACGTGTGCTTATCAACTCACCCTGACCACCCCGCCCCCCTTCCAGAAAGTTTCTTTCAGGAGTAGAACATGTGAATTGGAGTCGAGTGTATTTGTAGTTATTATTCTCTTCTTCTACTTCTTCCTCTTTTATGTTTTGCTGATGGATGGATGGATGGATGGATGGAGTTGAGCTTGGTTTTGAACACAAAAAAATAAAAACAAATTTGTATGTTTTTGTCTTTTTTGTTCTTGTCTTTTAATACAAATTTTTTTTTTTTTGCTGACTATGGGGTTTTTAATGGATCTTGTATTAAACGTACAATCAAACAAACATATTTTTTGTTTTGTTTTTTTGTTGTTGTTCTTGTTTATTTTACTTTTCGTTTTGTTTTTCTGCTCGTTCTTTTAGGAAATAAGAAAAGATTATTTTTAAGTTTCAACCTTGTGTACGAGAATTTGTAAGAAATTGAAAACTTAAATACAATACGAGATAACTCTACTACTTCAGATTATTTTTAACAAAGTTTAAAGGTCACCTTGAAATAACTGCTGTTTTTTAACTAAAATGATTGAACATGCATTTGTACAGTTGAGCGTTGATTATTCACCATTTAACTAACGGGAAACCTAATTGAAGCGGGATGCTATAACAAAAAAAAAAAATTTCTGTTTAAATTTGAATCGATAGTGCCTGATCTGAACAATTGTCTGGAATTGCACTTCTGTTTTTCGTGTTAACTTGCGCTTAGAATTTGAGCAGCGCACGGTTATTTTACAATGACTAAAGATGAACACTTTAGTCCAAATTAGGATCCTTTTCATAGCGCTGCAAAGCCAAGTCAGCCATTTATTTTATGCTTCTTAAATAGTTGGATTTTTTTCGGTTGTATGCTTAAGTCCCGATGCTATATTTTCCGCGTTAAAGTTTGTTAAATTTTACTATTAAGGTAAGTAATTCAATCTACTGCCTCCAAAAGAGCGATGATGTTAATGTCCGTTTTATGGTTTTTCTCTTTCTTTGATGTGGCTCATTGTTTCTAAATCGGTCGCCTGAAAACAACATGGTGATATTCATATTGTAGAGACACATCTACCGTGCTCATATCGTTAGCATTAATGAACCCTCATAATAATAATTAAATATAATTTTGAAGAAGTGCTTAAGGAGCTAATACACGGCATGTGTTACCTCACATACCTTACATTACTTCTGTAAAATAACATGTGTTGAGACATCTGACAAAATTTCAATTAGAGCGCGCTCTATTTTCTTCTGTCAAAACATGTGACATCAGCCGTTGGCAGAAATCTCTGCTGCTGCAAAGCAGTCAGCGTAAAAGTACAATTTTGACAGACATGTAGATTTACATACAGATGTCTTAGAAATTTTAAAGTCAGATGTAAAAAACATGCCGTGTACTATAGCCTTTAATCCTGTAACTCACCGTTGTAATTTGGCATTGATGCTTCTGCGTGCATCAATATTTAAACCACCGGTTTTAATTTTTGTTAGCGGTTGCCTTAATTCCCACACAAAGTCGAGCATCAGTTATTAAACCAACGTCGAATCTGTTTTTTCGCTGGGGAATAAGCCACAGCCACCACGTAATTTCTAAAAAAGCTCACTCATTACCGTGGTACCAGATAGGTCTCTGGTCAGCCTTAAGTAAGTACCTTTGATTAGGGGTTGCTCTTTCATGTAATGGTATGCTCTATTGTGTACCCGATGCCCAAAGTCGCTAGATTGATTCCACCCAATATTAAGAGTAGTTCTTTGTTGGTTTATACTGATGAATTAAAATCAAGAAATGAGTTGAGTGTTGTTTTTTTATTCCAATTAACTGGCTAACTTACTACAGAACAGTCAAATATTTTCGTTTTTATTTTTACTAATAGTCAGGAGGCCAAAAAATCTAAAATGGTTGCTTATGAAATGCCAGGTATCTGTAATAAGCTGAGTTTGGATGTATAGTAAGAAATGCAATCTATCCTCATTTTGGAGAGATTAACAATTTTACTATTGTTTAATTAACACTGTTTTACCCTGTAAGACAGTAGTCAATAAGGAGCTAAGCTGTAAATGCTAGATGGTCTGCGGAAATTACTATTTGCAAAATTGCAAGACAAACCTTGTTATAACTTTTTAACCGTCTCATGAGGCCATTAATGAAAACCTCACGCTCCCAACTTCATAACCTGTCTGGACTTTTAAACGTTAACTATGCATTGAGAGGGCACGCGTCAGCATTAAGTCTCCCTTTCAATGGGAACTGCAAAAGTTGTCCCTGCACGTCTCTATAAAATCTATGTTGTAGGAAGTAGTAGTAGTATTAAGAAGGGAGCTTTCTGTAAGATTTGAACACTTGTTTTTCGTGAAACTAGTTGATTACTTATCAATGTATAAGCGTTATTTTTGAGTCTGAGAAAGAGACAAGTTACACCATATATTCCGTTTTGAAATATTCGAAAGAGACCATAAGCGTGCTTAACGTACCCGATTCTTCTTGCAATATCCATCAAAACAGTGCTAGTCATTCAATTCTTTACAAAAAAATCTGCTTGCCATCAATTTTAAATTGTTTGTTAACTTTTCCAATTTCACATTTTTGTTTTTCATTTTCTTTTTAACTTGCTATTACGTTGACACACACACACACACACAGTAATATTACTTGGGAAATTTTCGTTTTCTTTTTCACAAAAACCAACAACATTCAAGACAAAAACTTTGCCCCGTAATAAAACATAACATTAAGGATGAAAAACTCAGCGCAATGTAGTCATCAGGTAGTCTTGGTTCGGCAGCGGATTATTCTTTTATTTATTTCAAATGTCAAACTTTATTAAAAACACATAAAACAAGTAACAATGCTATATTCGGCCGTGCCGAACCTTATATACCCTTCACAACGTGTAGTCATGCAATAACAATTGTTTGTATCACCATTCAATTAAAAAAAATTTAAAAAAAATAATAAAATATAAATAATATAATATTTATTTGGTTGTTGGGTTTAAATAAAATAAAATTTTTTTGGCTCAGCTGGAATCCGATGCCACGTTAACTTTAATCAGTATGTATGTAGGTTGTTGTTGTAATTGTGAAAAAAAACGAGGTGGTCGTGATTTTTTTCTCATATCTCAGAAAGTTATGGGGCGATTGTGCTGAATTTCAATAGCGATTCATTCCTGGATATTTCCAAGAGATTGATACCATAAACAGATCTGAGGAACATATAGTTGCTTCTAAAAGTTGATTTCTGACCGTCTGCCCGTCTGTCCGGGCTTAATCGACTCCTCCATTCATAAGCTTTCAGAAAATATATACTTTATGGGGTCGGAAATGAAAATTGTAGAAATTACAAACGGAATGACAAAGCTATATATACCCTTGTGCACCACAGGTGAAGGGTATAAAAATCTCTTCCAACTGCGATTACCTGATAAACGAATATGCCTTGGAAAAGAGAAAACAACTTGACGAGTGCAAGCAAGTCTGCACTAAAATATTAGATGTTGGAAATAATAGAAAATTTAATTTTGACTCTCAAAACTATGTAAGTAGTATGTTAAGTATATTTAATATTTGAAATACATATTTTCATACTTACACAGGCTTTCCTTTATAATTGTCGTCAAAACTGTGGACAACACCCACCAAACATTTTTTGCAAAGAGATTAACTGTAATTCATAGCCCTTTCTCTGAGATCACTATTTAGAGACTTCGAACCAAATTCTTACCTAAATTCTAAGGGATTTTTTGACATCTGATTAAAGGCATAGAAAACTAAATTTTAGATTAAATTTATGTTCTTTTAATCTTTTTATTGACACATTTCTTAAGGTCAATATCCCGAAAAATGTTCACCAATACTTCGAGCCTTCACAGCCAAACTAGAAAAATAAATTTAAAATGAAATAAAAACAGTTATTGGGAAGGGTTTTGACCAAGGCACATTTATTCATCAGGTAGTCTTGTTTCGTCAGCTGATTCTTTTTTTCTTCACTTATTTTAAATATCATCTGTCAAAATCCATAGATAAAAAACGCTTCTCTCTCTCTTCTCTCATTTATTTTAAATATCAAATAAAAACAAAATAACACTTTTTATACCCTTCACCTGTGGTGCACAAGGGTATATATAGGTTTTTCATTCCGTTTGTAATTTCTACAATTTTCATTTCCGACATTATATTTATATTATATATTTTCTGAAAGCTTGTGAATAGAGGAGTCGATTAAGCCCTGAACGTCTGCCCGTGTGTTGGTTGAAATCAACTTTTAGAAGCAACTATATGTTCCACAGATCTGTGTATACTATCAATCTTTTTGAAATATGCGGGAATGAAGCGCTATTGAAATTCAGAATAATCGCCCCATAACTTTTCGAGATATGAGTAAAAATCCACGACCACCTCGTTTTTTTCACAATAACAACATACATACATACAAACGTGGTATACTGGGGCATTTTACTCGAACGATCGATTTCGCTGTGCTTTAGGTATAGATTAGAGATTCTAATAAGAATTTTACAATTTCGAACACGTTCGAATGCCGTAATTCGACCCGTGGTTAGAGTAAACGTGGCGTCGAATCCCAGCTGAGCCAACAAAATTTTTTTTAAATATTATTTATATTTTTATTATAATTTTTTTTAATATTATTTTTTTCTAATTTTTTTTTTTTTAATTTTTTTTTTATTTTTTTTTATTTTTTTTTGTAACATACATACGTAAACGCAATTAATAATTTTACAATGGGATGTTTTTATTTGTGTATGTATTTCATATGTGATGCATGGTGATACAAACAATTGTTATTGCATGACTACACGTTGTGAAGGGTATATAAGAATCGGCACGGCCGAATATAGCACTGTTACTTGTTTTTGTTGCATAAAGTTTTTCTGCTGTTGCTTACTAATTTGGGTGCGCTGATTTCAAATCTACCTTCAGATTTTTTGTAGCAGGTCTAGTTATTGAGATACAGGTACAGGCATACTTGAACTACATACTTTGGGTTTCCGTTGCCGTCAAACGCTAAACCTTGGATACCAAGTTTGGTATGTAAAACATGTGTTGAGTCTTTGCGACTGTAGGCAAGCAAAAAAGACTCACTTTTAAGTACAAACCTCCTGTGATTTGGCGTGAACCATCCAACCATCATGACGACTGTTATTTCTGTGTAACGAAAATCATAGGAATAAACCATAAAAATTGCTCTAAGTGGATATATCCAAACTTAAAATCTGCCATAAGACCAGTCTTGAGTATTAGTGACACATCAACACCACAGCACTCATGTACATCTTCGAAAAATTCAGACCAGTGCAGCGGACAAACCGAAAACGACGATTAAGTAGTGAAAAAATCAAAGGTGGTATTTTCGATGGCCCACGAGTCAGGAAGTTGATAGATGATAGAATTTTCATCAACCATATGACAGCTGTCGAGGAATATGCATGGGAAGAGTTTGTTTGGGTAGTGATGAATTTTTCGGGCAATAGGAAATGTGACGGCTACATTCAGCACGTTGAACAGTTGCTGATACACTTCCAGCGGCTTAAATACAACATGAGTATTAAGCTTCACTACCTTCACAGCCATCTCGACTATTTTCCTGAAAATCTCGGTGACCTAAGCGAGAAATAGGGAGAGCGCTTTCACCAGAATATTCGCACTATGGAGGAGAGGTATCAGGGGCACTGGAATGAACATATGATGACTGATTATTATTGGAGCATTCAAAATAGTACTCATATAACATCTCACTCTAGAAAATCAAAAAAAAAAAAATTATTCAGAATAAATATCTTTAATAAACTTTTTAAACTTAAACTATGTGCCTTTTCAATGAAAAATCCTGTCATTTCATAGCTCCAAAACTAGAGCTACATGTATTTTTGAAATCAGCGTGGAAAAATTTTTCAGATTCATGTAAAAAGTCTTATGCAACAGACATGCTGTTTTCAAGTGTTATAGTTTGAATTTCTTATGTTTGAATTTTGACATTTGAAATAAATGAGAAAACACAGAAAATTATTTGTATATCTATGGTCTTTGACAGCTGACGCTTTAAATAAGAACTAAGAAATAAGACTACCTGATGAAGAAATATATATTGGTTTATGATGAATAAATATGCCTTGAAAATAAGTGAAGAAGACGATAATCAGCTGACGAAACAAGACTTGTGATCTGACATCAACCTAGTGAAATGCACTTAGACCTGCCTTAACTCAACAGCAACTAATTAAATTTCATTAAATACTTGCAAATATTGTTTAACTCACAGATTTTGAAGAAAAAAAATGATAAGCTTTTGCCATGCCCAGAAAAGAACTGTAGTTACGCTAATAATTTTACGTGCAGTTTTTATAATCCAAGTGATCATTTTGAGTGAACACTTTAAGTGTTTTTTTTTTTGCAATAATTTAAACATAAAATGTTTACTCAAAACGTTTGATTGGATTCTAAAAACAGCACATTAAATGCAAGTAGTGATTCTTTCATTATTTTACAATAACACCGGGTAAATTCTTATTCTGTGTAATACAAAGATTTTGCAAAGTAACAGCGAAATGCAGAAACTTTTGATTTCTTAGTTTCACAGAACGAAAATTGACCCACAGAATTCTTATTACAGCCTTCAAAACTCTTACTGATTACTAAACAATTCGACATCTCAAAAAACGCCTAAGCTTTTGTTATAATGATGGAAGAGGTTTGATTGAGTTTGTACCGTGCTGTTATGGATCAACTGACTAAAAGCTGTCATAGAAAATAAAACATATTACCGTTAATTTCGTTAATATTATCGACAGAGAAAATAAAATTTTACGTTAAGAAAGAACGTAAAACGTTTACGTTTTTTGAAATTAGGAATAAAAGGGTACAAATAGGTTTGTCATTCCGTTTGTAATTTCTGCAATATTCATTTCCGACCCCATAAAGTATGTATTTTCTGAAAGGGATAGAGGAGTCGCTTAAAACATGTCCGTCTGACCGTTTGTCCATCTGTCCGTGTGTTGGTTGAAATCAACTTTTAGAAGCACCCGCATGTTATTCAGACCTGGTATCAATCTTTCCGAAATATCCGGAAATGAATCGTTATTGAAATTCAGCACAATCGCCCTATAACTTTCTGAGATATGAGCAAATAAACACGACTGCCTCTGTCTTTTCCCCATATTTTTACTATCAAAATTAAAATTGTTCAGCCATAGAATAATTTCTAGGTACCTTTGTCATATGCCTCTAGAGATATTCGTGAAAAATTTTGGATAATTCGGGCTCTAATCGGTAAAGTTATAGGTAAACAATTTTTTTTTAAATATATATTCCAAAAATTTACAATTTTTGCAGCTTCTAGACAACCGAGAGAGTCAATATTGGTATCATCTGAAAGGACTTAACTAGCGTAATATAAAGCACCATAAAAAAATAATGTTCATAATGGCCGCCGCTACGAAATGGTGGAAAATAAATTTATATATCGGTTAAATCTAGTTTTTTTAAATGTAACGCCTGGAATCCTCTTAAGATTGGTGTCAGAAGAAAGGGCTTAACTAGTAGAATACAGTACACTATGAAGAAATAAAAATCCAAGATGACGGCCTAAATAAAATGGCGGATATATGGGTCCAATATGGTAATAACGGTCCCCTTCCACCCCACAATATTGGTTTCAAATAAAAGGGCTTGACAAGTGGAATACAGTAAATTATTAAAAAAAAATATAAAATCCAAGATGGCGTCTAAAACAAAATTTTTTTCTTAACCCCATCAATATGGGTATTGGATGAAAGGGAATTAAGTTAATTACGTAAAACTTCAAAATCGACAATGGCGTCGGAAATGATAAAGCAAAATGACGCATAACATAAAATCTAGGTTAAGCAACGATGTTGGATTATACCTAAGTACATGATGGTGAAGGGTATAATCAGATTCGACAGGGCCGAATATAGCACTTTACTTGTTAATATTTAACACAATTTTACTTTATGAATCTGTCGTTTATTTTGGGGAGCATATTTAAACTTTTCTGTTAATTATTTGCCTGGCATAACATTAAATGTGTTTTCAACATCTGATGTGTTGGCTTAAATTGTTCTATGGGTAAATTGCGAAGCAAATGCTTTTCATCACACCATTCATCAGCACCCAGCTACACACAGCTCCACAAACGCTGGCACACATAAACGTCGCGACGTTCTGTACGAACTTGTGCAACAAATTACAAGATGAAAATCTAATTAGTTTAAAAACAAAACACAAAAAGAGAGAAAAAAAACAAAGAAACTTTGCAAACAACAACTGTGAGCAAATAAATTTAAAAAAAAACAACTTGCAACTGTAGCAATAAATAAATTTCTGTACAATTTTATTTAAAATAAAACCGAGTGTTTAAATTGCTTCATTAATGACACTTGAACAAATTTGCCAAAAAAAAAAAAAAAGTAAAAGAAAAAACTAGACGGAAAATGAGCAAAAAAAATTAAAAAAAAAAAAAAAATAACGAACAACGCGTTAAGGGATAATTGAATAATAAAGTTGAGGCATTTTTTGTTGACGCCATTCTCTACTCGTACAAAAAGTCCAAAGACAACAACAGCAACAAACGCAACGACGGCAACTCACCCTCATTAGCAAAATGACTGAAAGAATGAAGAATGTACGGGAAACGGCCAGACAGTGTTTGTTTGTGTGTGTGTTTTGTTGCTCGTCTGTTTGTTGGTTATTTCGTTTGTCTGGCTGTGAGCGTTTTAAGGAGGGGTCCCTTTAAAAAATGGCAATAAATTTTTTTAAAAAACACTTTTTTCTGTTGGTGTGCAAATTTTTTATTTTTTGTTTTTTAACAGCCACTTAAATTTTAATTCCGCATTGGAAGTGAAACACGATGCAAAACAAAAGAAACGTTTAAAGGTGGGGTGAAGCTTTATTCAAGGACTGCTGATAGTTGTTGTTTTAATTAAAATTTTTGAATATTTATTTGCGCACGTTGTAGCCATTAGTGTTAAAAGCAATTTTAAATTAAAATTTTTCTCTAATGTAAGAATTATTTTGGTTGATCTTTTCTTAAACTTTTAAAAACAAAGTGGCATTAATGAGAGAATTAAAGTTCCCTCAGCAAGAGAGGAATTATATTAAATTTTTGTTAAAATAAATTTTTCAATAGGATCACTATGTTTTTAATGGGTGTTTTGGTGAGGTTTCCATCAAGGTAAATTACTAAGGTACTCGTATCCAATCAGCTGATAATTTTTTTATATACAAATTATCAAAGTTACCACCTTTTTTTAAAAAAATTTTGTCTGCCTTTGTCAAACTTAATAGTTTTATTATACAATAGCGTAATTCACAATCTTGTGCAAATGGTCTTGCATCAGTGCATTTGCAAAATAGTAGAATATATTTTTACTTAACACTAACAAAGTATAGACAAATAGAACATATTTGCAGTGACGCACATTTGCAATGGCAAATACACAAGATTGTGAATGACGCTAAAAAATAATTCGCAGTTTCAGTTGGTTTAAAACGTTTGAAAAAACACAAAATTAAAATGTTAAAATTAAAAGTGTTTGCTCTTAAGTTTTTAAAAATGATTAAAATTAAAGAAGAAAAGAAATAAAAATTTTGTGACATATGCCGGCATATAAACAAAAACAAAATGCATGTGTTTTTTAATTGTTGTTTTTGTTGCCGCGATACATATAATATGTACCTTATGAATATGCCTTGACATCCATTTTTCGCCATGAATTAAGCTATCAATTAATTGTTACATCTGGCAACTCTTTCTTATTTGTGATTAATTTTGTTTGCCAGTTAGTCAAGAGAATGATTCTTGCAGGTCGTGTAAATTGATTTCGATATTCGTGCTTCAGTTTGGAAATGAATATTTCAGCTGTAGATGTCAGTTGGCACCTGATATACGCGGTTTTGTTAACTGTCAAGGCAATTGTCATTTTTAAGGTTTTCAGGCTCAAATAGTCTTCGGTTTTAATATTTTTCAAGACATGTTTAATGTGTTCCTGTGGCGAAAGGAACGCCTTCTTTTTTTTTTTATTTGTTTTTTGTTTTAGCATTTGTTTGTTCTGCATATGGATTTTAAGGGCATAATGTAACTAATGGCCATACAATTGACAGTTTAAAAATGCTAAACCACAAATGTTACAAGCCATTCATAATAAAAAAAAACAGTAATAATTTTCATCTCGATTGATTTTTCAACGTAATGTAACATTGATTGGGCCTTATTTTTCTTAAACGTCCAAATTGCAGTAACTATAAACGGTTTTCATTACAGGAACATGATAATGGAATTTGTGTTGACTCAACTGGATGGCATGGATCTGAATGACATGTAGTTTTAGCGAGACGGCGCCATCTGTCATACAATAAATTAATTGCGGCAACGGTTTCCAGAATAAATTATCTCAGGATCGTATGATTTAACGCCGTACGATTTTTTTTCTTTGGGGTTTTGTGAAATCTTGGTTTTAAGCGAATAAACCAGAAACATTTCCTGGACTCAAATTTGAGATACAAAGTGTCAACAGAGAGATACAGTCACATCATCACATCACAGTCATCAGAGCCGTGGCGTCCATTTGGTTAATGCTTAATCGGAATATTTATTCTTAACAACTCAATAAAAAATAAAACTATTTTAAAAAACACATCTTTGTATTTTAAAATTAAAAGGTGAATTCTTGTTGAGACACTTTTGTAATAAAAAAATAAATAGAATATTTGCATTTGAAGACTATCTCTTCGTTTTGATCAGTGCCCATGTTCTGTAACTCTCGCTACGAGAAACTTTTCACTTGAAACATGTAAATTGGTACAGAAATACAATAAATCGAGACAAACAGCTGTTTTTTCTCACTGTACTGTTTCTGTAACTATTCACGTGAGAACTACCTGTCACGTAAGAAAAAAAAACTCGTAAGCCATAAAAAAAGTGTTTCTGTAAAAGTTTCAGACGAGAATTTCTCACTTTGAACTGTCAAAATAAGTCACAAACAAAAAGACCGCGAGATTGCAAATACTTTAAGTCAAAAAAATATAAAAAGTAAAATATGAGTGACAAAAACATGGAAAATTTAAAGTTTAAATGTTTTTTTTTATTATTAATACATACATACAAACATACACATGTATATATGAATATTTATATCATAAATTTGTAATCGTTTAGAAAAATATGCGGGTTTCAAAACAACAAAAAGAAAACTTAGTTAACTTTATGTTAAAAAATTTAGAATTTGCCAGAGGACAGTTTGAATGAAGGAACACTTTTATTTTCTAAATTTTATATGTATTATTATTTCCGCACTTCTAAAGTTTATTTTTTTTCTTCTTCTTATAATTAAGTATAATTTTTGATAGCTCTAACGTAACAACGTAATCATAAATGCTATTTTTCGTTATGAGTTACAGATACACTTTTTTCTCACACTTAGAGAAACGGTGAGATATTTTGTTTCATGACTTTTCGATGCGAGAAGTTCTCACTAAAGTTACAGAACATGGGTACAGGTCAAATATAATACGTTTTAGATAATTTGAAGTATTCAATTGTTAAGCACAACATCGTAATTAGAACGTCATTATATGAGTTTTTTTTTATTACTGACCCAACATTTTGCAAAGTCCATTTGTAATTGTTGAAAAAAATTCGTACTCTACTTCAATCGTTATTCGGCTTTCCAACATTTTCCTGCAAAGAACTAAGATACACAGTTACTGCGTTAGCATGATTAACATACATTTTGTTCGTTCTTCTTTTAAAACATGAATTTGTTTGCATATAAACGTGCTATTTTGTTGAGTTAAATAAAACGTTTTTATACCCTTCACCTGTGGTGCACCAGGGTATGTCATTCCGTTTGTAATTTCTACAATTTTCATTTCCGACCCCATAAAGTATATATTTTCTGAAAGCTTATTAATAGAGGAGTCGATTAAGCCCTGACCGTCTGCCCGTGTGTTGGTTGAAATCAACTTTTAGAAGCAACTGTATGTTCCTCAGATCTCTATATGGTATCGATCTCTTGGAAATATCCAGGAATGAATCGCTATTGAAATTCAGCACAGTCGCCCCATAACTTTCTGAGATATGAGCAAAAAACCACGACCACCTCGTTTTTTTCACAATTACAACAACAACCTACATACATACTGTTTAAAGTAAATAAACGTGGCATCGAATTATAGCTGAGCCAAAAAAATTTTATCTTATTTTATTTAATAAATTATTTATATTTTATATATTTTTTTAATTTTTTTAAAAAAAATTTTAAAATATTTTTTAAAATTTTTTTTAATTTTTTTTTTTATAATTTTTTTTATTATTATTTTTTTTTATTTTTAATATATGTTTTTTTTTGTAATTTTTTTTTTTGGTATGTTTTTTACATGTACATATGTACGTATTTTATATGAGATGAATGGTGAGACAAACAAATGTTATTGCATGACTACACGTTGTGAAGGGTATATAAGATTCGGCACGGCCGAATATAGCACTGTTACTTGTTTTTTGTATTTTTTCTTTTTTTAGTTCATTTGCTTGTTCATGCTTTAATAAAAATTACAAAAATTCAACGCAATAAAAAAACAAATAACAGTGCTATATTCGGCCGTACCGAATCTTATATACCCTTCACAAGAAGTAGTCAACTTACGGGTTTGGGCCAGTGGGTTAAGTTTTTATTAAAATATATAAACTATATTGTGGCTGATATATTAAATAACTTTTAAAGAAAAAAACAAGTAAGAGTGCTATATTCGGCCATGCCGAATCTTATATACCCTCCACAACGTCATGCAATAACAGTAGTTTGTATCACCATTCATCTCTAATGAAATACGTACATATATATCAAAAAAATCCATATATAAAAACATACCATTGTAATATTATAAATTTACGTATGTACATATGTTAAAAAAAATGAAAAAAAAATTTTTTAAAAAATAAAAAGAAAAATTTAAAAAAAAATTTAAAAAAAAAAATTTAAAAAAAAATTAAAAAAAAAATAATTAAAATATAAATAATAAATAAAAAACAAAAAAATAATAAAAAGAAATTTATAAATAAATAATAATAGAAATATAAATAAATAATAATAGAAATATAAATAATATATAATTAAAAAAATAAAAAAAAATTGTTCTGGCTCAGCTGGGATTCGATGCCACGTTTACTCTAACCAGTATACGCGTTTGTATGTTGTTGTTGTAATGTTGTTTTTGTGAAAAAAAATCGAGGTGGTCGTAAGTTTTTGCTCATATCTCAGTTGTTTATGTACTGATGTTTCTGATTTTCAGTACCGATCTACTCCCGAATATTTTTGATATTTTGATACCTCACCCGGGTCCAAGCGGTGTCGGGGGGCTTCAAAAAGTTGATTTCAACATATACACGGACAGATGGACAGACTGACAGAGCTGAATCGACTCCCCTATTCATAAGCTTTCAGAAAATATATACTTTATGGTGTCGGAAATGAAAGTTGTAGAAATTTCACACGGAATGACAAACCTATATATACCATTTTCACTATGTGAAGGGTATATTAACAATTACCAGGAAGGTAAGAGAATTAAGGAATAAAAGGGGATGTAGGTATGAGGCATGTTTTTTCACAAAATTAAATTTGGGAATTTTTAAAAACATTAACTGAAAATTTACCTAGCCGATTTTAAATGGGATAAATGCTTATTTGTGTATTTAAGGTAAATTTTCTAAACTTTTAACATAAAGCATTCGAGGGAGTCAAAGAATATATACCGTTCTCTGGTTGGTACATATAAAACAAATGTCAAGGCAAATTATGGGCATAAAACAAATGAGATAAAGGCTACAAATTCAAAGTCTGATTTAGTTCTGCAGAACGTGTAAAGTTTTAAAAAGAAAACCTCGCTCAGGTGGCAAACCTTGACGACTGTCTCCTTATGTTGTTTGGTGTTTCCAAGGGTTATGATAACTCCAAAATCGATGGCTTAAACAGAAAATGATATAAGAACGACTTAAAGCTGACATAATTTCAAGTTTTTTGACGGATTGCTTAACAAAATCCATTACGTCGTTCCAAAGTTTACAAAAAAAATTTTTTTTTAAAAATAGATAGATTTTGAAATCATGATGATTTTTGCGGTAAGGTGACTACCTATAAAGGATCAATAAAAAAATTGTAATTATTTTGAGAACTTTTACTTGTTGCAAAGTGTAATTATCACAACAAAAACCCTGATATATTATTAGCTGCTATTTTGCAATTTATTTGGAATATAATCATACTTTAAATTATCCACGTGCTGTGCGAAAAAAATAAAAAATAATTAATATTCAAATCACACTCTAAACTCTACACACTTTGTTTTTAAGCCAAGATATTAAATTATAGGAAAACAAGACGTCGACAGTAAACAATAAAAAGCAACAACAAAATGCATACATAGTTAAAATATCAACCGCACCTTTTCAATTAATGTCTCCAATTGAAACCAGTCTGACAGTATGATACTATAGACAATTTGGACAGACTAGCTTGTATCAAAAGTCGTTTGAATAGAAATGATATTTAAATGAATCAACTACTATGTTGGACACCACGGATCTATTTTCTGTTCAGCCACCATTCATTGATCCATTAATCAAAGCTATAAAATATTTAAGACGACAAATAAACATGTTTGCATATGCTCCGGCACGAGCTACAAAAAAAACCTAAGTAGTTTATTTGCTTGCCAGTCTCTAACAACTAGGCATACAAGCTTTGAAGCAAAAAATAAAATAAAAAACAAAACAGCAGCAGCAGCAATAAAAATTGATATTTTTAATTAACGCCAAGGCCAATACCAGTCAACAGACGTACAACATTTATTTGCGTTATACAAAATGCAAATTCTGAAAAGGCGTCCGGTGAATTTCAATATACACACACAAATTCGTTTTAAATGTTCAATACATACACTGTAATTTAATAGAAAGACCCGAGCGAGAGGTAGAGAGAGAGAGAGAGAGAAAGTGTAATAGAGAGCAAATAAGCATATTAGCATAGTGTAAAAGAGAAGAGGAGTGCGTGTATTACGCCTAATATTAAAATGTGACCATCTTTTCATTTAGTATGTGATTAAACAATTTTAAATGTCACAGGGGACTGCTGTTACGACGGACGTTACATTTAACAGGGATAGTGAATTGCATCGACATTAAATGCAAAACAACAAAAATATAAAGTATAACGGTGTTGCCAGAAGTTCAACAAATTAAAAAAAAAACCTACGTCAGTATGTTTCTGGAAGAAGATGGGGACGAAATATTATGGCTTTATGTTGCCAGCGTACTAGAGGAGTGTAGTTGACTGTAGCTGCTGGTTTTGCTGTTGTCGATGTCGTAGAATATTTTTTATTTTATATTTCCTCTCTTCAATATAAAGAATTTTTACAATTATGTACCTCCCAATTTGTTAATCAAATCTGAAATGTTTTTAATTTTTTATCCTTATAACTATTAAATATATTTAGAAGTAACCAAGATTTCTCTCCTTACACAGAAAACCACTATAAGTTGAATGAAAAAAATTATGGTGTGAAAAAATTTCACTTTGTGAGTTAAAAGGTTAAAAATGTTTTCAGTGAATCAGTTAACTAAAGTGGCTGACAGCTGTTGATTAAATATAGTTCGCATAAGAATCCAAGCAATTTAATTTAAGTTAAATTCATTGGATAACAACATTAAAATGTAAGAGGTTTAAACAAGGTATATGCAGTAGGTATGTATATGCAACGGCGAATTGATACAACAAAGCAACTTTTGAGGGGATGTTTTTTGTTAAGGCCACTTCGTATATCAGGGATGGAAAAGTTGTTTTTACATATTAAATATAATAAAATTTGATTAAAACAAGGATATATATTTGTGAAACACATTATAAGTGGTGGAAAAGCAACAAACATAGATAAATTTAGCACATTTATTATCAAAAAAGTACACGTAGGTTAGGTTGAAAAGGAGGGGCACTAAAAGCCCAAACCCATGACAGGTATACACTTATGACCAGTTGGCATGTTGTGCGTAACCCCCATACCTAAACAAGAGCGTTGAGTGTCAAGCGTTGGAGTTTTACATGTGTTTTGTTTTTGTTACAATAACAAAATACATGCAAAATTGCAACGCTTGACGCTCAACGCTCTTGTTTAGGTATGGGCCTAAGTTAATTGTTTAATACCGAATCCAAAATCACAATTTCCTTCCCAGCCTTAATAAATAAAATCAAGGCAAATTCAACCAATTTTGACAAAAAGTTTCCCCATCAGCTGGGCTGATAAGATAATTTCAACTGTATGAATAAGTACCTATGCTTGTGATACATAATGGACATTCCCCTGAACCTTCCAGTGATAAGGAATACTCTCGAAAACTCTGTTCTTGAGTTAATTAGAATTTACTTGCCCGTTTATGTAAGGCATACATACATTTATAACGATTCGGTAAAAAAAAATCCTAAATTAAGCACAACCGTTAATGACAACACTGTTAAGCATACACGAAAAATCCAAACAGCCACTCATACGTATGAACACTATTTTAAGAACAAACACCGACCACACCTCTCTCTATAATAAACAAGAAAATAAACAAACAAAAATACGCAGGCAATTTCATTTTTCTCAAAAATACACACACACTGTGCATAAGTGTATACACGGGGAACTGGAAAAGAAAACAAAAAACAAAACAACTGAAAATAACGATTGACAACACCCTGAAGAAGTTGTAAAGTAACAGCAAGAACAACAACTAAAAGAAGAACTGTAATACTTAATGATTTCGTGTCGATTCGTTTGACTTCGTTGGTACACGATTGTTGAAAGCATGTGTGTAAACAGCCAATCACACTTTAGATTTATGTCAAGGGGTAGGCTTAGTAGCTTAAGATATGGCGGGAGGCACCACTTTTAATATTGCTTAAATGTGTGTTTTTGTTGTTGTTGTTGTTTGTTTTGTTATTGCATCGTGTGCACGAATGTATGTTTATAGGTGGGTATGTGTTCGTGTATGGCAGTGTGCGTGCCTGATTTTGTCGACATTTCGCTCTTTGCAAGAGTAAAATATCCAACCGTTATTTTTAAAGAATAACTGAATTTATGGAGATGTGAGTGAGTGACAGAGAAGGAGAGACCCATGAATGGTGACGAGCAAATGAAACAACAAAAACGAAAAAGAAAAAACAAGCAGAGAGCTTAGTAAAGTCTAATAAGAATTGAGGCAAACTAGCGAAAAAGCACCAAGTATCCGTTAGTCTTTTCCTAGTACTGCTAATGTGCAGTTGTCGGCCGTTCGGAAATTTTAGCCTTAATTCGGTATTTTACTACTTGACAAAAATCTCAGTTTATCTTTTTTTTTGTTTGTTTCGATTGTGAATAGTGGTTCTCCGATCGATTTTTTGCGTGCTTCTTTTTCAATAACAAAAAGAGTAAAGTGAGCAAAATTTAACAAAAAAAAAAAGAAAAAAAAGAAGGAAAGCAAATTTATAATAAATGCAATACATGTAAAAAACAAAGCTTTGAGAAAATAAATATTATAAAACAAACAATGGAATTTTGTTAAAAATCAATAAATCAAAAAGTTAGTATTATCAAAATCCACCACATACACACTTTATTTACAATTGTTTTTAACCAAAAGCCGGTAAAGAATTTACGTGTTGTATTTAGGTGCAATAACAAATTGTTATTTTAAAACCTTATTATTTTCAAATTTTAATTTGTCAAACTAAAATAATCTCGTTTTTCTTTGCTACAAAAATAATTTTTTTATCAATATTGACGGATTTTTAAAGTGTTCTGTTTTTTACGTTTGCTTTTGGGAATTTCGTTCATAAAAAATTTTTAAACGAAGAGAGAGCGCAGAAAATTAATAAAAATTTCACTTTGTTTTATTTGTTTTTCTATTGCATGAGTAGAAACAGTGTTTCTTCGTCTTGTTTACAATGGGGGTTTGGGGTGGTTGTTTTGGTTTTCTGTTTTCGTTGATGTCTTCTTCTGGTGCTTTTTCAATAATCGCTTCAAGTGAGAGTCAAATTAGAAGATGTACTCGTATTACAGAGACACGTGACATAAATGTTTGACTGTGTATTAGTGTTTGACTATTTTGATATAGCTTGTCGAGTCGTATTGGAATTTAAACTTTAAACATTGCGAAGTTGCCAGATTAATAGGGGTTTTTCTTTACTTAAACCGTAAAAATGTAAAAACACATGTTAAAAGGTAACGCTGCAAGTTCAGACAGGAAGATAAGTAAGAACATGTCTATCAAATTCCACCAGGCTTAGGAGCCATGACAATCCTAAGATATTTGATTATTTCTTAACTGTTCCATCCGTGATCTTTAATTTTGATATACTTTTTTTCAGCTTTTCATCCTGTATCTCACCAACTGCAGTAATGTTGTTGTCTTCCAGGGCTGGAATTGTGGTTGGCCTGACTTCACATATCTCAAAAAAAAAAATAGTTTAGAGGGGTCAAACCGCATGATATTAGTGGATTCTGCTTCATATCTTGAAATTAATTGTTACCGAACAGGCATTTAAATAAGTTCACGGTATTGCTTGCCTTGTAGCATGTGGCACCGTTTTCTTAAAACCACTTGTTAGCCAAGCTTAATTCTTATTTTTGGACAGAAAAAGTCGGTTATTATAGAACGGTACTTTGGTCAATTGTTGGCAACGCGACGAATTAACATATTGCGATCCTCATTGACACTGGTCGATACAGCAGCAATATTTTTCTCGGTACGCACTCTTCGCATATGAGTTGGTGGATTAATGTCCAATAAAGTTAAACTTGTGCGAAATTTTGTCATAGCAGCTTAAATAGCCTGTTCAGTGAATCGATTATGACGACCATAAACTAGACGTAATTCCTTTGCATTGTGTAGTGAGTCCCCTGTTAGCTGGCATGGAGCTATACTAAGTTCGCTTCTTACTTTGCAAAGTCTTTATCTAAAGCTAAAACTAAGGTCTGAGGCTGGTTTTTTTATTCGATACCATTTTAATCTGATTTGTATTTCATATACTACAATCGTAAGTTCGACAACATTTCTTATAAGACCTTGGCTTATGAACGACCGGGCTTTCTCATTGAAATATTGTGTTTTTTAGGTGCTCCAGCGGACATTGAAAACTCTATGGAGTCTTAAGATTTTATAGGCATTTATTGGGATTATCTAATTAGTCGATGTAGAATTTAAGTTGATTGTAAGATGTCTTTCGTGCATGTGCAAAGTGCACCAAGAGGTAAACTGATTGGTAAAGATTATAAACTGAGACCGTACATAAGATAATGGATATCGAAACAAAAATATCGTTAAAGGAAATTCTTGAATAAAGCTTTACAGCTGTGGATATTTGATTAAAATTGGCTTAATTACTGGTCAATACTTCTTATAAGATTATAATCGTTTTGTGTCTTCCTATTATTTTTGTATTGCGTTTCTGCTTAAAGGATTTAAACTTAAAAACATGTCAGCAGATATTTTACAGAAACAGGACGATGCAAGTCCAAAAGCTTCTATCTAGTATAGAGCAGATCCCCGTGGGTCTTACGATGTGAAGTTATTATAAAACCTTTGCCTTGAATTTGGTTAGAATCAGCATTTGCCTACTTAAAGGATCTTTTGGTAAGAAACGCTAAATAAATTTGTACAGTTTTAACCGAAAGCGTCAATGTGATTTTCTGCTGGTTCTTCGTACCTTAAATCAATAAGACGGTGTATGTAAGTCACCTGCTTGAATCTTACATAGCAATGTCCAAACGAAACACCGACTTTTTAATGTGAATTCAATGTGGGCAAAATACGTATTAAAGTTTAAAAGTTAACAAAATTAATTTTTTACTTTTGCTAACAATAACAAGTCGTAAAGTCGACTTTAAATAGTTTTTAATTCAATATAAAATTATTCTAAAACAGCTTTCGAATTTCATTTACAAGCATTATTTAGTTTTACGACAATTGGCAACTTCAGATACTCCAAATATAGTACATCGTGTGCCGAACCTTTTGTAGAGAAGAAAGTTTTCCATCGTTTACAAACATGGTCGAGGTATCTCTTATTGTATCTACTGCTCTTTACTATTATTCAAAATATATATATATATTGTATGCGTGTGTATGTTTTCGTTACACTCTCTTTTTTACAATCCCTGGTATCTCTTAATGCCTTCAAATATTTATTGAGGGGAGCATAAGTACTCAGTTTAGAGGAAAATCGCGCGGGTTGTTTTTTTTAGTTTGTCAGTATGGTTGTGTGTTGAAGAAAACGTAAATACAGATATAGATACAAAAACCTACAATAGATACATAGAAACTGTTTCGTTGGATAGATAGATAGATGGATGGATGGTTGGATAGGTTTTCTATGAGTGTGCAGGGTGTGTGTATATGTCTGTATGCATGTGTTGGTGTGTAAAATGAAAAACAGAGGTTGTGTTGACGGTGTTCAAATGGTGTATTTGATGCATGAAGAGTGTGGTTGTGTATGTTTGACTAAAAAATCGCTTTTTTGGCAAACTTTAAGTTTTGTCCAATTCAGTTGAATTTTGGTGGCTGCCGTAGCCGACATCCATGTTACATTAAACTCGGAAGAAGAAGAGATGAACCTTTAAGTTCGTTAGTTTTTTGTTGTTTTTATTTGTTTCAAATGAGACTCTCAAAAACAAGTATTCACATGCAATAGAGATTGTAAGAGAAACATATTGTTGTTAAGCGAAGCTAAAAGAAAATTTATAAAAGCTTTCTAATGGTTAAATGTGTATCCAGTAAAATCGTAATTGACTTTTGTACGGAAAATTTCAAATGAAAATCAAATATGATGAAAAACAAAACATACATTAAAGGGATGCAAAATCACAGCATGTATGTATGTGAAATGTGTGTGAAATATTTATTAATCAAAGAAATTTACGATAAAAACAAAACAAACTAAAACTAAGCGAACAAAGTGTAAAATATAATAACAAACACAACAAAATACACTTGACTCGCCCGATGCCTTTAAATCAGCCTACTGCCGCACAAATTTACCACCACAAACAGATACAGATACAAACTCAGCTACAACAGACTGGCTGGTCGTTTTTATATTCGGTCCGTTTAAATATTTTTTTTTTCAATAGTATTTAGCTGATGTCGCTTTTTTTTTTGTGTTTTTTTTTTTTCTTTTTTTGGTCGGCATTTGTATAAAGTAGATTTTCTTGCCACTGTTTTGACTGACTCGCGGTTTGTGTTGTATTGTTGTTATTGTTGTCTGCTTCTGCTTTTTATGGGTAAATCCTATTGTGTGCGAGCAGAGGCCACAAAAGCCGGTGTAAACGTCGTCTATAGATACAGATACTTATTATCGCATTAATAAATGTGTGTGTTGTGCTGTGTGTTTTGATGGGAATAAGCGTGTGTTAAACCAAAAGTCAACAATAACAACATTCAAGCCAATGTGTGTCTGTCTGTATTTTCGTTTTAGCGTCTGTCCGTCCGTCCGTACGTCCGTCTGTCTGTCCAGCAGCTTCATAAAACATATTACCAGCAGCACGGAATATCGCATAGCGTACGGCATTGAATACGCTGTGGTGAGTGAGTGAGTGTGTAAGTGCGTTTATGTTTGTGTGTATGTAAGAATGTGTCAAGTTGTCCGTACACGTTTTGTTCAGTGTCCGTCTCGGTCTCATAAAACGATTATGTGTACCATATTGTGTATGGGTAAGAGTACTAAAGTAGAAAAACAATAACAACAACAGAAACAGCAACAGCAAAAACATCAAACAAACAATATAATTGTATCTCTCACCCAACACACTTAATTGACGTTTTTATAAGTTGGAATTTATCGCAATTGCTTTGTATTGCAGCGCCAACCATAAAATACTTACAATTGAATATACAAAAAAACAACAACAACAACAAAAACAACAATAAGAAGTAGAAAAGAGAAGAAGGCGTACGCTACTTTTGTAAATATAAACATAATTGATATATTGATGGGTTTGAATTTCGTTTTGTCTTGATTCTTCGTGCACCCACTAATAAATTATAGGAGATCAAAGATTTATGCTTCTTTTGTTGGATAAGAAAATTTAATCTAAAAGATCGTTTAAATAGTGCTAAATTATATAAACGTTATTTGAATATCTTTGTTATATTTTTTAGTTTAGTACTCGTTTTCTCGATTTTTAAATTTCGTTGATTGCTTCAATTGCTATTTGATGGCAGTAAATCACAATGACGCTGACCTTTCTTTTAGCGCAAAACTATTTAAGCTTGCCATTAGCATTAAGGTGAGCTTCAAGAGTTACTCAACACTAAACACGCGATACTAGTTTTGACAAAGAAATTGTAAAATTTTGTAGCTGTTACCGGGTCATATGTGCACTATTGTGTGTTCGTAATAATAAATTGGTTCATATCTCTAAAAAGGAAACACAACAATAGTGATCATATAAAGATTTTAAAAATATTCAGTATCGAAAGTTTAGCTGTTAGAGTTGGAGTAGACAACCTTTGACAGAGTGAAACACTGATCTATCTAGAGGAAGTATACATTTTCTGGAGAAAAGTGAATTCTTTAAATATTTATTTATACATTTTGGCTTTTACTACTTTAACTGTAGCCGTGTAATATGCCGACAAATGTGAAAATCTTAACCGCACTACTACTTGCGTAATCTTGCTCATTTTGTCGGTTATAAACATTGTCATAACGATTATTAATATGAAAAAATATGTACATACATTAGGGGTACAAACTAAAATAAGGCCCTATCACCACGCTGTAACCGATGTTGAAACCGAAAAATGTTTCGGTCATTTTTTAATTTGTTATTTTATAATTATTTAACTATTTACATTGATTATAATCAAAATCACAATCTAAAAATGAATTTATTAAGAAAATATTTTTATTTTTTTAAAACTTACTGATCCTAAACTTAATTGCATTTAACGCGGAACCTTTTTTAACGATATCGAAAATCTAAAGATGCAGTTCTTATTGTCTTTTTATGCACTACATGGTATGGATAGGGCCATTTTGATATTTTCAAAAATTGTAAAAAAGTTGTGTCCCTAATGTACATGTTCTGCTAATTGTCGACTGACTGGCTTATGAAATGTCGCAAGTGTCCATTTTCGACATAGTCATTCATCGCTTTCTAGTCGTTTTTTCAATTTTAATAATGAAAGTAGCGTTTCAACTCGACGTTAACTTCAATGTGTCATACAAAATTACGAACTGAAGTTAAGCATAATAATTAGTCATCGATGCCGATTAAACAACATACCGTATGCATGACTGGGTTATAAATAAAAATGGTCAAATTGAAATTAATCCGTTTTAAGAAGGACCTACATATGTACATCGAAATTACGTTTTGTTACATTTGGTGTGGTAAAAATTGACACTATTAATAATTTCATTGATTTAGCTCCATTTGCATAGATTTAGTGAATATATTTAGTACACTCATACCCCGGTTTGCGTCGTTTCAAAGTTTCGTCTCTTTAAAATTTCCGTGATTTCGATTTTGCATCATTTTTGCTTCTGTTTGCGTCGCATGGCTTCGAAGTTGTGTCGTTAGTGTTTCGATTTGTTTGTACAAAGCCAAAATAAAAAAGGGGATTTCCCGTCTAAGTCTAAAGTAAATTTTTATGTGAAAGTGGCCTTCAAGTTTGTCTTCGTTAGTAGTTTCAAATAACATTTGGTGAAGTTTACCCTAAATATTTTGCAACAATGAGTCAAAAAGCATTTTAAATCAGGGGAGAAAACTGTCGATATTTGAAGAAACCTGGGATTAGCCCCTTTTACAATAAAAAACATTTGTTTTAGAGACGCTGATAGACTTTTACTTTTAAATTTATGTTCTGTGGATTTCTTATTTTTTATTTTAATCTTAATGTTTTTGTTATGTTTTTTCATGAACTGTTATTTTTGATTTTAATAAAAACTATTATTACAAAAATAATCATACAAAATTTGTATTTTCTACTGAAAAATATTTTTGTAACTGAAATTATGAGTGTCGGAAAGAATTAAATGAAAATTTATACAAATGTATGGAAAACTGCTATTCGATTTGCGTCGTTTTAGTTTGCGTCTCGTTTTTTCGGTCCCAATTAGCGACGCAAACCGGGGTATGAGTGTATAAGTATTTTCCATTATTGTAAGAAGAAAGTAGTGAAATGCTTTATTTAAACAAAAAAAGTTCTTAGTTTTATGTTCCCCCATTATGGGATTCGGCTTTTGCTCTTTCGTTCAATACTATGTCTGCTAACACCAACTGTAGAGTGTGATCGGTGCAGTGTCTTTATGATGTTTGTATGGTGATTGTTTTTGTTTACTCTTTTCTTCCTCTTATTCACATTTCACACACTGGCGAATCTGTTTTAAGCATAACAAATGCCCAAATAATAATGCCTCCAACCAGCAACTGTAAGTCAAAGCTAACGAAGAAGTGGAAACCCAAGTCAGCGGCAAAAGTGTAAAAACAAAAACTAAACCAAATGTAGAAATGATATATATTTCAAATCACGTTTTACCTTTCAATGTTACACGCTCTCTCTCACACAGTTTACACAGTTTTGGCTCTCACTCATATGGTTGTTTGTTATTTATGGTGCTCATCATCAAAATACACACACACACACACACATTCGCTCTGTACTCACTCCAGGTCTTAGATGTTACAAAAAGCCCGAAAACATTCAAAGTGGTCTTTGGATGATTGTGTTGTAATAATGCATTAAGTTTATGGGGCAGTAAAAAGGGTTTTTCTTTTTTTTGTGTTCGTATTTTCGTTGTTTTTATTATTTTTGTAAAAGCGGATATTGTAGAAGAAAGCAGAGATTTAAGGGAAGCTTAACGTAAATCTAACATATTTCATATGATTTATGTAAGTGCATGCGTGTGTACGTATTAACGAGTGTGTTACGTATTTATATTAACTTTTTCCAAATGACAATTTAAGCGAACACATACATACATGCATACATACATACATACATACATGTTTATGTTAATAAATATACTCAAGTGTGTAGATGTTTTCAAACTTTGCATTGTTTTCGCCAAATCTAAACTGAAAGATTTGATTATGAATCTGTTTTTACTGTCTTTAGAAAACAATTTTTAGCAGCTTTTTTTTAAGTATGCGTTTTTAGGCTGAAGAGTTGAGATATGGCAGCTATTATTACATCCAAACAACTCAATCCAATTAAGAAAAATTCACTATTCACTCGAATTGTCAAAATTTTTGACAGCTTGCTAAAAAAACCCACTTAATTTAGCCAATTTACAAAACAATTTTTGATTCTTAAAATAAAATTTTGTTATTTTTATATTATCTAAGTCAAGGCATATTGATTAATCAGGTTGTCTTGATTAGTCAGCTGATAATTTTTTTCTTCATTTATTTTAAACTTCAGCTGTCAAAGTCCATTGATAAAATTTTATTTTCTCTCCTCTCTCATTTATTTCAAAGGCAAAACTTTATATATAAAAAATATAAACAAAAACAAGTAAGAGTGCTATATTCGGCGGTGCCGAATCTGATAATACCCTTCACCATCATGTACATAAATATATATAATTCCACATCGTAGCTTAACCTATATTTCATGCTATACGCCATTTTTATTTATTATTTCCGACGCCATCCTCGATTTTGAAATTTTACGTAGTTATCTGTATTCTACAGGGTGGGGCAAAAGTCGCGAAGGGTTTTAAAACAGTCATAACTTTTTTAATTTTTAATATTTTTTTTTTACAAAATAATAAAATATGATATTGGGAGATTTTTTAAATTTAGGTGTGAAAGATTACGTCACGTAAGTGAGCACCATTTTCATCCTCGCAAAGTTGAGCTCTTTTAATAGCATTTTCCATTACACGAGTCAGAGTATCTGGCTGCAACGCTCTTATTTCTGCTCGAGTATTCTCTTTGAGCTGTGCAAGTGTGCTGGGTTTATTGATATACACCTTCACTTTCAAATATCCCCAAAGGAAATAATCTGGTGCTGTTAAATCCAGCGAACGGGCAGGCCAATTGAATGCTGAATTTTTGGAAATTAAACGTTCGCCAAAAATCTGCCTTAGCAGCTGCATAGTGGCTCGAGCAGTGTGTGCAGTGGCCCCATCTTGTTGGAACCACATCTCTCAATTGTCAGAAAGAGCTGGCCTTAAAAAAGTTTGGACCATATCTCGATATCGCTCGCCATTTACCGTAACACCATTTCCATCAACACTCTCCATAACGCGTTGAATATTTGCTTCACTAATTACAGCATGTGGTCTTACGCTTCGTGGAATATCCCTCACTGAGCCTTGTTCCTGAAAACGTGTCACTAAGCGTCGAATCATTGATTCGGATGGTGACTTCCGCACATTAAAATGACGACGATAGGCTCGTTGAGTTTGAATTATTGATCGATGATGTTCAAAAAAAAGTTCTATGATTTTGGTTCGCTGGATAACGTTGTAACCTTCCATAATTAATCTCCCTGATTTATTTTACAAGTCCTAAAAAGAAAAAAAAATTAAATTAGAAAAGTTATTAATTTTTCAAATCCCTTCGCGACTTTTGCCCCACCCTGTACTAGTCAAGCCCTTTCATTTGATACCCATATCAATGGGGCTTAAAAAAAATTTCATCCGCCATTTTGTTTTAGACGCCATCTTGGATTTTACATTTTTTAAATAATTTACTGTATTCTACTGGTCAGGCCCTTTAATTTGATACCAATATTGAGGGGGTTCAAGGAGTAACATCTTAAAATACCAGATTTGACCCATATATAAACTTATTGTCCGCAATTTTCTAGTGGCGGTCAACATGAATTTTAATTTTTTTATAGTGCTAATATTGCGCTAGTCAAGTCCTTTCAGATGATACCAATATTGACTCTCTCGTTTGTCTAGAAGCTGAAAAAAATTGATTTTCATTTGTAAATTTTTTGAATATATTAAAAAAAAAATTTTTGTCTATAACTCTACCGATTAGATCCCGATTTATCCAAAATTTTTTACGAATATCTCTAGAGGCATATTATATCTACAAATAGTATCAAAGGTACCTATAAATTATTCTATGGCTGAAAATATTTAATTTTGGTGGTAAAAATATGGGAAAAATCAGAGGCAGTCGTGTTTATTTGCTCATATCTCAGCAAGTTATGGGGCGATTGTGCTGAATTTCAATAGTGATTAATTCCCGGATATTTCCAAAAGATTGATACCATACACAGATCTGAGGAACATATAGTTGCTTCTAAAAGTTTTAACCAACACACGGACAGACGGACAGGGCTTAATCGACTCCCCTATTCATAAGCTTTCAGAAAAAACATACTTTATGGGGTCGGAAATTAATATTGTAGAAATTACAAACGGAATGACAAAGCTATATATACCCTTGTGCACCAAAGGTGAAGATAAAAAACGGCCTTGATCTAATCATAACCCACCAAAAATTATTTTTGTCAATTTTGTAAGCAGTGCTGACTTTATTTGCTCATCATAAGGAAACCATGAAAATGCCAAAAATTTTCGCATAATATTTAATTAAGTGTCCTGTACTGTTTTCGATATCATCAGCAGTAAAAAAGAGAAAAATTCTTTTTTTTACTAATTTCAGCAGTGCAAAACCTACATAACACTGCTAATGAAGCTTTTAAATTAATTTATTCAGCACTCTGGCAAGTCCTAAGTAAGCAGCTCAAAAAGCTCTGGAAAATAAAGTCTACGTGTAGTTGGAAAATAATTGTGAAAAATAAATAAGTAAATGTCCCAGCAAAAAAAATTTGTGTAGTTCAATGTGAATAACATTTTTCATGACTTCTAACCCAGCATTTACACATGAAAGTAATTTCATGAAATTCGCAATACACTCACACTTCTTTACTAACGCACTCACATTTATTTTACTTTCCACTCAGATTTCAACGATTTTTTCAAAAAAGTAAATTTTTACGTTTTCGAGAAAGTAAAGTGACAAATAGTAAACACTGTTGCCTACTAATAAAACTTATACAAATTTACAGGATTGTGGTAAAATAATTATTTTATATTTAATTTATTTTTGTATAAATGAAAATATTTATAATATTTATTCCTCAAATATACATCAATAATAATATTAATGTAATTTTAAAACAATAATTTTATTAAAAATTAACAAAAATTATTTTTTTCAACTTTTGCTTTTTAAATTTGTGTATGAAATATTCTTGGTAACTCTAAAGGTAGTAAAAAAAATGGAGGCAAATTTAGCGCATCAATGTAAAGTGAAATTTCACTTTCCTGTGTAAACACACAAGAAATTTACATGAAGGTGGACTATTTCATAGAAATTTTTATTTAAAATCCGTATACAGAAATTTCATGAAATCACTTTCATGTGTAAATGCAGGGTAATTCATAAGTGCAAAAGGAGGCATGAGAAATGGATTCTTAAAATCCAAAATAGCTAGCCTTATGTGATGTGCTTCAAAATACATGTAAATGCATGCTAAAAATCTTGAATAATTCATGTAAACAGACATTATGAACTCATGAAATTCATCTACTGTTCATGCGTTCCACGCACTTATTAGAATGAAGTGAATTTAGTTAAAATATTCATATAAAACATGCGCTCTAATGACACGTTAATGTTAAAATCATGCATGTTTTACCTAAATTGAACACCCCATTATGGGTTGAACTCATGCATTCACTATTTCTTTTGTATGCCTTTTTTCGTTGGGATATAATTACAGTATAACCTCTGTAGTCCGGACACTCGCTAATCCGGACTATCCAGTACTCCGGATAGTTAAATGTTTCGGACAGTTTGAACATTGTACCTCTGCAATCCGGTCATTACTTTGTTTTATGTTTGTTTGTTTGTTTTTTTCGTTATTGTACGTTATCTATCTATCTATATATATAAAAGTGAAACTCTGTGTGTGTGTGTGTGTTAGCTATAGACTCCGAAACTGTAAAACCGATCGGACTCAAACTTTGGCAAGTTGTTGTACACATACCAGGGAGTGTTTATGGGTGGAAGAAAGTGGGCGGGGCCACGCCCATAAAAATTAGTTATCAGTTTTAGCTACTTGCACTTGACCGATTTTTCTGAAACTTTGCACACATATCGAGCTGTCATGACTAAATAATTTTGTGATAAGAAAAGTGGGCGGGGCCACGCCCCTAAAAAAGTTTTAATTTTGAGGTACTTGCACTGGACCGATTTTTCTGAAACTTTGCACACATACTAAGCTGTCATAACCATATAATTTCGTGATTAGAAAAGTGGGCAGGGCCACGCCCATAAAAAAAGGTTATAATTTTGAGGTACTTGCACCAGACCGATTTTTCTGAAACTTTGCACACATATCGAGCTGTCATGACTAAATAATTTAGTGAGTAGAAAAGTGGGCAGTGCCACGCCCATAAAAAATAGGTATCATTTTGAGGTACTTACACTGGACCGATTATTCTGAAACTTTGCATACACATTGAGCTGTTACGACTTTACAATTTCGTGATTAGAAAAGTGGGCAGGGCCACGCCCATAAAAACAATTATAATTTTGAGGTACTTGCACTGGTCCGATTCTTCTGAAACTTTGTACACATATTGAGCTGTTATGACTTTACAATTTCGTGATTAGAAAAGTGGGCAATGCCACGCCCATAAAAAAAATTATAATTTGTAGGTTTTTGCACTTGATATTCAATTAAAATTCAGAATGCATTTCGATTCATTAAGGGGCGTAGCAACGCGCGCCGGGTTTGTCTAGTTTTAAATATTGAGGAAAACCAAAACTCTGACAATTCTCTAGAGGTAATGTATCAAATAAAGAAGCTATTGATATGTTTGCAAGAGCAATTTAATGGGCCCAGCAAACAAATATGACTGAGAAGGAAATATTATTTTTAAATGAATTTAAAAACAAAGCAGCAAAACTGCATAATTAAGAACTGTATCCAATATAAAATTAATTCGTATTTAAATCCATATTTTTTAACTACTTAACCTAATTTGCATATTTTTAAGTTGTTTTAATTGTATGTACTTTATTTCTTTTTACATATTTAAATAGATTTTGTAATAATAAAAATCAAAACATACCTAAGCTTAAGGCCAGGTATGTTAAACCGGACGAGGGGTCGAACTTTATCTGTCCGGGTTATGGAGGTTATGCTGTATTTTTATTAATTTTTAATATTTTAAATAATCGAACTTATTTTTTAAATTTAATTCCAATGTTTATTAGATTCTAATACTGGCTTTCAAGTTCATGTCAATTTTAAATTGTTTCATTTATGAAGAAATTAAATTTTATTTGTGATAATGCAAGAATACACTAAAAAGTAAGTAACGACACTAACCGATACAGCTAAGGAATCCATAATCAGCACTCTTTGATCGGTATTTGAGTGTTGGTTGATCATATGTGTATTTAGCTCACAAGCTTTCAAGAAATAGAATTTGATAATCAAATGATTATTGTATTTATATTTCCCACCATTGGTGAGTGAAAACGAAATTTACTACTAGTTAAGTCTTTATCTGTTGTTGTAATTCTTTCTTTTTCTATTATCACTTTTTTTATACCCGCCACCAAAAAAATGGTGGGGGTATATTCATTTTGTCATTCCGTTTGTAACACATCGAAATATCCATTTTAGACCCCATAAAGTATATATATTCTGAATCAGGGTTTGATTTGATGACGATCTAGCTATGTCCGTCCGTCTGTCCGTCTGTTGAAAGCACGATAGAGGTCGCACCGAAAAAGCTAGGAGGCTCAAATTTTGCCAGAATCTTTCTTATAGACAAGGTTTGTTTGGTATTGAAAATGGGCTATATCGGAATATTAGGAAGTGAGTTATAGCTCGGAATGCAAGAGTAGGTCGAAAAAACCGTGTCCTACGAACATCGAATAAAATGGAATTGTGTCCAAACGGATTAACGTACAGTCATGAAACTTCGAATATATATTTCCCGAGTCAAAGCAATATTTCTCACCAAAAATTACTCACAAAATTACCTAAATCTAATCATTAGGAAAAGAGTTATCGATCAAAATGTACGAAAATTTATACCGCACAGTGTATTTTTCGGTATATTTAAAAACAAAAACGTCATAAAAGCAATAAAATTGAATGTACGACTCTGAAATTTTGCACACTTTGCTTTTTGGTGAAAGGAACGGAAAATTAATGTGCCACGCCCACTTTTACGCCCACCTCCCATATAAAGTTTTACCTAAAATTCATATAATTTCTCTATTAATAAAGATTTTGGAATTATAAAGAGCTATATTGAAACACCTAAAATGTACTCATTCGCAAAAATAACTTTGACACGCCTACTATAACGCCCACTTTTCACGTTATCTACCGTTAATGAAATGTTAAAGCTCATAAAACAGACAAAATTAGAGGTATGATGAGGAAATTTGCTACGTATATCCCCCTAGGCAGTGTCATTATTGTACAAAAAAATTAAGGTGCCACGCCCACTTTAACGCCCACCTCCCATATAACGTTTTACCTAAAATTCATATAATTTCTCTATTAATAGAGATTTTGGAATAATAAAAGGCTATATTGAGACATCTAAAATGTACTCATTCGTAAAAATAACTTTAACACACCTACTATAACGCCCACTTTTCACGTTATCTACCGTTAATGAAATGTTAAAGCTCATAAAACAGACAAAATTAGAGGTATGATGAGGAAATTTGCTACATATATCCTTCTAATCAATGAAGTTGTTGTGCCAAAAAGTTTAGGTGACACGCCCACTTTAACGCCTACCTCCCATATAACGGTTTATCTTTAATTCATGTAATTTCTATATTGACAATGCATTTTGATTTGAACGCCCATTTTCATAAAAAACCTAAATAACTTTAAAGCGTTGCTCATTTGCGTATCTTTCCACGGATCAAATTGAGTAAGTTTGAGATTGAGAAATGTCAAATGAAATGCAGAAAACAAATTTAAAGACTAGGTGTAGTTCACGTTCAACATGGGCCCTTAAAATTTAACCACCTCTACAAAGAAAGTGATACATATTTTATTATAAAAAGATTAATCCATAATGAGTAACAAAATAATAAATATTGTGCTTTAAATGTACACAAAATTGGTGGTGGGTTTAAAAGATTCGGCACAGCCGAATATAGTGCTCTTACTTGTTAATGGTTTGTTTTGTTCAATGGCAATGTAAGCAGTTGTCTTCATATTTGTATAATCTGCCAGTCTATACCATAAAATCTTAACCTTGCGAATACCCACACGGGTTAGTACTTTGGATTTATTGCTTTAATAACTTTAATAATTTTACGCCGATAGGTCGAGAGTTTCACTCACTGAACAAATTTTTAATTTGTTAAAGAATTTTGAAAAAAAATATGATTTTTAAGTTTTTCAAAAATGGTTTAAACGACATAAGTACGCGAAAACACTTGATAAGATGAATGTTAAACATAGAGAGATACACGATTTAAGAACGTTTTCCAATTATTCAAATTTTCTTTGTTTAAGTTCACGGACTATCGCAACTATTTAGTTTGCGTGTGCTTGGGCAAATTTTCACTCAAACTCACCTTAAGATCAATGGTTTCCTCAACAATCAAAAAAAGGTGAAACAGACTTCCAACGTAAAGTGATTTTCCATACGAATTGACATTAAAAAATCAAAGCAAAATTCAATCGCAAGATACAATTGATTTATTTAATTGTCTGATCATATTTTCTTATTCTCCTTTTTCGATACACTTATTCGCTCGACAATTTTTTCTTAAAATTCTCGTTCTTTTTGTAATCAAGTCAGTATGGTTTTGTTGTTGTGGCGCAACCAAATATAAGAAAGAAAATTAAAGAATTAAATTTATGTATTTTACGTTACTGTCCTCGATTCAATTAAGGGTTGTGTTTTTTTTTACTTGACTTTTGTAAACGCAATTTTGTTTCAGGATAATTTGTTGCATTTGGACAATTGAACAGGTTGAAATGATGAAAGAGGCGTGTGTTTGTGTGTTTTTCATGCTGGCGATTATATAAGCCCAGTTTTCTATTTTCAATTTTATTGCAAACTGCGCTTCAAAAACCGTCAACGGCGATCGCTACAGTGCCTGGATATCACAGGTTTTTTAGGACTTTTTTGACGCTATGAACTTGGGCGAAACATGTCTCCAACAGGACGGCACAACAAAACCATCCATCTAAACTATTCAATACCAGGTTTGGCATGGAGGTTACCTTACGCAGTGATGCTTGCGAAAGACCGCCTCGTTCGTGCGGTAACATTAAATTGCTTATCTATACCAAGAAGCCAACAACGTGAGAATAGCTGTAGGCCAAAATCGATCGTGATATTTCTGGTTTAGTGTATTCTTGCCAGCGCTTCCTTAGCGATAATTTAAAAGATGTCGTTTTCCATAAATAATTGCATTGAGTGTATTTTCATTAAAAAAAAGTCATTTCGCTGACAAACTCACACATTCTTTTTAATAAATATATAAGTTTACATAATGTGAAATTAAAAATAAGTCCTTAGAATGGTTTTTGTAAAGGTAGATAGATCTACATCCACAAATCTAAGAGAACTGACGTCCTTCATCAGTACTGGATTTTGTAATGATAACCAAACCGATGTAGTCTATACTTTAGTAAAGCTTTCGACAAGGTTAACCATGATTTATTGTTAGTGAAGTTAAAAAACTTAGGATTTCCGGGTTACCTTTAAAATGGATTAGTTCTTACTTAAAGGATCGGAGACAAGGTGTTTTTATAATGACTGTATATCAAAACATATTAAAGTAACTTCCGGAGTTCCACAGGGAAGTCATCTCGGCCCCATCTTATTTTTATTGCTTATAAATGATCTTCCAAAGGCTATTCAATACAGCAATATTTTAACGTTTGCTGATGATGTCAAACTTTATTCATGAATTAGATTTAAATAATTTCTTTAATTGGTGTACGGTAAATCTCATGGAATTGAATTTAACAAAATGCAAATCTAAGACTTTCCACAGATATTCACCGATTTTAAATGTTTACTCTCTATATGGCTCTAAATTAAATCTTGTTGACTCGTTTTTAGATCTAGGAATTCTCTTTGATGCAAAAAGTAATTTTAACTCTCATGTCATAATGAAAGTAAATAAACCTAATGGGATTTTAGGTTTTATAACGCGCTGCTGCGCTAAGGAATTTAATGATCCTTATGTGACAAAAAATGTCATTGGTAAGACCTTTACTGGAATATGGATCAGTAATTTGGGTTCTCCAATATGATGTTTATATTCAAAATCTTGAATCAGTCCAAAAATAATTTTTGCTGTTCTGCATTGGTAACTTGCGTTGGAATCCTAATACCAACTTACCGCCACATCGAGTCGTTTATTACTCATTGCGCTCCCAACGTTACAAAGCCGAAGAATCGTTTCCAATATTGCATTTGTCCTGAATTTAATTCAAGGTAAAATTGATTCTATATATCTTAAACGTAAAATATGCATCAATGTTCCTACCTAGGGATGTCAATACCGAAATCAAATCCCGAAAATCCCTGGATTTTTCAGGATACCGGAAATTAAAATTTTACAATCGCAAAATCTCTATTCCTAACAGGCAGCTCAGATCTTATGAACCGTTATATATAAAGTTTAACTGATCAAACTTTATTAACTTTGATCTAGAATTTGTATTGAATTCACAAATTGTTATAATCACACATCGACTTTTCTGATAAAGTTGCTCTAACTAGAGGAAAGCTGATAAGGTTTCTGAATTCAAATTCTTATATCTAATGATGTTTTTGTCTTTCTTTGTTCATGTAATTGTTGTTGTCTTTGAAAAAATATTGCTCAAGTGTAAATTTTTATGTCGATTTAATGAAATGAGTAAATAAAAAGAAGATAATATAAAACAAGTAAGAGCGCTATATTCGGCCGTGCCGAATCTTATATACCCTTCACAACGTGTAGTCATGCAATAACAGTAGTTTGTATCACCATTCATCTCATATGAAATACGTACATGCATATAAAAAATATACATATATAAAAAACATCCCATTGTAAAATTATAAATTTACGTATGTATGTTAAAAAAAAAAATAAAAAAAAAAATTTAAAAAAAAAATTAAAAAAAAAAAATGTAAAAAAAATAATTAAAATATATATAATTAATATAAAACAAAAAAAAAATTAAAAAAAAAAATAATAAAAATATAAATAATATATTAAATAAAAAATAAAAATAAAATAAAAAAAAAAATTAAAAAAAAAAAATTTTTTTGGCTCAGCTGGGATTCGATACCACGTTTTCTCTAACCAGTATACACGTTTGTATGGATGTATGTTGTTGTTGTAATGTTGTTTTTGTGAAAAAAAATCGAGGTGGTCGTGGGTTTTTGCTCATATCTCAGTTGTTTATGAACCGATATTTCTGATTTTCAATAGCGATCTACTCCCGAATATTTATGATATTTTAATATCTCACCCGGGTCCAAGCGATGTCGGGGGGCTTCAAAAAGTTGATTTCAACATACACACGGACAGACGGTCAGACTGACAGAGCTTAATCGACTTCCCTATTCATAAGCTTTCAGAAAATATATACTTTATGGGGTCGGAAATGAAAATTGTAGAAATTTCTCACGGAATGACAAACCTATATATACCGTTTTTATACCCTTCACCTGTGGTGCACAAGGGTATATATAGCTTTGTCATTCCGTTTGTAATTTCTACAATTTTCATTTCCGACCCCATAAAGTATATATTTTCTGAAAGCTTATGAATAGAGGAGTCGATTAAGCCCTGACCGTCTGTCCGTCTGTCTGTGTGTTGGTTGAAATCAACTTTTAGAAGCAACTATATGTTCCTCAGATCTGTATATGGTATCAATCTCTTGGAAATATCCAGGAATGAATCGCTATTGAAATTCAGCACAATCGCCCCATAACTTTCTGAGATATGAGCAAAAACCACGACCACCTCGTTTTTTTTCACAATTACAACAACAACATACATACATAGATACATGTAAAAAACATACCAAACAAAAAAAATTACAAACAAAAAAAAATATTAAAAATAAGAAAAAAATAATAAAAAACACTACAAAAAAAAAATTTTAAAAAAATTTTTTAAAAATTTTTCTAAAAAAATTTTTTAAAAAAATTAAAAAAAAATAATAAAATATAAATAATATATTAAATAAAATAAAATAAAATTTTTTTGGCTCAGCTGGGATTCGATGCCACATTTATTCTAACGTGTACGTATGCACGTATTTTATATGGGATGAATGGTGATACAAACAATTGTTATTGCATGACTACACGTTGTGAAGGGTATATAAGATTCGACACGGCCGAATATAGCACTGTTACTTGTTCACTGTGTGAAGGGTATAAATATACCCTACAAGAACAGTGACAGTCATTTGACCGGTTATATGACTGGTATTAGTGACTGATATATCGGTTATAACGCAGAACAAAGTTTCTGTAGATTCTTAAGGGCAATTTGAAAAAAAAATACTGAAACTTTTCTGTACATGTGATTTTGCTTCTTTAACTTAGTTATTAGTTCTGTCGACTGTAAAACATATGTCTGTTCTACTCACTCTATAGCTCTTTACTAAGCAAAGATAATACACACTTAACGTGTATATCGGTCAAAGCTAACTAGTCACACTTAACGTGTCAAAGCTAACTAGGTATACATATACATATATATTACTCGTACAATAAAACAAAATTTATTATCTCTTATATTTCTTATTGTTGTTTTTTATTACATTCACTGTTCTTGTATCACTATTTATAACGTTTTGACAACTACCTCGAGGGACTTATTTTAATCCTTTTTCTTGGTATTAATGCCATTCATATTACGGCTGAAATTGCTAAAAAGTAAAAATTATGAAAATATGCAAAGGCATATTATACATATTCATGTTTGGCCTTTATTTCTTGAGAATTTTATATAAAACCTCGTCAAAAAAACTACAAATTATTTAATAAAAATTACGTTTTTATTACACTGAATTAAAAATTGTACACAATAATTTTAACAAATTTTGCTTTTGAACGTCAAGGAGTCAACATACATTAGTTGTCTTACTCTTGCATACGCATTATTTTTCCTGTAGCAGCAATTACCCAGCTAGCATTTAGATGATTGTTTTTAAAAAATCACCTTGCTAAATCTTCTTTGAGTACTTTCGGTGATAAAAAATTTATTAGTCCCTAACACGATTAAAAAAGGACTCGAAAATGAAAAAAATAGTCTTCTTTTAAATAAAATAAGAAAATGACTTAAAAACTACTCAAAAAAGGCTCGTGAGCGATTAGAAATATGACTGATAAATGACTCACAAATTAAGTGAAATACGACTGATAAATTACTAGAAAACGAATCGAATAAGGCTATAATAGACATAATAAAAGGGATCCAAAATGACTCTAAACTGATTAAAAAAATTAATCATAAATAAAACATCAAGCAAAGTCGCGGCTAGGGACACTTTTCTCCCGAACAAAGTATCTTTTACGATCAGAAAATGTGCTCATATTCTGCATTTTTAATTACACATAGGAGTTGAAAAACACTCGAATTTAATCAAAAATTGCTGGCTGGGTATATATTAAACTGCTACAAAAGTGTTTGTACAAACATTGTGTATGTGTTAGTTTCAGTCATTCATTTCTGGTAGGGTATCTTTTCAGCAATCTGTTTGCAATTTTGTTGTAAATAATAACAAGTCGCACAATTGTCCGGTCCATTTCGTGACATCATTCACAAACTATTGTCTTTAAAAAATCGATTGTTTCAAGCGCTGTTTAATATAGAACGCCGTTCAGTAAACATCCATGGGTAGAGGTTATGGGTTAATAAAACTTTCAAAAATAGCCAAAACAGATTTCAATTGGGTTTGAAAGACAGTTATGGAAGTAGCAAATACTAAGTTCAAATCCATTCGACAGTTTCCCAGATTATCGCGAACAAGCATCGTTAGAGTTTTGCTTTTTAATTTATCTAATTTTTTAGAAAACATTTATAAAACTTAAAACCTTCAAAATAGTTAAGCAAATACATTAATTTTATCTTCCTGCACTTCATCACAATTTAAACTTGATGTGTGCACAAATGTCACACCCCTTTTCTGCGAAATTTACTGCTAAAAAAAGGGGATGAACATTTTTCCGTCAACTTTTATTCAAATTAAGAATTATTTATTGCACACATGCACACATATTTGATTAAATTTCCTGGCTTTTGATAAATTGTTTAGTTGCTGGAAAGTCTAAGAAAATTCGCTCAATATATTTTCTAACAAATAAAAGTTGCAGTTTGTGAAATTTTTTGATAAACTCTTTATAATTTCATAACTCAACCTTAAAGATAAAAGATTTTGCACGGGCCATCTATGAGTATGAAATTGGTGGAGGGCATTTAACATTCGGCACAGCCTTAAACGGCATTCTAACTTTGTTGGGTTTTTTTTTGTTAGTTTGAACATTGTTTTTGTTTTGTTAAATTTATTTGTTAGTGTTTTACAGTTAAAAAATAATTTTTCATTTTCGTATGACAAAGGTTCCAAACAATTTTGACTGTTTGCGCCATTTTTGGTTTATTTTGAAATGTTTATTCTCTGGTAAATTTTATATAAAATTTTAACAAATTTTTTCAAAATAAAACAGCTTGTAGATGATTTTTCAGAAAAAAAAAATGTATTGAAATTTTGAATAACTTTATGGACAAACCTTCTGCAAAGCAGCTAATACACGGCATGTTTTTTACATCTGACTTGACAAATTCCTCACTGATAAATACGAACATGTCGTGTGTTACCTTTAAAACATTACTACTGTAAAAAAACATGTGTTGAGACATCTGACAAAATCTCTGCTGCTGCAAAGCAGTCAGTGTAAAAGTACAATTTTGACAGACATGCAGATTTACATATGTCTCACAAATTTTAAAGTCAAATGTAAAAAACATGTTGTGTATTAGCTGCTTAAATAATGTCCGAACTCACAAAAACTATCTATTTATATAAAAGTGAAACTCTGTGTGTGTGTGTGTTAGCTATAGACTCCAAAACTGTAAAACCGATCGGACTCAAACTTTGGTAAGTTGTTGTACACATTCCAGGGATTGTTTATGGGTTGCAAAAAGTGGGCGGGGTGACGCCCATACAAAATTAATTATCAGTTTTAACTACTTTTACTTGACCGATTTTTCTGAAACCTTGCACACATATCGAGCTGCCATGACTAAATAATTTCGTGATACGAAAAGTGGGCAGGGCCACGCCCCTAAAAAAGTTTTTATTTTGAGTTACTTGCACTGGATCGAAATTTCTGAAACTTTGCACACATATTGAGCTGTCATGACTTTATAATTTCGTTATTAAAAAAGTGGGCGAGGCCACGCCCATAAAAAAGTTATAATATTGAGGTTCTTGCACTAGACCGATTTTTCTGAAACTTTGCACACATATTGAGCTGTCATGACTATATAATTTCGTGATTAGAAAAGTGGGCGAGGCCACGCCCATAAAAAAAAGTTATAATTTAGAGATATTTGCACAAGACCGATTTTTCTGAAACTTTGCACACATATTGAGCTGTCATGACTATATAATTTCGTGATTAGAAAAGTGGGCAGGGCCACGCCCATAAAAAAAAGTTATAATTTAGAGATATTTGCACTGGACCGATTTTTCTGAAACTTTGCACACATATTGAGCTCTCATGATCTTACAATTACGTGATTAGAAAAGTGGGCAGTACTATGCCCATAAGAAATAAGTTATTATTTTTAGCTTTTTGCACTTGATATTCAATTTAAATTTAGAATGCATTTTTATGCATTAAGGGGCGTAGCAACGCGCGCCGGGCTTTTCTAGTTTACCAATACTATTCAAGATTTTTTGGTCGATAAAATTTATATGAAAAAATTTTTTATGTAGAAAGTTTATCGCTCTGCCTCTTTGGGAAACACTGCTCTCTGGTTAGAGAATGTTTTTTTTTTACTTTCATTTCGTTTTTTCATCTGCTTTCTTTCTGGCTTATAAACTTCGTGTGCCACAGAAGCTAAAGTTAAAGTAATGACATTTTGACATCATTTTTGTTGTTGTTTTCTCTCTGTTAATTTATGACTTAATTACAACTTTATTTTATTCCCTTTTACTAAAAAGTTCGTGGGAAAATAAAATTTGGAAAAGTTTAAAATTAAATATTTTTGGCTCAGAAAATACAAAATCTCTCATTTATTAAACAAATTCAATTTTACGAGTATAAACTGTTTGATAGCGAATAATTTCGGTGAAAGAGATTTTGTTTTCTTAAGCTTAAACCAAAATTGCCCGGTCGCTGTTACTAATTATGTTTCTATTATCTTTTGTAATTTTAGAATTCTTTGCAAAGAATTGAAAACCATTTCCAAACGGGTTGTGCAATCTCTCCAACAGAGGCTTTAGTAAAGTAATCTAAAAATAGATAAGATAAAAATAAATCTTCCAAGATAAAAATGCAACTACTGGAAGATGAGCATAGAGAAACTAAACAACAACAAGTTAATGTAGCGCAAAATAAGCAGCCACTGCGAACGACACAACTTAAAATGGATAGATTTTATCCGCCAAAGCCGAAAATTAACGCATTTAATGAGTTGTTCGCTTGTTATTTGTGTCAAGGATATTTGATAAATCCAACAACAATTGATATTTGTACGCATACATGTAAGTAGATTCAAAATACACCAATAACTACATCTACACAAGCTGAAAACAGACAATCAAATTCATTGCCAATCGTATGGCTTAGCTCTGAAAATCGAACGAACTTTTCTTTTGTGGTTTCATTGCCAGAATCATAATTTCTAAATTCTGACTATACATGGATATTCTGAAACGAAATTCACAACTAAACTATACGGTTGGCAACTCACAACTGATATTGTCTTCTCTAGGCATGTAATGCTTTAATGTTTGTGTTAAAGAAAACCTTTAAAATTATTCCTTGTCTTGCATTTCTTCTTTAACACATTGTATCCACAGATTGTCGCAGTTGTATAGCGCGACATTTAGCCGTCGATTGTTATTGTCCTCAGTGCGGCAAAACAATCAGCATATCGAATCTTCAATCTGATAATGTTTTGCGTTCGATTATTTTTAAACTTGTACCTGGTCTGTATCAAAAGGAACGCGAACGTTTAGTGCAATTTGTAAGGAAAGCCAAAAAGGAAGGAAATCTAATCGGAGCCACAGAACATAGCTTAAATGAAGTGCTCCAGAGCGACGATGGTTTGTTCTCGCCCACAGATCCCATTAGTTTGTCACTTGAATTTCATCCAGTGCTGGCGCAACAATGTCCTGAGGGTTCAGTGCCGCCAGTGCGCTATCTACAGTGTCCGGCCAGTGTTAAAATGCAACATTTGAAACGTTTTCTTTGCACTAAATTCGAAATAGATCCCAGTAATCGTCGCGTTGGCATTGACATTATCTACGATGATGAAGTATTGCCCAGTGATTTTACATTGATGGATGTTGGCTACTGTTTTAATTGGCAAAGGGTAAGTACATTTTACTATTCATTACATACTGCGAGACCACAAAATTTCCAACTTTTTTTTTATAAAAAAAAACGCACAAAATTTGTTCAACTTTAAGTTTAAATATACATTTGTATTGTTGTTCCTCTTCTTCCTGTCTATATATAGCATGCACCCTTGAAACTATCCTATAGAATACTGATCTACAATGATGATTTGACGCCCAGTCGTAATAATGGTCACGTCTCACAGGACAAGGTTTTGGAAAACACTCATAAAACTTGTTTAGAAAACCCACCAACGGTGACTTCTAATTTAAGTAGCACGGTTTCATGTGCCGAAGAAAAGACTCAAACATCTGCGAATGGTGGTGATAAGGAGCAAGTTAGAGTTTTAGTTCCTATTTCGTCCTCGACGCAGTCATCAATTGAGGCCACCAAAGCAAAATCATCGAAATCCACTGCAAAATATTCATCCTTACATGCCACAGCATCAGACCCAGAAGTACCTGTAAAAGTGACAATTTCACGCAAATCGACAGAAAGTAAAAAATCGGTTTCAAAAAAATCATCTCTAGCGGATGAGTTTGTAATGCCCACCACCACCAATGATTTTAAAAGCTTGCGTAGCAATGATATACGTTTTAGCGATTATGCTATAACATCATCCACCACCAATACTAATACCGCCACTGGCCATAACACTTTAACTAATACTTCCGCAAAAATCATTAAAAAAGAGAAATTCCCATCTGTTAAGGTGGAGGAAGTTGCCAAGTGTGACATAGTGGTGAGTATTCCTCACAATCAAATGCAAGAGGAATGGGAATCGAAACCATTGTCTCATCTCAAGACAGCATGCAAGAAATCGCCAAATTCCTATAATATGGAAAAGCCTGTTGCCCAGCCTGTCGTTAAGAAAAGCCGAAATGTTCCAAAACTTAAAATAGAATTGAATAGTTTGAAAACAAAGTTAATAGAAAAACCCAAATCGGCTGATATACGTCTGGATACGTTAATGATTAAACATCATCGTCCCCGTAAGTTTTCACTAGACGAGCCCCAGCCAGTTGTGGATAAGGTAGACTTGGAGACTTATGTTAAAAATATTGGCTTAAAACCCATAGAGATTCAAACATCTACTACACCGGAAACTCCAGACAAATTTACACCAAATGCCTCGCCCATGTCCTCAAGTTCGTCAACTACTTCTTCGTCAACTGGTAATTTTAATTTTAACTGTAGTGCTGATATAACCTGCTCGTCTTCTTCCTCTTCTTCGCATAAGAAACGCAAGAAAAAACATTCCAAAGATTCCCGCGAACCAAAGGATTCGAAAAGAAAGAAAATGCATGCAGAAATATCATCCCATTCGGCTGAGGAGAGTCTAAAGATGAAAGTTAAACTCACACCTCCCATAAATTTAAAGTCTTTAAAATACGATAGTAAGAAGTCTCCACCTTTTAGCGTAGAAAAGTTGTCAGATCCTTTGGGCTTTGAAAAGTCCAAATCTTTCAGTAGTAAACTGGACAGGAAAGCCTTCGGAACTGCTAAGTCACCCGAAAATAAAAGCTATGAACGTTCGAAGGAAAAATCCAAATCCTATACAACTGACAGCAAAAAGTCCAAATCTTCAAATGAAAAAATTTTCCAGGAGACAAAACTACTAAAAGACATGGAGAAATCGAAAACATTAGAAGTCAAAGTAGTTGCAAGTGATGCCCCTAGCAAATCGTTATCAAAAGACTTCGAAGACGATGAGGACTTGATAATACCTGATTCGACATCATTGGGCATAAGAAAATCCTTAACCTCAATTAAAGAAACAAAGTTGCCACAGTCTCCTCCTTTGCCACCAAGTTTATTTAAAACGACACCTCTCACCTTCTCGACTTTCTCGCCTAACGTAGCAACTGTGGCGAAGCCAAAACCAGTCACAATGCCAAAAGATTCTAAAGACAAACATAAAACTACTCAAGTAAAACCAATAGCCCCTAAGCCCATAGCTGCAAAGCCTGGACCGCAGTCAGCGTTAACGGGAACCGTATCGTCATCCACTTTCAAAACTCCTCACTTTGTAGTTCCTAATCCTCCACGTTATATCGGCTCTAATGCAACAAAGTTCCTTTCAACACCAACCTCCATTGCTAGTGCTGCCAACAAGCACATGGGAAATCTGCTAAAACGGTCAATCTCGTTGGACGATAACAAAAACTCTGGTCCTCTAAACAAACAACAGAGATTAGAAAAGCCCAATCAAATAACAGTTAGTGCTTATGGCAGTAACCTACACATGACCAAAGTTGAAATACCAGCCACACCAACATCATCGACGGCAAAGGCCACATATGAAATTCCTCTCTATTCTCCACTCTCCGCTTCGTACAATCCAAAATGTTCGTTTAGCGTAAACTCAACAACCGCAGCAGCTAAATGTAACACAAAGACCTCATTACAAAATCCCATAACCTCCAGTGTAACACCAGCCCCAACAGCAAAGCACACATTAAGCGCAAATACTAAGGCAACTAACAAAATCGATGTAGAAGTTAAAAAACCCACAACTAATGACATTAAATCCTCCTCCGCCACCGTTTCCAACTCCACCGCCGTCACTGCGACTACAAAGTCGTCGGCAACAACATCAATGACAACCTTAATGGGCCCACCTATGCCAATGCAAAAGTTAAACTCTAGTTTAAGTGTGGTGTCCTCAGCAGTAAAGTCACCTCCTCTCAGTACTGCCCTGCCATTTAACTCCACAACATCATCATCGTCATCGTCACTATTAAATGCAATTTCAACAGCCCAACAGCAATCTCCTGTGTTGAATACGGCGTACATCTCTTCACCACTCTCCATGGTAAATTATCGACAGAGTAAAGTTCTCTTGGCTCATGTCAAACCAACGAATTTGCCAGAATTGAAAATTGAAAAAACAACTACCACAACTACAACAATGGCAGCAGTAGCTGCCACAGCAACAACAACAACAACAAAAGCATCAGTAGCCACAACAAATGGGTTGGCAACAGAAAAATCTAAATGTAGTCTTAGACAATTTCGATTGCCCTCTAGGGAATCTGGACAAGATATACTGGACCTTTCAGCCTCTACAAAAACCTCCACAAATGGAGTGTCGGAAAAACTAACAACCAAATCCTTAACTGCCTTTACCCCCACTACAACAATGGGCAGCACCCTGGAGATGGCTTTAAATAAAATCAAACAAAATATGACTACAAACACAACAACTAATTCTTTGAATACCAGTTCAAGTGCTTTGGATAATGCGATTAAAAAACAAGAGCTGCTATCACCCATATCCGATGACTTGCAAAATTTACATTTGCTGTCGGAGTCAGCCACAGCCAGAGAAAAAATTGCCATCAGCACGTCTACGCACAACTCTTCAGCGACTGCTTCTTTATATGAGAAAGCGAAAATTACGCAAAATTCATTGGTACGACAACAGAATGCTTCTGTACGTAATATACCAAATCCCTCGGCCTTGGCTTTTCGCAATCAACAACCAACAACAACCCTGCCACCCATGGTCACTATTGCAGCCGGTCTGGCAACATCTCTCAGCGACCTGGATAAACCTTTACTACTGAAAACGCCCTCACCACCCAAATCACCTCATTCTCCCAACTGCTCTACCTCCAATACTTCGCCCTCACGCAATGCCGGCAAAAAACATCCCTCAATCGACCAAGTGGCAGCCAGCTTAAACCAGCGGGCCTCGGCTGCCGCAGAAGCCTCAGCCAAAGCCAATTCGAAACACTTAGATGAAACGTCCTTGGTAACTTCTACATCTGCTACTTTGACAGGCAAGCTGGAAAGCAAAGAAATCAAACAGGAAACTGAAGAGGTGTTGACACAAAGTGAAATAAATAATGTCGTCCAGCCATCCTCTACCATAACTACGTGTCAACTGGTCAATGTGCTCGACATTAAAAAGGAGCCTGAAGAGAAAATTGAAGAAATGTGCGAAATAAAACCAGCATATATCAATACAAATACTAAGAAGTCGTCAGTAGTTGAAAATCTAGTGACATCAGTGATTAATGTTACAACGCCAACGTCCACATTGTTGACTGCAAGTACAGCGGCTGGTTTTTAAGGTAAGCATTCGATTGTATCTGTATGTACGTAAGTGTATTCTTAATGCGAACAGACAAACTCAAAATGCTTGATGTTCTAATTTGTGTTCGTGGTCCTAAAACCAACCAATAGAAATTTCAAAATTTTGCGATTTTCTTAACTACTTTTATAATGCTCGATGACTATTTTGGTAGTGTCTAGTACCGGGAAGATTAAAGGACCAACTTTATATATTTTTTAACGTGTTTTTGGCGTTTGAAATTTCTATATGCCATAAAACTTTATGATTGAAAATAAACAATGATTTCAGGAAGAAGAAAGAAAAAGAAAAAACAATTTCTCTTTCCAAATAATGTGAAACGATTTATTATCGATTATTCATACTAGCGACTACTTACATACATAAATTCAACTATTGAAAACTATAATTTTTTTTTTATTTTTCTTTTGACATTTCACCCTTTACCAATTATGATTTAGAATTCACAAAGGGAAATGACAAAATATACAATGTAGTCTTTTAACACACACAACCTACACAAAACCACATGTAATAAGGGCATTCAATGAAAGAAGCAAAAGGCCATTAAAAGTTATACCTTCAATTGTGGGTTTTAAATGCTAGATAGTTAGAAAATGAAAAAAAGTCTTTTGGATTAAGTCTTTTGGATAAAAATTATTTATTTCAAGCTCTAAAGTGAGTCATTGTAGAAATTGAAAAAAAAAAAAACAATTGAATCTTCAATGAAAGGTGAGGAATTCAATTTATTAAAACTCGAACCTGAATAAAAATTTAAACAGAAGTCTTAACAATAAAGGCCCTGTCAGATAAAACTTGGTCGCTTTGCGTGACATTTCTAACTTTGACAGAAAAGCGCGAGAGAAAAGGTGTATGTCACAATGAAAACCTTGACAACGCTTATTACGCATTGTTTGTTTTACCTATTAAGCTTGCAAGTATGGATTGTCAAAGCACGCAACAGATAAGAGTTGGTTAACTTTAAGCTTCGCGCTGAGTTGAAAGTTCTTTATGTGACAAGTTTAATATAAGAACGGCTATTTCATCTTAAATGTCCAAGCGAATTTCTAACAAAACGCAAAGTAAAAGTTCTATCTGACATGACCTTAAATATCGTTAAATCAAAATTTAATATTTTTCAATACCAATGTCACACTTGAATACCCCCTAATATTACTCTAAACATTTAGCTTGAGTAGATTTTCCATGGGCGTGACTTGTACATGTTTAATCACTTTAATCATGACGATTCATGGTTTGTCAATTTATTTTAATATCAGTTTCTTTTGTTCCCTTTTGTCTCATCTTTGTTTTTACAGTTTTCTGTTACTTCTACTGGAACTTCAACGTCGTCTGTAGGCAACAAAACCCACTTCATCGATGTTTCAGTGCTATTGCGTTAAAAAACTATGTTAAATGTAACCATGTGTAACCCACCATACAACAAACATACATCATGTGATGTTACAAAAGAAAAAACGTAAACAAAAAGAAGAAGAAAAAAATTGCACCGATAATTGCAAAACAGTTTCCCACATCGCATTACTGATTTCAGGCGATATGCTAAAATTAGCAATAATAAGCAACAAACTCCAAAGAAAGTCATGGGAACAAAGATAAAACGAGAACATTTTTGTTTATTATTAAGCAAAAAGAAGAAGAAGAAGAAGCAATAAGAAATAATTTTACCATAATGATGTCATAAATGTGAATAATGGAAAATTATTATTGAACGAATCGTTTGGCAGACACTTTCATCAACATCATAACATCTTACGGGTATAACCAACCACCACAAAAAAACGAGGCGTGACTTAATAGAATTTTAAAAACTAATTTAAAATTTGGTAAGAAAACTAAAATTACAGAAAACTGTTAACTAAATTCCAAGTAAATCAAAATAAATTTTATTTAAAAAAAAAACAATTTTCTACGGGAAAAAGAAAATAAAAATGATAATTTTTAAAGCAATGAAGTTAAACTACTCATACTTACAATAGTTAAATCATAGAAATACATCGTAAATTTAAACCAATATATACTCATATCAATAACTGTAAATAAATTTGTTAAATTTCTCAAACAAATAAAAATATGTATGGAACCCCCTATACGAGGACAGACTGAAAATTCTTTCGAAAGCAGTAGTAGATGTTTGGTGTTTCTTTTTTTAAGCATAACATTTTACTTTTGTAGATTTTCTTCTAGTGTTTACGCATAACACTGAATGAAATAATTTTAATTTTGTTTTTTTTTCTAAATTTGTTAAATAAAAAATGGGATGAACCCAATTTTTTAATTACAAAACTTTCAAAATGCTTTTTAAATTAACTTGAAATTAATAGAAAACAATATAATTATTTTAGAAAATATATTTATGTACATATATACCGGTTACTTCTTCAAAGAAAAATTAATTAAAAATTAAAAATTCGGTTCAAAAAGTTTAAAATATGCGGTCTAACTTTAAAAAACAATTTATTATATGAATTTGATTTACAGAACTGGGTAGAATATATAAAAGAAGAACTAATTATTATTAGTTTTTAATTTTTAATGGCAAGGTTTTAAACCCTTAGAGCCAGGGTATCCCACACAGGTTCAGAATCCGTAAGTCGACCTAAACCTTCATATAGGAAGTCGGAGCTGAACGCAAATATTCTTTTCTTTAAAAGTTTTGCAAAAGTTAATTGAGACTCCGGTTGACTGTACCTCAGTACAGTTAACCGACGCCACGCAATTAACCAATGCGAGAGTGAGACGTGAAACTCTCGAAGACGGCTGAAAAGGACGGCCAGATTGCTCTTAAGAGATAATGGCAATGACGCGCGAGCTCTTGGCCCGACCAGAGCTGAATCACGACTGAAAGAAGAACTAATAAAACCTATCTGCTGTTAATTTTATATGCCAAGTAGTGAATATTTTTTTGCCAAATGTTAAGTTAAAGTTGCCTGCTTACAACACAACTGAAGTTTGATTGCTATTCATAACCGACCCAAAAATTGTTAACCTGTATCATGTGTCATGTTAAATTCGTAGCTGCTGATATTGTTTTTCATCACATTCGAATGCTATTTGTTCTCTAACATAATCTATTAATTTAGCTTAAAAACTTTTAAGAGTATCCATTACTAACTGATAGGTCTTTTTAGGTTGACCTCGTATATTTTGTAAATGCAGTAATATAAATACATACATACATACATACTTACAATAATAAACATATACAGTCAATACTTACTTATTCATTTACACACAGTCTCATACTCAACATGTCTTATAAACAACACAAACATTTTCACATAAAAAAAAAACAAAAATAAAAAATCAAATTAAACTACAAAAAAAAGGGAAATTTATAATAATATTTAATGAAATTAAATTCAATAGAGTAAATTTGTTCATAAATGCAATTAATCACAATAAATTGAGATAAAGCAAATGTTGCTGATAAATAGTGGCTTTGTGGTGAGTTCATATGAATATCGTTACCTAAAATGTAAATAGCCTAATTTAGAATTGAAAAATAATATGTAATAATAATAATAATAATAATAATAATAAAATATGTTATCGTCAGTTAAGCATGACTGTAGCATACCCTGCACCACAACATAAAGTTATTTGTGCTAAATTTTTGCTACGATTCCTATTATTTGGCATCAGATAGACGATTTAATTTAATTATTTATTTTATGATGATACAAATACAAATTTTAAACTTAATGAATTGAGTAAAGAAATAAAGGCCTTTTGGAGTTCAGCAGCCTAGAGTGTCTGGCAGGAATCAAATCCACATCCGCCAGATTGACGGACTAGAACACCAGTTCTTCGGGGCAGCCCAAAGTTGTAATACATTTATAACAGTTCTACAAGGTTTGTGTGGCATGGGATCTTATATGGGAATTACGATTCATTGTAAAGCAAATTACAATGAATAAAATTCGTGTTTGCAGTAAATATTACTTTAATTCTAATGATTTTTTTTAACAGTTTTATAATATTTTAGATGATTTCTAGAAGTGGACCTGACATTAACAGAGTTATGTAGGGAGATGTTTGTTCTTAATAAACTTCTTTTATGAATTTCGTCTTAAGGTGATTTTCGCCGAAAGATTTTAAGTGTCAAGTTAAAACCGATAGTAGATCGATAATTTTAAAATTCGTAAAACATTTTTGTATCAAAATTATTTGCTGTTCAAGTTTTTAAAACAAATACTTTTACGCCAGCTATGATGATCAAAGACCTTTTTCAGGAGGAAATTTGTATGGGGCTTGTTGATAATTTTCTACAAGTTGATAGCAAAGTTTACACAAAGACACACATACAAAAAAAAAAAAAACTCATATGATATTCCTAAGTTGATCAATTTACTCAAGTTAATATTTTCATCAGCACAATCACACACGTGGCGGTGTAGGGTATAGCAAGATGTTTGTAAATTTTTAAAAGGTTATTGGGCTTAATAGAAACTGCTATATAAACCAATTAATAAATTAATTATTTATATTATAATTTTTTACGAAATACTGTTTTTTTTTTAATTTTAGTCATTAAAGCATTTAAGGTAACGATATGTCAAAATTGCCTACTTAATCTACATACATACACCATCACATTTTATTTCCATACAATAAAACTTTTTATATGTGCAACCCTACAGTTCTGGATACGGTGCACGCAGTTTTTACGTATAAGATAAATATGAATGTATGTACATTCAATCCTGTTTTTACAGGATTTTTTTTAGCAGGTTGTAAAATTTTATAAAATCTTCGAAAAGACGCGAAAGTACTAAATTCGACCTTAAAATTCGCACTTTCGCGTGTTTTTTGTAAAAAAATTTTCTACAGAACTAAAACTTAATTTTACTTCACTAGAGACACACCTGTGATTCCTCTGATTTAAGCGATTTTGCAGGCACAATTCTAAACGCCATTTTTCTTCATTCATGTTCTAAGATTCAAATTTAATTGAATTTTAAGTTTAATGGACTCCACTATGTATTACAAGGATCAGAATTAAGACAAGTAAAGCATTAAAATGTCATTTAACTAGTAAACAGTACAGTGAAGCAGGTTTAAGTTTTTATCGTGAAACTGCAGGGTATAAAAAACGACCTTATCTAGTGGGTGTATAATTACTATTTAGCACTACTACATACAACCATTTTTGTTGTTTTTTTTTAGTAGTTTGTACGAAAATATAATTTTATTATTTTTGCTACTCGGTTACTTTTATTTTTGTTAATTTACACACACTAATACGCACTTAAACTATTGTTCGTTAAATTTGGACGAAATATTTGTTTATAATTTCTCAACGAAAACTAAACACAATGGGTCTTATGCGGGCGGGTTTGATTTAAAAGTGGTAGTTGTAGGCTAAGAGTTACGATAACTAGAAAAGAAGAAAACAAATCAAAAAGAAATTTACCAGTTCCCAGTTGAGTTCTAATGAAACATTACGGACCTACAGAACGATTTTTAGTCTTCATATGTTTTATACTTATAGAATATTAAAAAACAAAATTTAAAATTCCTATACAATTCCAAGAATTATTAGCAAATTTTCTATAATTTTTAAAACCAAGGCTTTTTTTTTGATGTCTGCTCATGAACAAATTAACCCTTTACGTTTTTGTAAAAAAAATTACGTGTTTTAGTTTTGGGGAAAAATTATTCAATAAAGTTTTCACATTGACATTTAAGAAAATTTTAAAAATATATGGTCATATTTGGCTTTTGTAAAATACTCGGATTTTATTCTTGATGGCACTCATGCAGTATATATCTGTACAATGTTATTGTGTACATCAAAACACATATGCTCTTCGCCTCTTGTTTTTAAAATCATACTTTTTATACCAATAAATATGTATGTATATGATGCAACCAACTGTGTAAAGGGCACAGTCGAATAAAGCGCTCTTACTTGTTTATAAAAAGAATTCAATAGAAATTCCGAACGATTTAATTTCATTGGAAAAGTAGAAGAGGTACGTAAAATATAGTTTTTAAACAACAAAAAGAATATCTATAGCCAAAAGTTGACAATTGGGCTACTATTTAAGCATGCGTTATGCTAACATAAGTTTTAGGCTCTATTTCACTGTTGTGCTTAAGCGGCTTTATAGGTGGGGGTTTGTCAACATACTCTCTTTCTTTCAGATAACCCCATAGAAAATATTTAGGGGCAGTTGCCAATTGAATTCTTAATTTCTCGAGAGAATACATTCATTTAAAAATCAAAGAAGTGGATAGTTATGAAACTTGTTACTTTCTGCGCACAACTCCAATAAGCGTGTTGCCTCAGTTAGCCTTTGATGGTAAAAATTGTTGGGTCTATTGGATATTGTATGTATGTATGCATAAACGACGTTACAAAATACGTCAAAGTGATGTTTTAAAGATGCACTGTTGTCAAGGTGTTTTTCGCGTTGAAATTTTCTGGTATTCTTCAACAGTGTCCCGCTGTCCCGTACACAATCAATCTTCAAACGTTTTTACTCGCAGGTTGAACTTTTGCCCCACCCTGTACGTATGTATATTCTGGAAATTTTAATTATACCCTTCACACAGTGAAAAAGGGTATATATAGGTTTGTCATTCCGTGTGAAATTTCTACAATTTTCATTTTCAACCCCATAAAGTATATATTTTCTGAAAGCTTATGAATAGGGGAGTCGTTTAAGCTCTTTCAGTCTGTCCGTGTGTATGTTGAAATCAACTTTTGGAAGCCCCCCGACATCACTTGTACCCGGCTGAGGTATTACAATATCAGAAATATTCGGGAGTAGATCGGTATTGAAAATCAGAAACATCGGTACATAAACAACTGAGATATCAGCAAAAACCCACGACCACCTCGACTTTTTTTCACAAAAACAACATTACAACAACAACATACATACATACAAACGTGTATACTGGTTAGAGAAAACGTGGCATCGAATCCCAGCTGAACCAAAAAAATTTTTTTTTAAATTTTTTTTTATTTTTTATTTAATATATTATTTATAATTTTAATTTTTTTTTTAAATTCTTTTTTATTTTTTTTCGTTTTATATTTATTATTTATATTTTAATAATTTTTTTTAAAAATTTTTTTTTTAAATCTTTTTTTAAAATTTTTTTTAAAATTTTTTTTTTAATATTTTTTTTTTATATTTTTTTCATTTTTGTTTTTTTGTAATATACATACGTAAATTTATAATTTTACAATGGGATGTTTTTATATATGTATGTATGTTTTTAATATGTATGTACGTATTTCATATGGGATGAATGGTGATACAAACTACTGTTATTGCATGACTACACGTTGTGAAGGGTATATAAGATTCGGCACGGCCGAATATAATGCTCTTACTTGTTTAATATTATTTTCGGCACCTTAAAAATGGTTGTAGTATAAGACAATCATATGAATATTTTATCTGCAGTGCTGCTTATTCTACCCATTGTGCTCGAATGAAAAAAATTACTGTATTTATGAAATATTTATATTATGGAAATTTAATTAACGCACATATTTAGTAATTGACTTGTTTACAAACACTGATTTAACTAAATCAAAAATAAACTCTTAAAATATTTCTTTTTTTAAATATTTAAATTTTTTATCAATAAAATATTTTAACCACCACACTTACAAAGAGCTGTTTTTACCCGGAGTAGTTCGGCTTTACAGAGGTGTGTGTTATATATTTTGCAAAATAAATTTAGTCAATGACATTTGCAGGTATTTGGCGAATCTTATTTCTTATAGCTGTTAAGCTTAATTAAAGTCTCTCAAATAATTAACTAATTCGAGCAAAAACTTATAGATTCTGTGAGAGGATTTCTATAACATACGGCATACCTATTGGGGGTATTTTTTTTTTTATAAAAAAGAAGAATTAAAATAATTTTGTAAAAAATTTCCCTTGGGTTATGTTGTATGTAAAAAATTATATCTTTTAAAATTTTGTTTAATAAACCTTTAAAAATTGATTTTAAATACGGTAGTTAAAAAATATGTGTACGTTCCCATATACATACATACATACATACATACATACATACATACATACATACATACATACATACATACATATTTGTATTATATCTTGCTTTAATGTTGCTCCAACATAATCACCATCATCATCGTCGGTATTGTATTTTAAATAAGCAATAATAACCGCAATAACATCAGCCACAAAACATTCAACGCCGCCAAAATATTTTTTCTTTTACATTCGTATTCAGTAGCTTTTAAAAACAGAGGTCCAATGCCCCAACAGTCATCACTACTGACAAAATGTATAAGTTTATGTACGTTTACCCTTAAAGCAATTGGTGTCCAAAAAGTCTTTAAAGCTTAACGAACCAAAATTTTAAATCATGGCGGATGATATAAAATTTGTTTATTTAGAGACTCCCGCCGTTGAGCTTTAATCTGTAATATTTACTGTATGAATCTATTTCGTTTCTACTTTAGTTCACAGTTATAATTTTTTTAAAGCAATGCAACAATATGATTCGCCTTTTTAATAAAAAAAAGTATTTAAATTTTAACTTAAAAGTATATTTAATGCATAGGTACTAATACTTTTATTTTTATTAATTTTTAAAATCATACAGTCGTGCTTTGCTTACCACAAATTTTTTTTTAATTTTGCATTAACCCATATATTTATAATTAATTTTTAATTTTAATAAAGAATAATTAAACAAACTTTTCATACAAACTTCAGCATTTAAACCTTTAAAAAATTTAAAAATTGATTGTCAATACCTATTGGTTTAAGTTTTAAAATTATTAGTTTTAACTACAGTAGCGATAGCTTTGAAATTTGTAAATTTATTGAATTTGATTAAACCTTTATATACTTTTAAATATATAAAATCACTTGCATTAGTAAATTTTTGTTTTTCGATAACAATATAAACGTTCCTGTAAAATTAACGTGCAAAAGCTTAAACATCGCATAGTGGATAGAAAATAGTGACTATTTAGTCCCTAGTGTTGAAAATTAAACTTGTATTGCAATCATGGCATGTATGTATGTATATAGATATGTATGCATGTTGATTTGATATTCACCAAGCTGTCGTCACAGCCACTTGTGGTGTAGATATGAATATATTCTTTGTTTTTGCTTTCTTTGTTTTTTCTTTATTATTAAAATTTTTTATTTTTGCTTTTATATATAGCATACGGAGCGGCGTTGCCAGAATGATTTTTTTCTTAATATGTATAAAAACCCGTTTTTTTGGTTTCTAAATATTTAAGATTAAACATTTCTTTATAAATAGTAACTATTGTACGTTTAAAAGATAATAAATATTTTGTTTGTTCTCAAACAGTAAAAATGGCATATTTAAATTAATAACACATTTTCTAGTAATTAGAAATGTTGTTAAAAAATGTATTTAAAAGTGTGTAAAAGTTTAGACATAATAAGTAATAGATACTATATATTTATCAATGGTTTATTAATTTTTGAAGAATTTAATTTTTCTATGCTTAAATGATGATTTTTTTACTCAAAAGCTCTGGCAATGCCAATTACCAATATGTTTTTATGTTTCGAAGGGGAGTTAGGAGTGTAGAAATGTTGGAAATTGTGTAAAGAGTAGAAAAGAAACTAAATAAATGGAATGACGTGAGGTTTCGTGATGTGCGTGACGTGGTTTCCACCCGTTTTAAGGTTGTTTTCTTTCTTGTTTTTTATGTTATTTTTTTAATAAAATTTTTGTTTGTTATGACTTGAAGAGTTTATTTATTTTGTTTGTAATGGAAAAAAATAGTAGAAAATTATGATGAAAAGAAAAAGTGTAAGAGAAATAAAAAAAACTAAACATTGAATTAAAAATACATCAAATAAAATAGAATTTCATTAATACAAATAAAACCATTAGTTCGATGTTGTAGACCTTGTAAAAAAAACAAATTCTTGTAAATAATTATAAAACCTAATTTACATAATTTTACAAATAGATATTCTAAATATGTAGGTATTCGTAATGTGTAATGCAGTAAGTTAAAATAAATATATTTATAAGCTTTTAAATCTAATTTTAATCATCTGTATTTCTTATTCTGGAAAGTTGCAATTTTATTGGTTTCAAACTCTTTAAACTTTAGACCAAAATATGTAGGCTTAATTATTTATTTTTAAATATTTTTATTATTTACATTTCCTTGTAATACAATAATATACATACATGTATTAACTTTAAAAATTTTATTGTTTACGTTTCAGCAAAATTTGCTTTAAATTTTAGTTAATTTTTAAGTACATATTGTTTAAATTTAACACAGATTTAAAAAACATTTTTATAAACAATGTTCATGCACAAGGCTATTTATACAATAATAATAAAAACATAAAGCAAAACTCACAGTTTAAAACTTTTTAAGCACAATTTATGTTAACTGTATCTTAAATTAAACAAAAAAACATACTAAAATAATAAAACAAGTAAATAAATATCAAAAGGCAAAAAATAAATAAAAAACTTAGTGAAACTTTAGACTTAAAACGTGCAAAATTAATACCAATAAATCAAATATAATTTAGGTGTTTAAATTTAATATAAAGAAATAACAAAAGAAAGTATGGCATCATTTAATATGTTATTCTTTAAGAAATATAGTTATTGATATTAAACACAAATAAAACAAAAATAAAAACAAAAAAATAAGTAAAATATTGTTTTTAATTTTTAAAACTAGGCAAAGGTTTGTATTACAATTAAAAAAAATAAACTCACCTTCTCATAAATATGTATGTAATGTAATATGAATAATTTACTTACCACTTACCATAACACAAAAATTTTAGAATAATTAGTAAATATTTATAGTATCTATAAATAATTTTTTCATCTAGCAGTGTTAATACTTTTTTTATTAACTAAACTTGTTTTAAAAACTGTGCAGTTAGATGACAATGAATTTGTTTGATATTAAAATTTAATAAAATTCTATTTGGCAAAGTAAACCTTTAGACAGTAACTTTTAATATGGAACTTCCATCGATCCTAGAAAAATTTAAAACAAAAAAAATTTTTGTTTCGCGTACTCACAGATATTGAGATTTAACATAAAATAAAAATAAAAGCGTCAAAACTAGACAGTAAAAAAGTCTTTGACCTCAGCGTATTTGAAATTTCCGGGTTATATGTATGTACAAGTGTGTTAAAAATATTAAAAATTTTGTTTTAATAAATGTTTTAGAAAAAATATCTAATATATAAGAAAAATTTTTACTAAAAACAGAATTTTTCTAAAGTTGTCTGTTGTTATTCTAATATCCATTATTACAGCTTGCCTTTAGTTAAAGGTAGATTTTTTGTGCCTGTTAAATAGCTTTACATTATTACAACTTAATTTTTTTATTGTTATTATTATTAATAATAATAAAAATATTTAGTGGATAAAAAATAATAAATGAACGCTTTACAAAGCTGAGCCATTTATCGGTCAGACAAAATCCTGCCTTTAACTAACGTCAAGTATTGTCGTAAATGTAGTTATTGCAGTCAATTTAAGTTGATGTAAAGGTTCCTTGTAAATGACACATGGAATCGTAGTACCCCAAAAACGGGAACAATATTTTTTATTGGGTTTATTTACAATTTTAATAATATTAATAATAGCTATATAATAATAATTACTTCATAATACTTATATATGCTCAATTCACAAGCTATCGGATGTCTTGTACGTCGTATTTGTGGTATACATTTTTTCATAATTTCTACATTCTATGTTTATAGAATGCCGTATAAATATATCATAACAGAAAAAGTAAGTATTATCGCCGAATTTCTCCTAAATAAAAAAGTGAATTTCTTACAACCTACGACTCCTATGACAGGTTGTGTATTCAGCAATAGTGTTCATATTATGTAGTAGTAGTTAAAAAATGATATCAAATCATTAGCTAGTTTTTCATTTAATATTTAATAAAATTTAATAAATTCCAAAATAATAAAATAATTTAATTTAAGATTGTATAATTTAATTAGAGCTCCTAAAGTCTCTAACTTTAAAATGGGCAAAACTTGCATAATTTTATATCTATTGGCAACTCTGATTTTTTTGCATTTTTTTTTTGTACTCGTGCAGAACTTTGACTTGTGCCGTTTGCCACCATTAGTTGGGTTGTAGTTTGTGAAAAAGTGCATGTTTAATTAAATCTAATAAAAAATTGTTAATATCTAAATAAAAAGTTTAAATATTTATTAAATAAATAATGAATGCATCTAAAAAACAAGTAAATTACATATTTACATTAGTGTCATGCTCGTGTGTGCGCGTAGAGTGTATTTTATTTCAAGTGCAATTATTAATCCTAATATGGAAGTGTGGTGAATGAAAAAAAAAATCCAATTATTGTCTTAATTCTGTTGTTTTGTGTAAATATATTTACATACCTACAACTACATATATATTGAAATTGTGTGAAATAATAAGTAATATCAAAAAAGACCTTATTTAACATACATTTGTATGTATGTATGTAAGTGCTTTATATTTTGTTAAATTAAATTTATTTGGTAGGTAGGTATGTAAATAAAAATTAAGTGTTAAATAAAAAAAATGTTATAACTTCGCTGCATATAAATTAAAAAAAGGTTAATACCTATGTACATACAAACATATTCGTGCAAAGAAATAAAGGTAAGTACCTGGGTACCTACTAAAATTTGTTTGATTATTTTTTTTATCTCGTTTTTAAGTCGTTTTTTTTATAATCATTTTTAAACTATTCGGATGCGGATATCTAACTTGTTGAAACTTGCTAATGTTTCAAAATTTCTTCAATTCGTAAAGTACCTTAATTTGGAATTTTGAAAAGACAAACAAACGTTGAAAAATCAAAATTTTATATCGCAACCACCCCACTTTTCGACTTTCAAAAACATAATTTTTCAAGCCACAACCAATGCGTACTTGGTTTTGTTGTTCTTGGTATAAAATCTTTCAACTCTTCCCTTAACACATAGGTATAAAGAATTACTTTTTTGCATTGAAATATTTGGCAATCGTATTTGAGTAAATTTAAAATTAATTTTTAAGTTCAAATTTTGAAGAACATTTATTGTGACTAAATCTGGCAAATTTCATTGAAACACATTTAAAAAATGCGACTTGTAGTGTGATTAAAATGTGAAGAATATTGATCACCATTGATTTGATTAAATAAATTTGACTCTTCAAAAAATAAACTGTTGTGTAGGTATCGGTTTACAAATATGAAAGTGGATCTATTGTCTCGGAGTTACCTACGTTAGCATAAACGCCTGATAAAAATAAATTTTTTTTCAAAATATTGTGAAAGACGGACACTAACCGTCACAGCAGTTTAAGTAAAAAACTTATAAACACATTTATATAAATACAAATAAAAAAAATAAAATGAGATAATTTTTGAATATAAAAATAACCTAACAAACAACAAAAAAATTTCCATACCTTGTCAACTTCCGAACCATTGTAAATAGTAGTTGCCATTCATTGTTGCTACAAGGCGCTTTAGTGCGCCCACTCTGACGTTGTTTGCTGCATTACTCATATTTGGTCAATATGGGGTACCTGCGGTAAATTGACAATTAAATCTACATTTTTTAAATTATTTTTTTTTATTTTTAAGATAAGTAAGCTCTAAGAAAAAAGTGCAAAATGTTGAATATTTGTTTTATATTTTTTTTAATTCCATTTTTAAATTGAAAAATATTACGAATTTTGCTCGAAAACAATTTTTTTCTCCATTAATTTATGAATAATTCCAAAACGATAAGAGATAGAGAAAAATTTAACTAAAATAAGTACAATTTTATTACACATCTTCTGGTGTTTTATTTTTAAAAATCGGAGGACTGGTTCTCGAGTTAGAATGAAATATGTCTCCGTACCTGACTAATTTAGGGGGGAAATTTTGCCACGCCCATAAAAAAAATCCTGATCTGATGGAAAAAAACCGACAACGGATTTTAGTTCAGCGCATCAAAATCCATATAGTTCACATAGTTTTAATTAACGGGAAGACAAAAAATGGAATTTTCTTACTCGAGATAAAAATAAATAAAATCGGGGATTTGGTATTGTCCATATAATAAAACACATTTCATGTCATGTCTGGGATAAATTTAGAGGCTATTAAGCATACTTGAACGTGTTAGATAAGTTAGATTTAAAGTCTTAAACTTAGAGAAAATTTTGCAAAATTACTTTTTAAAATCTTCAGAAAATGTACAAAGTAGAAAAGCGCCTTTGAATTTTAAAAATAAATTGTACATTTTTGACAATAATAAAACACATGCAAAATTATTAAAATAATTAATTTTATTTAATATTTTAATTTATACTAACAACAATTTCAAACTCCCATCTCATAATGAATACAACACAAAAACTTTGTGGTGGCCAGCGCAGCGGCCCGGGTTTAATTAATTTAAAAATGTGAAAATTGAATCTGCGGATAACAAGTTAGAAGAAAAATAAACTTTAAAAATAAAATAAAAAGAATTTAATGTTTTGTTTTCATTATAACAAATTAATAAAATTTCATACGAACTCAATGGCCAGCATTGGATCTGTTGTGGCCTGGTATCATATTACAGACGGTCGTTCGTGCTCATTTACAAACTCATTGTTCATTCAACCATTTTCATTATTATCATCATCATACAAATGAGTTTACGCCTCAATTTCCTTCTACACATGGATTTTTGTTTTTTTTTTTTGTTTCTATTTAATTTTATCTCAAGAAAGAAATAAAATTAATGTCGAAAAAAAAACTAAGAAGAGAACGAACGACACGAGCCATATTTCAACATTAGCATCTGTAAATCATTGTATCTATGTATGTATGTATGTATGTATGTATAGTGTAGTGGTGTTTATTGCCTTCTCGATTGAGAAATATTCTTTTAGCTCCTTGTTGGCTTCACATTAAATAGTGTGTTGTTGTTCTTGTCATTCAATTTCTTTTCTTTTTTGTGTGACTTCCTCTTAAATTGGGTGCTAAATGTGGACAATCATTTAACAATAGAAATTTAACGCAGTACGAACTAGTATGTCAAGTATGTTTGTGTGTGTGTGTAGATGAAACTTTGTAAAAGGTTGCAAGGAATAGTTTTGTAGGTAGTTCTTGGTGGTGGTGTTTTTTTTTACTTACTTGCAACACTTTACCATTTAGTTTGGCACTTTTATTAAGAGGGCAAATCTAGCGCATCTTATAACATTAGGGTCAATTTCAAGGTTTTTTTCTCTTTTTTTTTTGTTTTCCTTTTTCTTACTGTTGGGGTAAACTTTTGTATTGACTTCTATTCGGTTGACGGTAAGTGGCATGAAAACGTTCAATTTATTATTTGGTTACAAAATTTGTTTCTACTTTTTATAGAATTTATTGTGAAATATCAAATGTAGCAAATTCCTAATGGAATTTGTATTGAGGTTTTATGTTTTTTTTTTCCTTTTTTTTTTTTTGCAAAAACGACCCAAAAGAAAATTGTTTTTGCTAATCGTTGCTGTAATCTAATCTAGGTTGTGTGTATTTTTTATTTTGGTTGACTATTTGGTACACACAGAAAAATGTCATTGTAAAAACCATCAAAAATCATGTTAATTTTACAATTTTCGGTATCAATTTTGCTTCATAGCTGTTTCATGTTAAATCAACATGATTTTGTAGTAACTTACACACAATATGTTTTCACTTTAAAACAAGTAGAAATCATGTTGATTTAATATGGGAGTCTAGTTGATTTGAAATTAAATTCATGATGAAATTGCATGAAACGTCCTGTTGAATCAAACCTAATTAAACTTGAATCAACATGATTTTAATATTGAATCAATAACATTAAAACATTGAAATAACATAAAAAAAATATTAAAATAATATGAATTGAATGTTGTTTCAATAAGGATTTATAGTTAATTTAAAATAAAAAAACTTTAAAATTAACGTGGTAATTATATAAAAATAACCCCCATACTGCAAAATAAAAATAATATCTTACCAATTTTAGTAATTAAAATTTTTTTTTTTTATTTTTTATTGTTTATTATTTTTTTAACATACTTAGGTAAATATAATTCATAAAAGTATAATTACAAAAATTTATTTCTTAGATACATTTTACCATTGTTAATTGGAAACAGATGCAAAGGTGGGCTAGTAAACTCATTAAGTTTTTTAAAAATTATATCGTTCTTTAATTTTTGATCTTAATTTTAAATAACATACTAGTTCGTCAGATCTTTGATTAGAATATAGTGGCCAGTTGTTTATAAATTCAAAATTGCTTTTAGAAGTTTCCAGTTGTTTTTGCCTTAATTGGAAAGAACGTTGCCATTTATCTTTACGTCATCCCAATTCGAAAAATCTCTTGAAAGGGAAGTTTTCAACGATTGTAATATTGATTCGTCAATTTCGGTATGTACTGTGCTCGATTTTGAAGCGTCTAAACTGTCGTTAAATTTACGTAGCAATCTTCCACGTTTCGATTTTTGATTGACGTACTTATCCCACAGCTTACCACCAGGATTTGCTTGTCTACCTCGTGGTATAAAATAATATTCCTGAATAAAAAAACAAAAATTACTAAAAAGTTATATAACACTTCGAATACTAAGCTTTTACTTTTATTTCATTTGAGAAATTTTCTAAGATATCTTCTACAATAGCTGGCAGATCTTTTGGTGACAATTTTACTTCGTTATAGAATATATCTTCAATATTATGTTAATTAAATCCGCATGAAACAAATCTGTCAAATGGCTGTGTTTTTTGTAGTATTTAATAATAGATTTTCCTTTGAGGGTGTCTTCCAAAATGAATTCAAGACTCTTAAATAAAACAGTGCAAACAATTATTGAGTGAAATAAAACAATAATACGAAATGTTACCTTTGATAGCTTAGTATTTTTAACAGGTAAGAAAGTAGATGATGTCGGTGTAGATGTTAATCGTATATTTGGGTTATTATGTAGCCATGAAACTACTTTGTTAGCAACAGATTCAGCTAGGGTATCATTAACAATACCATACTGTTGGAACAACGAATTTTTATTTAGTAATCCTTGTGTTTGTTTTTACCTCACTTTTCCTCCAAATAAATAGTTTTTCCCTAAAACATGCACGAAGTCCAACTGGGGGTATGGCTTCTTTAAAATCTTCTTTCAATAAATATTTCAAGATTTCAAATTAAATTTGAGCTCCTAAAAATTTGTCTTTAAAATATATTTTGACTGAATATATATATATATATACTTACTTGTTAAGTATGGTTTAACTTCATTTAAGTTAAAACTTTGTAATAGCTCATCTAGCTGGTCTTGCGAATTGTACACAATTGGAATGTGTAATATTGAATTGTCCTCTGCGTTATTTGAGAAAGTATTTTCTGCAATTAATACTTCTTCTTGCACAACAATAGGAAGAATATTATTATCTGATGAACACATTTTATAAAAACTTTAAATTGCACACTTACTTAAAATATACACTTTTTTAACACCACACACGAGACTTGTTTCAACCATACTAAAATAAAAATGCATTTTTCAATTCAAATAAAAAAAATAGCGGTACTTTTTTGTAAATCATTTTGTTTTTACATGTTTTAATTTTAAATGAATGTTGCTCAACTTTGTTTTAATATGATTTCAACATTGATTTAAAGTGAGCAAATGTTAATTTAACCTGATTTGACGTTGATTTTCATGTAAAATTTCGATTTTTAGACTTAAAATTTCAACATCATTAATTTACTATGTTGCAACGTTGATTTAACATTGGTCAAAGTTGTTTCAATTAGATAGAATTTACATTCACAAATTTAACACTGTACAATATTAATTTAACTACGAAAAAAGTAAAATCATCATGTTTAACTTTTGAAATAATACGAACCAATGTTAATTTTAAATTGTTTCAATATTTTTGCAGAAAATTACAATGATTCGAAATCAACATGTTTTCAACATGTTTTTACATTTGTGTTTTTTTCTGTGTGTAGATTCATTGATTGTGTATTGAGATGTTAAAGACAAAAGTTTTATTAGATTTCATTTAAAATATGTTGCAAGTAATTTTTTTGTATCCTTTGTATAGTTATCTTTGTTTCTTTTGAAGAGAACCTCTTCATACTTCCCCAGATCACTCACAGTTCAAGGTTTTTAAATTGAAATGCATTTTTTTTCATCACTATACAAAGAATTTTCAAAGGCTTGAGAAAATCAAAAATATGCTTTTAAAGATAGTTTCAAAAAAATGTTTTCTACAGCCGAAAATATATTTTCTTAATCAGGGTTTCAACTAACGCATACGTGATCGAATACAAATTTTCGAAAAATTTGTCAATCTGCATTCGCTATGTATGCGTCTTATCTTTCCTGTGACTTCCCTAAGGACTCCAACCGATAGCATATCTGGTAATATCAGACAATGGTTTGCGGAGTATATGCCCAATCTGTTCCACTTCCTTCTTTGAATTTCCACACGTGGTATGTGATGTCATTCATTCCATAGACTTTTGCTGGCGATGGTTTGTGGCTAGAAAATCCATAGAATTCAAAGTATGCATTTATTTCCGAATATGTACTTGCAAAACGTTATTGTCTCGGGAGGGAGCGTTCCAACTTTCACAGCCAAAGTAATGCAAATAGTAATTTTAATAATATTGAAGATGATTTCTATAGATTAATTATGTTTTCCTCAGATCCACCAGTTCGACTTTTAATAGCATTTTTGTTTAATATTTGATTATTTATGAAGAAAGGGTTCGAGTTTTTGGTGTTAATTCGCATAACCACGGTCTCTTTGATGTTGTTCTTCAACCCAGCTTCCTCTGATATGTGTGGGTGAGCCGCTATAGTTGAACGGCTATGTCTGTATAGCTTTGATAGAAGAGGCGTATGTCATCGGCATATTAAAGATCCTTCAGCCTTGCGTGAAGACCTCATACGACTGCAAGTATGCCCAACATTGCTTGTTTAATTACGCCTTCAAGCACTATATTGAAATAATTGGGGGACATCACACATCCTAGCCGAATGCTAATGTCTATGGTGTAATTACTTAAGGTGCTAGCACGGAGAGATAGAGAGTACTTTTTGTCTCTCTTTTTTATATAAGGAGTTTGACAATTCTTGGCACTGAAATCTCTTTTTTATATATGGAGTTTGACATTTTTATTTATTTTTTTATTTAATTAAGTCTATGGACATGTATCCTTACAGGCAATTATATAAAATTGAATTCAAAAATGTACATACAAAACATTTAATTATTTAAAAACAATATTATATTACGTTTAATAACATTAACATTTAAAGAAAAGTCGATCAAATGATACATTTCATTAAAATTCTCACATAATTCTCTCTAAATGGATCGGCACAGGCATAATTTGTATGGGAAAATGGAAGATACAAGGGTATAAAGTAACGGGTTGTACGACGTGGAATATTAAAGTTAATGTTACTCAAAAGAAAATCAGCAATAATGTCACAATTTTTAAGGTTTATCAAAAAAGACACACTAAGCATAGATCTACGGCTTTTTAAAGTAGGCAATTTGATTAAAGCTAGCCTGGTTTCGTATGGCGGAAGGTTCATAAAATAGCTTCCAAAAGATCTTCTTAGACAATACAGGAGAAATTGCTTTTGCACAGATTCGATGCGATCAACATGGACATTACATTTGGGGTCCCAAACAACAGATCCATACTCCAATATTGGTCTTACTAAAGATATACATATATAACTGTTTAGTAATACCTGGATCGGAAAATTCTTTTGACCATCGTTTTATAAAGGCAAGCACTCCACGCGCTTTGTTAACGATCATGGTTATATGTTTGCGTAAATCTAATTTAGGATCAAGTAAAATTCCATAAATCATAAATTTATCAACTGATTCCAGGTAAATTCCAATAACGTATATAATTAACTGGAGAACAGCAACTTCAGTAAAAGCACATATATTTGAATTTTTTTATATTTAATTCCATTAGGTTGACTGCATCACTTATTGAAGCGATCCAAATCTTGTTGTAGATAAACTTGATCAGCAGATATCTTATAGCTTAGAACAATTTTTACATCGTCAGCGCACAAAAGGATATTACAGAGTTTTTTTACAGCTGGTAGATCATTTATAAACATGGTAAAGAAGAGTGGGCCTAGGTGACTCCCTTGAGGAACTCCAGAATTAACTATAATTTTCTTGGACAATGTATTCTTTAACATACGTTTTGTGTTCTTCCAGAGAGATACGTTTTTATCCAAGTACGTTGAGTAAAACTCATTGATTTTAGCTTAAAAAGAAGGAGGACATGGTTGACCCTGTTGAATGCTTCGCTATTGTTGAGCAACCTTTTCTGAAACCATGCTGAGTTGGAGACAACAATGATGACTCCTCATAAGAAAGTAAATTAGATAAACATTTTTCCAAACAGTTTAGGTATGGCACTTAATTTTGCAATACCTCTGTAGTTTATAATATTTGATTTATTCCCTGATTTAAATAAGGGAATAATATAGGATTCCTTACAAAATTCATTGGGACACAAAAAAATAATCAGCTGGGCTAGCACCGCTACCTGTATAAGTGTACTCCGGCTAGTATCAAATTCAATCTGGGCTGGGCTGCTACCGATACTTGTATAAGTTTACCCTGGCTAAAATCAACTTCAATCTTTCGAAACAGCATTTCATCATGTGAATTCGGCAGCTCACTCCTGACATTTTACCAATTTGATAAGTTTAAGTGGGGCTCCTTACATTCTAGGGCATTTTAAATAACATTATGGGCCAGGGAGTTTAATTGTTCTCGAAATTTATGAAAGTTCTTTTTTTTTACTCTTCTGATGTAGTACGTTTTAAGCTTGTCTGTACTTCAATGAACTTTGTTACATGACGTCATCTTCGAAATGAAATTTGGAAGAAACTAAATAAAATTTTACGACAATAATCCGAGTAACTTTTCAAGTATTTCAAATACATATGTAAGTAAGTAGGTACAAACATATTTATTATTTTCTTTTTCATGTGTATGTGTGTTGCTTTGTTTGTTGATTATTCGTCCGGTTGTTTTTTTTTTTAACAAAAATGTGTTCGTTATCAAAAAAGGCGTCAACGGATGTAGATTGAAGATTTTCCATTTCTGTGTACGTCGTTCTGTCCATTCGTCCGTCAGTCAGTTTCATGCAACAACGGAAGTATTTAAGTAACACTTCAACTAAAACCCATCTATTTTAAAGCACAGCATGACATTGAAGAAATAAAAGTGAACATAAAAATATTAAACGCACGAAAATGAACTAAATGAAAAAGTACGTTAAAAGAAAACCGTCATTCACGGACTGTAAAAGAGAAAAGTAAAGTAAGAATTGACGAGACACTTTAATCCCTTAAACGATGCACAACATTCATTCCTACATTCGTTTGGGCAAACACTGCAGTTTAAAGCAAAAATGCCACTAATAAGGAAATGTTGCATTAAACCAACAGGAAAAAAAAACTTTAATTCAAATTAAATGCCACTGCTGTGTCGAGTCGTGTACATTTATGTGTTTGTTGCAATATGCAAAATGTCGAAAAATACAACAAAAACAACATTGCCAAGAATAAGAACAGAATGCAGCAACAAAAAAGAGGAGGACAAATATAAAAGAAAACAAAACAATATAAAATAAAATAAATAAATAAGAAAAAAACACGCCAATTGGCAAAGAGTCCAAAGAGAATGTGTGTGTATTTTGTGTTTGTTTGAACGGCTTGTGTGTGATAAATGCAGCACAACAGCCGTATTCCATGTACTGTACACATCGATTAATAACACAGGCAACTTATGAACACAACTCGAACTGAACTTGAATGCCCCTCTAGCGGCAATTTAAACTTTTATTTAGAGTTCCGCCCACAGATCGTTCCCGTCCATCTACAGTTTAATAAGCCAATACAAAAAAAGAACTTGAATATTTTTTTTAACCAAACATATGCACACACAAGCATACATGATGCACACACAAATACACACACACACACACACACATAATGCCCCTGCCGTCTGTCAGACTGTTAATTCTATACTCGTAACACCACAAAATAAGAAAGAAAAAAATGTTTGTCTGAATGTGTGTTTGTGTTTCCTCCATCAGTCTGGTTTTTTTTTTGTGTAACTTTTGTGTCGAGGAGTAAAGCAAAGTGGTTCCTTCGTTAGCATGTACACAAGCACAAAAAAAAAATAAAACGAAACAAAACAAAACAAAAAGGAAGAAAAAAGTTAATGGAAAATCAGACAAACCAAAAAAAATTTGTACAAAAACACACACTGAACAGCATACTACTACTGTTTTTGCATTGCTGATGACGAACACAAATGTTGAATTATTCAGAAAACGAATATTCGACGTAGGCACGCAAACAACACAACACAACGCCACCGCTCACCTCACAGTTCCCTGCTAAATTATTTGTTAAAGTACTTCGGCGAAGGGTAAGCGCAAGGCAGGAGCTGTTGTAATAACAGCATCGGCAAAAACATAAAAAACTGTAAACAATTTAACATACAGACACGTACACACACACATACCTACGGGGAAGGTAAATGCATGTTTGTCCGTCCACCTTTCAGCCAGTTCCCCCTGTAACGAGTCGTATGTAATCGGCTGACAACCAACTTTAGTTTCTGACTTAATGTTGCGAAATACACTGTGATTGCGAGAACACTACCTCGTACACAGCACATCGAGTCATGGCAAAATTAAAATCCATAAGGCAAAGGAATACCGAAATACTCATTGTTGTTGCTGTTGAGTATGTACGTACGTACGTTACGTATGCATGTATGTACGTATTATTCACAATTTGATTTTGTTGTTGTTGTTTTATGTGCCTGGTTTTCTTTGGATGACTAGTTGGCATGCCATTTATTTGGCATGTCATGCCATTACCATCCATTGCAGATTCAAACAAAAAATTGCCTTAACATCAGCAACAGCCACAGCCACAACTACCAAGTCTCTAGCGAAATGTGTCTGTGGAGGAATAGGAAAACGAAAGGAGAAGAAGACGACGACGCAGAGAAAAGGAAACAAAATATGTATTTGTAAAAAGTACAAAGTTTTTTTTTTCTTTTTTTGCAGCAAGTCGTCGTCTTTAATAGCAAAAGTACACACGATTACAACACATGAACTCTTTCAAGTGTTTGCCAATTCTTTTTCAGTATCTGTTGATGATGTTACTTGTTGTTTTTCCGACAAAACAGCAGAGAGTTTTTATTTGTTTTTTTTTGTAATACACAGACAGTACTGACTCGTAATGAACCCGCAGAGCATGTTACCTTAGTTGTATCCCCAATTTGGTGTTATTGCATCTCGGGCTTAATAGAGAAGTGCTATGGACGCCTTGGGATGTAAAAATAAGGGGGATTTTATTTTACGGCTGTCCTGAGTACAATCGTATACCACGGAAAGCAGTAGCCACTTGGACTTACCCTAGATAGGATATTGATAAGGACTCTTCGAAAGGAGACCGGCCTTTTGATGTTTATCGAGAAATAGGCTGGCGAATTTAGTTCTCGTAGCTTCCAGCAAGTTTTCCTGCTTTGTAGCTGATAAACTGCATATCTCGCTCTAAGATCTTAGATAGCACAAGCTCGCAATAAATGTATTTGTCTACGATCTGTGTTGTACAAATTATTTAGGAAATTATTGTAATTTCTTTTTATTATGATAATATTGATATAGTCCAATTATGTATGGAACAAAATATCGGCCAAATGTCCGACGAGACCTCGACGGCATACCTCCATCCGATGGTCCAAATTTTCAATGACAATGTTGATGTTCAATTGTTGGGCACGATGATTAGTAGAGGTTTACCGCTCTTTTGCCACACTATCGCGAATGTTTTCCGTGCAACGAACTAAGAAGGCATTCACAGATGTTTTAACATTTCATACAGACCGACCTGTTTTGCTGAAATTTAAATATTTTTCACAATTCTCCCGATTGAGGACGATTTTGAACGATTATGTTGACCAAAAGAAGCACAGAGTGCGTGAAATTCATTTTGAGTTGAACGCCCATTTTCATAATAAACCTGAATAACTTAAACGCGTTGCTCGATTGTGTATCTTTCCATGGTTCTAATTGAGTTAGTCTGAAATTGAGGAATGTCAAATGAAACGCAGAAAAAAACTTAACGTTTAGGTGTGGTTCACATTCAACAGCGGCCCTTTAAATTTAACAATCTTTTTTGGATCTTTCACATGAAACAATAGAATCTTCGTATGCTGTCAGTTTATGTCAATAAAAATTAAATCTTTATCGAATTAACAACGATTTGAATTTCAGCAGGTGTAAATGGCTCCATTCTATGCGACAGAGCATACCCTATAAATAATATTGAATTATGTGGCCCTGTGTAATGCAGACATAGACCATGCCAACACTAACCCTTTTTCTTTTGTTTATTGTTATCTTTCTATTATCGTTGACCAAGAAAGGCGGCATAATGCATTGCCCGTCAAAGCATGTATGGACTTGTTGATCCTCCATAAAGTAATTTTGAGACTGCTCTGATGTAATGCAATGTTGACTCTTATTATCCGGAATATCGATAATGTTAAAAAGACCATGTCTTATTCATACATTTAGGTTTTCTTTGAACTGGTTTTAGTGTTTTTAATGGGGAATATTTTACATGCACGAAGGTACTAGTCACGTTTTCCACAGAGAACGTACTCATATTCGCTGCGGTGATTTTATTTTTTTTTTTGTGTAAAAAAATGTGGAAATGTAAAAAATTCTTAGTAAGGCTTGCCACTTAAGCTTTAATTAGATGTGACATAATCATACAAAACAGCTGTTTAAACCAAAATTTGGGCGACACTGTATTTCATTGCAGGTGATTGTCGCCAAAACCATAGAAACCAATTGAATTTTGGTTTGTTATGGCTATGGAGTTATGGTCATGGCACGTCTGATTTAAACGAAGAATATTATCAAAATTCGTGCTGTGTGAGATATGTGTTTCGTAAGTTACGTCCTAATCTACCAACCGAACAGGCAAATTTCGCAATTAGGTTTATATAAGGCTTATTTGACAAATTTCTCTACAACATCTGTCAAATAAGCCTTTAATAAACCTTAAGTATTTTTTATGGATACGGCCCTTATTCTGTGGCTTGGAGCTAAAGTCAAAATATTTACTTTTGAGAAAACTTGAATTGAACTTTAACTTTTATAGATGCTTTCATAGTGACATTGGCCAGTATTTTATTCATGAAGCTGTTCTGGGTTAAGTATGACTTTAGCTGTTTTATCATAATAAAGTAGAGCAGGCAAAAAACAAATCTAATGCAATGATTAACTCAAAAGAGCAAAAAAGTGATATTGGCCCTTTTAGCTCCAAGCCACAGAATTCACCAACCCCCATACTAGGAATGTGTACAGAGGAGAATATTCATTCGGCAAGTGGCAATGAAGATCGCGATATAAAAAATTTAACGTTACAGTCATGTGTTGGCATGTGATTGCAACAAGACGGCGCAACATGCCACACGTCACGCAATACGCACATGTCAGGCAAGTTTGGGGAGCTTTTAATCTCAAATGTTGGAGCAGTTCATTGGCCGCCAACGACATGCTATTTCAGAAGCCAATATCATAGCTACAATTAAATATGCCAACCGAAATGATGAAAAAGATGGAGCTCACCTACGGCTTAGCTGCAGACAGCATTACCATGAAATAACCTTTAAAAAAAATATTTCTTCACTTGTGCAAATTTTCAGTATTTTTGTTTAAATTTTGGAAACCCGGATGGTCAAAGAATTACCCATTATTTCGCTTTCATTTCCTTACCAATAGCGAAGATCTTTCGATGATTTGTTTTCTATAAAAACTGATTAACGTATCGATAATCAAACCGAATTTCTTCTGCAAGAGCCAGGCAAATCTAAAAACAACATGAATTCTATGTTGCCGCTGAATTCTACAGAGCAGAAAATGATCTTTTATAATTCCAATCTGTTAAAGACGCTGAATCGGTTTTAATGAGGAGAAGGAACGTATTTGACTCTACTTCATCATTACGGATGATATTCGGACATTTAATGATAAGAACGATAGCGGACAACATTCACCGTAACTGCCTGATCGGCCTGATTTTGGAAAAAATACGTCCCGATGATGCCGCTAGCCTATAAACCGCACCAAACAATCACTCTTTGTGGGTGCATTGGTCTTTCGACAATCACTCTTGGATTATCATCAAATTGGGTTGGTCTGAAATTGAGAAATGTCAAATGAAATGCAGAAAAAAACTTGACGTTTAGGAGTGGTATACATTCAACATCGGCGCTTAAAAATTAAACCACCCTTTATGAGACAATGTCTCTCATGTTTTGAGCACCCACACACCATGAGTTTACCATGCCAAAGTGAGTGGAACTTTACACTTGCAGTGCAAACTCACCAATTAACACCTGTTGTTGGCGAATTCTCAATCTCTGCTTGTAGGGTACATTTTTCATCACTGTATGATTTACACAAAAATAATCCTCCTTTCGGTGCATTAGCATGCTAGTCTTGTCCTCTTTTAGTTAGTTTTCGTAGCCACATATTCTAAGAGGAATAGTGATGCTTAAACTATTTAACACTTCTCTCCTACCCTTTTGGAGGGGAAGGAAATAAAACTCTATAACTCAAATTGTAAATGTGTATATAAAATCCCTCTACAAAATGGCAAATTGCCATTTAAACAAATTCTACTAAAGAGCTAAACACACATACTCACTCACACACACACGAACGTTGATTTAAAAAGGACATTAAGAAAGCGGAATAAATAAAATAAAATAAACTCTTGTACGCATTTTAATCGCATCTCATTGTAGCATTTTGTATGAATATGACCATGAGCTGGTTGAAACTAATTTCATTTTCAATTCAATGGGGACCATTAAGATTTGTGATAAAATGTTTCGACTTGTCTGTCTCTTTAATTCAGCGGTGATAAATACGCGTTTTTAACCCATTCCAGTGTGTGAAATGAGAATTTAGCTTCTTCCTTTTTGCGTCTGCTATAAAATATCATAATTACACATCCAATTATGGTAAAACACAAGTTAAACCAACTATTTTGAAAGGCCTAATGCTTTTACTAATTTGAGTTATGCCAACTTAAAAGGAAATTGTAAAAGTTTTACTCACAAGTCATTTAGTTGTAATTCAAGTTAATTAAACATTCGTTTTTGCAGAAGTCATTAGTTGTTTAAAATAAATTACATTTGGGACAAAGTTCTTCAAAAAACTTTTAAAGAAAACTGTAATCACTATCTTTTTTGACTGGAAAAATACCGTTATGTATGTTTTTTTGTTTGTTTATTGTCACGCTTCCGCACGATCAACATTTTGTTTTCTGTCCTGAAAATATAAGAATTTTGAGTTGTGATGTTATTGCATAGACAAGGTCATTTGAAATATTTAAAGGCAAGACCTTATTATGGTCGGAAACTAGTCTTTAACGACTGAATGCTTTAAGGTATGAATAGATGGTGTAACAAACAACATGTTCTGTTATGAGACAATGACAACCTGTAGGTAGGTAGGAAAGAGGGATGCAGGAAGTAAGAGCCACCTCTAACACCAACACTTGGAGACCAATATGGTCCATTGAGTTTCCCTTTATAGAAGAAAGAAAGAGGATTGATTCGAAAAAAGACAGAAAGAGGGTTGCTGAAGATATAGTAAATGAAAATAAGAAATAGTTAGTAGGAAACAAAATAGAAGAAAGAAATGGAATCGTCAACCTAACCACTTAAACTTATGATTCTGCAGCCTCGGGCAGTGACAGACAATGTGTTCCACAGTCCTTAGTCTCTCCTTATCCTCACAGATCCTACGATAATCCGGAGTGCCGCGATCCCATCTACTAATCCTAGCTCTCACAGGACAGTGTTCTATTAAAACCCTAATAGTGGCCCAAAGACATACCCTACCCCGGGCCCAGAAGTAACGTTGAGCTCTTGGCACTCTGCAGTCCCTTCTGTTCCTCCACGCCATATTAGTCCTATCGGATACCAACGCCTTAATATTCCCATAATAAAGGGTCCGCTATCTGACGTTTTTTACAACTAGTGCTTATTTCGTGAATGGTAACACTCAGCTCTTGTCTGATTTGACAGATAATTAGTTTTATCCTTCCGCTGAACGAATATGGTTGTGTATACGCTTGAACAACGCTGGGAAATATTGCGACATTACTTTGACCGATTTTGCCAAAAAAAAATCATCTTTTCAGATGAAGCTCATTTTGATCTTGGCGGGTATGTAAACAAGCAAAATTGTCGCATTTGGGGCACAGAAAACCAGCACGCATACATTGAAAAGCCGATACACCCAAAACGAGTCACTGTTTGGTGCGGATTTTGGTCCAGAGGCATAATTGGGCCATTTTTCTTCGAAAATTAGCAAGGAGTGGCCGTAGTCTATGGCGATCGTTATCGGGCCATGTTGAACGAATTTTTGTTTACAAAAATTGAAGAGGAGGATATTGGCAACATTTGATTTCAACAGGACGGCGCTACGTGCACACAGCCAGCTACGCATTTTTTTATAGCATTTTCAAAATAAAAAGTTATTTGGCGGACCCCTTAGCAACCTATCAGAGGCCTTACCATGTCCTCTTCGCACGTCGAAACCAGTGCCGATCCACCGCGCGCAAGTTTGTCAGCAATTGTCATTGCCGATAATTCCATAGTGCCCTGATGGCAACCTGTAAGATATTCATTAGATAGAAATTCGTACAGTTTGGCGAGTATTTTAGGCCGTCGGCATTATTGTTTCACATTTTTTTTAGAAATGATGTTGGCGATAACGGCGAATGCTACAAAAATAATTTTTCATTACTATTTTGTAAATGTGCGATTTGCCTACATTTTTTGAAATATTTCCTTGCCCTGCGATTCTCAGGGCGTTTTTAAGAGTTCCCAAGCAATTTCGATATTTCAACAAATACAGTTTGTACTGAACATCGATTATTTTATCAAGCTTTTTTTTATTAATTAAAGAAAAGTCTTTTAGATTGAGGATGTAAGTACAAGTGTTTACCCTTAACGATTTTTAATCCAATTCTTTTTTTGCATACTTGAACAATTTTTGTTTTTATTTCATTAAGCGAAACTAATGAAATTCAAATTTAAATATTGTGCGTCATTTGCATTAAACCTGAAATTAGAAACAAAAATAAAATTTCTAACAAAACGATTTTGCTTAAAAATATTGTCTGCAAAATTTCGAACTTTATTGTTAATGAATGGTCTTCGAAAATAATAAAAAAATAATGTCACAATGGACAAGTTCAATAGGATTAAATTTTATTCGTTAATTAACTCGCTTTTTGAGAAATCGGTTGCGTTGTTTTTATTTCTTCTTTTTCTTATTTCTAATTTATTTTTGCTTTGTTTAAAAGCGAATGGCTAAAAGAAAAGAAAAAAAAAAACAAAATTAAACAAATTACTTAATGGCGAGATTAAAATTTTTAACATATAAATGGGCGAGTAACAATAAAATATGCTTATGAGCCAACTTTTACTCTCATCTTAACGTTAAAGTGGAATTTTTATTTTGCGTTTTTTTTTTGGCTTTTTAATTTTTTTGTTTTATAAAATTATTCATAAAATATGGAGCAGATAGAACGTAAAGGTATTAAGACATGCAGAGCTGAAAGTTCATATGAATAGTATTTTCTCAATGTGTTGTAGAGACATTACTTAAAACTGTCAGGCTTCAGTTTACAGTTATTAAGGACGATAATATTAATAATCTATTCCAAGCAATGAAGTGTAGTAATAATAAAAAAAAAATGCAAAGAAGTATTAAAACATTTGGAAATCAATTAAAACTCAACAAGAATTAATTTTCGAAATAAAGTTCAGATGAAAATTATTGATTTAAAAACAAGTAAGAGCACTATATTCGGCTGTGTCGAATCTTTTATACCCACCACCAATTTGATGTACTTTTATAGCAGAAAATGTATTATTTTGTTAAATATTAACAGTAAATGCTATGGAATAATCTCTTTATACTAAAATATGTATTACGTTCTTTGTATAACTTCGATATGGTAGTAAAATGTTTTTGTTAATTTAGTGCTTTAATGAAAATGGGCGTGTCAATATAGTTTCTGCTGATAAAAAAACTGAGATATTTCAATAAAGTCCTTTATTCTGCCAAAAACTTAGTCCATAAAGAAATTATATTAATTTGAGATAAAGCGTTATTTGTGAGGTAGGCGTTAAAGTGGGCGTGTCACCTTCATTTTCTGACATTAACTAGAAAGCTATATGTATATACGAAAATTCATCATCATACCTCTAATTTTATCGGTTTTATGAGCTTTTAAATTTTATTAACAGTAGATTTCGTGAAAAGTGGGCGTTAAAGTAGGCGTGTCGAGGTAGTTTCTGCCAATAAACTCAACTCAGATATTTCAATATAGAGTTCTTTATTCTTCCACAACTTTGTCCATAGAGAAATTATACGAATTTGAGATCAAGCGTTATATGGGAGGTGGGCGTATTACATTTATTTTCCGTAATAACAACAGCAATGTTTGGAAAATTTCAGCATCGTACATCTTATTTTGTCCGTTTTATTAGGTTTTAAATTCTAAATATACCGAAAAATACACTGTGCGGTATTTTTAACTCATAGATTGGAGCAATTTCTGGGGAAAGATATTTTTTATTTATGAAATATACATTCGAAATTTCATGGAACTACATTAATGCGTTTGGACACAATTGCATTTTATTCGATGTTGGAAGGACATGTTTTTTTTTGACCTACTCTTGCATTACGAGCTATAACTCTCTTCCTAATATTCCGATTTAGCCCATTGTCAAACAAACCTTGTTTATAAGAAATATTCTGGCAAAACAGAAGCCCCCTTGCTTTTTCGGTCCGACATCTATCGTGCTTTCAACAGACGGACAGGTGGACGGACATAGCTAAATCGTCACAATATTAAACACCGATTCAGAAAATGGGATCTAAAATGAATATTTCGATGTTACAAACGTGTTACAAACGGGATGACAAAATAAATATACCACCACAATTTTTTTGGTGGCGGGTATAAAAACACAGTAAATGCTATGGAATGGCCAACAATTCGGCTTCATTAGCTCACAAATTTTATGACATTTAATAATATTTAAAAATAAGTTTTGGCATGCATCCTCAGTGACTGCGCCCTTATGAAAGCCATTCTGGTGGTCCAATTTTGCACCACTTTTTCGAGCATATCCAATCCTACTTCGTCAATAGTGCATAACGGCAGTGTGTGCTGTTCCTCCGTCCTGTTCGGACCACATGTCCTCCAGACCTAATTTGTTCAATTGCTGCAGAAAAAATCGGCTAACATGGCCCTATAGCGCACACCGTCCACAGTTGTCGTTTGACCAGCGACGTCCTCGAAAAAAAGTGACCCGATGACTCGTCCAGCGTGAACAGCGCACCGTGCAGTCACTTTGAGCGGGAGTAATGGCTCCTCGTGCAATACTCGTGGACTTTCTGTGCCCCAGAAGCAATAACTTTGCTTGTTCACGTACCCGCTGAGGTGAAAGTGAACCTCATCGCTCATTATGATTTTGGTCGAAAAATCGTCCACTGCGGCCTCTAGACGATCATTCCGCGTTCTTTGTAAAAATAAGAGCATCTGCCAAGAGGGTAATTTCTTTTGGCCCACCCTGTATTTCAGTACTTCAACTAATTACACTAGTCTGAAAAAAATGTTACTTCTCTAAATAAAAATATGTGGAGTATAGAGATTTTGCCGCGCTAAATTAAAATCCGTCTTGTTTCCTATCGGGCTAACAACTAAATAACATTTTTTTTGTTTTATTTTCAAGTGTTTAGGAGTTATTCAGAAAAATAAATAAAATTTTGTATTTTCAAAATGTCACAAAAAAATTTATTAGTTAACAAGTTTTACATTATTATTATTTAATTTTTTAAAAAGATAGGAATATTGTAAAGAAAAAAAGCTAAAAGTCATAAAAATCGGTTGACAAATCGTCGTTCGTAAATTATTGTGTTCTATGTTTATAGGTTTTATATGTCACACACAGAAAAAAATTAAATTTCTGATTCAATAAAGAAATTTAGAGAACCAAATATGATATTTGTTTAAATGAGGACCTATCACTAAATTTGTAAATTCAAATTCAAAAAAAAATAATTTTTTTCCAATACAGTTTTATGTTTGAATCTGTAAAATTTTTTATTAAAATATTTCCGACTTTTAAACAAATTATTAACAGAAACAAATAAAACGTTTATTGAAACAATTTCCGATTTTCAAGCAAATTGTTAACAGAAAGAAATAAAAAGTTTATTGAAAAAATTCACAAACATTTTTTAGCTCAAGAATATTTGAAAAAACTATTTATTTAATTCAGACAAAAATTTCAGAGAATCAATCAATGACACGCTAGTTAAAATCTCAAAGAAATATTTAATTAAAAAGATTTATTTAATTAATAACAAGTAAGAGCGCTATATTCGGCCGTGCCGAATCTTTTATACCCTTCACAACGTGGAGTCATGCAATAACAGTAGTTTGTATCACCATTCAACCCATATGAAATACGTACATACATATATAAAAAGATCCCATTGTAAAACTATAAATTTACGTATGTATGTTAAAAAAAAAAATAAAAAAAAATTAAAAAAAAAAAAAATTTATAAAAAAAATTTAAAAAAATAATTTAAAAAAATTAAAAAAAAATAATTATAAAAATAAAAAATAATATAAAACAAAATAAAAAAAAAATTAAAAAAAAAAATTAAAAAAAAATTGTAATAAAAATATAAATAATATATTAAATAAAAAATAAAAAAAAATTAAAAAAAAAATAATAAAAAAATTTTTTGGCTCAGCTGGGATTCGATGCCACGTTTTCTCTAACCAGTATACACGTTTGTATGTATGTATGTTGTTGTTGTAATGTTGTTTTTGTGAAAAAAATCGAGGTGGTCGTGGGTTTTTGCTCATATCTCAGTTGTTTATGTACCGATGTTTCTGATTTTCAATAGCGATCTACTCCCGAATATTTCTGATATTTTAATACTTCACCCAGGGCCAAGCATTGCCGGCGGGCTTCAAAAAGTTGATTTCAACATACACACGGACAGACTGACAGAGCTTAATCGACTTCCCTAGTCATAAGCTTTCAGAAAATATATACTTTATGGGGTCGGAAATGAAAATTGTAGAAATTTCACACGGAATGACAAACCTATATATACCCTTTTTCACTGTGTGAAGGGTATAAAAATAGACGTATGACACACAAGACAAGAAAAAAGCTTCTTCAAAGTGTTGTATCAAAATAAAATATTTAAGTCCACAGTATCTATAACCAAATAAGAATTATAAAATTAATTATAGAAATAACAAACAATGAAAACGCACACTAACTGCAAATAAAAAAACTTAATTTGTTGTTTTAGCATATGTGTTCAACTAAGGAAATAATCAAACAAAAAATTATTTGAAACAATTAAAATATTAATAGAAATTGAAATTAAATGTAGGCAAACGTTTGTTTAAAAATATTTTATCTATAATTTTTTCTGTGACATAGAACACAATAATTTACGAACAACGAAATGTTGACTTTACCGGACTAATTATTCTCAAGTTATGATGAAATGTATCAGCCTTGTTTTGCGCAAAATATTAGCCAAGCCCATAAAATAAATTTAAAGCGTCAAATTTTCTATAGTTTACATCTTCTTATTAGAAGGCGATTTTTGCTGCCGACCAGTGTTTAGTAATGATGGTTTTGGTTGGTTTCGTATGTATGTACAATCATCTCTTATTTTCTTTAGTTTTCACAAAATGTTTTTGGTTTTATTATAAAAGTTGGTTGACTATCAAAAGACCAAAATAGGTTGAATGACAACGATTTTTGTGGCATTAATTGCACTTGCATTGTAGCAAGTTGGCATTAATTTTGATACTCATAAATATACATTGAAAAGGCGACCCCTAATTTCGATAACAAAAAATAATTCAAATTTAGCATGTGTATCGTATCTCTCTTACGAAAGTTTAAGTGATTGTTCTCAAGCTTTATTTTTCTGATATTGGCGTGGTAGGAAATGAGAAATAGTGGGTAAACTCTAGAAATGAGAACATGAGCTTAATGGTCTTTCAATCCAAACGTTGGTATCCTCGGCACAAAACATCGGTACTCGTTTATCGAATTAAAGGTTTACTTTAAATAAATGCTCTAATAATGAATCTGTACCTTCAAAGTTCTGTAAAACAGTATGACATGTTTTTGTTTGCTAGTAAGTCGGTCGGTCGGTCGGGTCCGGTCTGTTTATCTTATCTACACGACAGGTTTTCATACAAACATCTTTTTTTTTGTTATTGTATGTAGATTTTTTAACAAATAATAATCTTTACAAATTAATGAGGCGTCTTAGTATAAAAAGAAATAAAAAAACCCAACAAATGAAATAAACAATAAAACTGAATTTGAAAAGATCAGCAAGTTTTTTTTTCACAACAATAAAAAAAACTATTTTTAGTTGTTTCTTGATTTTGTTTATGAATTGATGAATTTTTTTTTTATTTTTGAATTTTTATTAATTAAATTTTAACTTTTGTTTATTTGAAAGCATTGAATTTATGCTTATGGTGTGCTGCTCTGTAGTTGTGAGCAGTCGTGGCCGAGCGGTTAAGGCGTCTGACTAGAAATCAGATTCCCTCTGGGAGCGTAGGTTCGAATCCTACCGACTGCGAAGAAGAGTTTATTTTTGTTTATTTTCCCCCAAAAAATACAAATTAAATATGAACGAATTCCGTTTTATGAAGACATTTAAGCCCACCCACAACTTTAACTTTGTACAAGTTTTTTTAATGTTTTTTTATGGCGTTGTTGTTGTTGTTTAATAATGAAGCTTGTCGTTAGCACGAAACAACATTAACCAACAAACATACAATATTGTTTTACTCAATTCATTTGATTTCATTTCTAAAAAGTGTCTGGCTGGATGTACGAATGGAGTCTGTTGTTACCGTTGCCAGCCATGTACGATGCATGATGAGATGAGGTTGGCTGGGGATGTGTGCATATTGATGTGATTGTAGTGGGTGATACCAGTTATTGGCCTTGTTGTGATTATGGATTTCGAGCCTTTTTTTTGGCACAAATAACAAAAATAAATAAAAATGAAATCATTTAAACCAAAATGCGATTTAAGTATTTAACTGTGGTGTAAGCGCCTGTGCATGTGTGTGTGTGTGTGTTTTTAAAACATAGTCTGTCAGGTCTCCTGCTGTATGTTGTATGTTTGTTTGTGTCTTATGGATTTTAAAACAATCCACAGAAGACATTAAGATAGCGGGTGTGTATCTTTAGAATTTTTGTGTTTTTTGTTATTGTTGTTGCCGTTGCCGTCTTCTCTTTGGGGGCCATACACTTTATGTTAAAATAAACATTGTTAACTGAATAACAAAACGAACGAATGAACGCAACGCAATGGAACACCTTCCCAACAACTCTTGACACCGGCAACAACAACAATAACAACAAGCAAATAAACACTAAAAGACCAGCAATATTTGTTGTTGAACAACAGCAATAGCATCAAGTGGTATGCGTGAATACTGTAGTGGTATGTAATTCCTTCACTTCATATAAATTGTTTTTTGTGTTCTTTCCTACCTGAGGTCGATTATTTATTTATTCGTTTGTGTGGCCTTTTGTACTATAGCCGCTGCTGTTGCCATAGATTGTTCTATAAAATAGTGTGTGAGTATTGCCGCAGCCTTGTCATGCAAAACGATTCCATTTCGGTATTTCGAAATCTGTTGATGTTATTATTTGTTTCGGCACTGAATAAAAATGTACACATTATGGTTTTGTTTTACTGTCCCTCATACCGCATAAACATTTATCTACAGTGCCGGGCAAATTTGGTAACACGTGGTATGCATAGCATAGACTCAAGAAGGATATAAAATACAGTGCTGTCTGGGTAGAGTGAACTAATTTTTGCAGAGCGATTTCACTATACCCAGGATATTCACTAAATTAAGGTTGAAATTTTTTTATTTAAAAACTTATTTTATTTATTTTAAATGCATTTATAGGTTACAAATTTGATTTATTTCTATATAATACTAAAGTTTAAATTTATGTCTAAAAAAAATTAGTAATAGTTGTTTGTTTCTTTGCACTCCTCGATCGCGAAGGCAATGTAGATCTTGTATATTCGCGATATTTGTAGTATTAGCCTCAGCCCATTCGATACCCTTATCAAAAGGCTTAATGGCTTCAGCAGCAGATATCGGATTTGTGTTTGCTGGTGTTTTGCCATTGTCTTCATCATCTGATATTTCAAATGTGCCGACGACGTCTTGCCCAGAATTTAGCTCTCTGTTCTCTGTTGACCTATTGACACGAACTTAATGGAACATGCGCGCAGACTTAAATACGTTAACACTTCATAGAATGCGTATTTGTGAGAGTAACTTGTCAACTTACTCTAAAAGAATCATTACTTTACCGTTATTTTATGTTCTCTTTAATTTTTATACTCTTTTTCATTGTTTTTCTCCTTCGCCAAACCCAAAAACTCACTATAAAGTATGTTTACTCTATAGAGGTTCATGAGTGTTCACTCTACAGAGTAGTCAATGTAAACATTCTGGTGTTCACACTAACGAGGTATTCATAGCATCGGGGGTTCACTCTACCCAGACAGCACTGTGCATTTGAATATTTTTTATATTAATTCACATTTGGTTATAGGAACTAAGAGCAAAGAAAAATCAACGTTCAAGCTGAAAATAATTTCTTATAAGAAAACATCATCGTCTAATACGCATAAATAAAAGATATTCTAGCAGAACAAAAAACAAAATAATTTTCAATAAAAACTACTACTTTCTGCCAAAGTTACACCCTCTGTAAGTCCACAAAATCAATGGATTATAAAGGCCTTTATGCAGCTCAGTCTGAATTTAAGAAACGAAATTTTTCATTCACAATATCTCTACATAGAAATAGAAATCGTTTAAAATGTCTTTACTGTTCAAACAAATGTCAGAAATTCCGTTCACATATATTTTCTGCTGCGTAATAGCAAACGGAAGGTTGTTGGAAATATTTTCAAGTTGTAGTTGATACATACTTCTTATAGACAACATTGTTACAGAGTCGAAAAAGATTTAACGTCAGTGTAAACATGTTTACGAATAAAAGTGGGAAAATTCACCTTAAGCTGCTCATTGCATTTGCACGGCGATTATATAGGATCAACAATCACTAACGCAACTGGAGTTTAGAAGATTGCCTGCATGGGTATATGTGGCGCGACACGTACCACACCAACACAAGCAATGCTAGTGCTGCTGCTGGACTTATTCATAAGGAAAACGGTTGCAAAATCATCAACTTGAATGAAAAGCGATGTCACATAGTATCGCTTTGGGTCGGAGTTGACACAGGGGAATCATGAACCTCGTGAATAAAGAGGTTAGGGAGAATTAGATGCTAATGGCGAGCATGAATCGAGTGGAAATAATAGAAAGGCTACGTGGCACACTTATAGCTGATAGATGCATGCACTCATTGTGACGTCAGTATCTTTATGATGATGGGTTTCTATGGACGGGAGGGCAAGTGCTGGTGTATACTCACTTCAGTTAGAATTATCTAGGATCTTGAGTCTGAGGGAGTACTTGCCCGCCTATCAGACAGCAATACTTGGTTTGCTGGTCGCGTTAGACTACCTGTTGGAGTGTCGGTTGCAATTGAAGAGAATTCTCATTGCATTTTTAATCCAGTCGGTTATGAAACGTTTGCGCCTACTGGATGTGCACTCCTCGTTAGTGCTTGACTGTATTCTAAAATAGGTGTGTTTCGGAGAATGAGGTGCGATTGTTTTGGCTTATGCGACATACTGAGGTAGACGAACATGCCATAAACTGTTCTGCGGCAACATTATGAGAACCATAACCCAGAATTGATCTGGGTAATGGCTTGATGCAGCAAGAGTCTTTTATTGGAACAACTCTATGGGGTCGTATGGTGCTCAAAAAATATCAGCGTGAGTGATTTAATTGGAGTACGATGAGCTCCAAAACTATATTGGTTATGGGACATGAAAATTTTAAATAATATTTGTAGAATGTGCCTAAAAGATGTTGACGGCCGTAACTACACCATTCTGGGGGAGGGTGCAATATCCCCAGAACTGTTTTTTCGCAAGAATTTGAAAAAAATAACTCAGTTAAGGATTTTTGACCCCACCCCCAAGGGAAACAATTTTTTATATTTTGCCACCGCCAGAAAAAATTTGTAGATGCGCCAATGAGCTCATGTATTAAGCGAATATACAGCATTGGTTAGCGGAAGATAAAGGATCACAAGCTGGCAGTCATTAAGTGTGTGCTGGCTATTTTAAAGGTCTGTGCGATGAGGATTGTCGACAATCATCAGTCGGCATTATGAAATCGTGTTCTAGTCCAGTGTAAGCGCTGGAGTTTGCAAGGGACGAAGAGGGTTGAAAATGGGGTTGAAATGGTAGTAATCTTTTTCGATATTCTTCATACACTCATCTATTGAAAACCGAAATTTACGCAGAAATGCATGCTAAATTCTAAAATAAAAATAGTGAACTTTTATTAAAAGTTGTAGAATTTTGATTGATGAATTTTGGAGAAATGCTCACTCTGTTAACCACAAAAATCTTTTTGAGGTTCGGCGTCATTTTAAATATACCGCAATTTTTCGTGTTGAGATGGTCAGTTAAGAACTTCCCCCTCACTTATAAACATTTTGTTTGCACAACAGTAAGAGTCTCTTCTAAAAGCGCCACAGTCCAGGTAGTAAAAAAAGGCGGTGAATATTGTCCTAGATTAGTTAGATTTTGGACGAAAATACTTCTAATTATTTGTAATCGATTCAACTGTTAAAACAGACATAATTTATTTACGCAACCATATGATTATGTAATTGATGTTAATGTAATTGATGCAGTTGATGCTTTCGTTTCATATTGTTTTTGAATCATATTCCCTTTCCCCTACCCAATAATGCTACTGCTTTGCATGTAACCAAATTGCTTAACTGAAGTATCCCATGGATTTTATTAATTTTAAGTCATGGATATTATGACACTTTTCGGTGTGTCCTATTGTGTTTGTGAAATATTATTCTGAAATCGAACCTTATGGCAGGCCACTAAAATTTTATTCCCCACTGTCGTTCAATACAATCTTTTGAATATTTTTATAGTTACTTCCATATGAAAATATATTTGTGTTGTGTTTGCTTTGTTGATATGTATGTATGTATGTACATATGTATGTATGTAAGTATGTTTTCTATATCTCTGATCTTTGTAGCTACGAAGGTTACGTGTGTATGTATGTACGCATAACGTACTATCTCTAGTATGGCTTAATGAATGTATAAATAAATATTTACGTAAGTATGTATGTATGTACATAACTACATACATACATACATTTAAATTTTAGCATTCTTGCTACGCTACTGTGGTTGTTGTTTGTTGTTGTCATTGTTTTTCATAAGCAGGAATATATTTTGCTGAGTTTATATATTTATATTTGCTTATTTGTTGTATTGCCATACGCCATTTTGTCGAGTCACACAGAACAACAGCTAAATCTATACATAAGTACGTAGTATGTAGCAAGAGCTAACAACAATAGCAACAACAACATCATCATCATTTAAAAACTAAATAAAAAGCAGAGTTCATAATGAAAACAATAACGACAACAAGAAAAACACATAAAAATGAAACAGCTTGAATCGAATTGTAATTGAATTATTGAAACGTGTAAACACACTAAAATACTCCATCACACCACTCGTCGTGCCCCACTTAAAAGTCTTTTTTATGGGTGAGTTAATTGGAAATTCAGTAAAACAAAGTGGGAATATTTAAGCAGGGGTGCTACGCTATTTTTAAGTAAAACATTTGAAGATGATTAACTTTGTTAATGAAGGTTTCGAAAGAGCCAAGTTGATGGTGTGCGGTACGTTCGATGTCGCAATTTTCATGGACGGTATAACACAATATAAAGCGTCACGAAAGAAATATCATAAAATATCATTCATTTGCTTATTCAATTTAAATAATTAATTAGCAGAGCCATCAAAAATTGCCAGACGTCAAAATCTAGTTTACACTGGGAATAACATTTTACAATATCAGTCAGGCCAAAAAGTGGATATTTCTAAAATCGTTTGTTTCATAACTGACATTAAAAGTTATGACATACCACCGATAAGTTGGGTTTTTACCAACGATAAATTAATTAATACAACTTTTTATTTGAAAGTGATGTCATTTAAGACGTAATACTTTTGTTGAGTCAAAAAAAGCAAAAAAAATCGCTAGATTTTTGTAAACCCACTATCGTTTGATTATTTTAAACACTTTCAAATAATTTTGGTCTCAGTTTGGTAAAAAAAACAAGCAAGAGCACTATATTCGTAATTTTAGTCTCTCAAAAAAAGTGGGCGTTGAAGTAGGCGTGTGAATATAGTTTCTGCTAATAGATAAAACTGAGATATTGCAATATAGTCTTTTATTCTTTTACAATTTTGTCCATAGAGAAATTGTATAAATTTAAGATATAACTAACAAGTTGCGAACTTTTATATGAAAAATTATTCATAAGGGAATGAACGCAGCTTGTTAGTTAGCACACAGTTTGTTATTATGCATGTGGCACCCTGTCATCCTTACAACCCTGTCTTCACATTAAATACCTGTCAGTACCAGCTACCTGAGCTTAGAGAAAAATAATCGACATAAGCAAAACAAGATAAAAAAAGCCATCTTGTCTTTTTTGAGTTCTCAACCAACACACATCGCGCTGTCTAAGCAACATATTTAAAATAATTAAAATATCATAATATTAAAAAATTAAAAAAAAACAAAAAGTGTTTTTATAAATTAAATCGATTTTTTATTGGAATTAAATAAAGTTCCAAATTGGTGACCCCGACGTTAGCAAAAAACAAACTTTATAAGAAACGTTTTTCGGCCATTTTTCAATCGACAGTACTTGGCGTCACTTTGCCGCCATTTTATAAAAAAGTGTTGGTTTCTCATAATGACGGACGAAAACGTATCACCACTCCACACCGGCAACGACAGTGGTCTCTTAAGCGAAGCTCCCAGACTCTTAACCGATGCTACCATCACACAAGGAAACGTTTCCGTAATCTATGCCCGACTACCTGTTCCACCAATATCAAGTAGTAACATTGACGCATGGTTTATATCCATGGACTTTTGGTTCACAGCATCGGGCATTATAGCAGACAAACAGAAAACTGCAACAATCCTAGCAGCCCTCGACCCAAACGTCATCGCTCAGCTTGCGGATGTAATTGCATCTATGCCCCCTATCAATAGGTACGACTATATAAAGGCAAAAATAATCAACCATTTTGCCGCCATAACGCCGATTAAGTTCTCTTTACGAAAACAATTTGTATCAACACGCAATACTTTGCTATTTGTTAGAAGCAACTTTAAACGCTTATAACTTCTAAAATAATAAACTAAATTTTAAATCGATTGTGTAATGTGAGCTTAAAATGGGTTACTAAAATTCGACTTTCATATTTATAAATAAGAGAGAGATTGTGTTTAAGAATTATTTAATAAAGTCTTAAAAAAGAAGAACATTTTATTGTTCACATTTTCTATAATTTTTATATTTTTTTTTTTTATTATTTTTCACGGTGAGTGAAAAAGGGTATAATAGCTCGCATGAAACTGTCTGAGAAGACAACATGCAGAGCATGCGAGGAATAGGATGAGACTTTGATACACTATCTCTGTCATTGTGCTGCGTTTGGGCATATTAGAGGCAAGAATTTTACGGTGGAAACTATGCCGAATTTGGAGTACCTGGGGAACACAAACTGGAGATCCATAAGGAATTACATTGAGGGAACTGGGTTCTTAGACTAGTCCGTTATTTATGGGAAATTATGATTATGTTTTTTGTTTGGGAATTCCGTTTTTCATATGGAGCGCACAACATGTCAACTGGTCATAAGTGTATACCTCCTGTCATGGGTTTGTGCTTTTAGTGCCCCTCCTTTTCAACCTAACCTAATAGGTTTGTGATTTCGTATGAAATTTCTTCAATTTTCATTTCTGACCCCATAAAGTATATATTTTCTGAAAGCTTATGAATAGGGGAGTAAATTAAGTATTGTCCGTCTGTCCGTCTTTTTTAAGCCCCCAGACATTTTCAAGACCCGTATAAGGTACCAAACTATCGAAAATATTTGGGAGCAGATCGGTATTGAAAATCAGAAACATTATTTTATAAACAACTGAGATATGATGAAAAAACCTAGACCACCTCTTTTCACATTAATACAAACTGGATGAACGTAGGTTCGAATCCCAGTTAAGCCTCACATTTTGTTATATTTTTTTTATTAAACATACATACTTAAACTCAATCTATAATTTTACAATGGGATGCTTTTAAGCGGATAAAGTCATTATAAAGACAATGAAATATATATAGGCATTTCCATGAATATGTCAACCACGACTGTAAAAATAAAAACTCTTGAAAGTTTTGCAATATAAGCTTACTGATAAGAAAATACTCATATTTAACTACGCTCAGGTATTAAGAGCCTATTAAATTATTTTAAGAGCAATAATAAGAGTTTAATCTGATTATCTCTTTGACTTATTTTAAAGAATTGCAATCAACTATTTTTTTAGCGACTAAATTGTAAAAATGAATTGTAATTGTAAATATTCCTTAAAAATTATGTAACAACAACAATTAACAAGATCCATAAGAAAAAAGAAAATATAGAGTCCAATTAACAGTATTTTTTTTAAATTCCCTTGGATGTTATTTTAATGTCACGTACGTAGTGCAAAAACATTATTTGTCTACGTCATTCGTATTTGGACAGTCGCAAGAGCACCTAATATAGAATTTAACTTCTTTTTTCCTTAACATAATATAAATTTTATTACCTTAGAATACTACTAGAGAGAAATCTGTCACGAACGATATTAAATTGAATTTATTATAAAATCATTTAAAGATTGTTTTCAATTAATTATGATGAATTTTAAATGAAAAAGATTTGGTTTAGTGTAAGAAATTAAAAAAAAATCCTCCCAAGATTCGCAGATTTTTTCGTGTTTCCATATATACCTCAAAATCACTTCTGTTTTATGTCACGTACGTTATATTCTTATTTTTCTGGATATTTTAGACAACAATGGTTTGAATGTAATTTATTTTTTTTAAATAAAGTACCCTTTGAATGGAACATAAAGATCTAATTTTGTTTCAGTTACTCTTACTTTTGCAAAAATTACTTCACATTATAGGAGTACAAATGTCACGTACGATGACATGGAAATGCCCATATGTATGTGTGTACGAATTTCATATTAACGAGTTTAATGGTGATACAAACAATTGTGGTTACATGACTACACATTGTGTAGGGCATATAAGATTCGTCAAGGCCGAATGTAGCACTCTTACTTGTTTTTTCTACTTGTCGATTTAACTGATTGATGTTTAAAAAATATTTCAGCCAAATTTTATCCTCCTACGTTCCTCCACACGTTCGTGCCATTGAAGGAAATACGGGTGGCCATGGCTAGATTGAATTATGTGAGAGTTTACAAAATATATTTTCTATGGAGCGTTCAACGAATATTTTGATGTGCTGCAATCGGTTTGACAAAATAAATATGCCCACTAACTACGTTTTAACATATTTAGCACAATGTTTGTCATTTTTAACATTTCGATTAATATGATTTCATTGCCAAAAAATCAACTATGACTTATCGGCTCAACTCACATAAGGTAATTCCAAATGAACCCACGCCGACATAAATTAACATTTGTAGTATGTGGTATGTGTGTGTGACGATTAAATCTAACTACGTACATATTTAACCGTAACTCACACTCGATGTCTATTTATTGAGTTGACCGCCTGTTCGTCATTATTTATTCGAAACAAAACTACTTGTAAATATGCTTGTAGTTAGTTACTAAAGACCCGCATTATAAACTTTTCGACGTGTATCATTCTAGCACAACTTCATTCACTCCACTGTAGTTCAGTTCAATACAATTAAATTCAATTCAAATTGATTATAATCATTTGCGTATGATGTGTAGAAAGAAACAAATGTCGTAGTTTTCGTTAAAATATTGAATACATTTGCATGTACATATTTATTTCAAAGTATTTGCATATGTTTGTATGGATCTGTGTACATTTGTATGTATGAATATTAAATGCCTGCCTTTTTTATTGAGTGGTTGGTAGGTGTTTATTTAAATAAAGGGTGTTTTTTACAGAAGTATAGAATTTCGAAATGGTATGAAACGAAAATGAGTTTTTTAAATCGACATCAAAATTACTTTATTCGAAAGATAATCATTTGGCATTTTAATTTAAATATGTGACTTCTGGCATATGACCGCCATGGCTGGCTCGAACATAGTCTAATCTGAAATAGGTCCAATTTTCGATGATTTTCTCAAACATTTGTGACCATAAAGCGGCAATACCGCGGAGAATTTTGTCTTTCAAGTGGTCAATCGTTTCGGGTTTATTGCCGTAGACTACCGACTTTACATATTCCCACAGAAAATAGTCTAGCGGCGTTTAATCGCACGACCTTGGAGGCCAATTCACGAGTCCGAAATGTGAAACTATGCGGTTAATAAATGTTTTCTTCAATAAATTAATTATAGCAACTGTAGCATGTTGCACCGTCCTTAGGAAACCTCAGCTCCTGCACATCATGGTTGTTCAATTGATGAACGAGGAAGTCAGTAATCATTGCTCTACAGCGGTCACCATTGACTGTAACGTACTGTGTGATTCCACCAGCCCATAAATCACACCAGAAGATTATAATCACTCCAAGTGCAGAAATCTTGTTCCATTAAAACGTATCCATTCAAACAAAAGTGGTGAAAGATTATGTTGACCGTAATATGGAACGATGTCTGCGATACGTATTTCATGATCCGGTTAATAATTTTCAAAATAAATTTGCATAATTTGGAAGTGTTATTCAGACATCAGTCTATTCATGATGAAAAGCCAACATGACAGCCGCCAATTAAAAAATATTTTATCAACTTTAAGTTCTATAGCTCCATAAAAAACACACGTTAATCGACATTTAAGTGGATTATTTGTCATATCACTTTATTTTTGTTGTGGCGGTTGCGGCCGTTGTGATTGTTATTGTACTCGTTTTTTTATACCCTTCACAGTGAGTGTAAGGGTATATATAGGTTTGTCATTCCGTGTGTAATTTCTACAATTTTTATTTCCGACCCCATAAAGTATATATTTTCTGAAAGCTTATGAATCGAGGAGTCGATTAAGCCCTGATCGTCTGTCCGCGTGTATATTGAAATCAACTTTTTGAAGCCCTTCTGGCAGTTTTAAGACCCGTGTAAGGTACCAAACGATTAGAAATATTCGGGAGCAGATCGGTATTGAAAATCAGAAAAATCGCTCTATAAACAACTGAGATCTGATGCAAAAACCTAGACCTCCTCGTCTTTTCATACCAATACAAAATGGATGAACGTTGGTTCGAATGCCAGTTAAAACAAAAAAATTTTGTTTTATTTTTTTTTATAGTTTTTATTTGTTTTTCATTTATTTTTTTATATAAAGAATTTTTTTCTTGTCATAAACAGGCTCTAGGTCCAAAAAAACTATTTAATTCTTAAATAATTTGAATGTTGATACAAACAATTGTTATTGTATGACTACACGTTGTGAAGGGTATATAAGATTCGGCATGGCCAAATATAGCGCTCTTACTTGTTTTTTACTAAATGGGTTAATGCCAAAATAGAATTGTGATAATCTATTTTGGGGAAATTCCATTCAAAAATTGTTATCTGTTGGTATTTATGTATTTTAAAGGTAAACGTAATGAACCGTAATTATTGGATCACCAGAATAATTATTCAAACAGAAATCCATTCCTTTATTTTGGAATTCATACATAAGTATACAAAGGCGAATCCAGAGGAGAGGAAAGATACATTTCTCCTTACCAAATCATATATTTTTTTGAAAAGTAATAGTTTTGACAGCCATGAAAAAAAAAATTTATATTTTAATTAAAAATTCCTTCTAAAACGCGTAAGCTGCATACGCGCCTGTACATAAAACTACATTTTTAAGTTTCGAATATTCGTTGGCAATAAATAGTTCGAATTTTCATGCATTCGTTGTTGTTTGATGACTAATTGTGGCTTTGATTCCAATACATTATGTTGCACAAATAAATATATGTTCGTTTAGCGGCACACAATTAATGCGCATAAATAATTGGGGTAATCGGCATCAATTGGTCAGACAATAGGAAATTGTTTAGGTATCGACTGATATATTTAAAGAAATTTTTTAATTGAGCTTAGGGAATGACTCTTAAACATTCATTGCACGGTGCAGGTTCTACTCCATTTTTCATTGAAATTGAGAAAATTCCAAATGAAATTGAGAAAAAGAGGAAATATAATTATATAAAAAATTTTTATTTAATTTTTTATAACAGATTATACATTATAGTATTATTGTGTAGTAAAAAAACCAAAAAGAACCAATGCAGATTCGTGAAACGTTGTAGTGTGCTGTATATCTCTACTGCAATCTCCGGTAGTAATACAAGTTTTTGGAGCATTTATAACCTCTTCTAAAAAGGCAGTCCTCTGCTCTTCTATATTTGGCAGACTTACGTTCTGTACATTCATCTTTGCTTTAACATTACCTTCGATTTTGGACCAAATACTTTCAATTTGGTTAAGCATTGGTAAGTAGTGGTTCAGTCGTAAAAGTGTGGCTGGAATGTTTCAAAAATAAATTGTAGGCGTGGCAGGCAGCATTTTCACAAACTATATACAAGTTTCGATAACTCCATTCCTAGCTCTTCCCACCTATCAAGACCGACTCATTTGCGCTGTCAGCTCTAAACGAATCTCTATGACTTTATTGATTTTTAAATACATACATATGTACTTATGTACGCACAAATATATTTTTTCTCATTTTTATTTGGAAATTTCTCAATTTCAAATTAAAATTTCTTAATTTTATTTGGAATTGCTTAATAACAATTTGAAATTCTCATTTTCATTTGGAATTTTCTTAATTTCAAATTGAAATTCTTAATTTCATTTGGAATTTTCTCAATTTCAAATTGAAATTCTTAATTTCATTTGGAATTTTCTCAATTTCAAATTGAAATTCTCAATTTCAATTGGAATTTTCTCAATTTCAATGAAAAATGGTGTAGAAAATAGTTGATGTAAAAGTAGACACAAGTAGCATAGTTGTTTATTAATATTTGTGATATGATTTAAAGTCATTTTAAATATGAAAATGGATTTATGGCAAGAGTTTGTTCTACTTACGGATAGACTTTATGTGATTGAAATTGCTTACGAACGCAAGAGTTTTTTTTTTTGCTTTTGCTATAAATATTCTATTAAAAATGATGCAACTTATTAGCGAATAATATCGAATAGCGTAATTTGCCACTGTTTTACGTGGGTACGTGGGAACATGCTCACATCGACGAGGTTGCCTTTTTTATTTCGGGTTTAAGGACAACAAATTATAGAAAGTGGCTTTATTGAGTATCAAAATATCCTACCTAAAGGTCTTTTGAATGCGTGTGAACCAATGTTTGAAGCACTTTTTCCATTCCGATTGAAGTACTTCCAAAATATGAATTTTAAACGCATTTGAATGATTTTTTTGCTAGTCTTGGAAGAATCATAGAGTTAATTGCTTTTTAGTTTTAGTCTCATAATCATAGATCCAGGATTCGTCATGCGTTTTAAGGCACCCAGATCATATTTTTGGAGCATTGCTTGCAAACGTTTGACATCTTTGATCTATTTTTTTAAAGATCGATGACGCTGAGGCATAATTCAGGTTCTATGCCGTTAATGTGCCGAATTATCTAATCCATTATCTCTTGAATTATTGCTGGCTTATCAAAGTACACCTTTTCTTTCAAATAACCCCAAAGAAAGAATTCGAACGATGTCAAATCACATGATTTTGGCGACTAATTGACATCGCCATCACGTGAGATAACAAGGCCATTGAATTTGTCGCGAAAAAAAGAGCAATTGTTTCCTTAGCTATGTGACAAGTGGCACCGTCCTGTTGTAACTACATATCGTTCACATCCATATCTTCCAGTTCGGACCATAAAGAGTTCGTTATCATCTCACGATAGCGAATACCATTCACAGTACCTGCCTGACCGGCTTAATTTTCAAAAAAAACCGCCAGATGATGTCGCCAGCCCATAAACTGCACCAAATAGTCACTCTTTGTGAGTGAATTGGTTTTTCGACAATCACTCTTGGATTATCATTCGCCCAAATTGCGGCAATTCTGCTTATTGACGAATCCACTGAGGTGAAAATTTGCCTCATCACTAAAGATAATTTTCACGATATGCATTTTGATTTAAACGCAAGTTTTTATAATAAGCCTGAATAACTTTAACGCGTTGCTCGATTGTGTATCTTTTCATGGTTCAAATTGAGTTAGTCTGAAATGGAGAAATGTCAAATGAAATGCAGAAAAAAAAAACTTGACGTTTAGGTGTGTTTCACACTCAACATCGGCCCTTAAAATTTAACCACTCTTAAGTATTGAATGTATGCTGGTCCAGTAATGTTAAGCAGTATCATTTGTCGCACAGCATCAATGTTTTTTAGAACAACAACCGATCTTGAACGACATTTTTTATGGGAACGTCAGTTGCTAGATTCCAGCACTGCAGTTGCCCAATAACGAAATATAAAAGGCATCCCTCGAGTATAACTGATTAACTCAACATCTAACGTTTATCAAAACCTCATTACTGTTGTAGTACATCTTAGAGAGGTAATTAATCTGTATACAGGTTGTGCCAACAAAACGTTTTAATTTCATTTGTCATGACTTATCCTGCAACTTTTTAGCACATGAAAAGTACAAACAATGACATTAATTAAAGTGGAACAATATACACTTAAACAACGCATTTAAGTTGTTAAAATTCACTTTAAAATTGTTGAAAATTTCGCGATCACAATTCGCAAAAGCATTTTTAAGTTGTCGTAAAGCACTTTCTCGGGCAGCATTTGTAAAACTCATGAAAAATTTTCAGCTGTTGGCACAAGTTAAAAGTGTGATGGATTGAACTCGTGCACGTCGCTCAAGGAGAACTGAAAATATTGCTGTTGTTGTTCATAGTGTTGTGGAAAACCTGGAATTTCCCATGATTTGTCTCGATGATCTTTGAAATTGGGCATTCCACAAACAACATTACAACGTATTTTGCATAAAGGCTTAGATTTTAAAGCTGTTTTTTTGAAGCGTATCCTGACCATATAATTTCTGGAAGAAGGTTATCACAATTGGTCTCCGAAAACCTGCGGTTTAACATATTTAGACTTTGTACTTCGGGACTATATAAAAACTAAAGTCTAAGCCAGTAGCATAGAATCGAGATTTAAGCCTTTAAAGATGGAATTCTTAAAGTTATCGAGGACATAAAGCCGCATTTGGTGTACGAAAATTTCATTAAAAGAACAAGGTCCTGTAATTGTGGCTGCAAAACGCAAACTAACAAAAACCCGGTTTGCGTTGCTGCATCACTAAATCAAGTGGTGAGTTATAACAAGCGTTTTATTACGAATATGAACGCAATAATGGAGCTATTATCACCATTAGCTGCAAAATAATTTGGAAAAAGTTTTGAGATTATCGGTAGAGATTCACAAAAATTAGCACAAACCTTGTATGATGCCACGCCCACTGTACCGTTTTTAGCAATTTTTCATCGTTGAATACTATTTTAAAGTCCACTGTTTTGTTTTTTTTTGCATTCTTGTCTAGAAAATACACAATCAGTGATTTCTAAAAAAATGTAAGGCACTAATAGATGATCAGATCTGCAATTTATATTGTACTAGCCAAACCCGGCGCGCGTTGCTACGCCCATTAATGAATCAAAATGCACTCTGAATTGGAACTGTATAGTCATGGCAATTTAATATGTGTGTGCAAAGTTTCAGACAAATCGATCTAGTGGAAGTAGCTAAAAATTATAACTTATTTCTTATGGGCGTGGCACTGCACACTTTTCTAATCAGGAAATTGTATAATCATATGAGTTCAATATGTGTGTGAAAAGTTTTAGAAAAATCGGTGAAGTTTAAGTAGCTGAAAAAGATAACGTTTTCTTTATGGGCGTGGCACTGCCCACTTTTCTAATCACGAAATTGTAATGTCATGACAGATCAATATGTGTGCAAAGTTTCAGAAAAATCGGTCCAGTGCAAGTACCTCAAAATTACAACTTTTTTTTATGGGCGTGGCCCTGCCCACTTTTATAATCACGAAATTATAAAGTCATGACAGCTCAATATGTGTGCAAATTTTCAGAATAATCAGTCCAGTGCAAGTACCTCAAACTTATAACTTTTTTATGGGCGTGGCCCCGCCCACTTTTTTCCACCCATAAACACTCCCTGGTATGTGTACAACAACTTGCCAAAGTTTGAGTCCGATCGATTTTACAGTTTCGGAGTCTATAGCTAACACACACACACAGAGTTTCACTTTTATATATATAGATAGATTGTTGGTGGTCGCGCTACTGAAATTTTTTAGAAATTATTTAGCCTATTATTCCTCCCAGATTTTTAGTAACACGCAGTGAAAATTAGAAAAACACATTTTAGTGTTGAGCCATAAAGTTTCACGAAGTATTTTTTAAATGTGTAGGGAGAATATCGAAACCGACCACTTCCATTTTGGGTTCCTTTTCGACCACCTTCACTCTGTAGTGATTTTAAGACTGCCGATTGGCATCCTTTCCTTCAATAAGTCCTTCGGTACCACAGGTGTTTTCTCAACCCTAGAAAACGATTTAACACAGTCAGCTTAAAGTCAGGTTAAAGTCCGCCATAGCAACCGACTTGATGTGTGCTTGTCTGAGATCATAAATTTTTCGCTAGATATTCGCATAAAACATGCGTTGCTGTCTTAGTATCCTCCAAACACATCCTTAAGCAGCTATCCAGTTCTTCGTACTCCGATTAAATCTGAGTACCTGAGTACTCCACCCCTGCAAAGAGGCTCATTAAGCTCTAGACGAGCCCGTCTACCAGTTATTTCCTCTATCCACCTTTGCGGGTTTATAGAGTTTGTCCATTAAAAGACTTTTGACTGCACCAACTCATCAACCAGGGCAATTCTGGCCTACAGAAAGTTGCTGTAGATTCTCTCTTCCCAAGTTCGTCCACCGCTTTATTCCTAGCAATGCCAACACGGCCCTGAACCAACATAAGCGTCAACTCATTTTTAGAAGCTCATCTATTGAGTATCTCATTGAGTTAGTGATATTCAATACTCACGCTTACATTTAAACATTTTCATGTTCTACGTACAAATAGAATAATAAAAAAAATTCTTCTTACAACAACCTGCCCACAGTTTTCACTTTATTTGTATGTACATGCGTGCTACGAAAACTTTCGCACATTTGGCGTTTGTATAAGAAATTTACCATTGACTTGAGCCTGCTGGCTGATAAAATCCACAATATTTTTCTCTGACATGTTTTCATTTAAATAAATTGAATTTATATTCTGTGTTTTCATGTTTGTCTCTTATGCCCAACTTATTTCCAATGCGTGACACATTTTGCTGTTGTCTTCCCAAGAAAAATGTTTTTAAAAAAAACCTAAAATGAAATTGATTTTTACACTTTGACAGCTGTCTGCTGTGGAAATTTTAGACGTCAGACAACAGCAAACATAATGCATTTTGCGCTAGTGGCGTCCTCTATGTGTCACATAACTTAATTATTTAACTGCCTTCGGAAAATTTTGCAAAAAAAAAAACAAAACCAGCAAATCGTATCTTAACAAGATCTTTAAATTTTACTCTTATCTTGTATACATCAAGTACAATTATCTGTGTTGTTACGTTTTACACACATCCCTCCACTCCCCTTGCCAAGGGGTTTTAAAACTCATAGATATTTTCTTTGTATTACAATTTACACAATTATTCATGTGTAGTGTTTTTATACCCGCCACCAAAAAAATGGTGGGGGTATATTCATTTTGTCATTCCGTTTGTAACACATCGAAATATCCATTTTAGACCCCATAAAGTATATATATTCTGAATCAGGGTTTGATTTGATGACGATCTAGCTATGTCCGTCCGTCTGTCCGTCTGTCCGTCTGTTGAAAGCACGATAGAGGTCGCACCGAAAAAGCTAGGAGGCTCAAATTTTGCCAGAATCTTTCTTATAGACAAGGTTTGTTTGGTATTGAAAATGGGCTATATCGGAATATTAGGAAGTGAGTTATAGCTCGGAATGCAAGAGTAGGTCGAAAAAACCGTGTCCTACGAACATCGAATAAAATGGTATTGTGTCCAAACGGATTAACGTAGAGTCATGAAACTTCGAATATATATTTCTCGAGTCAAAACAATATTTCTCACCAAAAATTACCTAAATCTAATCATTAGGAAAGGAGTTATCGATCAAAATGTACGAAAATTTATACCGCACAGTGTATTTTTCGGTATATTTAAAAACAAAAACGTCATAAAAGCAACAAAATTGGATGTACGACTCTGAAATTTTGCACACTTTGCTTCTTGGTGAGAGGCTTTTTTTTAACGGAAAATTAATGTGCCACGCCCACTTTTACGCCCACCTCCCATATAACGTTTTACCTAAAATTCATATAATTTCTCTATTAATAAAGAGTTTGGAATAATAAAAGCCTATCTTGAAACACCTCAGTTGTACTCATTCGCAGAAATAACTTTGACACGCCTACTATAACGCCCACTTTTCACGTTATATACCGTTAATGAAATTTAAAAGCTCATAAAACCGCCGAAATTAGAGGTATGATGATCAAATTTGCTACGTATATCCCCCTAGGCAATGTCATTATTGTGCCAAAAAATTAAGATGCCACGCCCACTTTTACGCCCACCTCCCATATAACGTTTTACCTAAAATTCATATAATTTCTCTATTAAAAATGATTTTGGAATAATAAAAGGCTATATTGAGACATCTAAAATGTACTCATTCGCAAAAATAACTTTGACACGCCTAGTATAACGCCCACTTTTCACGTTATCTACCGTTAATGAAATTTCAAAGCTCATAAAACCGCCAAAATTTGATGTATGATGATCAAATTTGCTACGTATATCGCCCTAGGCAGTGTCATTATTGTACAAAAAAATTAAGGTGCCACGCCCACTTTTACGCCCACCTCCCATATAACGCTTTACCTAAAATTCATATAATTTCTCTATTAATAAAGATTTTGGAATAATAAAAGGCTATATTGAAACATCTAAAATGTACTCATGCGTTAAAATAACTTTGACACGCCTACTATAACGCCCACTTTTCACGTTATCTACCGTTAACGAAATGTTAAAGCTCATAAAACCGACAAAATTAGAGGTATGATGAGGAAATTTACTACATATATCCTTCTAGTCAATGTAGTTGTTGTGCCAAAAAGTTTAGGTGACACGCCCACTATAACGCCTACCTCCCATATAACGGGTTTTCTTAAATTCATGTAATTTCTCTATTGACAAAGTTTTTGGGAAAATAAAGAACTATATTGAAATATCTTAGTTGTATTTATTAGCAGAAACTTTATTGACACGCCTACTTTAACGCCCACTTTCATTGAAAAACTACATTTACAAAAGCATTTTAGTAGCATATCGAAGTTATAAAGGGTTATTAAATTTTAAGGACCGATGTTGAATTTATATCAAACACAAATTATTTAAGAAATTACTATCATTTCTTTTTATAATGATAATATTTGTATGGTTCAGTTATGTATTTGACAAAATATCCCCTCCATCCTTGGTGCCACTCCTCTATCTGATGGTCCAAATTTTCAATGACAATGTTGATGCTCAATTGTTGGGCACGATGATGAGTCGAGGTTGACTGCTCTTTTGCCACACTATCGCAAAAAACAGCAATGGTTCCCATTCAACGAACTAAGAAGGCATTCACAGATTTTCTAACATTTTATACAGACCTGTTTTGCAGAAATTTAAATATTTTTTAAAATTTTTCCGATTGTGGATGAATTTGAATGATTATGTTGATCAAAAGAATTACGAAGTGCACAAAATGCATTTTGATTTGAACGCCCATTTTCATAAAAAAACCTAAATAACTTTCATTCTCATCATCTCATTTGCGTATCTTTCCACGGATCAAATTGAGTAAGTTTGAGATTGAGAAATGTAAAATGAAATGCAGAAAACTAATTTAAAGACTAGCTGTAGTTCACCTTCAACATGGGCCCTTAAAATTTAACCACCCTCTACAAAGAAAGTGATACATATTTTATTATAAAAAGATTATTCCATAATGAGTAACAAAATAATAAATATTGTGCTTTAAATGTACACAAAATTGGTGGTGGGTATAAAAGATTCGGCACAGCCGAATATAGTGCTCTTACTTGTTGTGGTTATTGTGTGCAGCAATAGCTATGGGTATTCGTTTGATAATAATAATACGAATAAAATTCACTTTAAAATCAACCAACTATAAAATATAAATGTAGACGTTTGTCTTAACATTGGCAACATAAACTCGCCTCCTCAATGCAACAACGCAGTCCTCATGCTGAATGCTTATGAGGCGCACATTTGACGACCACCTAGACAGCAAACACCATTCCACACCAGTTCCCAAATACTACGAATGTGGCATGCACCCAACAGCAGCAACAGCGTCGGCAGCTTAAGCCATAACCAAAGCAAAAGCAACAGCTACAACAGCTTTTAAATCACAGCACTAGAAGGAATCGAACAAAAAAAAAACAAATACAACCAGTTTAACGGGCTCCGATATTAAAAAGAAAATCAACAATGATGCCGATCGACCCAAAAGAAAATCAACTTTGAAAATTGCAAGTATTTCATGAATGCAGCCCACTAGAATTAAAGCAGGCAAAGCAAGCAGCATTAAACCAACAACATATTAAGGAAAACAGCATACTGAAAACAATTCACTTGAATGCGAGGGTTACTACTTGTGAAATTCTATTGAAATGTGATTTCAAAAAAGCACAAGTCATTTTTTTTAAATTAAAGTTGTTTATACTAAAATTGAAGTCACTTGCAGATAAAACAAAGTCAGTGGTGTCAACGTTTATCAATTAAAAAAAATCTGATTTTTCAAGAATGCTTAGTAGTGAAGTTGGCTGCAAAACAACTGCTATGTTTTTAGTTGTGTTGTGTGTTTTTAGACAATCTGGAGATTTTATCAACATTTTCGTTTCTAATTGGAGGGTTTTATTGAACAACATCAATAAACATTTATAGTTATGATTCAAAACACAATATTAACGCTTTTAATTCATAGGCCATTTTAATGATAAAGACAGAGGCTTTATAACGTTATGTTCGAAGCTCTTATTTAGGTTTAGTTCTTCTTTAAAACATTACAATTATGACTTTCAAGTAGTACTCTACTTTTGGTATATTTACCTATTTTTGTACGGACAGATTTTCTCAATTGTAGTTTGAAATCTGTCTTCTTGAGAGAGGGCAAGTGTTATTTTCATTTGACAACACTTAAAATTATTTGGTTTAATTTTTGTCGCAACAGCTGATCGGGATTGGCATAATGTCAAAAGTTGTTAAAATCGCCTTGATTTTATTTCTTTATGCAGGGATGGAAAATGAGGTTTTGTTTTCGGCATTAAAGAATTAACTTTAGAGTACTTTTTTACAGTAATAAATATGTACTAAATATATTTGTATGTTTTGTTCTTACACCCTCTACAATTTGGTTTACAAATATATTTGTTGTAACAATTCGCCGTTGCATATACCTGCATGAATATGCTTTGGGTTGAATCGTGTTGCAAACAATTTTTTGTCACAAATTTTGTTAAATACAAATGGATGAATTTACGTTTGTAGTTAAAACTTTCAACACATTGTTGGTGAGAGATAATAATTAAATAATTGTTTTTTTTTTGTCACATAAAGTCACAAAGCCAGTTCTCAGTCCAAGGAAAATTTATTCATAATTTTTATTTCTTTATTTATTTGTCTTAGACTTTAGTTGTCGAAGACCATAGATAATAGATAATTTTCTCTCTTCTCTCATTTATTTCAAATGTCAAACTTCATAATAAAAATATACTGCGATTACCTGCGTACCTGCGGCAGGGTAAATAAGACCATTTACGCCGCCGTGCATATGCCAAAAGGATGATACAGCTCGCCCATGACCACACCGATTTTCATGAAAAACTCATAATGAGTGACGATGCACATTGTTCATCAGTCACCTTTGCATCCATTAAAAATGAGGGCCTGGTGTGCAACTTGGTCAGGGGGAATCATTGGACCTTACATCTTTGAAACTGAAAACGGCGTAACGATAACTGTCAATAAGGAGCGATATCTTGATGTGATTGAAAACTTTTTAACGCCACAACTGTATGCTTTGGGCTTGACTAACATGTGGTTTCAACAAGATGGTGCCACATGGCACACAGCCAGGATTACAATGGAATTACTGCTAGACCTCTTTCCACAACAAGTTCAAGGAATAACAACGGTCGCCTGATTTGACTGCTCCGGACTTCTTTTTGTGGGGATTTCTGAAGAGCAAGGGTTATGCAAACAAACCAGAAACGCTAAAGCAACAGAAGCAAAATATTCATGATGAAACTAATGAAATACCGTGTGAAATGTGTGAGAATGTAATGAAAAATGCGCCCAAAAGGGCTCGCTTTTTGTGAGGCTAACAGAGGCGGACATTTACCTGGTATTGTATTCCATACATAACTGCCGACATTAAATAAAACATTTATCAATATAAGATTCATTCTCTGTCATTTAAACCAATTAGTATATAGTTACCGGCGGACACCCTATATTATTATGTGTGTTTGTGTAAAAGTAGATGTAGGAATAAGAAAGCCTAAAGGAATTTGTTAGTACAAATAACTCTGTTCTTTCCTTTCCCCTGTTCCCTCTATGCGGCACTCACCAACAAATTTAGAAGGTTGCAAATTTCAATTTGTGCGTCTGAGAGTTGTCTAATAATCAAGAAGATGACTTTAAATCAAAATATCATTATTTTTACCAACCTTAGACTTAAAATACGACCCTCGTTGCGGCACATACTACATGTACAACAAACAACAACGTTGTGATGAATCAAGTCAGATATGCTTCTTTGTAAAAAAAGTTGCCAAAAGAAAAAAAGTTGTAAAAAGGAAAAACACACTCATACAACCGCTAAAAAAAAAGCATAAAAAAGAAATCCACTACATGCTACACATTGGCACTGTTTTTTTTTTGTCCAGCGATTGATTTATGCGACAAAAGGTTGTATCGGTAACATAACATCTCTTCGCCTGAACATAAAAGGCACGAACATCAACTGAAATCGGGCAAACAGAAAACACAAAAATTCCCTGACCAGTCAAGTCAGTCTTGTTGTTCTCCATATTATCCAAAGTGCACATGTGATATGGAGCGTTGTACGAGTACGTAAGTATTTATATCCAGCTTGTGGTGTTGTGAGTTTGGGACGACTTTGGGGACACAGTCAGTCAGCCTGTGCTACAGAATCGCAATGTAGAGAGGAGTTTGTATATTCAGCTAGATGAGTGGATGGCCGGTTTGGTAGGGAGCTGATGATGGTATAATATATGCATGACTCGTTTAAGTTGGATTTGAGATATGACAGCATGATATTCTTTGAATTTGTGTGCAATGTGCAGCAGTAGTTGCGACTGTTCCTCCTCTACATTTTCGTTTGAAACTTTTGCTTGCTGTAGTTGTTTTTGGCTTCTTTTTTTTTGTGGGGTATTAAGTATTGTTCAGCCGTTTCTATATGATTTGCCAATGTTTTATTTATGAAGGTATCATTCATACATTCATTTGTTCGTTTGCTCGTTCGTTCTTTCGTTCATTCCAGTAGTACGTAACATTGGTGGCATGCACACGAGTATTCGTTAACGATCAATATTCCTTTTATTTGCGAATCATTTTAATCAATTGCCCAAGAGGAGTGAGAGCCAACTAAAGAAAGTATTTTAAGAGTTGCTTGTGATTAATTAGCATTAAAGAAAAAGTAAGAAAAAAAAACACACCAACTTGCTGCTGATACCCGTCACGTCCTCCAGCTGCTGTGTTTGCTATACGGATTGCTGTTACAAAAAAAAATTGCAACATTTCTGCTTTATAAATTTGAATTAAACCATCACAATATAATAAATTATTTGCACAATATTCGGCCTTATCGGAATAAGAAATAGCTTTAGCTTCCGTTTGAATCATAAGGTGCCTCTATTTGCTTTACAGCAGCATTCTTTGAAGTGAATAATTTTTAATTTATTGTGCTCACTCTTTCAAATACGAGTAGCTTTGAAGCTCATGGTAGACTTGGAAACCGTCTCATTCCTCTTTGCCACAGACATTTCTATTTGTTACTATCGATCAGTATCATAAAGCTACTTTCATCAGTTTTGTATTTTCTGTGAATCTTAACGCATGACTAGAACTGCCATTTTTTCACAAGTTTATACATTAAACCGCTCCCGTTTATATGTTAACGACAAGTTGTAAATATTGGAGGGAACAGTTACCGAAATGCTTTGTTTTTTTGAAAACGTCTTTTTGCCGTTTAATATTTCTGTAGCAACACGTCAAAACTGCTTATTTCTCTTTTTATAGTTTTTCAAAAAATTACTTTTAAATTTTAAAGTTGATTTTTTTTATCGGTTGTCGTATATTTAGTAAAATTGTAATTGAAAAAAGTTATCTTTTCCAAATGATATTGTTCGTTGAAAAACGTAGACATTAAGTTTTAATGCTATAACTGTCTGCAAAGTTGTCCAAAATGCTTTTAGATGAGACAGGAGCTTTTTCCTAACACAAAGCAAAAATATTAGCCTTTTGAAAGACGAATGTGTTCTTTATTAGTTCTTTACTCTTCATTTAACTAAAAAAGAATAATCACCGCCTGACCGGCTTTTTTAATATCTTTTACATTGATCATAAAATTGTACAAAAACAATTTTATGTGACTTGAGCTACATTTTTTTACATTGATTTTAAATCTGTGTAGTAATAAACAGTACTTAGTAATAAATTTTATATGTTTTTAAACCGTTTCTGTATGCAAGAAAGCCCCTGTAGGAAATTCGACATAGACTTCAACAGCTTTAAAAATTCGTCTGAGGTTGACGTCTGGTTCTGGTGGTGGTTTGACTGTTTGTTTCATTATGCCACTGTATATGGAATATAACATCGTGAAAATGTCTACTAAGACTTGGTGGCACCCATCCGAAATGTTAAATTTTCCCTGATTCTGGCACAAAAAACAGACTAAATTTGACCAATAGCATTTGTTATGTTGGCTCCGATGCTGCTGTGTTGTTGGCTATTTTATATTACTTTTACCTGACATGAACGCGCCCTCAAATCGCTCGTTCAGAATGCCAAACAAGCATGAGCTGTGTGGTACGTAGCGCTATCCTCTTTAAACCACAAGTCGGCGTTGTACATATAAGCCATAAATAAGTTGTTAATCATCTGATTATTGCCCTGCTGTTGACAAATATGGCCGATAAATCCGTCTGCTTAAAGTTTCAAACAAACAGCACCTTTTTCGGAACGCATTGCACAATTTTGTACGTTGACGTACCTATTCATTCAACCTCTTCGCTGAAGAGTATTTTTTAATGAAAGCCTCCGCAAAACATTGCCCCAACAGAGCACCCATTTTGACAAAAAGTTTCTACCATTTGCACGGGTTGTTGAACGCTGATCCGTTCATGGTTAATTAACCAAACTTCGACAGATGTAGCCTTATTAAATTAGGGGATATTAATTGTTAAGGCTTAGCCAGTATATCGCTCTTTTGTATGCCAATAGTTTGGTCGTACATTTTCAACATTCATCCAATACTTTGAATGATATTCAGACTCCCTCTTGTCTGATCTAGATACCAACCTCTGCTCCAGTTCTCCTCATCGAACCGCCTGTGTTCAGTTCCCCTAAGTCTGACAAAAAGATCAGTTTAATTCTCGTGTACAAGATGACAGAATGAATGAAGAATCTTTTATAAATGAAACGATTGAGTATTTAATAGTCTATGAGAGTTGGAGCAGAGTTTATATTCTCACTAGTGTTAACATGTCCTTTGATAATATTTTCCTGCAGCACAAAGTCTGAACATCGCGTTAATCACCAACTTACTATCTAAAAGATCTCTTGGCAGCCAGTTAAAAAAATTAAGAGCATATTTACAACAGTGTTATAAGCAATTGTTATGTTTCATTTATTGGGCTTTAGGAAAAAATTATGGTTCCATCTTTGCAGATTAAAGTTTTGGTTAGATTGAGAAAGAGCGCAGTAAGAGGTCAAACCCAAAACAAGAACACACGTATGCCCAATTGACACGTTGCCCGCTTTAAATGAAATTCTCCTAATAAAAAACCATGAACCCAATTCGTTAATATCTTGTCTAGACCAAGAAATCAATCCCTTCCCCTTTAGAAATTTCGAATTTCAATTCCTTAGAAATTCCAATTTCGGCATACTGTTCATGTTAAAGTTCTGGCGTCTAATACGCCCAAATGCCGGACATTGAAAAAGACAATGCTCCAAAATCTCACCCTCTTCCTTTCATGTTCAACATATTGTTTCATCCGACAATCCCATGCGAGCTAGACGAGTTCACATCTCCATGTGACCTTTTATTACACTAGATAATCTCCAAAGTGTTGGCATACTCAGTTTCTGAATGGCAATCGATTTTTTAAGATTTGGGTCACTCCATAGTATGTTCGTCACCTTACCTGCCATTTTCTGGCGTGTTCCTTCCTTGTTCAAACATTTAATTAATTTTGAGACCTCTGAAAGGGCTTGTCATTTCCTATTTTAAAAACTATCCCATTTTGTATAATTTGCCGGCTTTCTTGTTATAGATTACGTAGTGATGGCTATCCATTTTATCTCTAGACGTTTATAATTTAGATGCGAGCTTACCTTACTCTTGCATTGCAGAACATCATTTATCTAATATATAAAGTTCTCGAGTTGTGGTGTTTGTGATTAAACTCTTTCGAAATGGCTCGACCGATTTTCATGTCTTCATATTGGGTAAGTCTAAAAATCGGTCAACATCTATTTTTCTCACCCCCCAACGCCATGCCCTTCTTTCACGCCCCCCTTTGGTAGGCCTTACTGCTGAACCGATCTTCTTGAAACTTTCACATAATATAACTAAGACTCTGGTATGATTAATAGGATACTTATTTTACCACGCCTACTTTAACGCCCACTTTTTGAGTGCAGTTCTATGGGTAGAAAACAAGAAGCAAAAGAAATACCTAAACAGTGTTTGAGCAATAAAAATAACAATCTATTTATGAACTAAACTGCAATTCAAGAAATTATAAAATAAACACAAACAAAAGTGCATAAATTGCAATAAAATAAACAACAAATAGCAGCGAAAAACAAATTATTTTTATTGAAGTAAAAAAATATTTCGTAGAAATAAATTATATGGCAAAACAACGTTTGTCGGGCCAGCTAGTTTATTTATAAAATATTAACTTTTTAAATGGGTTTGTTCAATTGGAGTCGGGATAACCGATTGGCTGTCCACATAGATACGATTTGGAGCTTCGAGTCTTATTCATTTATTAGTGGCCGTAATCTTCAGGAAAAACTGAATCTGAAAGACGAAAGTATTTATCTCTGTTTCCGCTTTTTGAGTCAGTACGTTAAAGTTAAATTACAGGAAAGCATTTTTATGACTTTTTACTAAAAAATAAATAGAATTTAGACAAACGGACCTACTAAAGGACATCACTTAACCGTATTAGAAATAGATTCTCTGTCGATCGATATTCTTTGAAGTACATTTAACTGCAATTTTAGCTACCGGATTATAATCTGTTCTGGATCTATTTATTTGTTGTTCGTTTGGCCTGGTGATTTTGCGATAGTTTTTGGGCATAAAAGTTCTACATCGTTTTGCCCTGCACTATTGCCAAAAAGTCGTTCTTGTTAACTACAATTGTGAGTCCCGATATCGTTATTATGTCTGCTAACTTGCAATCTTCGCTGGTTATATGTTTTCAAGAGCATATTTCACAAGTTTAATTCTTGTTAAAGAAATAAAAAGAATGATTTTTATCAAGAGCATGTTCTATAATTATTTCAAGCACGTGCTACATCAGTGTTATGTGTTGCATCAAATTTACAATAAAATTTGTTTTTAGAGTCATTAAAATGGCCAAAGCAAACTTCATACATTTAATTCAATTAAAATTAATGTTTTTTTTAAATTTTTTCATAAAAATCAAGGCGAATTCATACAGGTAATATTATCTGTCCAGCTGATGGGCAAACATAATGTCAACATGTGTTGAATTCGCTTTGATTTCATTTATTAATACAGGGGTGGAAAATAAGATTTTTATTTCGGTATTATGCAGTCAACTTAAGTCAACTTTTCTTGTTAATAAATGTACCAAATTTATGTATATTTGTTGCTTTTGTACTATTGTTTCACAAATATATATGGAGGGCTCAGAGCTGAAGCGAACCAAGTCACTAAAACACAATTCGAAGATATTTTGAGGTTTAGTAGATTAACTGCCATTAATTCCTGGAATGAATATTTCAGTTATACTAAAAACAGTTTTAAAGTTTATTCTCAAAATTGTTTAATGACATAAATTTTACAAACTGCATTTGAAAACTTTTGCAACAAATTAAAAAAGAAAAAAAAAAGAGTGACTTGGTTCATTTTTACTCCGAATAATAGTTATTATTGACAACTATTGTAATTTTGTAGTAAAATAAAAGTGTATAATTTTTGATAAAAGTAGTAAAAAAAATTAATTCATTTATTTAAAATTAATTAACTATATGTATACGGGAAAGAGTATTGAATTTTAAGGTTAAATGAAGGGTATAAAAAATGTTTACACATAAAAAAATTCGTCATTTTCAACTTCATCATTTTGGGGGTGGTCCTGATGTTGTCTCGTTGTTATCTCTTATTTGACTGGTAGATTCTTATAAAAACTGTGGTACATGGGTGAAATAAATTTTAGCAAATCAATCTTATCTCGTTTTTTTTCTGACGTAATTACATTTGTGTTTGCATCCACAATCGAAATTGCGAATAAATGTTTTTGCAGAAATGGTAAGACCTTTTTGGTTTGTGTTTTCCTTTCCACTGTTGCAGCCAAGCTTACGCACATTCGTTTTCCACTTTGCCTTCTGCTTTTGTTTGTTCCTTCCCAGTCCTGCAGATGCAGATGATGGCCCAGCCATTGGCTGTACAGCCACATTTTGTATTATAATAAATACAAAAAATAATAATAATAAAAAAATTTTATTTAATAACCAAATGTTTAATTACCTTATAGATTAGCAAAACTATTACTGTCCGATGATTCCGATCCTGGACAATATTCCTCATCCTCATTAGTGGAAAAATCACTAGCACTACTATTACCACATTCCATTTTTAATTAACACTGATTTCTTAAAATATTTATGAAAACTAAATAACTGTTGGGGGAAATGTTTTCAATTGTTTTGCACTTTTGGCAATCTATGGGTGGCAAATAATTTAAACAAACTCAAAAATCAATGATATAATTTTCTCATTTTCTTTAAACAAAGTTATTTTTTACAAAGTATGAAATTAAATATTTTTTAATTAATAAAATAATCACGCTACACACTCAAGCAATACTTAACCGTTTTTTTTTTGAACCAAGAATATTTTTCGGTTTTTAATGGGTGTTGTAAATTTTTTATTTATTTAATGTTTTTGTTATATGTAATATTTTATATATGTTTTGTTCAATTCCAATTTGGATCATACTGACTGACTGGTTCGTTTCAGCTTCGAAAAAAATCGAAAATGAGAGCAATCGACTTAAGTTTTTTACCGCTACCTTAGGAACTAAGCACTTTTTGACTAATCAGGTTACAGAACTATATAGAGTTAAATTTTGCGCAGAATTTGGCACTAGTTTTAAAATTTTTTATATTTTATGACTTGGTTCGGTACAGCTTTGAGCCCTCCATATCCTCTTTTTAATTTAAATTTTACTAAATTAAACATATCACAATAAGTTTTCCATCCCTGTTATACGAATTGGCCTTGACAGAAAATACCACTTAAAAAGTTGCTTTGTTGTATCAATTCGCCGTTGCATATACCTGCACTAAAAAGCCTTGATAAAAATTATGTAAGACGCTGTCGACAAAAAAATCATAACCAATTCGCTACAATTTAATTTGTAATTTGTGTAATACGCACTAAAATCAACGTTCAGATGTAGCATTTCAATCGACAAGGCATTTACTAAACGACCACTAAGTAACAACTTGACTTGACAACGACTTACATAATATGGGGCGGGGGGACCCATTGGGCATAGTATTGGCTTGGCGTAACTAGATTAAAAAAAAAAAAAATGAAAAATTAATCAGCTTTCAATAAAGACATCTAATTAAAAACAAATGCTGTCTATCATGTCGCCCCCTTTTTTTCCTATTTTGTTCGTTCAAAATCTTCTTATCACGACCTTAATACCATCAATTTTATTGTTTAAAAGTTAATGCCATTCAATAAAAAACACTTTATTTGACTTTCTTCTCTATTCTACGTTTTAAATTCACACACACACACACACAGACAACGCAATCACATATACATACCATGTACATACATACATAAACAATATTATACCTTACGTAACAGATTACCATGAAATCTCCACGCTTTAGTACTTTTTTTTTGTTTGTCTTCTTATGCATTTTGCTTCTATTTGTATTAAAAAACTCTCACCCAATTTTTAGTCAAATAAACCTTTTGTGAGATTTAAAACAAATTGCTTGCTACAGTCCTAATATTCCCAGGGGTGTACTCATGCCACACATTCATACGTTTCTTGTACACAAAGGATACACATACACACTCACGCATACACTTTAACATGCACTCAGCCAGTTTTTTTTGACATGCGATGAGAGGGCTTTAAATAAAGGTAAAACATAGTAGAAGCAACACGATACTAAAACACTCATACAATCATACATACATACATACATACATACATACGTCATTAAATAAATACGTATACTAGTACTTAGTCCTTGTTGCCTGTGTGTGTGTGTGTGTGGGTTGGTGTTGAGCATATGTGGGTTTGTGTGTAGGTATGTAAATATGTACGAGTAGAAAACATCATGTGCCAGCTCCATATGTTGCCCTCAAAGCAGCAACAGACAAAAAAAAAAGTGTTTCATACTCAAGCAAATATGAAGGACATTGTAAAATAAATAACAAAGCGAACAAAGTATTGAAAACAGCAACAACAACAAAACAACTGCGGAGCAACAACCGTAACTGAAGGGTAGTCAGTGAATCCGTCTGTTTAGCGTTACCCCACATTTATATAAAAATACTTAATTCACCCACTCTAATATATTGTTTTGGTATTTTGTTGTTGTTGTAGTTGTTGTTCCTGTTGCTCGACCTCCATCCCATCCACCTTAACCACTCAATTTTCACTATCTCTATCACTATTACCACAAAACCATTACACACATACAAATAACAAGAACTACTTGTTAAGAATACACAAACTTATATTTTGTATTTGTGAGCTTTTCCTCTGTGCAGTAGTTGTATAAATTACCGCTAACAGGCAAAAAAAAAAAAGTTTTATCCTTCATGAAATTTACATTTTTGTCCGTGTATTTCTACACACACACACATACACACATTCAAACACAAGCATTTACACATTCTCTTTTTATTGCTGCTTTAGGGTGAAAACCTTGTGCAGAGAGTTTGTTCATGTTCACATTTTTACGTATCCACTACGTATTTGGAATATTTAAAATTCTTTCTTCATCATTTAATGTACCCAGTTGGAAAAGTTCTTTGCCATTTAAACTAAGCTGAGAACTGTAATTTCGTGCTTTAGTTGAAGTTAGGGTCTCACAGTATGTTTTTATTTTATAGAAAACTAGCCAAACCCGGCGCGCGTTGCTACGCCCCTTAATGAATCGAAATGCATTCTGAATTTTAATTGAATATCAAGTGCAAAAACCTAAATATTATAATTTTTTTTATGGGCGTGGCATTGCCCACTTTTCTATTCACGAATTTGTAAAGTCATAACAGCTCAATATGTGTGCAAAGTTTCAGAAGAATCGGACCAGTGCAAGTACCTCAAAATTATAATTGTTTTTATGGGCGTGGCTCTGCCCACTTTTCTAATCACGAAATTGTAAAGTCATAACAGCTCAACATGTGTGCAAAGTTTCAGAATAATCGGTCCAGTGCAAATACCTCAAAATAATACCTATTTTTTATGGGCGTGGCACTGCCCACTTTTCTAATCACGAAATTATTTAGTCATGGCAGCTCGATATGTGTGCAACGTTTCAAAAAAATCGGTCTGGTGCAAGTACCTCAAAATTATAACCTTTTTTTATGGGCGTGGCCCTGCCCACTTTTCTAATCACAAAATTATATGGTTATGACAGCTTAGTATGTGTGTAAAGTTTCAGAAAAATCGGTCCAGTGCAAGTACCTCAAAACTAAAACTTTTTTAGGGGCGTGGCCCCGCCCACTCTTCTTATCACAAAATTATTTAGTCATGACAGCTCGATATGTGTGCAAAGTTTCAGAAAAATCGGTCAAGTGCAAGTAGCTAAAACTGATAACTAATTTTTATGGGTGTGGCCCCGCCCACTTTTTTCTATCCATAAACACTCCCTGGTATGTGTACAACAACTTGCCAAAGTTTGAGTCCGATCGGTTTTACAGTTTCGGAGTCTATAGCTAACACACACACACACACAGAGTTTCATTTTTATATATATAGAAGATAGAAGATAAAAGATAGAAGATCTACAAGTCCAGTGGCCAGGCAAATCGTCGTAGTTTGGAAGTTTAAGCGTTAGTTCGTTTATTTAACACCATAACTAACAACCAGTCAGAGACTGCTGCGAAGTTCTTAATGGGCACATGACTGATTCAGCTGTATTGGCTGTATCGCAGTTAACCCGGCTTGTTATGCGGTTGGATTTGGACTTGCATTCACAAGATTTTATTGATGTAATTTAAGGCAAACAACTTTGGACGACACCGTAAGTCGTTAGGTGGCCCAAAAAATAATCTTTCGGGGGACTCAATACTAATTAAGCAGATATTTCAGCAAGAAAAATTTATTTCATTTTAATGAACACGTGTTCGACCAAGCATCACACAAGTACAGTGCACTCGCGCTAACGTGAACTTATTAAAACTAAAGCAGTATTTGTTAGCGAAATTGTTTAGTTAGCGACTATCGATTTCCATGAAAGAAATATGCATTTTTACAATAATAACCTGTGTTTTATACGCTTGAACGTGAAATTATTTTATTATTCGTATTATAAAAAAATATTAAACTAAAATTATTATTATTTATAATTCATTACAAGATCACGAGATTCCTTTTTTTTAAACAACCTATAAAGACTGCCTTTTCTTTTAACTTCAGACATTAAGATTTTTTAATACTCATGGTGACTGATTCACCGCTTTGCATAGGAAAAAGACTTTAAATTTCGATGCCATACATACATACACACAGGGGATTCCCTAAATTTTAAAAATCGTAGTTAATATATTTCAGTAATGTCTACATGCTTCAAAAACATTTGCAGTGAAAAACAAGTAAGAGCGTATGTTAAAAAAAAATAAAAAAAAAATTAAAAAAAAAATTTAAAAAAAAAATATTAAAAAAAAAATTTTAAAAAAAATTTTAAAAAAATAATTAAAATATATAAAATAAAAAATTAAAAAAAAAATTTAAAAAAAAAATATAAAAAAAAAATTTTTTTGGCTCAGCCGGGATTCGATGCCACGTTTTCTCTAACCAGTATACACGTTTGTATGTATGTATGTTGTTGTTGTAATGTTGTTTTTGTGAAAAAACAAATCAAAGTGGTCGTGGGTTTTTGCTTATATCTCAGTTGTTTATGCACCGATGTTTCTGATTTTCAATACTCCCAAATATTTCTGATATTTTAATACCTCACCCGAGTCCAAGCGATGTCGGGGGGCTTCAAAAAGTTGATTTCAACATACACATGGACAGACGGACAGACTGACAGAGCTTAATCGACTCCCCTATTCATAAGCTTTCAGAAAATATATACTTTATGGGGTCGGATGTGAAAATTGTAGAAATTTCACACGGAATGACAAACCTATATATACCCTTTTTCACTGTGTGAAGGGTATAAAAATTGTTCAAGACTTAGAGAGCTTTCTGAGTGTGGTCATGTTACTTAGTAGTCAATGTTTACAAAAGCTTGTTCACGTTACCGCGAGTGCACTGTATAAATAATAGTTGATTGTTTGGCAGGCTACATTAACAGATTTTATTTATTATCAAATGACAGAGGAGGCGCTCTTACCTCTAATGGCTGCCGATATAGAGCGATATCAACTAGTTTTTTGACAACGCTTATAATTGTAATAAAAATTTTACATGAAAATCTCAGATCGAGTGGTCATCCGTCTCGACACCGTTCGATTATTTTTTTCATTATTCAACGTTAATAAGCCAACCTCTTTTAACGTGCTTGAATTCAAAATGCCATTAAGGAAATATTAGATTGAATAATTACAAATTACATCGCTTGATGCAGTCATTTCAAAACTCCCAAATAATTCCATAAAAACTTCTTCTTCTATATAAACAAAAATTTAATTCGTTTGTTGGTAAACGCATCACTTAACAATGCCTGCACCGATTTATTTACTTTTTTTAATGTTTGTCATAACCCAACTGAGATTTTTACGGAAATAAAATTGACCACGCCCACTTATATGACCACTTTCTTAAATATTTTTAAAATTGGGCAACTCCTGGCCCGATTTGTCTTATTTTTTTTTTTAAATAATCTATGAACCGCAAGAGTGATTCTAAAGTGGGTGTGGCACCTACATCCCATACAAATTCAACAGTATTTATTGCATATTCGGAGTACTGTAAAATTTTAAGTCTTCAAAATGTGTATCGAGTACTATAATAATTACTGGCATAGTCGAGCCTAAAATGAGTTGGAAAAGAACAATGGGCGTGGCACCTTCACTAAAAAGAAATAACATTTTATGAGATCTCTAGAAAATCTATAATCTTAAACAATAATCCTAAAACTTGAGCGTTTTAATTTTTTCTTGCGGTTCTCATTCAATCCTAAAAATGATACGATTGGAGCAGGGATCCCACATTGAAAAAAACTCACTTTCATGAAAAATAAATGTTCGAATTTTTAAACCAGTTATTAGACATTTCAATCAAAATTCATTCTACTAATTGAATATAATCAAATTATGGGGCGTATTACCTCCCATACAAACAATTTATTTAACGGCATGTCTGCAGTAGTATAATACTCGTTTCAATTTTGTGTTATTTAGTTTACTTTTTCGGGAACGTTGTGAACTAAGTTGTGTGGTTTGCCACATAATTTAAGGTGATTGTATATGCAACCGTTCAAAAAAGCCTTTAGTTTCTTTTCACACTCAAGAAATTTTCTTTTGTAATTTTTTTCAAATTTGGTTTTTAAAATTGCTTTTAGAGTTCACACAAAACATTGTGTTTCACCAATTTATACTTTTTTGTTGTCTAGATCGTCATGTGTCTTTGCACAAGATAGCGCAAAAGTTGTCACGCGATGTTCCTTAACTGTCCGTTTTTAATGAAATGAGAAACATTCAATATGTGTGTTGTTCGACCTTTTGTTGTAATTTTAATGTGAATGATTAGTTAAGCTCAAGGTCAGTTTTTTAATTTCGTTATTTATTTAAAAAATATTTCCAATATTTCGAAATCCAATGGATCTCATCTTCAGGGTACTACAATTATAGTTAACACATTAAAATGAGAAACTTTAGTTTTGCTTTAGGAATGTGTTTTTTGAAGTCTTACTTTTTTATGGCTCATTGTTGTGTATTTTGTATCTGTTTATTTCTAAAATGTCGAAGCAGAACTGACATTTACAGCCATTTGCAAAAATCATAGCATCTTGCGATAATGAGATGACATTTAAGCCACCTTGTAGGAATGAGAAAATCAGAACAAATTTCGAGTAATTTCAAATCCGTACTGTTTTCATTCTTCGTACCACTCTTCTTTAAACTGAGGCTTGGGAAGTTAAAAATTTTACTTGATATCTTATCAATTCTTAGGTAAATGTCAAACATATACAAAATGTTAATATAATTTTTAATTAAAAATAGATAATCCACGCCAACGTTTTTAATAGCTCTTAAGCTATGTTCGCATTACGCAAATATTTGCGCAAATAATCGTAGCTACAATTTTTGATAAATATTTATTTAATTTTATGTGATTTTTCTCACCCCAAGTTAAATCAAAACATATTACAATGAAAATAATATTTGCAATTTGTTTAAATTAAGAAAATTTTTAATTAACTAAATATTTTTTCGTTAAAACAGAAATTAACACAATTTAGCGATTTCATCTATTTCATCAAATATTTGCCCAATGTGTATACAATTGTTCAAGGTCCATATTTGATTTCCGCTATTTTTGTCTGATTCCTTAAAAGTCTTACTAATTATCTTATTACCTTCTAACTATACTATACTAGTCAGTTTCTGGTACCTTTTTTCATTTATTATTTCAATTAATTGCACTTCATCTTTTGGTCACAACTTAAAATTTCCTATGGGGTTCTCAACAAACATTCATAAATAAAATTTTGCATTTTATTTTTTCGTGCTTTATTTTGCCAGTCAAAAAATTTATACTTCTTATTTGTTTTTTCTTTTGCTCTTCTTTTTGTATTTTTATTGTTGAGCAACAAAAATTTCTCCATTTTGTTGTGCTAAAGTTCAGCCAAATTTCTGCAAAGTGAACATGGTTTTGAATGAATGACAGAATACTTTTATTACACAAATACAAATGTTTGTTGGAAACACATGCCCCGTATTATTAATATTTATGGATTTAAGGATTTAGACACACAAATCCTTTAGCAAAACTTATTTAATCTTGAAAATATCTCATGTTGATGTGTTCTTTACATGTTGTTAGATTCTTATTTGTTTTATTTTTTTTTGTTCAACCTTTAAAGTTATGTTTAAACTTTTAAAGGATTTCTTTTTTTTAAATTTAAGGAAATTATTTATTTTTCTTATGGTGTTTTTTCTTTTTTAATTTAAGCAATTATTTATATCTTATTGTGTTATTTCTTTAAATTTAAACTGACAATTCTCTAAATAGTTGATGTTGTTTCGTCAACTTATATTGTTCATATGTAATAGCGAAAGATAGATTTTTAAATCCTTTAAAATTTGTTTAGGTTTTTCTTAACTGTTTCTTACTTGACTACACAATTACTAATGACATTGATATTAATCTTCGCCGTGTTGCCACAGTCGTATAGATGTTGAAAGCGTAAGTCCGATCTTTTAAACGATTTCAAAGAAAATTTTTTGTTGACATTACCGCATTTGTAATTGAGAATGGGTCGAATATCTTGAAAAATATCCCAGAAGGAGCGTAACTGTAAGGAAAAGTTGCTGGAATTTTATAATTTTTCCTCATTTAGGCAGAAAATTTTTACAATTAAATTTCACTACTTTCTAGTATAGATAAAAACAACATTAAAAGTAAGTAAAATGCTAAAATAAATAATTAATAAATTACAATACATAATAATAAAAAGATTAAATAACAAATAAAAAAAAAACAAAAACGTGATTATTTTTTTTTTTAATGTAAAATTAACTTGAAAACGGTTAATAACCAAATAGGCCGTAATATGTTCGATAATATACTTTTAAATAAACTACAAAGCTTTTATTCTCCTCTAATTTATATAAATCTCATTGTTTATATTATGTGCGAGACTGTTGTGACTTAAATGAGCAGAATGAAAAAAAAATTTACATTCGAAATGCATAATATTGTTTTTTATAATTCTTAAGTTATATTTATATATGAAAAAGGGTATATATAGGTTTGTCATTCCGTGTGAAATTTCTACAATTTTCATTTCCGACCCCATAAAGTGTATATTTTCTGAAAGCTTATGAATAGGGGAGTCGATTAAGCTCTGTCAGTCTGTCCGTCTGTCCGTGTGTATGTTGAAATCAACTTTTTGAAGCCCCCCGATATCGCCTGGACCCGGGTGAGGTATTAAAATATCAGAAATATTCGGGAGTAGATCGTAGTATGTATTGAAAATCAGAAACATCGGTACATAAACAACTGAGATATGAGCAAAAAACCACGACCACCACGATTTTTTTTTTTACAAAAACAACATTACAACAACAACATACATACATACATACAAACGTGTATAGTGGTTAGAGTAAGCGTGCCATCGAATACCAGCTGAGCCAAAAAAAATTTTTTTTATTATTTTTAAATTTTTTTTATTATTTTTTAAATTTTTTTTTATTTTTTATTTTATATATTATCTATATTTGTATTATTAATTTATTTAAAATTTTTTTTTTATTTTTTTTTTGTTTCATATTTAATATTTTTTTTTTATTATTTTTTTATTTCTTTTTTAATTTTTTAAAATTTTTTTTTTATATTTTTATTAAATTTTTTTTTTATTTTTTTTAACATATACATATATGTACGTAAATTTATAATTTTACAATGTGATGTTTTTATATATGTATGTTGTTTATTTTATATGAGGTGAATGGTGATACAAACTACTGTTATTGCATGACTACACGTTGTTAAGGGTATATAAGATTCGGCACGGCCGAATAAAGCACTCTTACTTGTTTTAAAATAGTTTTAAAACGGCAAAAACTTATTTGCTGAATTCCTAAATAACAGCTTAAATTAAACAACGGCGGCAAGCGTTGTGCTAAGCGCTAACGCCAAGGTGGCACACCTAAACAAACGTTGTATAACGAATACTTATGTATGTTGGCTTATATTTATTAATAAGACTCAGTAGATAAAAATATAAATAGAGTTTAAACCGCTACATTGATGTGAAAATAGCTAAAATGGCATTAGTTTTTAACAAATAAAAAAAATAATAATAATTGTACTTCAATACCTAAGGCGTTAGGTATTTGTTTTTCAAATTGCAAAGGACTTTTGCCGCGGTATTTCGTTTAGACAAGAGATTTTGTTCGGCAAAAAAGTGCTTGCCCCTGTTTTTTAGGTTTGACTGTAAGTGTCTTATTGTCATAATATCTGTGGCATAAAGGAAAAAAAATTGAGATAATCACATTATTGCAATCCCGGACTTGAGAACTGCCCTCAGGCGAACTTTCAACTATTTTGGAAAATTTACAGTAATTAATATCATTAAAACTTATTACAAATATTTTTTAAAGAACAATATAATTTGGATTAATAACTTAACTTATAATTTGGGTAAATATTCAAAAATAAATATGCTATTTATTTACATTCATATAATAGTCTTAGTTTTAAATCGAATCAATTTTGAAAAATAAACTTAAAGATTTCCTGAAAAACTATCACTTTCATGAAAAACTATAAAAGCAGACATAATTAGTTTATCCTTGTTGCAACAGATATTATATTTTATCAAAAACTTTTAAATAACTAAAAAGTTTGAAACCTTTTTTAAAAAAAAATATGACATTATGAGAATTTGACACTTACGACACCTTGTAAATTCACCAACTGATTGTTTATCTGAAATTTTACGAAAATACTTTACCGGTTTTGCATTGCTGTCCCCTACAATAGCTTTTTATTGTATTCACTTACAGATAAGTTCTAATATCGTTGTTAGTACAGATCAATAGTTTATTTGTTAATGTTATTTCTGTTACGAGTATATTCCTGTTTCTCTTCTGTCGGTAAAAGTATTTCATAGCAACTTTCTAGAACAATTTTAAATATCATTTTATTTGCTTATTTTGTAATTACTACCATCGATTATTATTCACTCATTAACCCAGATAACATGGTACCTTCAGCAAAAATTTTTTTTTTATCGAATTCATCCATTGAGTCAATTAAGTACAGAAAGACAAACGGACGAAAATCCTATAAATTTTTGTCTTGTATTCTAAAACATTGACCGCCATCAAAATTTTGTAAGAGTATTCGATTTAGAGCTACAGCTTGTTTACGATCCTATTATAAGTGTAGATGACAACTTTTTTGGAGAGTAAGTTTTTAGAAATAAGAAACAAGAATATAAAATCAATCAAGAATCAATATAAAATAGATTCTATCTCACTAATGCTTTAGGTATTCTTTATTTGTTTTCTATTACAAAATAACGACAAATTATATTGTAATTTTTAATTCATTGTGCTGCGTGATGCTGACCAGAGATCTGCAACGAATACTCATGAAGTAAGTCAACTTGAATCATTATTCATTATTTCGTTGATTTATACGCATTCATACTAATTGAAAAGTCTTCACTACTTATACTCACTTTTTAATTTAAGGTACTTATAGTACTCATATTCAGCAGCACGTATGACTCGGTTGATTGCTATCGTTGTTCACACAATATAAAGAGTCGATCAAAAGCAAGTATGACTCGCGTACTCATTATGAAGTTGTGTGTTTGAACTAGGCTTGCCAGATTACAAATTGACATTCACCATAAGAATTGTGGATTGTTAAAAAATAATACAAAAACAACAAGCAAAAATAAAGTGCTTGCTTTGATGTCTGTTTAAGAGAATTAGATTTTGTTTTTGCGTACTATCTTTAAGTGAGCACCTAAGAACGCAGTTTTTGAATTTGCTGCAAAAAATTTGAACATGAAAATAAAAAACACAAAATCACTGTTATTGTTTACCTCTTATTATAGAAGCCAACCAAAACTTAGCCTAAAGGTGTAGTGTACCTCACAAGTCTGCCCTGCTTACCCAAATAGACACTAAGAATAGTACATACCATCCTGAGTTATGTAGAGTACAATTATTAAACAATAGTATCAAATATCATTTAATTTAGCACACAAGTCAATGACTGCAATTTTCCCTTCTTTTAACTATTTATGTCACTTAAATAACTCATGATGACATGTAAATTGTAGACAATAAGAATAAATGTTAACTTAGAGAATAGTAATTATATTGACTGGTTGGTATAAGACAAAGAAATTTTAAATAAAAGGAACTTTTACGATCAACAATAAAAACCTTCATAAAGGCCATAATCAGTTGCATTTATTTAAAAATTAAATAGTGATACTTGCAAAAATTGTTTATTACACATTGTAAAATTGCAAATTTGCTGGTGGCCAAAAAATATCTTTCACTCTCCGACCTGGCAACATTGTTTATTCTTCATACAAATGAGAGCTGTTTATGTTTTTGTTGTTGAATCAACTTGAATCATTCTATGAATATAAGTAGTTTCTTAAAAATATAAATCAACGTGAGTAGTTTTGCAAATCATAAAAGTATGGGAGGCTATAAATATAAGTACGACGTAGTACTTATGTTCATTGTGTGTTGTACTCAACGTCATTGTGGGTATGTCAGCTCAGTTAAATTTCAATGATTACTAAAATTGTATGACTGACTATTAATATTAAAAAACGACTTAAAGCCGATTAATGATGTAGACCCAGATTGGCAGACTAGCACACTACTGACTAGTTCACCGGGGCCTAGAGTAATAATCATTTATTACATCCGTTGCAACTAACGATTGTCGATTGAATGACGACTTTTCTTTAACTTCTTTTTTATGAATTAAAATATTTTTTTCTTTACAAAATATATCTTATTGGACTTTGTAATCCCCTATACAACTGCTCATAGCAAAAGCAACACAGCAACTAACGCTATACAAAATGCAAGCGTGATTAATGCATGCAAAAGGAAGATAAATTGTAATAAGAGAGATGTGATCAACGAATCGACGATCCATCCTACTCTAGGTTTAAGAATTTTAGTTTGAGTGAAACATAAGCACAAATATTTTTCTGTGCCTCTTTTTGATTAAATATAATTTAAATAATTTAGAAGCTTTTGTTTGTACCACAGTTTGAAGCAATTTATGTGGAAAACTAAAATCATTTTGCCTTAAAGCTCCATCTGCTCCTTAATACTCCAACACAGAATTATAATGAGATGCCGTTACACACTTTTCAGTCTCTACTGCTAACGAAACATTTATTAATCGTCCATTTCTCAAAAACCCTACGTATGTGACGTTTCTTTTCTTGCATAGAAATTTCTAAAAGAATCCATTAAATAACGATAAACAGCTCCTTATAGAATCATTCAACCGTAACCTCAAGTTTAAATGCTGCATAATAACAGTTTCCTCTAAAATGTTTGATTTATTGCAAAAAAGGGTTCAATCGTTAAACTTTTAACACAATATTTAAATACATAAATATTTACTTTTTTCATGTTTTATGGACATGTGTATGTATGTGTGGCATGTAAATGCAATAAAAAAAAAAGAAAAACAAATATTTGTAATGTTCCTAAAAACCGGAAACAGGATATAGAGAACAAGCATTTTTGTAAGCTGTAACGACATGAAGTAAGTTATGAACAATATTGAAGTAAATGTGTTTTCATTATCCTTTTCCAACAACAACAACTACAGCAACAATAAAATACTTTCACGCTTCATGTGATATAAGTATAAATAAACGTACAAGTCACGTAATAAATATAAATTGAAATGAAAACGAATGTTTTATTCATTTTACGATTTTACGATTTTTCTTTTTTTATTTCTTATTTTTTTTTTTTTTTGTAAAATGTATATAAAGTTTGTGTTAATTTTAGGTTAAATTTGTTAGATTTTACATTTTGTTTTGTTTTTTTTCAAGCACCGATAGGAAAATGCTTTGAAAAGTTTTTGAAATTTTTTGTTATCAACCAAGAACACAAGTGAGAACTGGAACAGTTGTGTGATAGTTAAGCTGCCTTTAGACGAGATGTATTTTACAATATGACTTTTTAATTTTGCAATCAATTTGTGATTGCGTTTGTCTGTCAATATTGTCACATTACAGATGGATTATGATTTTTACTTTCACACTTACATACGTCTGTCACAATCCCCTTTTGTTTACTGATAACTGATTTTGGGCGCGAATTTGGTTTTATCATAGTTCGTTTCATATATGAGTTTTGTTGAAAATAATTTTTATCAATAAAGCTTATAAAATTCAATTAATTTTATTACAAAAATTTTTATTAAAACCAATTTTCTATTTTCGACAAGTAAATCTTAAAAATACTCAAAGGTTTACTGCCTTATTCATAAAAGTTATTCAAGGTTTATAAAGGGTTTACTAAACTGATTCTCTATGGCAATTTGACTAATAAGCCTCTTTTAAAGTTCTTTTGATTTTTTATAATTAGACCGTTACTTCTTATTAATTAATTGTATTTTTGTTTTGTCGCCAAGCGCAGTACTATTCTGCCAAGAACAGTTGATGACAGATGCTTTGTCTGATCAAGACAGAACATGCTCTAATTGAAAGTTTGTTATATGACTTCCATATATGGCCATTTCCATGTCATCGGACGTGACATTTGTACACCTATAAAGTGGAGTAATTTTTGCAAAAGTAAGAGTAACTGCAACAAAATTAGATCTTTATGTTCCATTCAAAGGGTTCTTTATTTAAAAAAAATAATTATATGCGAATCATTGCTGTAAAATATCTAGAATATGACGTACGTGACATAAAAGAGAAGTGATTTTGAGGTATTTATGAAAATATGAAAAAATCTGCAAATCTTGGAAGGTATTTTTTCTTGTTTTAATTTCTTACACTAAACCAAATATTTTTCATTTAAAATCCATCATACTTAATTGAAAACAATCTATAAATGATTTCATAATAAATTCAATTTAATATCGTTCGTGACATATCGAACGTGACAGAATTTTTTCAAATAGTATTCTTAGGGGTAATAAAATTTATAACATGTTAAGAAAAAAAAATAAATTCTAAATTAGGTGCTCTTGCGACTGTTCAAATACGAATGACGGAGACAAATAATGTTTTTGAACTACGTACGTGACATTAAAATAACATCCAAGGGAAATCGAAAAAAAAAATACCGCTAATTCGACTCTATATTTTCTTTTTTCCTAAGGATCTTGTTAATTGTTGTTGTTACCTAATTTTTAAGGAATATTTACAACTACAATTTATTTTTACAATTTAGCCGCTAAAAAAATAGTTGATTGCAATTCTTTAAAATAAGTCACAAAGATAATCAGATTAAACTCTTATTATTGCTCTTAAAATAATATAAAAAGCTCTTAATACCTGCGCATAGTAAAATTTTAGTGTTTTTTTTTATCAATAAACTTATATTGAAAAACTTTCAAGAGTTTTTATTTTTACAGTTGTGGTTGACGTATTCATGGAATTACCCATATGTATTTCACACCAGCAGTATTTCAAAGGGTTCACACAACATGTATCAATTGCATAGCGGACAATTTGATAAGGCTTGAATATGTAAAATACATGTCGTCTGATGGCAACTTCAATAATTAGTGGTGAAGAAAATATCTATGTAAACAAGTGTGTGGTAACGCTTATTAACAAATGTTTGAAGTACTGAGATAAGGAAAGCTATTTCCAAAGGTCGGTAACAAATAACTCGGATTTTGGGATTTATTTTAAAATATCCTAAAAGTTCACGATAAAATTAAATTTATTAATTTAAATATAAATATTTATTAAAACTTTAGTTTTAAGTAGTAATCTGCAGCTATCTTGCTGTGTCATTGCCTGGGCTAGAATAATTTTAATTTGTTGAACCCGGTTCGTATTGCTAGCTCCAACAATATTTTCGTATTGTATTTATTTTAAAATTAATTCTTATAACGTAGTTAGTGACAATTACTTAGTAGTTACACATAATTGTTGTTTGTTAGTGCTATTTCTCTCATATTTATCCTTGTGTGTAGTATCATTTTAAATACAATTTTATTTTTATACCCTTCACACAGCGAAAAAGGGTATATATAGCTTTGTCATTCTGTGTGAAATTTCTACAATTTTCATTTCCGACCCCATAAAGTATATATTTTCTGAAAGCTTATGAATAGGGGAGTCGATTAGGCTCTGTCAGTCTGTCCGTGTGTATGTTGAAATCAACTTTTTGAAGCCCCCCGACATCGCTTGTACCCGGCTGAGGTATTAAAATATTAGAAATATTCGGGAGTAGATCGGTATTGAAAATCAGAAACATCGGTACATAAACAACTGAGATATGAGCAAAAACCCACGACCACCTCGATTTTTTTTTACAAAAACAACATTACAACAACAACATACATACATAAAAACTTGTATATTGGTTAAAGTAAATGTGGGATCGAATCCCAGCTGAGCCAAAAATTTTTTTTTTTATTTTTTTTAAATTTTTTTTTTATTTTTTTTTTAACATAAATACGTTAATTTTAAATTTTAAACTGGGATGTTTTATATATGTATGTTTTTTATATATCATATGAGATGAATGGTGATACAAACTACTGGTATTGCATGACTACACGTTGTGAAGGGTATATAAGATTCGGCATGGCCGAATATAGCACTCTTACTTGTTTATTTTCTGTTAGAAGTGTGATATTATCTCTTGATAAAAAGTACACCATATGTTGATTCAGGTATCGATGTATCGCTTCAGAATTTTTTTTCAAAATCTGTCTAGTAGTTTTTGAGCCCAATAAGTTCAGTCTAACACACAGAAAGACAGACAGGCATAAATTCCAAAAAGTGGGGTTTTTTTTATCGCATATCGTTCACTATAAAAACTAACATGAACATTTGCAAAAATTTCAAATGTCATGTACCCTAGAATGACTTTGGATTCCGGTTTATGAGGAACATGCTGGCAACAAACTTAGCGACCGACTCTTAAATTCTGGCACACATCGCCTCCTTGTTAAGACTGGAATCTTTTTGTGGTATACTTCTTGGAAACTTTATGGGCAAATCATCTACCGTCCTGGACGCTAAGATTGCTTCTCGTTTTGGAGAATGGCTTAGTGGCAACGTCACGCTAAAGACTCTGTTTAAAATTTTGTTACTCGGTAAAATGCTGGTTTATTTGTTTTGCAACAAACAAAAGTAGGAGGAAAATTAAACGGCTAAGAACTAAAGCTCTAAAATTAAAAACATATATTTTCTTCACGCTTGCTGTCTACGACATTGTTGGCTCCATAATAACGTCCTCCCAGATTAAATTTTAACGTTCAAAACTCTGAATTATATTTAAATAAAAATCAACAGAATCAAGGTTTCGTATACGAACACAAAAAAGGAATGAGTCAGAAAAGACTTGTACACACTTTTCCAGCCAAAAGTTATTCTTGATCCAACAAATTGTTATTTTTAATGACCTTCGCTTTCAAAAATATGTTAGATTTTATCTTTTAAAAATGATTTATTTTCGACTGTAATTTTCGACCAAAATGGACAGAAAAAAGTACGTTAAAAACAATTAAAGCTTAAACAAAAAATCCAATAAGAATTTTCAGAAAAATAATAAAAGGTTCTAAAGGTTCATCGTTATACAGTTTCAAAATCCATTAAACAGTATGAGGGTGATCTGACCATTAATAGAAAACCTGTATCAGGAAGAAAAAAAGTCTTGCGATATTGTTAAGGTAAAATAAGTCGAACAACTGTTTCGAAGAGCACCGAACACTGATTCTGCTCTGATTATTTTGTGCGTAGAGCCAAAGCTGATGCTGGGTTGATGTCGTATAAAGTTTAGAAGGTTTCAGATCGCATTGGCGTAAAAAAAGCCAAAGAACGTGCAAAAAAATTTAATTAAAATTTTATAAAAAATTATACTAATTGTGTTGTGGATGATGAAACTTGTGGACTGGCAGACTTTCTGCTACTTCCGAGTCATGGTTTTCATGGAGCTGTTGGACGAAGTAATGTTCAAGACAAAAACAAACAAAAAACAGACAAAAAACAAACAAAATTCTACAAGAATTTTCTTGTTTGGTAAGCCACTTGTGCCACAGTTGTGCTGAAAGAAGCCAATCATTTGTGACATCAGGCACAATAAACAACGAAATATATATTACGGAGAGCCTACAAAAACGGATTTTACCTTCATATTTTTTGCCTTCATTTTTCTAGCCCGATTTGGCATCATGCCACTATGGAAAAAATGTCCTTGAGTGGTATTCAAACAATAATGTAAATTTTGTAGTACGGGAAGCAAATCAACCCAACTGTCCACAACTACGTTAAGTTGAAAAATAAATGCACAGGAAAGATGTCCCAGTACATGTTCGCTTTAAAGCGTAAGTGGACCTCCACGTCCAAAAAGGTAACGGAAGCAACTATCAATTCTTTAAATGGGAGGATTTCCGAAAAAGTGGATACATTTATAAATGGCGAGTAATATGCCAATATTTGATGAATTTCTACAATATTTATTTCACAATTTTTATATTGAACAATTTAAGTTTCATTTAACTTAATACGAGTCTTTTCTGGCTCTCTTATTATGTATTAATATTGAATTCTAAAATGATCAGCAGCAGAGGCCATTGTTATAACGAGCCAAAGTTTGTAATTATCACATTCACTCACACATGATCTTTCTTTTAAAGAATTAAGTTGTTTGCATCTGTGTATTGACTGTTACATTAAATTCAGTAATATGTATGCTTTTGTTTTTTTTTTAAACTCTATGCAGTTGCTGGTTTAAGTTTTCTTAACAAAATCAAAAATTCCACGCAATAAATAATAAAACGTAGATACCAAGGCATATCCATAAGGTAAGTATATGCATCGCGGCAACAAACACAACCATTTAAAAAAACACATGCATTTTGTTCTTGTATATATGCTGGCATATGTCACACAATTTTTTTTATTTTCTTCTTTAATTTAATTTATTTAAAAAACATTAAAAACTTTTTAATCACGGTTATGTATTTTTAAAAACGTTTTAAATCACCCGAAACTGCGAATTATTTATTGTAAAATAAAATTAAAATAATTAAGTTTGACAACTGCAGACAGACTTTGAAAAAAAGTTGGTAACGCTGAAGGCGAATTCATACAGGTGAAATTATCAGCACATGATGATGGGGAAACACAATATCTAAATTTGTTGAATTCTCCTTGATTCCAATTATTAGTGCAGGAATGGAAAATTAGATTTTGGATTTCGAACAGAACATTTAACTTAATTGTGCTTTTTTGATGATAAATTTACCAAATTTATGTATATTTGTTGTTCTTGCACCATTTATAATACATCTCGTTTTTTAATAAAATTTTATTGAATTAAACATATAGAAACAACTTTTCCATCCCTGTTATACGAATTGGCCTTGACAGAAAAATCCCCTAAAAAGTTGCTTTTTTGTACCTTTTTGAGTACCTACCTTATGGATATGCCTTGGTAGGTACTATTAAAGCCAGAGAGACAGCAAACACTTGCATGTCTCTCTGTATAATAGAAGAGGGAGAATGAATGTTAAAACGACGTAACGTGATTTTCCATACAAATTAGAATCTAAAATACAACGTCGACGTTAACAACGTAAGCCGAACATTTTGAGTTGAAATAAAATTTACTAAAATTATGTTTTTGGTAACACACGAAATGATGTTTGTTTTCATATATCAGAATACCGATTAAACACAAGTTTATTTCACTTTATCTTTTGATTGGTCTCGAATAACTTTGTACTATCGCAGTTTTTGTACATTTTACTTTTTGTAATTATCGAACATTGCTGCTTTTTTTTATTAGTTCCTTTTATATTTATTACTTAAATTTTTTTTAATATTGGTACCTTTTGGTCAGTTTTCCACAACAACTTTATTCGAATCAAATATTTTGATGGTCTGGGTTTTATTTAACTTTAATACATTTATTTCAACACCTGCATTAAACCCATCCTCCTTTATGGATGTGAATCCTGGGGCCTGAATTAATGCGCTACAAGAAAGCTTCAAACATTCGCCAACCGTTGTCTACGCCGCATCATCAGATGCTTCTGGGCAAACACGATCAGCAACTCTGAGCTGCTCCACAAGACAAAACAGATACCAATCCACCAAGACATCTTAAGGAGAAAATTTGGATGGATCGGCAACACGCTCAGATCAACAAACACAATCGCAAAAGCCGCTCTGACGAATAACCCACAAGATTCCCGTCGACGAGGACGTCCAAGAACAACATAGCGTACGACAATGCTAAATCAATTATCCTTAGCACAATGTACATGGAATGAAGCTGTGCAAATAGCTCCCGATAGCAATCGATGGAAATCTTGATTGAGGCCGTTTGCTCCCAAGCTGGAAAATAGCAGAACATCATCATCATCATCAATACATTTATTTAATATCATCAATATTTTAAAAGAACAATGGGAAGTCAATTATTTTACGTCAGTTCGTCTACTGTTAAATACTTAAAGGAATTACTTTAACTTTTTTTACTCAAACAAACATCATTAATAATCCTTAATGTGCCAAAATATGACAATTTTCTTGTCATTATCTCTCTTATAGAGTCACATCTGTGTATTAAGTACATGTAACTGGTGCAAATTATTGTAACTTACTTTCAATTTCTTTTGATTTTCTTTTAGTTCGCTTCTCCATATCCAGAGCGAATAAAAAAACTTTTGTATGTGTATATGTAATAACCTTTAGACAAGTCAAACTAAGTATGTATGTATGCCTGTAAATATGTAAGTATGTAACTGATAGACATAACATAAAGCCAAGTAAAAACAAAAACAACAATATTAACGACAAAAAAAAACAATATTACACTTTAATGTCACTATAACGACCAATCATTAGTGGCTTTAATTGCTCCGGCCTTCGTGTGTCAATCATCATCAATCAACGCAAAGTAAAACCAAACAAAACAATCAAAATAGCAGAGACGATAGTAAATACAAACACAAACGTTAATACTTAGAATAAAACAAAACCAAAATATAGAAAAAATGCAAGAACTAGAAATAAAACATATAAAATACAACAACAAAAGCGATTACATTTCCAAACCACTGTATTACGGCCCTGGCACAGCGCATTTATAAACCATATAAATGCTCCCCTCCCTCCCTCTGTATAAAGTTATATGACCCGAGTGTATTTGCCATATCAGTAAACTGGTGTATGTGTGCAACCTGTGTGTGTTCGTTGGTAGCAAAGCGTACAGTAACATTATGACGAACGTATAATAGAAATAACGGGCGTTAAAAAAAGCCACCCTCAATATGTGTTTGTGTATAAAACGTCATTAACAAACGCATGCAATCGACAACATACACACTTAAATTCCAACAAAAATATTAGACTGCCGCAAAAAAAAAACTGTAAAATGCATCTGCTTTACACTGTTAAATTTATCCAAATACAGAGAGTGAATTATGACGTTAAAACCCCATTGTAATTTTACTTGACGGTTTGTGTTTTCTTTGATTGTGCCTCTAGGTATTTTGCTTGAATTTTTTTTTTTGAAAATAAAGAGTTTTATCATCAGTTGTTGCCTAATTCAGTTGAAACAATTTTCGAAAAATATTTATTATAAATGAGTTTTATTTACTGGCGCCCAGCCACCGTCCCTGAGCGATATGTTCATGTTACCATGCTTGACAAACAGCTGTCAATAATCTAACAGTTCAAGCATATCGTATCTTGTTCAAGAGCTCGGGTAATTTACTTCTTTGTTACGAGGTATAAGGCAAAAAAGCGACAGAATCGTGCCTGGTTTGCTAAGAGAATACCTGCCTCACATTTCGAAAGACGTCAAACAACTAAATAAGTCTGCTTAAAGGCAAAAGTATCCGCACCTCAGTGCGTCACTAATACGAGCAGCAGTCATTAAATTACCTGTCTCTCCAGCTGTATGTACCCAACACAACCATCTCATGATCTTAAAAGGAACCTTATCAATAATCAGTCTGCGACAAGCCCTAGGGGCTTACTGTTTCCCATTGTAATTTTTTGCGGGGCCAGATTACCTTGGTCACTGTCCCAGCAATGGTTTTATTGTGAATACGCGGTCAGAGGTGTTACCAATACCTATGACTGCTTGTAGTTATAACTTGCGAGAGCTAAATCTCTGATCAAAGAATATGTAGGATGCTGACTAGACCCCATTTGGTACCACAGAAATAAGTAAGCCTCTAAGACTTTCACTGGCCTGGTTGTTGGTGAGGTCTCTTTGTAGCTAAAACAAGTAAGAGCGCTATATTCGGCCGTGCCGAATCTTATATACCCTTCACAACGTGTAGTCATGCAATAACAGTAGTTTGTATCACCATTCATCCCATATGAAATACGTACATACATATAAAAAATATACATATATAAAAAACATCCCATTGTAAAATTATAAATTTACGTAGTATGTTAAAAAAAAAAAATAAAAAAAAAATTACAAAAAAAAATTAAAAAAAAAATTAAAAAAAAAAATTACAAAAAAAAATTTTAAAAAAATAAATAAAATATATATAATAAATATAAAACAAAAAAAAAAATAAAAAAAAAAATAAAAAAAAATAATAATAAAAATATAAATAATATATTAAATAAAAAATAAAAAAAAAATTTAAAAAAAATATTGAAAAAAAATTTTTAAAAAATAAAAAAAATTTTTTTTGGCTCAGCTGGGATTCGATGCCACGTTTTCTCTAACCAGTATACACGTTTGTATGTATGTATGTTGTTGTTGTAATGTTGTTTTTGTGAAAAAAAATCCAGGTGGTCGTGGGTTTTTGCTCATATCTCAGATGTTTATGTACCGATGTTTCTGATTTTCAATACCGATCTACTCCCGAATATTTCTGATATTTTAATACCTTACCCGGGTCCAACCTATGTCGGGGGGCTTCAAAAAGTTGATTTCAACATACACACGGACAGACGGTCAGACGGACAGAGCTTAATCGACTTCCCTATTCATAAGCTTTCAGAAAATATATACTTTATGGGGTCGGAAATGAAAATTGTAGAAATTTCACACGGAATGACAAACCTATATATACCCTTTTTCACTGTGTGAAGGGTATAAAAAACAGATTCAGCGATGGTTTAATGACCGATGATCGACCTTGTGTAGGACTAGTGCTTCTGGGTAGAGAAGAAGTAGAGAATGCTGATTTAATGATTGATGATTGCAGAGGTGACACATCTCCCCATACTTCGGATTAACCTTTACGTCTCGGGACGCTTTTATTTTACAACTTTGTTACTTTGTGACCTGTTAGTTTATTTTTAACCTCAAATCCAATTCCGTCGCTAATCAATGCTATTTTTAACAGTAAAAGGCTAATAAGGAATATTATAGATAGTCCCGAGCTGTTTAGCAAGGTGCCTATAGAAGTATTGGTAACACCTTTATATCCGAAAGGTAATAAAATCAAGGTGGGAATATTACCATGCCTGCGGAGGTTTTTTTTTGAGAAGTGGCAACATTCTTTTTAGTTACAGCTGATCTGAGAAGATGTTTCAATTATCGTAATTCAGCTCTTGTCAGGTCAAGAGCTCGCGCGCGTCATTGTTGTTATCGTTGTCGAATAAAGACAATCAGGCCGTCCCTTTTTATCTGACTTCGAGAGTTTTGTGTCTCACCCTCGCATGGTTGATTGTGTGGCGTCGCGTAACTGTGCTTTAGATACAGTTTCCAGACTATTCTACAATGAACCACGTCCATATATTTTAATTGGATTAACTGGAGGAATACCAACTAAACTCAGAAATTTACAACTGGAGGAGTACCAACTAAACTCAAAATTTACAACTGGAGGATACCAATTAAACTCAATTAATTCTAACTGGAGGAGTTCCATAAAACTCATTGAAATTATTTGCTCAGATGTCTCCGACTTCCAATACAATGGTATAGGTCGACTTGCGGTAACTGAACCAACGGTTTTTAAACTGGAGGAGAACCATAAAACTCTGCTTTAATTATTGTTCAAGTGTGTACGACTTTCTATACAGAGGTATAGGTCGATTTACGGAGCCGGAACCAACGGGATACCCTGACTATATGGTTATGTACCTCTGCCAATCAACTCTAGAATAAAAAAAAAAAAGAAGTTTAAATTATTTTGAGTCTGGTTTCACAAATTCCTAAGAAATAACCTAATGCCAAAGTAAAGTGTGTAAATAGTTAAAATTTTATTCGAAAATGTGGTTCACTTCGGGCATATTCAATATGCAATATTCTGTTCAATCATAAGACTCATTTTTGACACAATGAGCATTTCAAAAACGAGTTTATTTTTCATCAAAAAAAAAAAACCTAAAATAAGGAAGGATTTATTGGTGGTTTAATAATGGTCAACTGTGAGCGATATAGAGGCATGATTTTGAGTTTCAATTAGAAAGCTTTAATGTAGAAGTGATACTTCTTAAGCAGGACAAAGCCACCAATAATTTCCTAAAGCAGCTTTTGACGAACAATTTGTTTCAAAAAATGGATCTGCCCACTTCGTTCATGGGATTTAACGCCATCATGCAACTATAACTGGGGATGTTTAAAATCGCTTGTCTTAATTGATAGGCCAAAAATAATTGAGTTCGAAACTGTTTATTATCTTATTATTTATTTGGCAATGTATGTGCGTTTAAAGATAAGCTTTTTAGGAATAGACAGTCAAATACTTCTCTGTTCACAGTTTCACATCATAATGGGGATCTAGTATAGACTTTTGACCTCTATTTATTCGAATTGTCTCTAGCAACTTTTTAAATGCGTGCCAATTCGGTGTACCCTAATACGCTGATATTAAGAGAAGTAGAATAAAATTATTCTTCTTCTTCTTCTTCAAAACATATTTTCAACTTTACCCGACTAGAGTCGTGTGGTGTGTATCTTTTGGCTTGTAAGTATGTATGTAAGTGGATGCCAGTCTCGATTTATAACAATGTCGTAAAAATGAAAACAAACAAAAAGCAAAAAAGAAAACGTAAAAGAAAATATAAAAATAAAATAATACAAATGAAAAGCACAACGAACTATAAACGAATAGAACTAAAAATACCAACAAGCAGTAACAGCAACAAAAATGTAAAGAATATAAAAACAAAAAATTGAAAAAGCCAGTTGATTTTCCAAACGCCACCACCATTCCAAACGCCCACTTAAACAATACAAATCCTCACTCTTCAACGACGGCTGATTCAGCCTTTTAGTGCATTTCCAAAGAGACTGTTTTAAAGAACTTTTTAGCCAAACAAATCTGCGGCCGTAGAAGAGGTTCTTAGTGTCGTAGAGACAACTGTGTACAGACATTCATACATATGTATGTCTGTTTGTACTTAATACAAGTCTGCTGCTGCTGCTGCTGCAAACGGTAGCAAGTAAATAAATAAGCAGAACTTGGGACTGAAGTTTGTCGACTTGAACTCATACCTAAACAACGCCCGTGTTAAAAAGTTACTACAAACAGTGAGTGTGAGTGTGAGTTTAAATGTAGGTGGCATAGAAAAACACACAACTTTTTCCAAATACCACAACACCACATTCGTATCTATCTACTACTATTTGAACTTAGAAATTTTTCAAAAAAAAAAAAGAGTTTTTTGTTTTTTTGTGTGAAAAATATTTCGTTTTGCTTGAAAAACTCAAATGGTCGTGCGCACTTTTTTCGTAACTTTTAGATGATAAGTTTTATTTATGCTTCAACTATTTAAGTTGTTGTCGTTGTTGTAAAAAAAAGTTTTCTTCAAAAGTTTTGCGGTTAAGCGAAATGTGGTTACAACTCTTGCTAAAGAAGATTGAAATTTAATTCCAAAATCTGTTAAAAGTTACAGAAAAATAAAAAGTTTTTTTTCATACTTTTTTTGTTTTATTTAAAAGTTAAATTACAGATGACACATATGAGTATGAAAACTTTATTTTCTAATCAGGCTTAATGTTAAATTTAAGTCCTTAACTCTTTGCTCGTGAGTGGCCCTTAATTCTTTGATATTTTGTTTACAAATCCATACATCCCCCCCCAGTAACTAGATTACCAAAAAGAAGTTCTTAAATTGCTAACTTGGCACTTAACTACTAACAAGAGTGTTTGTATTTAGAAGGCATGATTCTTATATGTAATTCCAATTTTGTATGATTCTCTTTTGCAATTGATAAGCACTTGTTTCATATCTATCATGAGCAGAAAAAATATTTTAAAAAAATATGTAAGGGGTGTGTCATTAAGAATGCACTTTCATTATTTATATTATTTTTTTTGTGCTAGTGGCAATTCTAAAATTAAGCTGCTGTCACATATTGTAAATACGTCAAAATTTTGGTTTATCATTCATTCTGTCTCTCTCTCTCTCTTCCCTATTAAGTATACAGTGAGAAATGCAACTGTTTGCTGTCTTTCTGGCTTTAATAGTATATATCGGGTGTCCCAACTAGAACGCAATTTTTAAATTTTAAATAAAACACAGATATTTAAAAAAAATCGTGAAACTTTATTATATCGTAAAGTAGACAGAATGAGGTTATGTATGGAACAATATATCGTGCAGATGGCCGCCGCGGCTTTGCTGGCACACACGCGATCTATTAATGAAATTTTCAATGACCTTTTTGCATAAATGCTGCGGTATTTCATTAATGCAGCGTCTAATTTCCTCTTTTAAGGCTTGAGTCGTCGTCGGCTTATTCGCGTAAACCATCGACTTCAAAAAACCCCAAAGAAAAAATCTAAAGGTGTTAAATCACACGATCTAGGCGGCCAATTCTGGTCTCCAAAACGCGAAATAACACGACCGGGAAATGACTGATGCAGCAATTGAATTGTTTCTCTGGCTGTATGACATGTGGCGCCATCTTGTTGAAACCACATGTCCTCCACATTCATTTCTTCAATTCTAGGCAAGAAAAAACTGGTTATCATTTCACGATACCGAACATCATTGACTGTTTGCGCTTGACCTGCCTCATTTTCATAAAAAAAGGTACAATGATTCCTTCAGCCCAAAAACCACACCACACAGTGACACGTTGAGGATGCATTTGCTTCTCGTGAATCACTCGAGGATTCTGCCTATTGACGAAGCCATCAAGATGGAAATGGGATGATCGCAATTTGCGAACTGTAGCCGCAAAACTTTCACCATTTTGGTAAAACAATTTCACAATGAGAATGCGTTGTTCATTCGTGTAGCGCTCCATTTTTACTAACCTCGTACCTTCTACTAGCAAACAATAACAATTGTTCAAATGTCAAACAATGACACTTCGAATGGCGCCAAATTTAAAAATTGCGTTCTAGTTGAGACACCCGATACATACGTGTTATTATTTATTGCGTGGAATTTTTAGTTTGGTGGAGAAAACATAAACAATCAACTGCATAGATTATAGAGAAAAAAATAACAAAAACATACTATTTATTGCGGAATTGAATGAAACAGTCAATACTTCATTCTTTAAATAATCATGATTGTGAGTGAATTTGACAAATAAAAGGTTTGGCTCACTTTAAGAACAGTCAGCTGCTGATCATTTTAAAATTCAATATTAATAAATATTTATGTTCGAATGAAAAACCTTAAATCTGTTGATACATATTTATTTAAGTATTGGCAGAACTCGCATGACTTTGCTGGCTTTGTTGACGCCGGCATTGTATTTATTAGCACAAACATATTAGTATTATCTGCCACCATTTGTTAGGTATTCAATAATAGTCATAAATGATATTTAATTCGTGTAAGAATATAATTCCCCCCTCTTACGAACCTTAACATTTTTGATTTTAAAAAGAAAATTGTTATTAAAAGCAGCTCGTACTTAGATAAAAACACCCCGTTTGGCGAGCTCTATCCGGAGCATACGCGAGCATACCAGCGCCGCCGACAATCTGGCCACTCGATATTATTGGTAAAAATTTCACCACACTCACCGCCACTACAAAAATGGAAATTGTATTGAAAACTCTACGTTCCCTCCTCTGGTTCTATCGATTTTGCGCTCAAAATTTTAACTAATAATCGTAGTAAATTACACAGAGCTTAAAGCTTATAAAAATCATAGTTCTGCAGATATGCCTTGAAATAAACTTTCTTTGTTCGAGAGGAACCACGCCTTTTCGTTTAATAACATCTTATTGCTTATTTATTCAATTTAATTAATATGTCTCAAACCGGATTGAAAACTTTAACACCTAATGTTCCTGAAATAAATCATATAGAGTTTTTTTTATGGGGGCTATCACTTCCACCGCTCCTATCGTATACATTTTTGACTGGAACAAGACAAATGAGATAAAATTAAAACACACAAAGTTTTAAGTTTAGAGATGTAATGGTTTTCTAGATATTTTACAAAATGTATTTTAATTATATTGAAGGTGCCACGCAAGTTGTTATTATAATACTCTACACGAATTTTGAAGACTTTAGGTGTTACTGTATTTTGGATATCCAGCACAAACTATGTATGGGTGGTAAGCGCCACACCCACTTTAATTAAAAAAAAAAAGTGTCCGCAAGAACCATTTACGAGCTTCACAGATTATTTAAAAAAAAATTAGACAAATCGATCCAGCCGTTCACCGATTTTAAATAAGTAAAAAAGTGGGCGTGAAGATGGGCGTAATCAATTTTTCTTTCCATAAAAACTAAAAAGTTGGGTTATAACAAACATTAAAAAAAATTGGCGTTTTTAAGTGAAGCGATTACCAATGAACAACATTTGATTTGATTTTTATGTACTTAGATAATTATGAGTTATTAACCATAAAGTAATGTTTAGTCAAAACTTTTTTTATTTAAAATTATTGTGATTTATTTCAAAAATATTTTTACCCTAAATTGTAAACATTTAAAACAATTAAAAATATATTTCGCTATAAGTCAAGTGGAAAGCACTTTCGAAACCATCTATGATTTCATAATCGGTACTCCTTATCGGTATACAGTCTAGTTTGTTATAATTTGTTTAATGAAATAAGAATATGAGAAGCATAGCATTTGTAATTTCTAAATTTTTCCTTCTTTCATATAAAATTATAATAATAATTATATAATTATTATAATATTATTTTGCTTCACGTTCATAATTTCTCATATAAAAGTAACGAAGTTAGAGCTAGAGACATGTCTCTAAAAATCTGTTGCATGAATTTTTAAGGAAATTTATGACATGAAAGCCATGACATGATTTATGTTTTTTATTCTGTAATGCTTACCTGAGATCCTCTGTCGAGTTCTGCTCCCTAAATAAGGTGCAGACACAGGATGTATAAATATAGGTACGCACCTAATATAGAAATTGCATTGGCGTACAAGAAGTCAAACATCCAATACTGGTAGACACAAATCTGCTTCGGTCACGTACATGATATCAAAATTACATAACTAGACCTAAGCCTATAGGTATACAGGTAATGGGTACATAAGACTATATATTTAAAAACAATCATAGTCCCGGCATTAGTCTACAACTGAAAGTTGGCGAAACTTCAAACATGACGTTGAACAACTTTAAATTTTTTGATCTGTCTAAGAAGTCAACCACAGCAAAAAAATTCGTAGAAGCTGCCTTCGACGAACTCGAGGCAATATACCGATTAGCAAAAAAACACTTAAAGGAGGTTTTTTGAAAATGATGTGTCAGTAACTCAAATTACTGGAATAAACAATTAAATCGTTAAGAGATTAGGAACGGTTTTGGCTTTTTTAAGCTACACTTTTAGCAGAATTATATCCACAACGACAGTTCATAAAATATTATCGCATATCAAAGATACAATTGAATATCAGTATTTGCCAATTGGAGAGCTTTCTAAAGGACCAAAGAAATCACTGAACAAAATTTATCAAAAATATACAATAGATTGCTGAACACTTCCAAATCATCAAGGATAAAAAATAGGACTACTTTAATATGTTATCAGCATCTTCCGATCAACTTATTTCATCATTGCGGCATTTAAAAGCATGAAAATAGTTGAAAAACAATTATAGTTCAGAAATTATTAGTCGTTTAGATACACCTTATATTTTACAAATAAATTTAAAAATAAATTTTTAATTCTTTTCTGGAATAATTTTAAATCAAACAAGTAAGAGCGCTATATTCGGCCATGCCGAATCTTATATACCCTTCACAACGTTTAGTCATGCAATAGTAGTAGTTTGTATCACCATTCATCCCATATGAAATACGTACAACATATAAAAAACATTCATATATAAAAACAACCCATTTTAAAATTATAACTTTACGTATGTTAAAAGAAAAAAAAAAAAAAAAAATTTTAAAAAAAAATTTAAAAAAAAAATTTAAAAAAAAATTAAAAAAAAAAATTTTTTTTAAAAAAATAATTAAAATATATATAATAAATATAAAACAAAAAAAAAATTAAAAAAAAAATATTAAAAAATTTAAAAAAAATTATTATGTATATAATATATATAAAACAAAAAAAAAATAAAAAAAAAATTGGAAGAAAAATAATAAAAAATAATAATAAAAATATAAATAATATATTAAATAAAAAATAAAAAAAAAATTAAAAAAAAAATTTTTTTTGGCTCAGCTGGGATTCGATGTCACGTTTTCTCTAACCAGTATACACGTTTGTATGTATGTTGTTGTTGTAATGTTATTTTTGTAAAAAAAATCGACTCCCCTATTCATAAGCTTTCAGAAAATATATACTTTATGGGGTCGGAAATGAAAATTGTAGAAATTTCACACGGAATGACAAACCTATATATACCCTTTTTCACTGTGTGAAGGGTATAAAAAGCCTTCTAAAAGTATCATAAGAAATCAAAAATTGTAAAAAATATTGGATTTTTCCTAAAATTTTAACTTTAGTAACCCAGAAGTAGGAACCCGTATAACCCTTTTCAAACACTCATGAAGATCATTTGTCTATGAGATACTTTTGAAATTTTTTCATTAGCTCTTTTAATTCATAAGTTCTGATTTTTGCAACAAAAAAACTCAAATGGCGCCACTATGCGACGTATATATGTATATTTGTACAATATTAATCCAAATTGTTATCCCAATTCTTTTTTTGTGTCATTGAGTAACAAAGATCTAAATATACTACTAATATCTGAACATTTTTATTTATTATATACTAGCCAAGCCCGGCACGCGTTGCTACGCCTCTTAATGAATAAAAATGCATTCTGAATTTTAATAGAATATCAAGTGCAAGAAGCTACAAATTATAACTTTATTTAATGGGCGTGGCACTGCCTACTTTTCTAATAACGAAACTGTATAGTCATGACAGCTCAATATGTGTGCAAAGTTTCAGAAAAATCGGTCCAGTGCAAATACCTCAAAATTATAACCTTTTTTATGGGCGTGGCACTACCCACTTTTTACCACCCATAAACACTCCCTGGAATGTGTACAACAGCTTGCCAAAGTGTAAGTCCGATTGGTTTTACAGTTTCGGAGTCTATAGCTAACATACACACACAGAGTTTCACTTTTATATAAAGATTTAATTTTAAGATCCATTCAAGTTTTTTCTTTGCCTATTTAATCAAGTGAAATCCGCATTATTGCCTAACGCATCGTCCGACCTTAATGATGGAATAATAAATTATTATTGTTGTTACCGCTGAGAGAAGATTATGCGAATGTGTATCATTACGTCAGTTAATACTGGTATTTAATTTATTCTTGTTTTCAACCATAGACACGCTGAAGTGTGTTTTATTCCGTTTCGTGATTGATGACAACTCCAATTAAATTAATAGAATTTTTATTTTCATACCAAAGCGTGTGCAGAAGAAGCACCTTGACGTAAAACGCTTTGAGTGGTGTGATTACGTAAAATAAGCAATTAGAACTTCTATGGCAGAAGCTATAAAAATCTCTATAATTAGCTACTGGTTTCCTTAAAAAAAGAAAAAAAGAAAAGAGATGAGGAGGATGCAAAAAAAACCAACCAGCAGTAACCATTTATCCGTCACACTCCTTTAGTAAGTAGTAGACCAATTAACAAATGCATCATAAAATCCAACCAAGAAATGCTGACTCTTTTTACACAGAAAAAAAAAATTAAACAAAAACAAAAAGATGAAAGAAAGAAAAACATGTTTTGCACACGCACTTAATGATTGTGCTGATGCTGTTTTGCTGATGCTTAAAAACTATTTTGCTCACTATCTCGACATGCTAAAATCCATAAAGAATTATTGTTGCTGTTTAATGTTGTTGTGGTTTTTTTCTTATTTTAAATACATATTTATAAATAAATAAATAAATATTTGTATATGTTGGTATTTAAAGCATAAATGAGGCTCCAGAACAACATGGTGTTTGCGAACTATAAAAAATATCCACGCGCAACATCAACTTTGATAACCCGAAATACACTTTTACACTTTGCTGATCATTGGAACAGCAACAACAACAACAATAACAACAGCACGATTACAGCAAGGAAAACTGAAAAAAAAGAAACACTTAATCGAACGGCAAGTGGTCGTTTGAGATGGTTGTCTGACTTATTAGTCAGTGAGTCGGCCAGTTAAGTCAGAGGTTTTAAAAATGCATGATAGAGAGATTGGTTGGCTGGCTGACTGACTGACTGACTGAGTGACAAGCAGACAAACAATATTGTCACATAATTTCGTGCTACTCATTAATATTCACATGTTGTCTGGCGTTTTGAATGGCAAACGAATCTAAACAACAACAACAACCAACGGTGCACATAAACAAACGAATATGAATAAATAAACGATGTATGAAACGAATGAGGTAACGTCGATCGTAGCAGATCGATTCAACTACATACAGCCATTCTTAAATACAAAACAATTAAATAATAATGTTGAGACATAAACAAAAGTGAGAAAGAACTAAATAACTATTGGGCGAAAGAGAAAGGCCTAAGATCAGTCAGTAACCAGCTAATTTAAACGTCAGACTGAAAATTCATTTCAAATACTTATGGATCGGATACATTTTTTGAATTTAAATGATGTTTTATCAAGAAGCATACATACACATTGTGCAACGTCTCACATTCCGCCCAACGTGGGTTGAATTCTTGACTTTTTGGTCTTCTCACATTCCGCCCAGCATCGTTTCCAAACAAATTAATTTTAGTTTCATCACTCCAGAGTATGTTGTGCCATTTTTTAGTTCCTTCTGGGCCACACCATGTCTTTTATTTTTTGAAATTTTATGAAATTTTAGGAGTCGACTGAGCCGTCGGTCCGTGTAATGGTAAAAATCAAGTTTTAGTTGCTCAGATCTGTATGTGGTATCAATTTTTTGCAAATATAACTTTCTGAGATATGAGGAAACAAACACGATTGCCCCTTTTTTTTCATATATTTTTACCACAAAAATCTATTATTAACCGGCAAAGTTATCGGCAAAAATAATTTTGAAAAATATATATATTTTGTTTAAATATATCAAGTTATTAACGCTGCTAAATAATTTTTGGACTTACTAAAGACACCAGAACACAAACCGTAGCAGAGAAAATTATTCCTGAAAAAAACCGATACATCAGTTTGAAACTAACTGAGATCTAAGCACAAAAATACAAATGCTTCGGTGTTTTTTCTAAACTTTACAAACGAAAATCAATTTGTTTTTAGCTCTTGGACAACAGACAGGAATGACATGGGTATCAAAAGAAAGGGCTTGACTAGCAGAATATAAGACACTATAAAAAGATTTAAAGCCCAAGATGGCCGCCACTAAAAAATTAGCGTACAATTAATTTAAAAATCTAGTAATTCAGAATGTATCCACTTCAACACCCTAAATAAATATTGGTATTAAACGAATGCAGTAACCATTGAGAAGGTTAATAAAATGACGGAAACATTAAAGCAAAAAGGCATATAACATTAAATCTAAGCTAAGCTACGATGTAATCACTATACCTATATACATGACGGTGAAGGGTATTTTCCGAATCGGCACGACCGAACTGTATTTTCTACTGCTGAAATAGTAAACAGTATAGAGGACAACCTTTGTTGCACTTTTGTTGGCAAACAAATTTAGTACATTCATCTGTAAAATAAGGTGAGCGAATGAAGTTTGCACTGCTCACAAAATTCAATAAAATTTTTTATACAAAAATTTATTGCTGCTTCTCTTTTTATTGTTAGTTTCAGAGTATGTCGTAAGTATGTATAATAAGTATAAGGATTAAGTTGGCAGATCTGCAAATTTTATTACTTGTTTTCAGTTAAATTTACAATTTTATCATAAACAGAAAAACGTTAATTTTAAGGTCGACACAATCGGAGCAACAATTTTTCCATGGACAGATAAACATTAGTTTTACGGTCGACACAATCTGATCAACTATTTCGCACCACGTATAAATTAAATAATAACAAGCATTCGCAAAGACATCGTACAGTGCGTACCGAAGAAGCACTTGCTGCAAGAGCACAAAGTATTAAGAAGACTCACGAAGACTGGCGCTAAGTCTATCTACATTATGGACAACTTTATATAGAATTGACCTAGGATTTTACAGCAGACAACCCTAAACAAGAGCGACAGCATTTTTTTTAATCTGCTTAAAATTGTCATGCCCATACAATTTGTATGAAGCATCTTTTGAAGTTGGAAAATCCGATTTTGAAAAAGTTCTTTTTTAAGGTTTTTAATTCAGCGTTAGCGCCAAGCAGAACAAAATATAACGATTGTCGCTCTTTTTAAGATTTATCTCTAAGATCTACAAGTTGGGCCAAAAGAAATCAGCCTATTGGAAGATGCTCTTATTTTTGCAAATGGCGGCCAATGTCAAATCTTTTTTGACATTCGTGAACTAGACAGGTGTAGAATACAAGTGAATAAGCCATGGAGCGAAACCCTCCAGAATAATCGTCTCGAGGCCGCAGTGGACGGTTTTTCGACCAAAATCCTAATGAGCGATGAGGCTTTTTTCCACCTCAGCGGGTACGTGAACAAGAAAAACTATCGCTTCTGGGGTACCGAAAATCAACGAGTAATGCACAAGGAGCCATTACACCCGCTCAAAGTGACTGCATGGTGCGCGGTTCACACTGGAGGAGTCATCGGGCCATTTTTTTCCGAAGACGCTGCTGGTTAAATGACAACAGTGGATGGTGCGCGCTATAGGGCCATGTTAGCCGAGTTTTTTCTGCCACAATTGAATGAATTAGGACTGGAGGACATGTGGTTCCAACAAGACGAAGCAACAGCACACACTGCACGAGCCACAACCGATGTTCTAAAGGCGACGTTCCCGGTTCGCCTCATCTATCGTTTTGGCAATTAACATTGGCCCGCAAGATTGCCCGATTTAACCGTTCCAAATTATTTTTGTGGGGTTTTTTGAAGTCCTTTGATAACGTGAACAAGCCCGAGACCCTGAAAGCCCTCAAGGACAACATGCGAAAATCTGTCGCCCAAAGTTCTCGCCGAAGTGATGGAAAATGCCATGAAACGAGTCCATATAGGTTGTAGGTTTTAAAGGCAATCAATTGTGACGGTGCCCTTTTGGCCGATATCATCTTCTCGACTTGACCAATAAAAATTCTAAAGGTTCAAATAAACATAATCAAACAACAGAATCGAAGTTTTTCATTTATAAAAAAATGAGAGCCAAACAGTGTAACTCAAGCCGAAAACAAACTCGAAGTCAAGTGATGAGGCATAGTTTTGTCTTTACGGCAAAAAATTATCGCATTTTTCGTCACAGATCCACAGTGATCTACAAAAATGTCTATTCGGTCCTTTTATTTATATAAATAAGGTCGGCTAGAAGGTTTCTATTAACGAAGAGTGGTTCCTATTGTTTAGGGGTTCAACTGGATGAGATATGCACACCATTTACGCTAATTGGAGCAACTACACGACTTGGATTACTTTCTGCGCCACTCAGAGATCGTTTTGACATTCCTTTGCATCTTGAGTTCTACTCTTGTGAGGAGCTAGTCGATATTATAAAAAGAGTCGCAAGAGTTCTTTCTGCTGAAATTAAAGAGGGTGCTGAACGAGAAATTGCCTGCTGAAAAAAAGTTTTTTTTTCCAACAATACTGTGCCATATATAGAAGCGTTACATATTCGCCGCTGTATTACTCAAATTGGGCACGTTAATTGTAGACCGAGATCGTGCGATTTAAGATTTTTGGATTATTTGTTCTGGGGTTACGTTAAGACTTAAAAGATAATATTGCGAAACCATTACCGGCATATGTAGATCTATAAAAGCTTGAAAAATATAAAAACAGAAATGGCTTAAATTAAGCCCTCTATTAAAGCCAATTTTGTTTTTGCTACCCAATCCATTAATTAACCTCTTTTTGCACAACCTTTTCCAACTACCTTCGTAACACTATGATCCTCATGATGTTTATAATGATGTTGATAATAATGATGATGTTTAGCGAGTGGTGTCCTATCCTGATTTTGTGCGTGTCTTGTTTGTTGTTTTTGCTTATAGGTTTCTTGTTAGAGCTGTTGTTGTTGTGTGTGTGTGTTTCATTGTTTGTTTGTTAAGCTCTAACTCGATTCGATTGTGTTTAGCTGGTGAGAGTAGAAGTAATAGAGTTTAGTAAAGTTGGCCTTTTTGGCATTTGCAGTCTGTTTGTCTGTTTAACAGTCTGTCCATTCGCCAGAGATTATTCGTGCGTTGAGGCGACTTTTCTTTGTGTTGGTTTTGTTTGTCTGGCAACTGTCACGACAGCTTAACTAAAATGAATTGTACGCGAATTTGCACTCAACTTTTACCATAAACAGGTTTTAGATTTGCTGTGTCCCATCGCCTCTTGCATTTAAGTAGGTACATACTGCTTTTTTGAAATGTCCCCAAAAATATATAAGGAATATCCATTAGTTTGCTTGCTGGCCGCCTAAACGGAGAGTGAATACAAAACGAATTGTTGTTGTTGTTGTTGTATGTGTGTATGAAAAAAGTAGGAAAAGTCCGATCGTTATTTATTATTAAAATTTTGCTTTGAGCGCAAGGCAGGAGTCTTAAATGTTGTTGTTGTCTTTTTTTATTTTTTTTTTTGTTAATTTTTACGAGAATTTGTTATCGGGCCACAAACAACAAAACATTTTAACGACATTTTTTTATTTTTTTCTTCCTGCTCCAAAACATTTCTGGGAACATATCAAATTTCGGCAAATTTTTAATTTTAATCAGAAACAATTTCAATTCTTTAACGTAAATATTTACTTTGTTTATTTGTAGCTGCTGTTGTTGTTGTTATTCTTGTTTATGTATTTAGTTTTTGTTTCTCTTATTATTAAAATTGATTGGCAGAAATAAGTGGTTTCTTTGGAAGAAACGAAAAAACTGTTCTGTAATTTAGAGGAAGCGAAAGAAACAGAAATTAAAAATAAATGTTCTTCAATTAAAGTATTTGTAAGATTTTTATCGTTTTTGTTTCATTCAGGGAATAACTTGAAAAATCTGTTGCATGTTACTCAAAATACTTCACCTGTTAAAAGTATCTTGTTGCATTTGTAACAAGTTTGGCAAAACATTATTGTTTTAAAAATGTATTACAATTGATAAATAATTTTGTTTTTCCAATTTTTCGCTTGCAAAATTGTTTGTTTTCTTAATATGTTTATACCTACAAAGAATATGTGTAAAATGTTTAATTCTAAGAAGGGGTTTGCTTGTTAAAAGTACATTATAATACGATTTTATATAAAAAAAATATAAAAAAAAGTCTGTCGTAGGTATAATACCTACATATTTACAAAGCAAACGGAAAATGACATTTCTATGGTTTTTTGACAAATACTACAGCTGTGCCAAATCTTTCATTTTTTTTTTGTTTTGGTTGGTTGGTTATCGTGGTAGTTCGCTGCACGCCAACAGTCAAGTAGAGTCTATATGACTCCGTTTTGACAGGACCACATCACTCGTCAGCTCTTAATGTATCTCAGAATAAATCCAAGAGTAAGGGTTCTAGATCCACCCCGTGGCCGTGAGGTATCTCAGTAGATAATTCAGTCCATCCAGTACATGTTCGCCCGGAAATCTGTGTCTTTTAGCCGCCAGTGCAGGACATTCGCAGAGAAAGTGGAAAACCGATTCCTCCTTCTCTCTATCCAGACAGCTGTGACAATGGTCGTTTGATGGAAGTCCGAGTCGACTTGCATGTTTGCCTAACATCCAGTGACCCGTCAATACCGCCAGCAACCTCGATATGTCCCTCCGACTTAGACTGGTAAGTTGCAATGTACGTCGTGCATCAAAAGAGGGCCACGTAAGCCGTGCTACCTTACACGTGCTCAGCCCACGCCACCTGTCATTAGCCTTCCGCAGAAAGTGTCTGGAGATTCTGCTTTTAATAGTCCCAACTGCAATTGCGTTAGAGATATTCAAAGCAGATCCTCTCCTGGCTAGTTCATCAGCCCGTTCATTACCATAGTGGCCCTTATGCGCAGGAATCCAAACTAGAGTAACGTCAACCCGCTGACCAAGCCTCGACAGTTCCTTTCTACATTGGCCAACTAAATTAGACGTAGTAATGTACGACCTGAGTGATAAGAGTGCCGCCTGACTGTCGACAAATATACCAATACTCCCGTGGGTATTCCCGTCATTCAGTACCCTACATGCTTCCCTGATAGCGAGTATTTCCGCCTGAAATACGCTGCAATCATCCGGAAGGCGGAAGGAGAGTTCAATCTCCGGTCCATCAGAGGAGACACCAGATCCAACACCACATTCCATCCTAGAACCGTCAGTATAGATCCTGGTGTCAAAGCTCCCCATAAGGTGAGACCTTTTTGTTTAATCGTTCACTTTTAAATGACAGTACGGAAACATGCTATTTTTTAAGAATCCATGGAAAAGGAAAATCGCTTGTAAATATTGAAATAATGTAGATAAATTGAAAAATTTATTTATTAAATTGAATTCATTCACTTTTATCACTTTCTTTGTTTAACTTCGATGCGCTACTAAAATATTTTCGTAAATCTAGTCTTTCAATGAAAGTGGGCGTTGAAGTAGGCATGTCAATATAGTTTCTGCTAACAAATTTAACTCAGATATTTCAATATACAGTCCTTTATTCGTCCAAAATCTTTATTCTTAGAGAAATTATATGAATTTGATACAAAAGGGTTATATGGGAGGTGGGCGTGTCACATTTTTTTTTCGTTTGTACAAAGCCTTTGACCAAAAAGCAATGTTTGCGAAATTTCAAAATCATACATCTAGTTTTGTCAGTTGAATTACGTTTTAAATTTTGAATATACCGATCTATAACTCCTTTTCTGATGCATAGATTTTTAGCAATTTTCAGGGACAAATATAGTTTTTACTCACGAAATATACGTTCGAAATTTAATGGCTCTACGTTAATGCGTTTGGACACAATTGCATTTTATTCGATGTTGGAAGGACATGGATTTTTTGACTCACTCTTGCATTGCGAGCTATAACTCTCTTCCTAATATTCCGATTTAGCCCATTTTCAATACTAACCAGACCTTGTGTATAGGAAATATTCTGGGAAAGACAGACGGATGGACATAGATAGATCGTTATAAATTGAAACCAGGACACAGAAAATAAATGTTTTATGGAGTCTAAAATGGATATTTCGATGTGTTACAAACGGAATAACAAAATTAAAATTTTGAAAGAAGCGAAGCACCGTCAGCTCCGTATGTTCGTTTTGTTGTAAAAAAAGTGAAAGAAACTGGCATCCTCATCGATAAACCAAAGCGTGAAAAGCCAAAAACAGTGCGTACACCCACCCAAGATTATTGCTACTGTGGCAGAAAGTGTGCGTAAAGCGCCATCAACATCAATTCATCAATTTTCTTCCAAAATCCGTACGCAATTTTCGCACACATTCTGCAAGATTACCATGATTTTCCAAGTAATGTCGCAATATCTCCCAGCGTTGTTCGAGCGTATACACAACCATATTCGTTCAGCGGAAGGATAAAACTAATTGTCTGTCAAATCAGACATGAGCTAAAGCTGGATTCACCCATGGTGTAATTACATAAGGTGATAGCGTAAACCCCATACCTAAACAAGAGCGTTGAGCGTCAAGCGTTAGAGGTTTACATGTGTTTTGTTTTTGTTACAATAACAAAATACATGCAAAATTGCAACGCTTGACGCTCAACGCTCTTGTTTAAGTATGGGCCTAAAGGACAGCAATTTTTGTCTCTCTTTTTTTATGTATGAAGTTTGACAATTTCCGGAGTTGAAATAATTTTTTTAATTGTAGTTTGACATACTCCAGAGCACAAAAAAATAATCAGCTGGGCTGGCACCGCCACCTTGTATAATTACACCATGGATTCACCCATAAAATTTTAGTTCAAAACAAATTTGTTTTATATTGAGTTTGACGTTTTACTTTTGAGAGAGAGAGAGAGATATTATTTTGTTCAGAAAGTTTTTTCTTCAATTGGTTTAATTTTAATTCTTGTTCAGAAGAAACTGAATTGGGATGCCACTTTTTTTAATATTTACATGAAAATTGAATTTGGTTGCCACATCACACAGTGTCAGTACATCTATTATACAAAAATTGTTTTTGCCGAAAATTAACAATTAAAATGGAATTTAATGAAAACATTGCTCAAAAATTAATAGAAGAACTCAAAAAAACCAGGAAGAGAATGTTTGTATGACATGAGCAATAGTGCAAACAAAAATAATTATTTAAAACAGGGTTTATGGAATGAAATAGGAGCCGCCACTGGAATCGGTCGTAAGTACATTTTAGTTTATTTATACATTCATTTATTTACAAAAACGTAGCCATAGGGTCATAATCGGTCGCAATAATACCAATGTGTGAACTAAACCGTGTGATCTTCTTTCTTTTAAGATTTTTCTCACTGCGACTCTTTTTATTTTCGATTTTTTTTTTTATAAATTTCTTTTGCAAACAAATTGACTGCGCTTCAATTAAAAATAATAATTTTAGTTTTCTTCTATCCGACATTTTCTTCACATACATATATTTTAATGAAATAATTTACGTTTGTATTTATTTGTATAGTTTGCTAGCGGTGCTGCCACTTTGTACAACTGTTTGCATTTTTATTTTATTTGGCACCTTTGTTTTTCGGACAAATTTTCTTATATGGGTGAATCGTTCTGCAGAAAACACTCAGTAAAAAATGTTATTCTCCGGAAAAAATTTTGTTCAAAACAAATGGGTGAATTCGCCTTAAGTGTTACCATTCGTGAAATAAGCACTAGTTGAAAAAAAAACGTTAGATGGCGGAGCCTTTATAAAATATAAGTCATAATGGAAACTCCTTTAGGTTGTTTATTACACATTAATTGTTAGGTTTAAATAAATTGGTTTTCTTATCGAAAAACCACAATAAATTCAAACCCCTTAATTTTGTTTTTTTTTTAACTTCGTTAAGTCTAAATTTTTTTTACTTCGAAAATTCCTTTAATTCGTAAAAAAACAGTCGGTTCCTTCGACTAGAAATTATCGGAATTCCACTGTATTTAAATTAGTTATAATAATATGCCGCAAGTCATCATGTGCAGTTGGTGTAATTGAACATCTAATTGAATTTATTTTTATTGACATTTTTAATTTAGTAAAAAGTTGTTGTCGGAAAGTATACCCTTTTGCGTTTTGCTTTTTTGAAAATCTGCGATCAGAGATTGTTACTTCTAGAGCACTTTGTCAAGTTAACGGTTGCCTTTTAATTCAAATATCTGAAAAGAAATGACTCTGCTAGATAATATGTTATCGATAAACCTTTTTTCTGTTAACATGACAAATTCAACGTACCATACCTTAAGTGATCTTTTGGCAAAGCCTTTCAAATCATAAACAGCTTGGTAGAAGTACTGGAAAAGGCTGCGGCCTAATTTCCCATATAAACGCAGTGCCGCTGAATAAAACCATTTTAAAAAGAACAAACAAATAATTATTTTCCAAATGTTATTTAAGATTTTGTAGGGTTCTTTAACTAAAACTAATTGTTATTTTTTTTATTAAAAATAATAAATAAACTGCCTGTTCAACGATGTCGAAAGAAAACCCAAGCGAAATTTCAATCGCACAAATATATTGAAAACAACAACAAAAACTAAAGATTTGTTTTTTGTTTTCAACGTATTAGTACGAATGAAATTTCGCTTGGGTTTTCTTTTGACATCGTTGAACAGGCAGAAAATGTTTTTCATTTTTGCAAATGTAATCGATAGACCACTTTTTTGTTTCCTTTGCTGGCCAAAAATTATCTTTAAATCTTGTTATCAGTACAATCTGCATTCGCTTGCCGTATTGCAGACATGTAAATGCTAAAATTGTTAAGGTACGAAAGCGCAGCAAAATATGTCTTCTATACTGCTTATTAATTCAGCGGGTATAAAGAGGAATACAAGTTTATTTTAATAGCATTTTTTCATATTTTTCTCTTACTTGCTGCTGCCTTTCTCAGCAGTTCGTAAGAGGATGACATGATTTAGCTGCTTCTGATGGGCATACAATTACCGCTTAAAAGAGACTTACGAAGTGAAAATGTCGCATTTTAAATTATGCCTTCTATAGGGTGTTTTTTTAGACGTATAAAACTATAAATAGGTATAAGTGTAATACTATGTTCACACATGCGCGTTAATTGCCAATTTATAATATTATCGCAATTAAAGGCCTTATTGAACTCAATTCACCATACTAAAAATTATTTTTAAATTGAACAATATATACTTAATTGTTTGACTTATTGTCTAAAACTCGAAATACAACTCTTGAGAAGTATGTTCAGTGAAAAGAAAATTCTATAGATGACATTTCTAATGTCAAACAAATAAATATACAAAAAACAAAAATTAAGAAAATGGCAAATGTTTGATGAAAATTTTTAAAAAATGTTTAAATAAATTCAAATACTGTACTATATATATAAATGTAATTGTAAATACATATATTTTATGAACAGGAAAAACACAGAAGAGAAGGCATTATTTGATTTGGTATAAATACATCGTATTTTTACAGCTATCAAATGCTAATTGAGTAAGATAAATTGAGTATGTGTGAACACTTATTTTAATTGCTCAATCAACACTAAATTGAAACAATTAAAAATATCTGTCTGAACAGGGTATAAGACTGCCTGTCATACAAATGAAGTGTGTTTGAGTTTTTTCGGTATACTTTGCCAAATCATCATGACTGATTAAAGAGTTTCATTAAGTTAACGACGAAACATTCATATAAATCTAGCGGACCATCTATGTTCGGTAAATGGGTAAAAAATCAAAGGGATCATAGTTTTGTCACAAATCATCTTCAGCGATTAGGCTTATTTCTGACTTAATGGGCATGTAATAAGCCGAATTTACTCTTTAGACTTTGTTGGCGTTTACATGCCAAAGGCATTATCGACCTATTTGTCCGACCTATTTAAATTCGAAATTGGTGCCAACATTACCGTGAATGGTAAACGCTACAGGCAAACGATTTGTAATTTTTTATTCTTCATGTCCGTCCAAATCAATAGAGGAGAAATGGTTCCAAAAGGAAGGCAAACATACACAGAAAAAAATAAATATGAATTTCAATTACGAAATTAATACTATTAATTGATACTATTAATTAAATGAAAATTAATATTTTTAATTGAAAAAATATTGCGAAAAATATCAATCAAAAACAGTATTAAAAAATTAATAAAAATTTTCCTAATTTTTCAAAATGATTTTAATTAATTGAATCATGCCTATAATTTAAATTTGCGATTTATATAAGTAAATAAAGAATTTATTGTATCAGTTATTTATATTATTAAAAAACTGTTTTAAATAAAATTACCCAAAAAGATAATATTTTTGCTTAACATAAATTATAATTAATAATTACATTTAATTACTTATATACCAACTGCCATATTTATAAAAATTATTAAAGTCTTATTTCTATTGAAACTTAATTAATAAAACTCTTTTAAAGCTGTATTAAGTTTTATGAATTAGACTGTAATAATTTATTATAAGATGTAGGGTTCCACAAGTACACATGCTATGCCATGTCAAACGCCGGATTTCTGAAAATAATTGGTAGCATCAATAACCTAGACATAATGGAATATTTACCGGTAAACAAGCTTGATCAGAGTGTAGACTACTACTGACTGACTTACCTATTCAAATGAGAATCTTGAGCAATATACCAGAATACAAGAAATATTGGCTTTGGACACATCTAGAATGAAACTGAAACAATCTATCGATATATATAAAAGTGAAACTCTGTGTGTGTGTGTGTGTGTTAGCTATAGACTCCGAAACTGTAAAACCGATCGGGCTCAAACTTGGGTAAGTTGTTGTACACATACCAGGGAGTGTTTATGGGTGAAAAAAAGTGGGCGGAGCCACGCCCATACAAAATTAGTTATCAGTTTTAGCTACTTGCTCTTGACCGATTTTTCTGAAACTTTGCACACATATCGAGCTGTCATGACTAAATAATTTCGTGATAAGAAAAGTGGGCGGGGCCACGCCCCTAAAAAAGTTTTAATTTTGAGGTACTTGCACTGGACCGATTTTTCTGAAACTTTGCACACATATTGAGTTGTCATGACTATACAGTTTCGTATTTAGAAAAGTGGGCAGTGCCACGCCCATAAAAAAAGGTATCATTTTGAGGTACTTACACTGGACCGATTTTTCTGAAACTTTGCACACATATCGAGCTGTCATGACTAAATAATTTCGTTATTAGAAAAGTGTGCAGTGCCACGCCCATAAAAAAAAGGTATCATTTTGAGGTACTTGCACTGGACCGATTATTTTGAAACTTTGCACACATATTGAGCTGTTATGACTTTACAATTTCGTGATTAGAAAAGTGGGCAGGGCCACGCCCATAAAAAAATTATAATTTTTAGGTTTTTGCACTTGATATTCAATTAAATTCAGAATGCATTTCGATTCATTAAGGGGCGTAGCAACGCGCGCCGGGTTTGGCTAGTCTTCTATATATATAAAAGTGAAAATCTGTGTGTGTGTGTGTTAGCTATAGACTCCGAAACTGTAAAACCGATCGGACTCAAACTTTGGCAAGTTGTTGTACACATTCCAGGGAGTGTTTATGGGTGGAAAAAAGTGGGCGGGGCCACGCCCATAAAAAATTAGTTATAATATTTAGCTACTTGCACTCGACCGATTTTTCTTAAACTTTGCACACATATTGAGCTGTCATGACTTTATAATTTCGTGATAAAAAAAGTGGTCGGGCCCACGCCCATAAAAAAGTTATAATTTTGAGGTACTTGCACTGAACGGATTTTCCTGAAACTTTGTACACATATTAAGCTGTCATGACTTTAAAATTTCGTGATTAGAAAAGTGGACTGGGCAACGCCCATAAAAAAAAGTTGTAATTTTTAAAAAACTTGCACTGCACCAATTTTTCTAAATTTTTGCACACATATTGAGCTGTTATAACTATACAGTTTCGTAATTATAAAAGTGGGCAGTGCCCCGCCCATAAAAAAAATTATAATTTTGAGGTACCTGTAATGGACAGATTTTTCTAAAACTTTGCACACATATTGAGCCGTTATAACTTTACAGTTTTGTAATTAGAAAAGTGGGCAGTGCCACGCCCATAACAAAAATTTATAATTTTTAACTTCTTGCGCTTGACCGATTTTTCTGAAACTTTGCACACACATATTGAACTCTTATGATTATACAATTTCGTGATTAGAAAAGTGGGCAGTGCCACGCCCATAAGAAATAAGTTCTCATTTTGAGGTACTTGCACTAGATCGATTTTTCTAGAACTTTGCACACATATTGAGCTGTCACGACTATACAGTTTCGTGATTAGAAAAGTGGGCATTGCCACGCCTATTAAAAAAAGTTATACTTTTTGCACTTGATATTCAATTAAAATTCAGAATGCATTTTTATTCATTAAGGGGCGTAGCAACGCGCACCGGGCTTTTCTAGTTTATTATATTTAACACAATATACATATATTTATTATATGTATGTGTGCACCTACCAGAACTATCTCTTGTAGAATGTCCACTATTTTTTACTATTCTGCTCCTTGGATAACAAATATTAAATTTATCCTTCGAAAGCAAATTTTCAAAAAATGTCATATAAAATAAATTTTTTTTATTTTTTCAACTGACAGAAATCTCTATGTTTTTTGAAAATATTTTATATCAATTAAAAAAAATTAACTAAATTAAATGAAATTTTAATTAAAATTTAAAAACAAGTCAAAAAGTAAATTTAAAAAAATTTAAGGAATATTTTTTTCTGTGTAAGTGAAACCCTGACCTTGTTGCGCCAAACGTTTGGTGAAGTGGCCTCCTTATTAGTGTGATTTAACACCTTTAGGGCCATTATTACAATTGTGTGTTAGTAAAAGGTAGGATTTTGTCGGAGAAATAAACAGTTTACCATTATTGCAACTTTAATTGAACTTACCAGGTTAAATGAACTTGTCTTTAACTTACCGCTTACTTTAGATTAAAATGAGAATTTAATAATGGATAACCGTTCATCCGTCTGATAAAATCCTACCTTTAACTAATCCCTTGTTGTAATAATGGTCCTTAGACTAGTTTTTTTGGTTGTACGTCAATTATCTTGTCAATGCTGATAAACCAGCAGCGATCGATTATTTACAAACAAACATTTAACAATAATATCGGGTATGCTCAAGAATTTGGTGCTGAATTGGACCTACAGAATGGCGTTCATAATGCGCAGTCACGGGATCCTAAGCCAGAAATTATTTTTAAATGTTAATTGCCATTAGTTGTGAGAGCTAATAGAGCAAACATTTTCGTTGTTCCATTGAATTTGTTGTTTATTTAAAGCATGATCTATGCCTCTAAAATACACCCTGCTCTTCGAAGCAGATAAACACTAACTAAGCGATTCAAGAAGCGCTTTTTCAAAATAAAGTTTTTTGGTGGGTGTCCTTATGAAATAAAAACAATTCAACGTGTTTTATTGTTATAAAAACTGCTTTTAACTTTGTAAAGCTCTGCTTTTTAATATTGAGAATTTTAAAAAATTGCAGATAAAAAATTCTATTTAAAAAATATATTTTTTAATAATTGTTTCTTGGAGATGGATTTATAAAGTCTGCTATTATCTCGTATTTTCGTATTATTATAGTTATTAAATATTTAAAAAAATACAATAACTAGCAATATACAGCCATGTCACAGAACGCAATTTCGATCGAAAAAGTTTGCAATACCGAAAGTCGGTTCTTTTTGAAAACGAAAAACGAAAAATTTCTTCGGAATGAAACCATTTCAAATTTTCAAAATGGAATTGCTATTTTTAATGATTAAAAAAAATATATATTAATAAAACTAAGTAAAAACAAGTAAGACTGCTATATGAGGCCATGCCGAATCTTATATACCCTTCACAACGTGTAGTCATGCAATAACAGTAGTTTGTATCACCATTCATCTCATATGAAATACGTACATTCATATAAAAAACATACATATATAAAACATCCCACTGTAAAATTAAAAATTAACGTATGTATGTTAAAAAAAAAATAAAAAAAAAATAAAAAAAAATTTAAAAAAAATTTAAAAAAAAAAATAATTAAAATATAAATAATAAATATAAAACAAAAAAAAAAAAATAAAAAAAAATTAAAAAAAAATAATAAAAATATAAATAATATATTAAATAAAAAATATAAAAAATAAATTAAAAAAAAAATATAAAAAATAAAAAAAAAATTTTTTTTGGCTCAGCTGGGATTCGATCCCACGTTTACTTCAACCAATATACAAGTTTGTATGTATGTATGTTGTTGTTGTAATGTTGTTTTTGTGAAAAAAAAATCGAGGTGGTCGTGGGTTTTTGCTCATATCTCAGTTGTTTATGTACCGATGTTTCTGATTTTAAATACCGATCTACTCCCGAATATTTCTGATATTTTAATACCTCACCCGGGTCCAAGCGTTTTCGGGGGGCTTCAAAAAGTTGATTTCAACATATACACGGACAGACGGACAGACTGACAGGTCTTAATCGACTCCCCTATTCATAAGCTTTCAGAAAATATATACTTTATGGGGTCGGAAATGAAAATTGAAATTCACACGAAATGACAAACCTATACAGTATATCCTTTTTCACTGTGTGAAGGGTATAATAAAAGATCAGAAGGCATGTTTGATTATTACAATGATTTGTTAAGCATTTAGTTAATATTTATACATAAATATTTAAATTTTATAATTTTGTTAAAAAAAACAAAACAAACTATGTATCTTTCAATCGAGGTATTGCCACATTATTTTTTTGTGCAAACCACTTATTGTTTTGAACAAAAATGTATACAGTAGACCATATTAAAGTGGTGGCAACGCAAAGGATGAGAAAATCAAAATACAAAAAATCTTTTTACGTTACATTTAAGTTTAACAGAGATTTTAACATTTTTGAGAATTAACAAAATCGTTCGGAACCTAAAACAAAGTCTTTCGGAATCGCACATACGGAATGAAAACCATTCAGATCGGAATGTGTGACATGCCTGATAATTTCTAAATCATTATACAGAAAGAGTCAAGGCACATTTATTCATCAGGTAATCTTGTATCGTCAGCTGATTTTTTCTTCACTTATTTTAAATTTCAGCTGTCAAGGTCTATAGATAAAAAACAATTTTCTCTCCTCTCTCATTTATTTTAAATGTCAAACTTAATATATAAAAAATATAAATAAAAAAATTCTCTCCGAACTGCAATTACCTGATGAATTAATATGCCTTGGAAAGAGTATAGAAAATTATGACATTATAAGATGGGCCAAAATCAAAAATAATTTTTTATTTTAATTTTTAAACTTTGTTTTTAAAAACAAAATAAATCCCATGGTGACTTCTGGGCTACCCTGTATTATAATTCGACATTATATAAATAATAAAAAACCCTGTGAAGCCAACAATTATAATTTTCAATAATTTCTTTAATAAAAATTAAAAAAAAAAACGTTAGAAATTTATCTTAATTCTTTGTACGAGTTAGGTTTAAATTATTATATTGTGCCAGATAATGTTTAAAATGAAAAATGCGATTGTCTTTCTTTGACTTTTAAAAATTTATTTTAAAAATGTTTAAGAAATTAAAAAAAAAATCACTAAAAAAATTACTTCCTTCGAGCCGGATTTGAACCAGCGACCTATGGATTTCTATCGTTTGTTGATCATCTACAGTCCACCGCTCTACCAACTGAGCTATCGAAGGCACATAAACAAACAATTTCAACGCGTGTATATAAATAAAGTCTGTGTGTGTGTGTATGTATTTAAGCCAAATTGGCAGCAAGTATAAGAAAACTATTCAATGATATATATTTTTCTTGTTGTTTTTGTTGCCTTTTTCAGTGTGAAATAAAATACAGACAACGATTTTATTTATTACTCACTGAATGACTGACTGGCTGTTGATAGCAAGTGTCGGAAATATAATACAAAAGCCACGGCGACAATAACAACAACAACACTAACAGTATTAACAAAAGAAACGAGACAACATACATACATGCAACCATACATACATACATACATACATACATACATACATACAAACACGCATCCATACAAACATTGATAAGTACTAAAAAGTAAAATAAATTTTTATCAGTGTCATTCATCAATTACGATACATTATTTTAATATTGTTTTGTTGTTGTCATTGTTGTTGTGCCTATGTGCTCAACTAAAACGGCAGTCACGACAACAACAACAACAACAAATCAAACACACTTGTCGAATATTAAAGAAGAAATAAGTACAGAGTGGGTCAAAAGTAACCATAGGGCTTAAAAATTAAACATATTTTTTATGTATAATTTTGAATTTTTCTTCTACGGATTATAAAATATACGTAATGGAAATATTTTACACTTAGTATGGAAAATAATGTCCACCCGTTTTCAGCTTCGAAATCATGGGCTCGTTTTACAGCATTTTCTATAACATCTTTTTAAATTTGTGGCTGTAGCGCTCGAATGTCTGCAACAATATATGGGCCTTCAGTTCAAAGATTGTCTCAGGCTTGTTCACATACAATCGCTCCTTCAAATAACACAAACAAAATAGTTGGCTGCTGATAAATCTTGCAAATGCGGCGGCCAATTAATTGTTGAACTTTGAGAAATTATTCGCTTCACAAAAAAATTATTTAATAATTCTATTGTGTCTCGGGCAGTGTGGGCAGTCTCTCTTTATCCTGCTGAAACTAGGATTGCCATTTCTATTTAAAAAAAAGAGGACGCCAGCATAAAAAATGTAGGAAATTTGCCCAAAAAAAGAGGACACATTTAAAAAAAATTAAATTTGATAAAATCTACGACGCCGTTTAAAATACAAAAACCAAATTTGTTTTTACGAAAAAACTTTATTTACAAAAATACAAACTGAACATATCATTTTGATTTAATGGTTGAAAATAAAAACAACAAAAAAAAACAAAAAACAACAAAAATTCATTGCATTCATTATCGGGAATGTACACTTAAAAATTTTACATATATTTTTCAACACTTCCAATTTGAGCCAATATATTACCATCGCATCTCTTCAAATATTTGTAAAACTCTAGGCAATCCATATCAAAATTATATACCCTTACTATATTTTTTGTTCAAGACTTTCTTCTTTATATGGAAAACAAATTTTATGAGAAACACACAGCTGACAAGCAGACGCCTTTGCCGAACTTTTTTAAAATAAAAGACAAGTTAAAATAGGCCACTTTGATAAATAGCGACAATTAAGGATAATAAAACTAATTTTGTAATACAAAGAGAAGTTTTAAAATTGTACTTTTTCAAAACTAATTGTACGAGCATCTAAATCTTTTTTTTATACATTTTGTGACCTGTAATTTAAAGTTTAAATGCAAGAAAAAAACCGTCAGAGAAGGTGCAAAAAGCCGGAGAACCCCGGACATTTGCTAAAAAAGAAGTAGGACTGCCCCGGATGCCCTAAAAAAGAGGACGGTGTCCGGGGAAAAGAGGACGGATGGCAACCCTAGCTGAAATCAAATCTCAGGTCTGTTTTCTATCATAAACCGATGCCACTCTCAATCTACGTTTGTAGAATTTCCATCTTTATTTTTAAAGAAGTAAAGCACAATGATATTTTCAGATCTAAAGCCGGCACCATACTGTACGCCTAATTGGGTGCAATTAACGTTAATCAATGGCTCTTAGATTTTAGGAATCGCAGAACCTACAGGTCGGCTTACTAACAAGGCCGTTTAAATTTAAACTCAGATTTATAATAAATTGCATTTCATTTCTAGCCAAGTATTAAGAATTTCACTAAAAATGCTTCCCTTAATTGCACCTTTTAACAGAATGACTGTAAATCTTTTTTTAAATGCGCCATAATGATATAGTAGCCATTCCTAACTTAACAGAATGCCTTCTGGTAGATGTTTCTTTTGTTATGAATTGGTGACGATGAACCAAGCTACGAATAAGTGATTTAGAGTGCTGAATTCTGAAGTTAAAATGTCAACAATATGCTCTATGGGTTAAGACAGTTGCTTGTTGATTAAATACTAAAATTATATTATTATAGTTCTTTTATTTATTCTTATTCTCCAGGAGTTATTTATATACTGCCTGTTCAACGATGTCGAAAGAAAACGCAAGCGAAATTTCATTCGTACAAATACGTTGAAAACAAAAACAAATTTTTAGTTTTTGTTGTTGTTTTCAGTATATTTGTACGAATGAAATTTCGCTGGGTTTTCTTTCGACATCGTTGAACAGGCAGATAATCTGCAGAAAAAAAGAAAATATTTATTAATTTTTAAACCTCATGGGAACTTTCCCTCCACCCTTTATTTATTTATTTATTATTATTATTTAGTTAAAGAAAATACCTACAATAGAGCATAAAATTAAAGAAATAATCACTTCCTCAGCTTAAAGGCAAGACAATTTGGTAATAATTATGGGAGCAGTTTAAAATTCTAATATATAAAATTTTCGTGTCGTGAAATGGCTCGACCGATTTTCATAAAATTTTGTTTGCATATCGGATAGGTCTGAGAATCGGTCAACATCTATTTTTCATACCCTTAAAAGCCACGCCTTTTTTCACGCCCCCTCAGGTAGTCCAGACTGCTGGACCGATCTCTTTAAATTTTTACATAATATAACTAATACTCTGATATGGTTAATAGGATACTTTTTTTACCACTCCTACTTTAACGCCCACTTTTTTAATTATGTACTTAAATCGATATAGTTTTTAGTATTTTTCTTCTAATTGTACCCAATTTATAGTCTAGCCAATGCAGAAATAAATGTTTAAGAATCGGTCAACCATTATTTTCACTCTCCTAAATATTTAGGGTGACACAAGGGACAATTTATGCCTCACCTAAGTAACGTAACGTCTTAGATGAAATTTTAAACTAAGATAGATCTGCATGCCGTAGAACACATATTGTTAACGTTTTTTTTTAATGTAAAAAATATTTCCTCGAAATAATTTATATGGCAAAACAACATTTGCCGGGTCAGCTAATATATAAATAAATCTAACAGTTTTTATATATTTTAGAATGTGCAAGAAAATCTCCAAATTTAACAGGTTGTTAGAAAACTTTTAGAAATCATATTTTCAACTTAGTTATTTAGATTTGATTACAAATTTAATAACGTTTCATCAATTGTTTGTCATTAAAAAAAAACAGTAGACAGTTGTCCGAGGCCTTCGGCCATGGACTGTCCCTGCAGGCTGTGTCAGAGACACGACCATTAAGTTAAACGTTGAATACGCCATCCGATAAGACAGAAAACATATACATATAACAATAAATGATAAATAATATAAGCAAATAAATTTATTTATTTGATAGTTACTTTTGATAATATGCATAAGCTTAATATTTATTTTCTTGTATTTCGTGTTGGTGCCATTTTGATTAGTAGTTTTTAATTTAATTTACTAAACGTCAACAGCATCAAGCAGCATTGTTATTTTGCTTACTTGGCAGCACTTTCATTTAACATAAAAATTTAATTAATTAATTAATTTTTTCATATATTTTTTATAATTATATATCCATGTTAAATTCAAATTCACATTTAACATTTTGTTTCACTTAAATACATAAGTAAATATACGAAATTTCAATATTTCATCAATCAAAACAACAGCCGAAGGTTTGTGTCCACACTGAAACAGCAGCATAGTTTGTGTTCACGCTACAAACTCAAACACTCAACCAAACACCACACATATGTTTGAGTGTATGTGTTTAAACAATTTTCATTTGAGAAATTTAAATATTAGGAAGATATCAACCAATATGAAATGTACATCAAACGAAAGATAACATCTTCCTTTAGTACAAAAAAATTTTTAAAAAAAGTTATCTCGTCGTTTCCTATTAATCAATGAAATAAAGATTACAACAATAACAATCTGACATGACTCCCTATACTGTAAGGTAAGACGTATTCTACGCCAAAAAAGTTATAGAAAAGTCTTTTCACTAATTTATATACGAAGTATGCTAATAACAAAAACGACATTAGTTTTGATTTTCACTGTAAACATACGTACATATGAACAGTTGTTTGTCAGGTGTCTGTGTGTATTTTTGTAGGCATGAAGATATGTTTAAATTAAAGTGTGTTTTTTAACACATAAATGTATGCAACAAAAACAAACTTCTAAATATGTATGTATGTATGGGCATACGTATCTATGCATGTAGTTCGTACTTATGTAGATGCTTATGTAAATAAATACATATCTACGTTAGCTGTTTCCAAATAACAACAATAAGAATCGTAATATATATTATAATTCAAACAAAAAAAAAAAACTTTAAAACATTTTGAATACTTAAGATATTCATCACAGCAACAACTATGTACATCGAATGGCAAAAAAAAATCATTAAAATAAAAATTCAAGAAATGCTGGTAATAGCGTGAGCATCTTCTACTTTTTAACTAAACTGATGATGATAATAATTACGACAACGATGATGATAATGGTAATGATGATTGTAAAAAACAGCTTCAACAAAAACTAACTAGAACTAAGGCAACAGCTTAGATAGACATACACAGTCAACCTTACTATGAATTTAGCTAAACATACATCTGAATGTACATATGTATGTGAGTATATATAAAAATATACATGACGTTTAAAAAAACGAAATAAAAATAAAACTGAAAAAGTAAAAAATGTTTACACTCAAAAATTATTGTTGGTAAATTTGGAACTTTTTTAGAATACACATCTGCGTACGTTGCTGGGTTGTGCAGAAGAAGTAGATCTTTTGGGTGTTAATATTTCTATGTTATCGTACATGCCGTGAATAAAAGATACGAACATAGTTAGCTTATCTTGGAACCTTCTCACGGTGGGGACTAACTGGTCTTTACCCATTTTACGCTGTCAAAATAAAAACATATGTACTTATTTTAATCTCTATAATCTCTATCTTCAGCTTAGTAACGCATATGGACCTGAAGAAAGGAACCTTATGTGCATGATTAAAACATCTGTCAATCTGATATCGAGAGTCCTAAGAACTTAGGTTAGGTTTAGGTTGGATTGAAAAGGAGGGGCACTAAAGGCCCAAACCCACGACAGGTATACACTTATGCCCAATTGGCTTGCTGTGCGCTCCATATGAATAGAATAGTTAGAATAGAAGAGAAAGAGAAGCAGACCAGTCGGGAGTCTCTGGCGGGAATCGAACGCGCAACCCCCAAACTAGCAGACCAGCACATTACTGACTAGTCCACCGGGGCACAACTTAGTTTACTACTTGTTCGCTAAATGCTAAGCTTTCGGGAGTAAAAGTGGTGGCTATAGCTTCGACCCAAATCAAGGGCAAAAAAGTAATGTTCGCTGTAGTGATACATTACAGCACGAGCTGTCAATTGTATTGCTAGAGTTTAGGTAGTCATCTTCAGAGCACAATGGAGTCTAAATTTCTTTATAGTGGCATTCCATTTATCTTTCCAAATTATGCTAGCACTTTTTATCAAACTACCTTGCAAAGAGGTCGCACTATCAGCTGGTGTTTCGGCTTTCACTAACTTCGGCATTTGTGCAGTAAACAGTTGAAAAATAGCTGTCGTCAAGCCAGTTAAGGCGACATCCCTCAAGAGCGCGGAATGCTAAGGATAAATCTTTTCTTTTTTTTAATAATCATCAGTCCATTTGGGTTCAACATAAACTCGGGTTTTAGGATTTTAAATACTGTTCACGTGTCAAACAAGATAAGTTCTTCCCAGTTTCATTTAAAAACGTGTCTTAGAATTCCTCGTTAATGTTCGTCTCAAATTGTTTATTTAAAACTAGATAAAATATAGTTGCTACACAACAATGTAACTGCAGAAAATTTTTCTATAAACATTTTGAAGGATATGTTTTGGGGGTTTCAAAGAAGTTATGTCGTTGTACAAACATTCTAAAAACTCTGTAAGCTCTCAAAGAGAATATATTCGATAAAGTTACTAGCACTTACCGTTTAAAGCTTGCGCTGTAAAAATTTAGAATTCTATAAAACCTAATTAATAAACTTGAATTAAAACCGTAGGAAATATTGGTCTCCCATTTATCAATTATAAATTTCAAACTTAAAAACTGCATATTAAAAGCTTTCTGTAGTTTTGTTTTAAACTTCTTTGAATTATTTTTTTCAATTGCCAAACTTATTATTTATTAAATTTATTATCTATAGATTATAAATGTAACTTATCGCTTAAAAAATTTTTTGCTTTAAGCGCTCGATACTGTTTACTTGTCACACTTGTTTAAATGATGATGATATTTAGCGACGCTGTGTTGTACAAGATATTTTCCTGAGTCCTTAAGTCTGAAGATATCAATACCGTTATTAACAAATATTTTATGACAATTCTTAGTGGCAAGTTAGGCTTCAAACATAATGTCCAAGAATAAGTAAAGAAGACTTAAGTTTCCCTTTATGAATAGATGAGTGTTATTTTTATTTATTTAGGACATTTACACCTAGTAGTTTTGAATGGCGATCTATATCAATATCTACACCGTTTTTTACTATTGCTTTTTTTTATTAATTTATTTTATTACTTTTCACTGTTTGGCAAGATTTCGCTTATGTAACAAAAGTACTCAGTCGAATGCAACCACCTTATAAATTCCTGGACGTTAGGCTAGAAGGATTGTTTAAATTGTTTTATTGAATTTTGGTTAATTTTTTTTCTTTTGTTTGATATCAACATCTTTAGTCTAGCATAAATGTTTCCAATCAAAATCATTTACTCTTTAAGGCCTAACTATAATATGCTTTTGCTGGCTTCAGCAAATGTGCGGATACATAAAATTAAATGTATGCAACTATATTGTACTTAAGAAACTTTTCGTCAAGTGTTATCTGCTTAAGCAAACTGCGAATCTGATCGTACTTTGCTTACGAAATTAGCTTTTCATTTGATATGTACACACTGTTGCATTATTTAGTACTTGTTTTTATAAATGTTATCATTTGTTTTTCAAATTAGTAAAACATTGCTTTAATTTTACACATTAAATAATAATTTTGTGACAATATCGATATATTTAGGAAATACAGAAATAAAACAGTTTTTGCAAAAGTACAAATATTTGCAACTAATCATAGTAAGTATTTAAGGCTAAAAAAGTACAATATATCCATCGACAAGTCTTCAAAAATTTTTTTAAGCATTTGACTGACTTCGTTGATTTTTGACAGTAGCTTAAGCCCACAAAAGCATAATATAGTAAGGCCTTTAGGTAGTAATTCAGAAACAAAAACTGCAGTTTCTGAAAAAAAAACAAAAAAATTATTTAATTTTTAATCTCTATGATGACTTTTATCTATCCTGTACTACCAGATTTTGATTAGATTTTGCTGAAATCTATTGACAATGTATAATTCGTTTTATGTGGGAAATCAACTAGATTATGTTTAAAATTTCCTATCTACTAGATTATGGTAATGTGTAAATGCACTACCAGAGATTTACCTATAATGTGTCTAACACTAGAGGCAAAGCATATTTATTCACCAGGTAAGAACAGTTTAGAGAGAAAGGGCCGTATTCATAAAGTATATTTTAGGTTTATTAAAGGCTTATTTGACAGATGTTGTAGAGAAACTTGTCAAATAAGCCCTCAATAAACCTAAAATATTTTTTATGAATACGGCCCTTTTTTATTTAAAGTATGGGATATAAAATTAATTAGTGAATAGAGAGAATTTTTTTTTAATGTATGGACTTTGACAGATGAAATTTAAAAGTAAAGAAAAAAAAAAAAATCATCTGACGAATTAAGATATGAATAGATTTGCCTTGCCCTGAATAGACGGCAACTTTTGACATTCAAGAATATTGAGAACTCTGGCTAAAGATATTCGCATTGCTGTACACTAAATCACTTTTTTGGGTTTAAAAAATTAAATATGTGTGCGCCAATATTTCTTTTCAGTACCAGTACACTCTATAAATGTACTCCACTCTAGACTATTATTTTGCAAAACAGCAAAGAAGAAAAAAAAGTATTTGCCAACAAATATTGTATGTACGTGGAAAATGTAGAAGAAATAAACCCGAATACACAACTGAAATTGTACGTTTTGTATGGCGCAGAATCGTGTTGCATAAATCGTACACAGTTTTGACACCCAACCTCCCCACAACGAAAAGAAGGCCACAAAAATTTAATTTACTTGTGTAACACAACAGTGCTGAGCCAGACAAAATACTTTTTAGCGAGTACAATTTGTGAACAAAGAAATATATTTTTGCACAATCAAACTACACTCACATGTAGGGAGAGAATATCGACGAAATCGTATTGTAAATGAAAAATAAGATTTGTTATATTTTATTCGACCTTTTTACTATAAATTCCAAATTAAATAATCAAGCTTGAGTTCTCGGTTTTTTGTAAACAAAAAATGTTTAAATAGTACTTTTGTGTTGGAAAACACACAAAAATGTTCCCCCCTGAAAACCATTACCCAGCAATTGTTACAATTTTGAAAAGCAACGAACAGAACTGATTGATATCGTTTGTTCATACATATTCACCTACAAGTACGTCTCTTATGTCAGTCGACGACTCTTCAGTGCAGCGTTGTCAACTTTAAAATTTCAAAAAGCACCTAAACCCCTAAAAAAGCGCGTAATTTTCATAAAAAATCACTGAGTTTAAAATGTGTACAAATTTAACTTTACATTTGCTAATATAATCATTACTTAAAAAAAATTAAAGCTTTTAGATGCCAGTTGCCCCCTAAAATAAATTATTTTACAAATGGCAATAAGACTGGAGTTTTGATTGATATCGATAATCGAAATACAAGTCTAAAGATATTCTGTTCTTTATATTATTAGGCCAAAACATCCAAATGTACTATCAATGCAAATATTAACCTTATCAGGGTGTCAATTTGTGCTCTAAAAAATTTTAAAATGAAAAGTATTTGCATATTAATTTCTCTTTTTTTATTGTCACCAAGGTTTGATCAACTTGAAACTTTACTTACAAAATAAATTCTCGTAACAATTTCATTTTATAAAAAGTACGTGGTTTATGTCTTATAAACCATACAGGATATCAACAAACCAGTATCGGAAATAAGTTACAATTAATAATAAACAAGCAAAACACTCAAATAACAGAAACATTGTATACTATCAATCCTTATAATCTTCTTAATTATTAGTTTTAGTATCATAAGCTGAAAGTATTATCAACATAATATCATTTTACAATGAGTAAATATTTTTTAGCTTTGTTAAGATACAAAATACGTAAGGGTAATTAAAGATATTTACCCTTACAAAAATTGTTTTCAATTAAAAAAATTATTTTCATATTTAGTATTTGGTGTCACCGAAATAATAATAAAAGCACTAAAAACTTAAAAAAAAAATCACCAAGCACTAACTCGCAATTTTTTCGCTTCCAAAATGTTAAAAATCACCAAAAACGGTGATAAAATCACCGAGTTGACAACGCTGCTTCAGTGTGTTTGGGCAACCAGACGAGATGGATACAGCAATTGTCTCTTGTAATTTATGTACAAATGGAGGCTACTGTATTTTGTGTGTTTGGAATAGTAACAAAAAAAAACACCTTAAACAACAACAACATCTTAAAGCAATGTACGTGTTGTAAATATTCATTCGTTAACTTCGCTCCACTCGCTGATTCAGTCAGACTGTCTGTCATTAATTTCATTCCTTTTCCAACTACATACGAGTATGTAGGTACTACGACAATTACTTTTGCTTCTACTTCACATGGTTGGGTATACGAGTGCCAGTACTAAATGTTTTGTACTGAAGTATTTCGAAAGACTGAATATTATTTTCTGTTGATTTTTTTTTTTATTTATTTTTCTTCTTTATTTGGAATTAAGGAATCGGGTGAGTGTGAGACAATTGTTTTTTTTTTTTGTTCACATTTATTATTGTGTTGTTGCTGCTGCTGAATTCAACGAATATTTCACAAATGAAATGACACTCCAATAAATTTGTCTTGTTTGCATTTTTAATTTTTATTTCTACTTAGATTTCATTTCATTTATTGCACGAAATAAATCTCGATTTTGCAATAAAATTTCATACGAATCCAATTTGTTTACTTTTTTTGCTTCTGTTTTTATTTATTGAAAAAAAAAAAATTAACTTTTGTACTTAAAAAGACTTTAAGAAGAGATTTTCTTAAAGAAACTTTATTTCAATTCTCACCAATTTGTAGCCTAAGGTCAATATGTCAAATGGAAGTAAGAACATCGTTTTAATGGGGAATTTAATTTTAAATTAAATTATATTTGTCTTGTCTACACTGCCAGTAAGTAGACGAAGAAATTTTATGATTTTTCTTTATAAATTAAGGGGGAAATTCTTAAAGTTAAAGTTTTTAGAATTTAGTTAAACTTTATAACCTTTTTTCTCTCTTACTTTTCAAAAACAATTCAATGAAGACTACAAATAAAAAATATATTTTTTTCTTATAGAGAATTATGTATTTACTTTAATAAGTGCTATAAAGGCTTTTGCTATACTTTACACTGCTTTAGAAGAAAACATTTTTAATACTTTTTTTTTTATTCATTTATTATTTATAAGTAAGTATTCAAATCTTACATCTTGCACCAAAAATTTTTCATTTAAAGTTTTTATTTGTATTTGATGTTCATATCTCATCTATTTGCAGTTGTTCCACAGTGTCCTTGTTCTTCCTTAAGCGACTGTGGCCACAATAATTTAAGATGTTTCGGGCTAGTGGATTTGTGTGGGATCCAAGTTTCCTTAAATAAGTTGTCAGATGTTTTCCGATCTCAGTTTTGATCAATGGTACGTTTAGGTCTTTATGTATGTTTGAGTTTCTAATATACCAAGGGGCGGTTGTTATCATTCGTAGAATTTTGTTTTGGCGCCTTTGAATTTTTTTTTATGTTTGATGCTGAGGCAGTTTCCCATAACTGAATGCCATAACACCATATTGGTTTTAGTAGCGAGTTATATAGTAGAAGTTTACAATCCAAACTTAGGACGGAGTTTCTACCTATTAGCCAATATATTTGGGCAGCCTTCAACTTCATTTGGGTCAACTTAACATCTATATGGAATTTCCAGGTTAGGCGTCGATCAAGATGAATTCCGAGGTATTTTACATTGAAATGTTGGGGTACCACTTGGTTATTGGATACGTACGGGAGGGCGATGGTCCCTGCGTAAAGTAAATGTCACATGAGAACATTTCTGTTCATACACTTTGATTCACCATTGATTTAACCATTTTTCCACTTGGAATATATGATTCTGCAAGAGTCTGGATGCTTAATGGGAGTTTTCGTGGAAGATAAGAAAAGCAGTGTCATCAGCGAATTGCAAGGTGTGGGTATAATCGCTTCTTGGCATGTCCGCAGTGTACAGTAAATATGAAAACGGTCCTAATATGTTACCTTGGGTAACCCCGGCTTTAATTGGTTGAGGAATACTTAAGAAGTCACCTTGTTTGATGATAAAATTTCTATCAGTATTGTAGCTTTCCAGTAACTTATGAGTGTTTACAGGTAAATTTTGCCTTAATTTACATATTAGGCCCTTATGCCATACTTTGCCAAATGCTTGAGGCTCGTCAATAAAAAGCGCAGAACAATATTTCCTTTCCTCAAACGCTTTTCTTACGACTTGCACTAAACTATGCGTTTGTTCTATTGGTGGTTAGGAATGCATCCGCACTCACTTATTATCGTTATCAACTTTGACATCAGCAGTCTCTTGAAAAGTTTTGACACCACTGGTAATAGACTAATAGGCCTATATGATTGAACTTTGGTGAGGTCTTTTCCTGGCTTAGGTATTATGGTGACTAGAGCCACCTTCCAATTTGGGGGGTAGTATTCGAGGCGTAAAAAAAAGAAAAGGAAAAGACAAGTTTAGAAATTAATACTATCCCAGCAAAAACTAGGTAATGACTTGCTCTTACTGAACAACATACTTTTCAATGACTATTACATATCGTTTGTCTTACGAAAAAGTGTTTTAGTAATGACTTGATTTATATTAATATTCATAAGAGCTTTTTTTTAGACATTGGCTTAGATACACACACAATACAATTTCTTGTTGCAAAATTTGCTAGAAGTTATTCAAATACATAACTTTTTATAATTCCCATTTAGTTTAGCACGCTTAGGGTATATGTAAGTAATAATGATTTTGACAATAGATTGCGGCAAAGGATTTCATTAAAAAGGTGATGACTTAAAAATTTTCACTGATTTTTAAATTTCAAATTAATGGCATCGCAAAATAATCAAACCGAATTTTCGTCCTTAAAACAACCGAACGACTTCTGTAATACTACATTTACACCTGAGCGAAATCTAGTAGATTTGATTTAAAATCTTTATTAAAATCTATACCGTTTATACCAGTGTTTATTGACATTTTGGAAGATTTCGTTGTCAAAACAATATACTTATTTACAAGGTGGTCTGAGAGGCTCTCTATGCTCTACTTCTCCAAAATTCAAACTCCATATAAAAAAAAAACGTAAACAATAAAGTACTTATATATTATGATTGAATTTTTTTGTGTGCAGCGTAGTATATTTTATTACAATTTAATAAAAACCACAATTGCATCACGAAGTAGTACCAGATTTTAAGTAGATTCTGCCAAAATCTAGTGGCGAAGTAGATTTCGTTTTGAATGGGAAATCTGGTAGAAAAGCACAAGATTTCGCTCAAAATCCCCTAAGTACTAGATTTTGTTTAGGTGTAAATGTAGTATTAGTCCATAATATTATTTGGGTTATTAAAATCAAGTACTTATTAAAAGCTATAAAAGTAAGTACTTATTTAAGTCCCTGTTTATAAGCGACCGTAATAAGTACTTATACGAGTTCCTTTTTGTAAGCAAGCGTGGTAAGTACTGTCTCCAATGACATCGCCGTGTTAAAATAGTGGGTTTTGATGCCAAATTGTAAGTAGTAAAGAACATTTTTTAGTACATTCAACTCATTATATTGTAATGAGAACTTTTGCTGGGTATGATTCTCTAATTCTAATTCCATTATTTAATTGTAACATAAATAGTAGTTTCAAATTACATGTGAGTGTACCGGTAAATAGAGCTGATGATAAAATCGTAGTTGGTTTCGAAAATGCATTTAACTCGGCTAACATTGGAATAATTTTTAAAATGTTTTGGTTTAAATATTCTTGGGCCCATTGTTACAACTTGCCGACAAAGTTAATGTTAATCAAAGGTAACGTTTGTTAACGTGAGCAATAAACTGACCATTAAGTATTTTTCGTTATTACAACCTGCCTGTAAAATAAATTGTATTGTAATAGTATGGCAGTACCAAAGCAAATGCTGAACAAATTTATTAGTTCTTTAAAACCAAAGTGGCAACGACAAACAAATAGTAAACAATTCCCTTATACGGTAGAAAATATGGTAACTTTTAATTATAAACCTAACGGTTAAAGTTAAAGGTAGAATGATTTTTCCTTTAACTTATCGGACTCTTTTAGGTTAAAGTAAAGTTGTAATAACGAAAAACTAGTAATCTGTCCGATAACATCCTAACTTTAGTTATCGGTAAGTTATAATAATGGCCCTTAAAATGTTTACAATTTTATTTAACTTAGAAACTGTTTTAACCAGCTAAAAAATAAAATAAATGAACTTGAGCCAGAATAAAAATGACTTACAATAAATCGAAAATATAAATTTCGAATAAATAAATATTAACATGTATGTATATAATTACAAAACTTATTTCAGTATTTTTACGTTTTATTCTTTTTTTTATAAATATTTTCTTTGAATCCTGTTTTAAATAGAATTATATTAAAAAAAAAGAATTTTTGTCTTAAATTGTTTTGTTTAAATTTATAATACTCTTCAGAAACTGGCATAGAAAATAAAAATACAAACGTTGCAACTTTTGTTTGGCTTATAAATTTATACAACAAAAGCGAGGGCACTGTTTGACGGTCAAGTTCTTATATCCTGTATGCGGCCGCAGTGTATCCCAGATAGGTGGTAAGGATCAGTTAGGATTTTCGGAACTGTCTTCTAACCAGAAACGTGATATTTTAGATGTTTACTTTTACTTTTTAAAATGGAATTTTGGCCGCGTAAATATTGAATTTTGAGCGGTGTGATTGGGCCTTACTTTTTTGAAGATAAGGACGAAATTGCAATGCATGTGAACGGCATTCGTTACAGGAATATGACAACGGAGTTGTTGTGGTTCTAGGCGATTTCAGTAAGATGTCGCCAAATGCCACACCGCGCAGGAAACAGTCTATTTATTGTAATAACGATCTTCAGAACTAAATTATCTAGAAATTCTAATGAGAACTCGTCACCAAGATCATGTGTTTAATGTCGTTGTTTAAAATTGTTTAATATATTATACAATTTTAAAATATATCCTTCAGAAATGTTTATAAATGGATAAGAGTGCAAGGATTGTAATTTTATGGAAAATAGTTTGTAGGGATTTAAAACGTACAATTAACAAATTGACTGAAGAGCAATTTGTTGCAGGGAAAGCTTGTCGGTAATAAGACAACAGGAGGGGATGCCTGATCTTCTAATAATTAAATATGAACAACAAGGGATTTGTTTCAAACAACTTACATTCTTTTATTAAATACTTATATGTGTGCAAAAGTGGAGAGATACCTTTGATGAGCCCTTTGGTTGAACGTCTGGCCTGGTTGAACGTTGAAAAGTTTATAAACCAATGAATAAATTTCATAAACTTGGCGCTTTCGACGAAAAGACTCGTTATTTATAACTCGTTACAAATATAAAGAATATGACATGCTGAGATGAGAATATTGATCATAATTTATACAAATTCAAATATTTAAATGATATACAATAAGAGAGAAGATACAAAAAAAAAGAATACATACAAATTAAATTTAAATTCTAGGGTACAAAAGTATTTACACCGCTTTCAATATACTGGGCTCCTTGGCCAGAATGGTCAACTTAACTAGATGAGTGCTCCCATAAGGATGCGTTTTGGGTTTGTAGCGCCTGCAGTTTCCGAACGTGTGGCACGGTTAGTCCTTCTGCGCTGAGAGAGACGAGGATTGGTGTTGCCTTCTTTTTCTAAGCGAGTGGAAGGTTTGATCCTTCTGCGCTGATAGGTGCGGCACGGACCGAGACGATCGTGTACTCGTGACCTTCGTGGAGAAACGGTAGAGAGAAGTTGGCCTGGAATTACGAGGGGTGACCTGATCATTCAACTCGTGCTCTTGGCCGGACTCTGATGGGCTGGTCGAGCAGGGTGTGGTGTGCCCAACCACACTTTTGGCACACATCGGCCGAGGTACAGTCCTCCGTTCTATGTGACCTGGCTAGGCAATTTAGGCAATACTGGAGCTGACGAACCTTCTGTTGGCGGCCTTTAATGGCCATCGCTAAGAACCGCTTACAAAACCAAAGTAGAGGATACCTGTAGCAGATGAGACATTGATGAATGCTTACTGCTATGCGAGACCTGCAAATAAGAATTATTTTTAGAAATTAAGTCACTAGTGGCTAATATACTGATGTGTGTATACGTGCAAATAGAATGATATAAATGTGTTTATGGGTGTAGATATTAGAAATGGGATAGAACTGTCAGGGTAATAGTCTAGGTATTTCTATTCATTAACTCCATTTAGGAGAATTTACGTGGTCAATCAATTTTTCTATGGGGATTTGTGATATCTCGGCTTCATGCGAATGAATTCGAAACTATTTCTGAACTTAAATCCAAGATCAAACGCGTCATCGGTGAAATACCGCCACACTTCGCTGAAAAAATCATGGGAAATTTCACGAAAAGATTAACGGCTCTTCATTAGAGCCGTGGGCGCTATTTGACGGATATTTTATTTCATACTTAGTCCAAATATGTCTTCTTTACAATTCAATAAAAGAATCACAACTGTTCCAAAAAATACGTGTCTTTATTAAAAATGAAAAAAATTACACACGCATCTTCATTCTCGTTCAAACCCTCTTAATTCTTTCGAAGAAAACTGCTGAGTCTTGTCTCAATTACATTAAAAAATACTTGTAATAAAACCAAGGAATGTATGTATGTATATCACAATCATGCACGCCGCCAGTTAAAAACTTTTTTCCTGTCACTCTTTTTAGCACAGCTTCACCATTATTGCTTCTTTCGACAAAAAAAAAAAAGAAAAAAACTTCATCATTCATTATACAAGTGAAAAGGGGATGAATGTAAGTAACATGATCGCCATATGTTCGGGGTGTGTTTTGACACATTCGATTGGCGTTGCATCAAAACCTAGTGCCTTAACGTTTTTTTTTTTAATTCTTGATTGTTGTAGATATTTTCGTTGATGCTAACAGCATAAGTTTGCTGATTTGGCTAGAGTTGAAAGTGTTTTTTGTTATAATGGGTGAGTTTTTGAACGTTTGATTTTGAAAATTAAAATAAAATCAAACAATTGTTCATGCTAAACAACCTTTCAAATCGACTTATTGCCAAATAATTTTCATCTCTCAAGCTTTTCTTATCTTCGCTGTCTATTAAAAAAATATGTTGAAAAAAAACTAAAGAAAATTTCTTTAAATTTTTACAATAAAAATCTCAACATTGACCTGACCACCCAAAAACAATAAACAAAAAGAATGAAAAAAATGCCTGCATGTCTGCTTTGAGATGTTAGTTTGTTTCCCCAGAAACTATTTATTTAATGTGAGTGGGGCACTTTAGCTTCAATTTTAGTGCAATTTATAGTTTGGCAACATCTGTGGTTTATTTTCAGTTGTTTTTTATTTTTATTTTTTCCTGCATTTAGCAGATTTTATTAGTTTTTTTTTTGTATAAACTTTATACAATTACGAATAGAGTTTTGGCTTTCAGCAACTTTAATGGGGCACAAACGAGAAAAAGGAAAAACATGTACAAGAAACAAAATACGAAAATCATGAAAATCATTTTATCGTTTTAGGGCTGGTTTCAATTTCAGTTTCAATTTGAACTGCAATTTCCATTACAATTGCTTTTATTTTATATTTTTTTTTGCTGTGTTTTTGGCCCATACACGCGTATCGGAACAATGATTTAAACCACAGACTGTGTCCAATTAAATTATTCAAGCGTTTATGGAGAGATAAAGAAAACATTCGTTCGTTCGTTCGTTCATTTGGTTTGAAAATAATATAGAATTAAATAAATTTGCAAGCTTGTTGAACATTTTTTTTTTCGTTTTCGGTTTTTTTTTTGTTTCAAACTGCAACAGCAGCAGCAACAACCACTAGTTACATTTACTGCACCTTTTTCCTCTTGCTGTTGGTTTTGTACGATTTCGTTGTTGTTATTGCTGTTGTTGCTGTTGTACTTCCTTGTAAAAATGTTTTACATGGTTGAAAATTGTTTAAAGTCAATTTAAATTAAAAGCTTAAACTTGAGGTTCTTTAATTACTTATGCACCTTCCAATACATTTTCGCCTTAAACGCTCTACGAGTTTCGCTATTTTGAATGGTTGTTGCTGTTATTGTTGTACATTTAAGACTTGAGATAACGACCTCATAAGATCTCCAACTGTTGATTAAGCAAGCAACAGTGTCGCCCGTCCGCTTTAAGAACATTATTTTACTGTCTTTAAATTCTTTAATAAAACTTTTTGTTTTGTGCACAGAAAATTATTCGTGCTTAAAATGCAAATCACTGTTGCAGTGTTGGAAGTTTGGGTTTTAAGATCCTTTAGTCTCGCGTCAAACTAAAATGGTTCTTAGTTCTGCTCAAAACAAGCAAGAAAATATAAAAATTATTTATATGTATTTTAAATACGTTTTAAATGGAAAGTAAAATAAAATAAAAATAAACTAAATAACTTTATAGTGTATTTTTAAAAACTTGCCAATACCAATTCCACAAAAGACAAAGTTTACACTCTCTTCTACAACTGCTGCAGCTGCTGCTGTTTGCACTGTTACTAATCCAAAGTCTACTACCACTATAAAGTTTAATATTTTAAAATTTAATATTAAATTTTCTTTCCTCAAAGTGGGTTTAAATTTAAGGGGAAAGTGTAGAAGACAGCGTCTTAGCTTCGTGATCTTTAAGTTGTAGATCAATTCATGCTGTCTTCAATTGTTTTGTTGAGTACAAGAACACAAAGTCGTTAGTTAAATTATATTTAGTGAGTCAGCAGAGTGTCCTAAATGTCGTATTGTCATAATATTTCAACATCTTAAAAAAGTTTTAAAGTTTAACAATTAACAATATAAGAATTCTAATTCATTTTAAAAATTTTGGGAAATGACATTTTGATAATACGATACTTAGGACTCAGAGCAGCAAGCCGATTGAGAAATTACGGCGGCGGCTTAGTAGCAAAAATATCCGGCGACGGTGGCTAATTGCCTCTTCGCCAAGTCTTTTATCGGCTGAAAAAAATATTTGGCTCAGCCGAATTTGTAGTTATTTGTTTTTTTCTTTCTGTTATGGGAAAATAAAGGGTGGTTAAATTTTAAGTGCCGATGTTGATTTTGAATGAAACACAAATTATTTATGTTTGTGATAAAATTTGTAAGGGGCAGTTGAAATGCCAATATCGAATAGGCGTAGTAGATTAGAATGGAAGATTTCACTTATGATCTGCGACTACTCCACGCTTACAAAGTCTTACATGGACTTCCGCATTGAAAGGAGTTCGTTAAATGGGTGTTTGAACATAATCAAGTTGATGCGGATATTTCACTATAATTATACCCTTCACACAGTGAAAAAGGGTATATATAGGTTTGTCATTCCGTGTGAAATTTCTACAATTTTCATTTCCGACCCCATAAAGTATATATTTTCTGAAAGCTTATGAATAGGGGAGTCGATTAAGCCCTGACCGTCTGTCCGTCTGACCGTCTGTCCGTGTGTATGTTGAAATCAACTTTTTGAAGCCCCCCGACATAGGTTGGACCCGGGTAAGGTATTAAAATATCAGAAATATTCGGGAGTAGATCGGTATTGAAAATCAGAAACATCGGTACATAAACAACTGAGATATGAGCAAAAACCCACGACCACCTCGATTTTCTTTTCATAAAAACAACATTACAACAACAACATACATACATACAAACGTGTATACTGGTTAGAGAAAACGTGGCATCGAATCCCAGCTGAGGCAAAAAAATTTTTTTTTTAATTTTTTTAAAATTTTTTTTTTTTAATTTTTTTTTATTTTTTTTTTATTTTTTATTTAATATATTATATATATTTTTATTATTATTTTTTTTTATTTTTTTTTTTTATTTTTTTTTTATTTTTTTTTGTTTTATATATATTATATATGTATATAATAATTTTTTTTTTTTTAATTTTTTTTTTAAATTTTTTTTTTAAATTTTTTTTTTATTTTTTATATTTTTTTTGTTTTTTTTAACATACATACATGAATTTACTGTTATTGCATGACTACACGTTGTGAAGGGTATATAAGATTCGGCACGGCCGAATATAGCGCTTTTACTTGTTTTATTTTATTTATCACATTTTCATATTGATTTGTTAATCGTCGAAATTTCCGAATTTAAGATTCATAAACCTCTAATGTAATGGCCAAAAAATAAAATGCATCCACAACTTGTCACTTGATCTAGATTTTGGTCTGAAGGCATCATTTTGACAATTCTGTCACTAGGGCTCGCTGCAGGAACCTGATAACAGACTTGTTTGCCTTAATAAGATGATATTGATGTGGATGAAATGTGATTTTAACAAGATGGCAGTTGAACTGCTGAATGAGATATTTTTCTGGTCGTGTTTTAAGCCACATTTATGCAAAATGGTCAATGAAAATTGTATAAAAGAGTTTTTTTTTTTGCGACAGCAAAACAATGAAGGCCATAAACATATTTGGCGTTCTTTGGCCCCTTTCGCATTAGGCAACTATAATTGCGCAAGTCTTGTGTTTGTTGGTGTGAGAGGAAAGGTCGGTGTGAAAGGGACAGAATTGCAGAGATTTGAGTACAGACTGGCTTGTACTTGGCAATTCTGCTTCTGCTGTCATTCTTGTCTTGGAATATTTATTTGTTTTCGACATTGTCTTTTATTTCTTCTTCGGTGTGTTGTGTAATTTTGTGTGTGTGAAAATTTTATTTGTTTATAAGTGAACCAAATATTTAAAAATGATGAGAAATTGGAAGCGAGATGAAACAGAACAACTAAATCAATAAAACTTGCGCAACCAAGTTGCTCAATGTGAACATAAAAGCAAGTTCAAAAGAAAATAAATAAAAATTAAAATTATACTTGCGCAATTAAAGTTGCCTAATGCGAAAGGGGCCTTTATGTCTTAAATAAAATTAGAATAACCAAAAAAATTATTGAAAAAAATTAAATAGAAAAAAAAAATTACGAATGTAAAAAAATTTACGAAATGTCAAAAATTCCGTGTCCAAGCAAATAGCAGAACATTAATTTTTTTTGTTTCAATTGAAGCGAAAAATTTCTCCGCTAAGTGTAATAAAGCGTGATTTTTTAAGAGCTATAGGAAAGTTTAAAAAAAAACACATAAAATTCGGAAAAATTCATGAAATCTTTATTTGAATCGATAGTACGGTCCATATAATTTAATGTTTGAAGATTATTTCATGCAAATGTTGAGCGTGACTGCGCCTTAAATGGTCCATCCGCTAAGTTCAATTTTGGCATACTCTTTCCAACATTTCGGCCGGTGTCTCATGAATAAATGCTTCAATGTTGTCTTCCAATGCATCAATTGAAGCGGGCATGTGTGTATAGACATGAGCTTTAACATAGACCCACAAAAAATAGTCTAAAGGCGTTAAATCGCACGATCTAGGCGGCCAATTGACCGGTCCCGAACGTGACATAAAATGTTCACCGAACTCGCCTCTCAATAAGTCTATTGATAAGGGTGCTGTCTGGCATGTGGCACCGTCTTATTGAAACCACATGTCCGGCAAGTCAAGCTCTTGCATTTTGGGCAAAAAAAAGTTGGATATCATCTCAGGGTAGCGCTCACCATTCACAGTTACGTTACGATTTGCATCATTTTTGAAGAAGTACAGTCCAATGATGCCACCCATAACCCATAAACCGCACCAAACTGTGACTTTTTCTGGATGCATTGGTAGCTCTTGCAATGCTTCTGGCTGATCTTCACTCCAAAATCGACAATTCTGCTTATTAACGTACCCATTGAGCCAAAAATGAGCTTCGTCGCTGAACACAATTTTTCGCTAAGAAGCGCGCAATGAACTTTCTTAACAGAGCACGCATTTTGATAACAAAATTCAATAGTTTGCAAGCGTTGTTCGTTTGTAAGACGATTCATGGTTAAATTATAGACCAAACTGAAGATGTTTGACAGTGAAACAAAACACGAAACGTGCGTCAGCTGTTTAAACCAGTGTTGCCAAAAAGATAATAGCATCCTTGTACTAGATAACATTTGTTATCAGCTGCGTACAGACATAAACAAAGTTGCCTAAAAATTTTTTAAACCTGGGGCCGAATTACGGCATTTGAACGTGATGGAAATTTTAAAATTCTTATAAGAATCTCTATACCTAAAGCACAGCGAACTCGATCGTTCGAGTAAAATTTCGATCGATATCGAATGCCGTAATTCGGCCCCTGCATTTCAGGACGTTGTTTTACCCATACTTCTTGTGGCAGCCTGAAATTCACGTAAAATTGCGAACTGACCAACTATTAACTAGACAATAATGTGTTCCATATGTACACACACACATGTATGTTTGGACATTAAATTGCGATATTTGGGGTGTGACATTATTTCATACATTTAAATATACAATTTTGTATGCAGATATTAAGTAATTTCGTATTTGTAACTGGATCTAATTGTTTAACAACATTATTGATGATATGCATACAAAAAAACCATAAATAAACACAAACTTGCACTGCATAAAAATAACAATATCATCAGATTAACTACTTGTCTACAATTAGTAAAAGTCACATTATTTTACTTGTTATGCCTTCTACACACAAACATATTTGGTATTAAACCATAAACCATATGAAAAACTAATTGTGTTCATTTTAGCTTTTAATTATTTATTGATACTCTATTTAAGCTAATAACCCCATCAAAGAAATAAACAGTCAATAAACATTTACTCATAACAATTATACAAACATACTTTGTTGTACAACCCAGCAAAAAAACCAAAAAAAAAGAAAAATATTTTAAGAAGCAGTAAAAGCTAGTGAAAGCTCATTTTAGTATGAATTAAAGCTTGCAATATGATGCTCTCTCATAAAAACCATGAATTGTAAATGGGCAATTGCAAAAGTTTAATTTTTTTTTTTTTTTAATGTAAATTGACAAGTGAGGTATTTAAACACGAGCACTAATCCAAACCAAAAAAATTCAAGAATGAAACTTTCACTCTTTTCTATACACCAGAGGTCTCCAACTGTTGGACCGCGGTCTGGATCCAGATCGTAGACATATTTTATTACGACGTTGTGTTAACAATACAAAATATTTTACATTATGTGACAACAAATTCTTGAGAAATATTTTTGTCTCGACATCAACCTTTGGTGATGATCCGTTGCATAGGGAAACCTAACACAATCAATAGCAATATTCATTACCATATTCATTAAGGCCAGTTTAAATTATAATATTGGGTGTCCCAACTAGAACGCAATTTTTAAATTTGGCGCCATTCGAAGTGTCATTGTTTGACATTTGAACAATTGTTATTGTTTGCTAGTAGAAGGTACGAGGTTAGTAAAAATGGAGCGCTACACGAATGAACATTGTGAAATTATTTTACCAAAATGGTGAAAGTTTTGCGGCTACAGTTCGCAAATTGCGATCAATTTGGGGTCACAATAATGCTCCAAAAGAGTCAACTGTAAAGAGATTAATGGATAAATTTGCCGAAACTGGGTCTGTTAGTGATGTAAAGACAACCACGCGCCTTCGACCAGGTCGATCGACCGAAAATGCCGCAGCTGTACGTGATGATGTCGCTCAAACTCCATCCACCTCAATTCGACACCGAGCTCAGCAAATTGGTGTCTCCAAATCCACTATGCAGCGAATTTTGACGAAAGATTTGCATCTTCATGCATACAAACTTCAATTGACTCAGGAACTGAAGCCAGCATGTCATACAGCCAGAGAAACAGTTCAATTGCTGCATCAGTCATTTCCCGGTAGTGTTATTTCGCGGTTTAGAGACCAGAATTGGCCGCCTAGATTGTGTGATTTAACACCTTTAGATTTTTTTCTTTGGGGTTTTTTGAAGTCGATGGTTTACGCGAATAAGCCGACGACGACTCAAGCCTCAAAAGAGGAAATTGGACGCTGCATTAATGAAATACCGCAGCATTTATGCAAAAAGGTCATTGAAAATTTCATTAAAAGATCGCGTGTGTGCCAGCAAAGCCGCGGCGGCCATCTGCACGATATATTGTTCCATACATAACCTCATTCTGTCTACTTTACGATATAATAAAGTTTCACGATTTTTTTTTCTAAATATCTGTGTTTTATTTAAAATTTAAAATAAAAATTGCGTTCTAGTTGGGACACCCGATACAAGTCGTACGACATGTCAAAAATTTGTGTAGAATGAACAAAGTAGAATAGTGTAAAAGCAAATTGTATTCAGTAAAAGCAAAAATGAGAGAAAATACGGATAAAAATTTGACAAACGGACCGTATTTTTTCATTTTTTAAATCGTTTTAAAAAATGGAGCATTTCATTAGGTCAGAGGTGTATTTCTATGTAGTCATGGGCAAACACATTAAGGGTGTGCTAGCAGTTCTACAACAATTACAAAAACAACATGTATAGTTTTGATTGTGGTAAACAGAGTAGAAGAAAATGGTTTGTTATTTCTGTAGTTTTTGTAGAACTACAAACACCATAATACTACATTTACACCTGAGCGAAATCTAGTAGATTTGATTTAAAACCTTTATTAAAATCTAAGCCGTTTACACCACTATTTTTTGACATTTTGCAAGATTTCGTTTTCAAAACAATATACTTATTTACAAGGTGGTCTGAGAGGCTCTCTATGCTCTACATCTCCAAAATTTAAACTCCATATGAAAAAAATGTAAGCAATAAAGTACTTGTGCGATTGCAACCACCTTATATATTATGATTGAATTTGTTTGTGTGCAGCGTAGTATATTTTGTTACATTTTAATAAAAACCACAGTTGCATCACGAAGTAGTACTAGATTTTAAGTAGATTTTGCCAAAATCTAGTTGTGAAGTAGATTTCGTTTTGTATGGGAAATCTGGTAGAAATGAACAAGATTTTGTTCAAAATCCCGTAAGTACTAGATTTGGTGTAGGTGTAAATGTAGTATAAATTGTTTTATTCATCAAACACATTAAAAAACAAAAGAAAAAGCATAAAACTAAAATTTTATCTTTGTAAAAAGCGCAAAACATCTTATTTAATTTAAACGTAGATTTTTATTTTATTTTTTGTACTCGCGATTATAATTTGTTGTGTTAATCAGATTCTTAGTTTGTTTGGTTTTCTAAATCATTCTACTTTGATTCTACTTCACACTAATAGTGTTAACGCAAAACAAACTTACATCGTACTTTTGCTCTCATTTTCTTTGATACGGAGAGAATTTCATCACATTTTGCTTCTACAAAATCTAATTGAAGTCGTACGACTTGTATTATAGTCTAAACTGTCCTTTAGTAATATTCATGGATAATAAACGTCTGCACTTCCATAATTTAAAAAAAAAAATCTGCAATGACAACGAGCTTGACGGCTGCCAATACCAGACGTTCATTGAGGATATAAAATCGGAATTTGAAAACAGATTCGCAGATTTTAAGAAAACTGGGAATGTCGCCGATATTCTCAGTAACATTTACTCTCTGATTCCTGGGGATGAATGTCGTAATGAAACTGCAAATATTTTCGGGAGTAATAAAGTTTTTCTCCACATGAAACTGATCGATTTCCAAGAAAATACTATTTTAAAACGCCAAAAACAGGAAGTTTCTTGTCAAGAGTTTTGGATAAAATTTCTTTGTGCTAATAAATATCCAGAATTAAAAATATTAGCCTTGAAACTTCTCACTTCGTTTGGGTCAACATATGTTTGTGAAGCAGCATTTCCTAATATGAACTTCATTAAAAATAAATTCCGAAACAGACTTGCCAATGAACATCTCCAAGCTGTACTTCCAACTACAGACGGATAGTCCAAGGCAAAAAATGTAATTTTACTCATTAATATTGTAAAACCCCTTAGTACTTACTTCTGTTTATTCAAAGCATTTGTTTATTATTTAATAAATTAATGCATCGAAACCACCAATTCGTTTCATTTGTCCATTGATACAGTATCTAAATATATTATTTAAATACAGCAGGCTCGCGGTAACAAAAACACTGTCTTACGTAAACACCGGATAACATGAACATAACTTTTTTTACACTGACTACTCCGTAGCGTGAACGCAGTGAGAAATCCTTATAACGTGAACAAATTTGTCGGTTATCAAAATCGTTTTCATTAAAAGGGTGTATTCCCGTAAATTATTGTACAGGTTTAGCTGCTGATTTAGCATGATCTAATCTAAAGTTTTTCGTGAAAAATGTCGCAAGAAACTACCAAAATTCTAAATTTAAACTTTTTGTGATTGGAAAGGCAAAAAATCCTTGCTCTTTTAGAAATTTTGAATCTCCTGTGGACTAAAATTGCTCTAAATCGTAATGGATGACAGCTGCCTTTTTTAAAAATTGGTTTAACTATTAATGGACGCTATTGGCTATTTAAATTCAACTTGGCAATGTCTTGAAGAGAAATCAATAGCAAAATGCTGGACGAACATTTTTAGCTCTTTAGAAGATGAAGAAGACTGTGAAGAGGATATCCCGTTAGCTATTTTGGGAGAAAGAATTTGTTCAGCAATTAAAATTTAAAAATTAAAAGATAATCCAAAAAATGGTAACACATTTTTTTAATTAATTTTAACGTATGTTTTTTTTTCTTTATATAAAAATCCAAAACACAAAAGAATATATGAATTTGAGTTAAAATACATGTCTAATTTATTTGGAAATTTAAAAAGTTACACCTTCGTCAGCATGAACAACTTCGCAAACGTGAACACGCTAGGTTTTTAATAGTTCACGTTACCGCGAGTCTACTGTAGGTCAGCTTATTACCTTCCGGACTGCGACGGTCGTGATTTTTTAAAAATCGGACCCCAAATGAAAGTATTTGGCGTCTATTTTCTAAAGCAATTGTTTGTGGGGTAGTGAATATGCATGTGTGCCGGTGTGATTATAAATACTTATGTATGTATAAGTGTGTATATATTTAATATGCGGAAGTAGTTAGAATATGAAAAATAAAAGAAAAAGTAGTGAAAATAACTCCCCTCATAACGGAAAAAGTGAAATGCAGGTCTAATTGAAGTCAATTAGAAAAACATTTGTTTTGTCATTATACCAACTACATCACGTATGAAAATTATGTCACATATTCAGATGCATGCAGACACTAACTGACAGACTTATACAAATATGTATGTATGTGAATATGTAGCTACAAATTGCATGTTAATATGGTATGGAAATAAGTATCTGCAATTGAGGGAAAAAATTGAAAAAAAACTTTACACAAAAGTTGGTTAATTGACAAGTGTTTATAAATCGGGAAAAAATTTACACTTTTTTTCTTGCGCGTAATTAGACCATTTTGGGGATTACAATGCCCCCCTACCCGGAACTGGTTTTAACTAATCTTGAATTTCGAAAAATTGACTATTTACACATAAAATCAACTCAGTTTAAGAGTTTGACGCGCGCACACATAAAAAAATGTTTAAGCCATCCCAAAACAAAAATTGTACTAATACTACATTTACACCTAAGCGAAATCTAGTAGATTTGATTTAAAATCTTTATTAAAATCTAAACCGTTAATACCACTGGTTTTCAAAACAATATATTTATTTACAAGGTGGTCTGAGAGGCTCTCTATGCTCTACTTCTCGAAAATGCAAACCCCATATAAAAAAAAATAGAACAATAAAGTACTTGTGCAATTGCAACCACCTTATATATTATGATTGAATTTTTCTTGCGTGCAGCGTAGTAAATTTTAGTACAATTTAATAAAAACAACAGTTGCATCACGAAGTAGTACTACGAGGCACATTTTCATTTGAATTGATGTGTGAATAAACAGAATAGTCGGTTCTGGGCAATGCAAAACCCAAATTATTCATCAGTCACCTTAACATACATTAAAACAGACAGTCTGGTGTGCAACTTAAATAGTCAGGAGGAATCAATGGAACTTACTTCTTTGAAACTGAAAACGGCGTAACGGTAACTGTCAATGGGAAGCGATATGGTGATATGATTGAAAACTTGTTAACGCCACAACTGCTTGATTTGGGTTTGACTAACATGTGCTTTCAACAAGACGGTGGCAAATCGCATACAGTCAGGATTACAATGGAATTACTGCGTGACCTCTTTCCACAACAAATTATTTCAAGGAATGGTGATGTTGATTGACCTTCACGGTCACCCGATTTAACTGCTCCGGAGTTCTTTTTGTGAGGATATCTGAAAAGCAAGGTTTATGCTAACAAACCAGAAATCTTGGAGCAACTCTTAACAAAATATTTGTAGTGAAATTAATGAAATACCGCGAGAAATGTGTAGTATACCTTCCCGGCGAAACCCCTGTATAAACAGTCGAACAGCGTAGCTAACATAATGAATATAACAGTAGAGCTTGTTAAGTGTGTATCAAATTGACTGTGGTAATAAAGGTGTATAACAATAAGTGAAATACATAAAGTATTGCATAAGTAAATTCCAAGTTGCAAAATTAAAGTAATTTTACTTTAATCATAAATTTCAAATGTGGTTATTTGCAATAAAAGAACTCCCACTTTTTTTCTGGTAATAAACAAACGTTTATAAAAGGTATAAACGTAAACTTTATACGGAAGAATGGTCACCTGTATGTCATAGTTGAGTTAAGTTGCATTAACATGGCACTTAGGATCCTGTTTTAAGAACACAGTCAGGGCAGGACACTTGGTGCCGGGGCTGACGTTAATGAAACCATATTCATACAACCAGTATAGTCAAAAGTATAGTAAGTTCTAAGGGATTGATATTGAAATTTATTCGAATTAATAAAATTTTGAATTCAATAAACATTTATTTTTGAAGTCAGAAATAAATACACACTGAGTGGTTACGAGGTTTTTGTCAGATATTCATCTAATGTGAAAGCACTTCTGCAAAGAGTCTTAATAAAACCAGAGGCCGAATTACGGCATCCGAACGTGATCAAAATTTGAAAATTCTTATTAGAATCTCTATACCTAAAGCACAGCGTACTCGATCGTTCGAGTAAAAATTTCCTTCGATATCGAATGCCGTAATTCGGCCCCTGGTTATTTTTTCAATTCCAACTTTGTTATAAACTACAATACAAAGAAATGCCGGACAAATTAGTTTCAATTGGAATAAATAACAGGGACGCAATTCTTAAAAAGCCATGAGATCTGTGTCATCGAAGTAGGGATTCTTCTTGAATACTTAACAGTTATGTCAGAGAAGTACTTCATATTAAAAATTACTTATGTTGATCCATAATTAGAAACATTTAATACCCATAACCTAGTTTCTGAGTTAAAATACTTTCGAAGTTCATTACTAAACAACCCACAAATACCTGGTATAAATGAGAAAACAAATTCCCATGACTCTTTAACAAGTAGTCGTCAACCATTCAGTCATTTACGATCAAACGTGTAGGACAAATATTAAACTACAAAAAAAAAAATTATTTCTTGTCAAAGGTTTATAATTGTTTGTCTGTCCCTGCTTTAATAAAGTATTTTCTCTGGACTATTTATAGACGAGAGGGTTTGCGTGTTGTAATGACATTGTACAATATAATTTGTACAAATCATGAGATTAAACACGCAAATTGTATAGACAAAAAATGAAAAAAACTAAATAAATTTTAAATGTAGGTATAACTATACACTTGTGAACGCAAAATAAAAAGATCACTAGTAAAAAAATGCACAAAAGTGAAACAAAATTATCAGGGAAAACAAATATTTTTCTCATCAACAAATTTGTATTTTTTCGTACAAATGCGAGTGTTTTGAAGTCTGGCCAAGAAATTGTTGGATGTTTGATGTTAAAATAGAAGAGGGGGCAATAAGTAAGAAAAAACCACACAAGTTGTTGCACAAAATTATGTTGCTTAATTAGCAACTCATTGTAAATTTGCAACAAGAAAAATAAATAAAAAAAATAATAAAAATAAAGAAAAATCAAGCGGAAAAAAACCTAAGATTATGAAGATGAGATGTGAATAAAAAAAAAATAAGAAAAAAAAATCGTTGAATGTTTATTTAAGATTGTGAGTTTTATGCCAGGGAAACTATTCATGCATACAATTGTTAATATTTACGTGCATGCGAGCATATTAATCTGTCTGTCCACAGTTTTTCTAAACCATCATTCTGTGGTGTCTGTATTTAATATTTTTCGCACATTGAAGTCATCATCGTGCTAAAGATTCTTAAACGTATTTAACAGCTTCTTAACCCTGTTTATCATCATCAGCATTATCATCCAATCTGTCAGTCATTAGGGTCTTAATGAGTTTATAACTTTTTCTGTTTGCTTGATGCATAAATACAAGTGTAGGAATGTGTATACTAAAGCTATTTGTGCCAGCTATTGTTGACTATTAATATATTTTTTTTTGTATTATTCTTTAAATTTCTCTTTACTTTTGGTTTCTTTTTTTTTGTTTATTTGATATTTTGCATGAATGTAGGTTGTTTGGCAAAGCTTCTTTTTCTTATGCTTTTTGTGTTAGTGTGTGTGTGTTTTTTTTTCCTATAGAGTTCAACAAACATCCAACCATAACTATTTGGCTCACTGGCTTGTGTTACCTAAAACTAACTAAAGCTGTGTTGCCACATTTCTATTTTGTTTGGTCTGAAGCTTGCACGTAATTTGCGCGCAATGAGCGCAAAAAATAAAACTAAATAAAACAAACACTAATACACTCTCAAAAGACAAAAATAAGCACCATACTCGCCGTCGTCGTCTCCAGCACTTCGTACCATAATAAAAATTGTACTTGTTTTTGTTGACGAATTTTGTTGTTTTGCTTTCAAATTCAAATGAGAGCATTTCTCTTAAAAAAAAAAATAAAAGCTCTCCTTGTGTAATAAATATGCCTCTCCCAAGAGTTTTGAATTCGCCTCGTTTATTTGTGTGTGTGTGTGTGACTGTGTGCTTTTCATAGGAAAATCTCTGTTTATAAGTAATTCTCTTTTGATGGCCCCCTTTTGTTTTCAAGAGTATTTCTTTTAAGTATTTCTCTAGGAATTGAAGCTTATTTGCTCCAAAAATTTTTTCACGTATTTCAGCAAAAATATCTTCATAGAGCACAAACCAAACAAACTTTTGTTGGTTTATTTTCTATTGCTTCTCTGAAAATATTCAGAAAGAAAAGGGTCACAAATGGCAACGTTAAGAGAAGTTTGTTAAAATTGCTTTTAATATTTAAAATGTATAATGTGCCATGTTGCCAAATTTCCATGGCTTTTACACATACATAAGTACATATGTATGTTTAAGTAAGCATGTTTGATAATTTAGATTCTAATAGTAATAAACAATGTGCTAAAATGGTGAAGCAATTTTTTATATCTATTGTACTGCATAACAATAATAACAAACACATCGTTATCATTATTTTTAATTTCTTTTTTTTTTTTTGTTATTTCTTTTGACAAATCATAATCATTAACGGTATTTTATTGTAAACATACATAAGAAACACATACACAATTGTTTTCAAGAACACTCTCTCTCACTCATCGATTCCTTCATTCATTCACTCATTCATTTAGTTTGTTGTTAATTTATTTCGTGATAATGTTGTTGATTATACAAATTTTCTATCTACAATGTGTGATGTTTGTTGCTGGTGTGTGTGTCTATTAATTTTACTAAATTTTGATTGTTTTTGTTGTTACTTTCGCTGGCGTTAATGATGACTGCAAAGATGATGAGCATTAATTATCTGTGCCGCCTTTTGTTTGTTTGTCTAGTGTTTGTTCATTTATTGTTTGAGTTATATTTTTCTAAAACTACCCTGCAGATAATATTGAACTACGTGGTCCATTTTAGCTAAATTGACTACTTACAACATGGTCCTATGTAATGCAGTCATGGACCCAATTCGTTATCAGATGGTGTTGACAACGCCGCTGATCTACTTTTTTCTTTGCATAAATGCTGGTTGAAATGTCAAATATTATTTTCGTTTACATAGATTACTTTTTACCGCGCAACTAGGTATTTAAAAAAAACACACACAAACAAAAATCATGTTGTTTTTGACCAGCGTTGCCACTATTGGTCTTTTCCGACCACAATGGTCGGACATTAATGGTCTTGGTCGGATGGTCGGCTAAACGTTATTTTGGTCTGTTAAGGAAAATGAACCATATTCATTTTAAGATATTTAAAATACTGGTCTCTATTTAATTTTTCTGTTCTTGGCAACACTATTTTCTTTCCAGCAACGAAAAACAATCAAAAGCAAACGTCACACGTGTGTAAAAGACTATAAAAAATACGATAAGCCTATTTGTAAGGTGGTACTACTTCTACAAAAAACGCATAACAGCAAGAAAAACTAAAGGAATTTTGTAGTTGTATTCTTGGCTGTGCATGCCATCATAATTGTAAAAGTTGATGTGTGTTAACAAAACTTATCAAATGTGGCAGGACAAAATCAGTTCTAGTAACTGACTATATAGCAAAGCACGCAAGTAAAAATTTAATACATATTTTACAAAAAAAAAAATAAAATTTCTTTGATTGTTGATAAAACTACAAATGTGACAATGAAGAAACACTATGAATAAAAATCAAATTTTATTTAAAAAATACATTCATAGTATGCATTAATTTATTTAATATTTAAAAAATGGGCGGTTTTAATGGATTTTGGTTGGTTTTATAGGCAAATTTGGTCGGATAGATAATTTTTGAGTGGTAACGCTGTTTTTGACACATCGGCAAATGAAAGTAACAATAAAAAAAACCATGTGGTTTTTTTAATGTTGTACTTGTAGAATTACCACCACCTGACAATTAAATTCGCCTTGATTTGTAGTTAAACGACAAGTGTTCGTGTTTCAACGATTACATACATTCTTATGTATTGTTTTCAAGAATTGTATAATTGTCGTGTAGGTACTGCATCGAGAAGTGGCAAATAGTAGTTTTAAAACTATACCGATAAGTTATGTGGTCCAGTTTTAGGATATCGAAATGTTTAATTTACCATGTTTTCTCTATACCTACATTTAGGTGACCTTTGGACTAGTCTTAAACCATTACGGAGTATAGTAATTTACATGCGTGTATGGACGTTATCTGCAGGGTATGCATGTATGGTTGTGTGCAAGTATATAGTAATAATTTATTTTGGTATTTTGTTGTTGTTAATATTTAGCATTTTTTTATTGTTAAATTTTATTGCTATTGTTGTTGGGTGATGTGACGAAACCACATGTTATTTATGGATTTTCATTATGATGGTTTTTAATTTTATTACATACATACCTACAACTTGGAGTGAACAGGTTCATTGAATGTGTATTTTGTTTAATAACAGTCATAAAGACCATGTCTTCTGCAATGATGATGTATCTTTTAAAATGTTTGTCAGTTTCTTGCGGTTTAAAATCAATTTAAAGATAGGATGGTACCAACTTAGGTACCTATAAAAATAAGCTTTGGAGTTTTTTCATTTTTGCACAGCAAAATGTGCTGTTTAACAATCCAGGTACCTTAACTTACATATTTTGTAGGATTTTCTTAACGGCAAAAAACTAGATTCAAGATTTTGGGTTTTGCTTAACATTTTGTGAATGCGAAACTGATTTTCTTATCCCTGGGTCTCCACGTAGCATTTGTCAAATTTGATTGCGTTTATATAAATTGCGACGTGTAGACCGTAAATTGCCATATGTAGCAATTTATTGCGCAATCATTGCTTGAGCAATTATTGCCGCTGAGCTGTCAAAATCGTTGCATTTTCTTTGAATTTTTTATTTTTTTTCGCAGAAGCAAAGGAAAATTAAAATAATTTTACCTGATAGTAATAATTTAGAGTGAGATATTCCAATAAAATCAGATTAGTTGAAACAAAAATATTAAATTTTATTAATAAATTACTAGTGTCGTGTTCTCCACCCAATGAAAATAGACATGTGTACTTTAGCAATAAAGTGCCGTTATTCTGCCGACGTTTTTGCTTATGCTTAGTAATAAAAATTGCTACGTGGAGATCCAGCTTAAATATTACAAAAGTGATGAAAAGGGTTCATTCCGAAATTTTGTGGAGTAGTATTAAGCATGCAGGGAATGTGGGATGGAAGTCAGGGGCCAAATTACGGCATTAGAAATCTTTTCGTATACCTAGATATTCTAATACGAAGTCTTAAATGTCGATTACGTTTGAATGAGGCAATTTACCACCTGGGAGAAAATCACGGCATTCGAGTGATATCAAAATCATTGTTTACGAATTTTTAATTCGTCTGCACTTTAACGTTTAGATACAATGCGATCGAAATTATTATTCTTTTTAGTGTAAATAATTTGATTTTTGCTCAAGTTCATTTATTCTGTTATTTTAATTTCCTAAAACATTTTCTTTATTGAATTGTATTCATTTTAGAATCTTGAAAAACTATTCCGATATTAGCCGAGTGGAATGTATTTTCAAAACCAGCTACGATTTCATCATCAGCACTCTTTATCGGTACACTCATATGAAATTGCATTTATGTTACAATTCAATGGAATTAGAATTAGGGAATCATAGTACTTATTTTTAAAAATTTGTCTGTTTTCCTACTCTTATCAAATGACATTTTTCTACATACATATTTATATTCGTAATACATCTTTGTTATGTTTTCAATATCCATCCTTGCCAAAGACAACCAAACTGTTACAAAAGTGGAGAACCGCAATAGGGGCATTTATTTTTCATTTATAAGTCTATCTAAGTGATAGACACTGAACAATAATTCTTATTAGAATCTCTTTACCCAAAGAACAACTAACACCAATGTTTGGATGGCATAATTTGGCCCTGTTTTGTTTACTGTTTTCTTTACCATGACATCACTGCTTTATATTTTGACTAGTCCAAAAAATTACATACTTAAACTCATTAATTTAACTACGTCCGCGGAATCTCTTTTACCTGAAAACTTTTTCAACTCTGCAATAGCCTTTGTTGTACTCTTTTATGCAGCTTTCTTTATTATAGCGTTTATTATTTTTTGTTCTCTCTTAGGAACTGCCAGCCTGGTTTTTGCTACTGCTATTAAAAAGTAACACTATATAAAACATTTAATGTACCGTTATGTGCGTAACAAATTCCATTAAAAACAGTTAAGTTGATAATATATCTTTAGGGAGTATCTACCTAATTTTTGCTTTGCAAATAATTTATTTAGACAAATTTGAGCGTTCGTCTTGTTGTAGACATAAGTATTGGGTGTATAAAATTCGGTGTGCACAACAGATGAAGTATTATTATTTGAAATCGGGGTTTGTCTATAAAAACTTATATGTATGCCATTTTGAAGGGAACATATCTGTCATTTATTCTCACTTACATAGTTATTGAACATTATAACGCTAAGAACTATAATATTGAATTTTGTGCAAACAAAGCGTCATCTAGTTTTGCTTTTATTTTTTAATTAAAAAAAGTGAAGCTTAAACACACCGATTGGTTACCAAAGCTTATGATGAATATATTCCATCGATTTTAACGTGCGAGAGATGATTTGTGGAACTAGTGGTGATTCTAACACGGAAGGCAAAGTACGTTCCGGACAGCCAAAGAATTAGGAAAATTACGCAATTTAGATTATTTTTTAAATTCAACAAGAGCAAAATTCACAAAAGTAGGAAAATTGCGTACCATACTATTCGAAGCAAAGGGACCTTGAAGGACGATTTTGTTTGTCCAAAATACTGCCTGAATGCTATAAAATAAAAAAAGCTTTGTATCGAATCATTACATGTGATGAAAAATGGATCCATTACAATAACCTGAAACATAAGAGATCGTATGTAAAGCGCTGCCAACCAACTACATCAACAGCAAAGTCAAATATCCTTGGCGGTAATGCTCTGTATTTGGTTGTAAAAGGTTCCTATTTATTATGATCTGCTTAAATCTGGTTAGATTATTGCAGGGTACCTCTACCGAACGCAACTGATTCGTTTGAAGCAAGCATTGACCGAAAAATGCACAGAATATGCGGCCAGACGTAAAATCATAATACTCTATCAATACCTGTGAAAAAACTATTAAGAAAAAAAGTTGATAGGAAGTTTTATCTCACCAGCCTTATAGTCCGGACTTTGCACCTTCCGATTTACATTTATATAGATCAATCAAAAACGCTCTTTCTGGGATATGCTTTACGTGATAACAGCTTATTAGCAGTGGGCTTGATTCGTTCTTTTCGAGTTAAGCTTTGCTTGAGTTAAAAAAAAGGCAAAACACTAAAACAGCTGCCAAATTTTATAACCCGCTGGCACATAAACCACAATTTTTCATGACGACATTCAAATTTTATATTCCTTAAAATAGATAAATACAATATTATCTTTTTAACAAGTAAACTTTCTACCGAATCTATCTCATATTTACATACATATATCCGTAAGTATGTATCTACAACCGAAGCAACAATACATACATACATACAATATTTTAAAGACTTCAAAGAAATAAACGAGAAACATAAAAAGTTACCCAAAAATCCTCTTCATTTTCTTTGTGCGATTGGATTCTGTGTGTTCAATAAATCATTTCTACACCAATTTATTTACTAAGGCCATTTTTCTGTTGCTACAAAAAAAAATGGAGAACTAAAATAAAATTGACGTCATACAGCATACGTACACACATTCATACGTAGTACGTGTTGGCGGCAGAATCAACAAACCAATCGTTGACGACACAAGCGCAAAACATCTTGCCTGTTGGACAGCCAACATTGTACTAACTAAACTAAACGTTTAACGAACGTACTGTACTTTTAGTGAACAGGGAGCAAACAAAATTAAAAAAAAACAACGTACAAAACACGTTTGAAAAACAAGAACAACAAACACATTCACTCAATTTAAGGCCCGCATATTCACTCACAGCCAGACGCACACACATTAACTAAAACGTACACGAAAACAACCCATAGAGGTGGTGAAAAAGTTGTTTTTAAAAATTAAGGGCATTCATAAATGGCGATTGGTGCTTTTGTTCGTTTTTCTAACGACGTTTAACGATGACAAACGACTGTTTTCTACTACGACCAATTAAATGCGACTGCCTGTTGTAGTCAACGTTTAAACAAAAAATAAGAAAAAGAAGAAAACAAAAATGGGAGGACTTTTTGCTGTCGTTTACGATTATATTTGATGTTGTTGTTGTTTTTATTGCTGTTCACATCTACGTAGTGTTTGGCTGGCAACAAGATTGTGTTTTACAATTTTTCTTTTCTTTTGTAGAGAAGTTTTTGGTTTAATAAAATATTTTATGGCTGTCAAATGTGTTCATAGAAGAGTAAGTTAAAGGACTTTAATATTTTGCAGTAGAGTCTTATGAAAATTAAAGTAAAGAGAGTTAGAATGGATTTGATGTTTAAGTTGATAGTTAATACATAATAGGTACATAGGTACCTATAATCTTGAAAAGATATTACCTATTTTGTAGTTTACCTACCTATAGGTATGTACTTATACAGAGTCGTATAAAGTATGTTTGTATGTATGTATGTATGGGTTCGGTGAGTTTTACAATTCAGCTGGTAAATTCAGGCATTCGAGTTTAACTGAAATTGTGCATGAACGTTCGAATTAGGTGTGCTTTTTAAATGGACTTTCTTATAAGAATTTTAAAATTTTAATACCTAGTGTTCCAATTCCGTATCATTCCAGGAGAAGAAACAAACTTAGTTTAAAATAATAAATTTTATTAATTCGAACTTAAATAAGGATACATGTGTATCGTTTTAATGAAAAATAAAAATAAGTAAGAGCACAATATTCGGCAGGACGGAATTTTTTATACACACCACCAATTTTGTGCACTTTTAAAGCACAAGATTTATTATTTTGTTATTAACAGTAATCGCTATGAAATAATCGCTTTATACTTAAATATGTAGTACTTTCTCCGTGTAACTTCGATATGTTAGTAAAATATTTTCGTAAATTTAGGCTTTTAATAAAAGTGGTCGTTAAAGTAGGCATGTCAATAAAGTTTACGCTAATAAATACAACTTAGATATTTCAATATAGTCCTTTATTCTTCCAAAAATTTGGTCGATAGAGAAATTATATGATATGATATGATTATGAGATAAACCGTTATATGGGAGGTAGGCGTTAAAGTGGGCGTGTGACCTAAATTTTCCAGCATAACAATGACATTGACTAGAAGGATATCTGTTGCAAATTTCATCATCATACCTCTAATTTTGTCGGTTTTATGAGCTTTTAAGTTTCATTAACAGTAGATTACGTGAAAAGTGGGCGTTACAGTAGGCATGTCGAAGTAGTTTCTGCTAATAAATTTAACTCAGATATCGCAATATAGTTCTTTATTCTATCAAAATTTTTATTCATAGAGAAATTATATGAATTTGAGATAAAGCGTTATATGGGAGGTTGGCCTTAAAGTGGACGTGCCACCTTTATTTATTAGTGCAAAGCCTTTGACGAAAAAGCAATTTTTGCAAAATTTCAGAATCAAACATCTTATTTTGTTAGTATTATTAGGTCTTAAATTTTGAATATACCGAAAAATACACTGAGCGGTATAAATTTTCGTACATTTTGATCTGTAACTGCTTTTCTGATGCAAAGATTTAAGCAATATTTTTTTACTCGGGAAATATACATTCGAAATATCATGGCTCTACGTTAATGTGTTTGGACACAACTGCATTTTATTCGATGTTGGAAGGACACGGTTTTTTCGACCTACTCTTACGCGCTATAACTCTCTTCCTAATATTCCGATTTAGCTCATTTTCAATACCAAACAAATCTTGTGTATTAGAAGTATTCTGGCAAAATTTGAGCCCTCTACCTTTTTCGGTGAGACCTTTATCGTGATTTCAACGGAAGGACGGACATAGCTAGATCGTCATAAAATGAAACCCTGATTCAGAATATATGTATATATGTACTTTATTGGGTCTAAAATGGATATTTCGATGTGTTACAAACGGCATGACAAAATTAATATACCCCACCATTTTTTTGGTGGCGGGTATAATGAAAGATTAAATGTTTTTCGAATAGTTGTAAGTGATGTGTACTTAAATAAATACTTCTTTACTAGCATATAACGAAAACAAATTTGTTGATTCACTTTTCCGTTACAACGATTGCCCTTAAAATGTTTAATAGTCCAATTCCAATATCAACGACTTGGAATACATTAAACATTTTTAGAGCTTTAGTCTGTCTGTCTCTTTGATTTTGATAAAATTTAGTGTGAAGCTACTACTTAATTGATACCTGTTTTAATATACAACCATACATATGAATATTATACCTACCTTTCAGCGTGTAAGATAATATTCCCTTTTTAAGAGCAAAGTACCAATTTAAATAAGGGAAAAACACAACAAAAGCAATAATATTTTGTTAGAGCCACCTTTGCGGTACGCGTTTACTTACCCTGCATTTACACATGAAAGTGATTTCATGAAATTTCTGTATACGTATTATAAATAAAAATTTCTATGAAGTAGTCCACTTTCATGTAAATTTCTTGTGCGTTTACACAGGAAAGTGAAATTTCATTTTAAAAATGTCGTCGAAGCGAAGAGTCGCAATAATTGCTTTATATTTTACATGGATGCGCTTAATTTGCCTTAATTTTTTTACTACCTTTAGAGTTACCAAGAATATTTCATACACAAATTTAAAAGGCAATAGTTGAAAAAAATAATTTTTGTTAATTTTTCATAAAATTATTGTTTTAAAATTAAATAAAGAATAAATATTTTAATTTACACAAAAACAAGTTATATTTCCAATTATTATTTTATCACAATCCTGTAAAGTTTTATTAGTAGGCAACAGTGTTTACCATTTGTCACTTTACTTTCATGTCACGTCAAAATTTACTTTCTTGAAAAAATCATTGAAATCTGAGTGGAAAGTAAAATTAATGTGAGTGTGTTAGTGAAGAAGTGTGAGTGTATTGCGAATTTCATGAAATTACTTTCATGTGTAAATTCTAGCTTAGTTACAAGTACTAATACAACTTAATTAAAACAAGGAGATTTTAAATTACGTATAAACTAAAAAATCTATATATATAAAAGTGAAACTCTGTGTGTGTGAGTGTGTATGTGTGTGTTAGCTATAGACTCCGAAACTGTAAAACCGATCGGACTCAAACTTTGGCAAGTTGTTGTACACATACCAGGGAGTGTTTATGGGTGGAAAAAAGTGGGCGGGGCCACGCCCATAAAAATTAGTTATCAGTTTTAGCTACTTGGACTTGACCGATTTTTCTGAAACTTTGCACACAAATCGAGCTTTCATGACTAAATAATTTCGTGATTAGAAAAGTGGGCGGGGCCACGCCCATAAAAAAATTTTAATTTTTAGGTTTTTGCACTTGATATTCAATACAAATTCAGAATGCTAATTGATTCATTAAGGGGCGTAGCAACGCGCGCCGGGTTTGGCTAGTAAATAATAAATTTGAGTATGTAGGTGTTATAAAAACGGAAAAAAATATTTAAAAAAATTTTTTTCTTGTATTACAACTTTTTAAAAAATTAACTTTAAAATAGATATTTTAAGTAAAACCTTTAAATTTTCATAAATATTACCGCCGCTTTACTTTTGCTTTAAATTTATTCGAGGAATTAAGATTTTCAATGTTTAAAAACAGAAACGATAAGAATCGTAAATGCCTATGCGCAGGTCTAAGCATTTTTCACATTTTGTTTTCTTTTCGCTCTTTTTTTTACCAGTTTGTCCGTACAATAAATAAATTGAGTACAAAAGTTGAATACTATTTGTACACATCTTTCGTATTAAATTTTTTTATAATAAATTGTTTAAATATAAATTTTTTTATCACAGAGTCTTATAAAAATCTGCTGACATTCGTTGAATATTCGAGCTTTCAGAAGGTTAAAATTTGCAGACCTTGTATGTATGTATGTATGTATGTAATAGATTTTTTTTTAACACATCATTGGGAGCTAGAGACATACACCTATTATGTACGTACATGCCTACGTTTTTTTTGTTTTTTTTTTTTTAAATACAAATGCACATGGAAATAAAAAAATTTATATAAATTGTGGAAGTACCTATCAGCAGGGCAGGACAAAACTTACTAATATTTTTTTCTTACATACTTACATGTCTATTTTTCAATTTAACAATGACATGAAATTACGAACGACGATATGTATGTATATCACTTGTTATAATAACTGAACTCGGACCCCATTTCTGACCACCCAGTTTTGGTGTTTAATATAAAATATTCTAATTTTGTTGCTAATGCAAAGTCTTTTATATATTTTTTTTCTGCTGTGTTCTGTACATGAATTTTTCTCTTATTAACTTTCGAGTGCTATTGTATTTCGTAAAATAATAAAATTTTTCGATTTCGATTTTGTTTTATTTCTGTTAATATGGCTTAACACATGCAAAAAGGCTGAATATCCCTTACAACGACTTCTGCAGAAGTTGCGATAACGAGGAAGAGGAGGTGACAACTGAACATCTTATCTGTAATTGTCCTGCATTCGGCGACCTGAGACACCAAATTCTAGGTCAGCGAATATTTGTTAATAAAACTTGTCTTTGCACAGGTGATCTGGAAAACATTCACACCTTAATAAACAGGACAGGATGGCTGGGGAACGACAGCCAGAGGACGTAGACGAACGGTCGTTAGTGCATACGGTATCACAACGGGCCACTCGGAGGACTCAAGTGGGCTATGCCTTCGGGCGGCTGCAGGATCTAACCTAACCTACTTAATATGGCTTAAAACAATTTTTATCCAAACATAAAGTTATTTTTAGGTGAAGTCAGCTCGGAATGACAGACAGACATACAAAAACTATAAAAAAACTGAAAATGTGCCGTAACTTAAATTTTTAACTTCTACATGTTTTGTGTTTAGTTTACCATTACATCATAAAGAAACTGACACTCGAACAATGCTTGTAAACTGTGCAGGTGTACTTGTTTGCGAAAAACCCTCTGTGCTTTTTACAAAAAAATATTTGTTCAATGATAAAGCTTACATTTGGTGGAATTGATACCTCAACAAGCAAAGCTGCCAAATTAAGTGAAATTAATATACAAACTCTAACCGAAAGACTATTACATCAAGACAAAGTCAGTGTTTGGTGTACTTTATGGGCCAGTTTCTTTAAAAACGTTGTCGGCCAGAATAATACAGATAAATGTTCAAACAGAATTCCGATGTAACATAATCTTTTATACTATTTGGCGTTAAAAATGCGTGGCCGAATTTAGACGCGAGATAAAATAAAATTTTAAGTGTATTTTCTTACGCTCTCATTTTAAGAGACTAATGCTAGGCGCACAACTGGAACGAACGACGAATTTTTCGCAGCGAATATTCGTCACCAAAAATAAAACACATTTGTGCATATGAGGATGCAACTAATTGTTGGGTCGAACGAAATTCGCTTTACGCGGCGAAGTCTACAAAAGATTTATTTCTATTTCTTACGCCGGCGAACGACGAACAAATTGATACAAGGTGACCATTTTTTTATTATATTCGGTTTTACTTTTCAACTTTTAAGGATAATCTAAATAGTTTTTTCTTTAATAATTGTTTTATTTTTATTGTAGATTATTTAAAATAAATATAAAATAGTTCACTACAAAAAATTTGTTGTTATTTGTGTTTTTGCAAATTTTTAAGTTTTTTTAAGTGATATTTTTTTCCATATGGTCACACTATTAGCTGTTATACAAAATTGTAATTATTGTTTACTGCACGTACTCACGACATTCTTTGCAAACGTTTACTTATACGTAAAAAAGTTTTTATGATGACATAAATTATATTTATTATTTTGCTGAGTTTCACAAATATTTAAATTCTTTGATTATTATACCCTTCACACAGTGAAAAAGGGTATATATAGGTTTGTCATTCCGTGTGAAATTTCTACAATTTTGATTTCCGACCCCATAAAGTATATATTTTCTGAAAGCTTATGAATAGGGGAGTCGATTAAGCCCTGTCAGTCTGTCCGTCTGTCCGTGTGTATGTTGAAATCAACTTTTTGAAGCCCCCCGACATCGCTTGGACTCGGGTGAGGTATTAAAATATCAGAAATATTCGGGAGTAGATCGGTATTGAAAATCAAAAACATCGGTACATAAACAACTGAGATATGAGCAAAAACCCACGACCACCTCGATTTTGTTTTCACAAAAACAACATTACAACAACAACATACATACATACAAACGTGTATACTGGTTAGAGAAAACGTGGCATTGAATCCCAGCTGAGCCAAAAAATTTTTTTTTTATTTTTTTTAAATTTTTTTTTTAATTTTTTTTTTATTTTTTTTTTATTTTTTATTTAATATATTATTTATATTTTTATTATTTTATTTTAATTTTTTTTTTAAATATTTTTTTTTTATTTTTTTTTTGTTTCATATTTATTATATATATTTTAATTATTTTTTAAAAATTTTTTTTTTTTAATTTTTTTTTGAAATTTTTTTTTAATTTTTTTTTTTAAATTTTTTTTTTTAATTTTTTTTTATTTTTTTTTAACATACATACGTAAATTTATAATTTTACAATGTGGATGTTTTTATATATGTATGGTTTTTATATGTATGTACGTATATCAAATGGAATGGTGATACAAACTACTGTTATTGCATGACTACACGGTGTGAAGGGTATATAAGATTCGGCACGGCCGAATATAGCGCTCTTACTTGTTTTTGTTCTTTCTTTGCACAGTGCCCCTGTGGACTAGTCAGTACTGTGCTGGTCTGCTAGTTTGGGGGTTGCGGGTTCGATTCCCGCCAGAGACTCTGGACTTGTTTGCTTCTCTTCTCTATTCTACTTTTACTTTTCTATTCAGGTATCACAATGGGATCAATATAATGGATCCAAGTGAGCTGCATAACAGCTGCGTGTTCTACCTAACCTAACCTTGCACAGTAAACAATTTTATCAACTATAAAAGATGTTACTTTTTCGTTGTAATTGTGCCTTATACGACGAATGTACACAACGAATTCGTCGTTTGTCCCAATTGTGCGCCGAGCATACGCCAGCAAAAGCATAATATAGTTAGGCCTTTATGCCGGCGAGCGACGAACCTATCGGTACAATGTTACCATTTTTGTAATATTTGGTTCTACTTATCAACTTTTTTAGAAAATAAATTTAGTTTTTGCGACGAATACCCAATACACAGTTAATATTTATCGGCGAATTCCTCGTGTTGCTTCTGCGTTTGTTCCAGTTGTGCGACTAGCATGAAGTGCTCAACAACGTTAACGTATTTGCATTAAAACTTCATACACTTACAAACAAACTAATAAGTGGTTGTTGTTTTAAAGTTATAAAATTAAAAAATAAAAATTAAACAATAAAATAAGAGTATCCAACGTTACTGTTCTTGATTTAATTATTGGCCGCATTTTTTCGGCTGGCTTTTGAAGACTTATGGGTCGATTATGGATAGCAACCGAACTTCAGTTGGCAACTACAACTTCTCGGTTGCTAAATTTTCATATAAAATTGACAGCTGGTAGTTGCCCGTTGCAATCTGTAATCCCTTTTATGGCAACGTAAATGAGGTTCAGTTGCTATCCATAATCGACCCATTAATTCTACTGGATCACAAGGCCTGCGGTGTAAACAAAACGGCTATTTTGATTGATGGATTGCAAGACAATATTCGCCATGTTATCTCCGCAGTGCCTGCGATCTTCTTTAAAAAAATTGGTGGCAAATTGAACTTCTTGATGGAAAATCATTCGAGCTAGCCGAGGTTAACATAAGTATGCCCGAAAACATTTCTCGATTAAATCTAAACTATTTACAATAAACACTTTTTTTCTGTATTATATGTATTTCAGTTCAGTATTACCGAAGAAATCCCTTCCCTTAGATGCTATAGCCATAAGTAGTAAGCGGGATAGCTTAATCTTGGCTTAATCTTTTGGCTGTAATGGCATAGTATTTGCTGGACGAGTGAAAATGTTAGGACAAAAAAGCTTGACTTTCGCAAGTAGACTTCTCGTAATGCTAGATGTTCGTACAAACGTTCCTTTTATGAGTCAAAACAACATCCAAATTATTCCACCGATCTATGCATCACTGAAACTATTAAGCAGGTTTTAAACTCCCATAAAATATTGAACGCTTCCATTTAAAAAAAATTATTTTTTTTTATCAACTTTGTACGATACATACACTGAAAAAAATGAGTGCGTGATTTAAGCAAAAAATTACATAAATTGTACAAAATATTTTGTGGTTATTGGAGGACAATTTACGTCATATAATTGGATATCATGCGCATGACGTAATCTTTAGTTTTATTATTTTAGAGATATACTTACATGCATAAAAAAATACATACATACACACACACACATGCACACACACTACTACTTAACACAGTACATGACGGACCATGGCCCATTAGGCAATATCTGCACAGGGTTGCACATGAAAATTCCCAAACCTGCCCAGAAGCGGCAGAAAATGCTGCACATGTCGTATTCCGATGTCCTAGATACATGGGGTGTAGTTCGGGTATGACGAATCCATCGGAGTTTCTTCGGAATCTGGAAAACTGGGAGGCCTTTAGTGGAGTGTGCTCCCGGATAATTAAGGACCTAAAAAGGCTGGAAAGGGCTAGACGGTCCGACGAGGAGGAGGCGTAAATGCCAACGGCCCCCGCGAAGTAATACCTAGCGGCAGTCCCGTGGGGATGTCCGTTGATGATTGAGGGGGTGTGGTTTAGTACGTAGGCGCTACGGCGAATCGTACATGCTTGTGGCACGGGCCACTAGTATCTATGAAGATTCCACACCACCGGCTCGAAAGCAAAAAAAAAAACACACACACATACATAGGAATATCATATCTGACATTGAAACAAATGATGCAAAACAAGACATATTTCAAACGTTTGCTCAACTTAAGTGAAAGTAGTCTGTCTGTCTGTCTGCTTGTCTATTAACAGTAAAAAAATCTGTTAAAATAAAAACTCTTGTTTATTACTACAGTCAATGTTGTTCAAATCTGCCAAATGAGAGCAGCCTTGGAGAACTGTTTGCGATAATATGAAATTACATTTCTTAAATGGAAAATCTGACCTTTTCTTAAGTAGATTGTGTTTTCAGTTAAAATATTTGCAATCCTGCTGTGTCAGTCTTTAAGGTTAAGTGTTGTAAATTAAGGAGGCAAGATTATTTAACCCTCCACCACCACCACCACCAGGGGTGACAGCAGTTTATCATTATGTGTGTGACAACAATAAATATTCATGTTAGACCCAACAAAGTAATTATAAAAATTTTTGGTTCTTGTTACTTTCTGAGTTTGTCCGTCTGTCTATGGGAAACATTTTCATGGACAAAAAGATCAAGCCAATTTTAAAAAGTATTTTTTCCAAAAATATTCACAGTTTTTGGACGTTGAAGTAGTGGCAAGGACCTTCATCGTCCTAAAAAGATAAAAACTATAAAGCGAACGTGATTTTTTTGTCGGTCTTATTTCATATTTTGCAAACGATTACCATCTAATGAATTAACATGAATGAAAAAGAAAGTTGTGAACTTTCACCGAATCGCATAAAATATTACAAAATGTATTTCACTCTGCCAATGCTACTACGCATGAACCAAAACTAAAAATGTAAAATCGATTCATAAGAAGACAGAGTTATGGAATGATTAATTTATGATTGAATTTTATGGTTTTATATTCCCCAAATGTGACAAATAATATGTTTTAATGTTTCTATTTCATTATCATCTTCATACAGCCTGAAATAGACTAGACTATTACTAGCTCTTACCTGGCATATAATGACTAGAATTATGGTTCTCAGATTCATATTGAACACACAATAGTCACTTCTGTTACTCTATCCTCTATGGGCCCATAACGATCTGACATTCAAGATATTGATAAGTTGTCGTTTAGGGCATATAGAGCCGCTATAAAGACAACATCAAAATCTCTGCTTGAGGCACTTTTAAGATTATAACTCAGGGACTAAAATTTCACAATTAGACGTAAATCTTATCTGAAGGTAGAAAAGTATGGTGTCGAGGGCTTCAGTTGCAAATCGTCGTTGCAAATTTATGCTGTGTCTCGAGAAAAGGAGAATTCTTTTCAATGGGTGATGGGTACTTAAGGCCAGTTTAGATATTTTTTATAATTTTTTGTACGATCATAATTTGTTTTGTTAATCAGATTCTTAGTTTGTTTGGTTTTCTAAATCATTCTACTTCACACTAATAGAGTAAATGCAAAAACACTTGCATCGTACATTTGATCTCTTTTTCTTAAGTACGGATCGAATTTCATCACATTTTGCTTCTACCAAATCTAATTGAAATCTTATGACTTGTGTTATAGTCTAAACTGGCCTTTAAAGACAATGGAGTAAATCATAAAGGAAGTAAGTTATATTAAGTGAAATACAGCAAGTATCGGTGAGCTATCTGCTGCTCCACCCAAAGACAATTAGGTCTATTTGGATTGTCAGGTTTGAAAGAGAAAGCTTTAAAATAAAGTTATTACAGAAAGGGACGAATGTGCAATCCCAAAATCCTCTACAACGAGAGCAATTTAGGATCCTAAGCCATTGTCAGAAGTGTTCTTAAATCGTGTGTAGAAAGAGCGTTTAAGTGTTACCCCAGAACTGACGTCTAATTGCTGTAAGTGCCGGACAGTTGCAAATTAGGCGTTCTGCCGTCTCCTCTCTCTCTCTTTCTCATCACAAATACCACAGTAAACAGTCTTGTTTTAATGCCATTTTGCACAAAAGTATTTAATACTTTAGAGACCGATTATGATTTCTGTTGGCGGCTTCAGATTCTGATTCTCCAAAAAATTTGGCAATATTTCTGGTTTAAGGGACTTTTTATCCTGCAGACTTTGCCCACAATCTTACAGTAGAATTCGTAGAATGGAGAGAATATCAAATTTACTAACTCAGGAGCCGAATTACGGCACTCGATATCGATCGAAATTTTACTCGAACAATTGAGTTCGCTGTGCATTAGGTATAGAGATTAAAATTTCGATCACGTTCGAATGCCGTAATTCGGCCCCGAATGTTTCCCGTGCTAGCTCGTCAACTGCTTCGCTATCAAAAATACCGGAGTGACCCGGAACCAGCATCCAAAATAGCCTTACGCTGGCTGCATAAAAGAAGTAACTTTGACTTTCAGGCAATTTGAAAATAAAAGTATTTCAAAGTACGAAAGGTTTAACTGTTAAATAAGATGGACATACAAATATGGATGGCACTTTATTCGATTACAGAAAATTTAGCGCATTTTATATGAGAAACATATTAACAATTTTTGAACAACGGCACAATAAATAAATACATTTTCCATTATTCAGGCACAAAAAAAAATTAATCAAAAATTTTCATTGACTAGACCAGTCTGAGGTGGGGCACTGTATTGCAGAAGTGTTTGGAAGAATTTGGAAAATTAACCATTTAAATTTAACACATAGAAAATTAACTCATTTTTAGTTTTTGCCCACCAGAAAAAATTTTTTAATTCTTTGCCATCCCCAGAAAAAATTTATAGCTACGCCAATGTCAGTTATAGGAGGTCAACTACAGTTAGGGTTGCCATCCGTCCTCTTTTCCCCGGACACCGTCCTCTTTTTTAGGGCATCCGGGGCAGTCCTACTTCTTTTTTAGCAAATGTCCGGGGTGCTCCGGCTTTTTGCACCTTCTCTGAAGTTTTTTTCTTACATTTAAACTTTAAATTACAGGTCCCAAAAAGTATAAAAAAAAGATTTAGGTGCTCGTACAATTAGTTTTGAAAAAGTACAATTTTAAAACTTCTCTTTGTATTACAAAATTAGTTTTATTATCCTTAATTGTCGCTATTTATCAAAGTGGCCTATTTTAACTTGTATTTTATTTTAAAAAAGTTCGGCAAAGGCGTCTGCTTGTCAGCTGTGTGTTTTTCATAAAATTTGTTTTCCATTTAAAGAAGAAAGTCTTGAACAAAAAATATAGTAAGGGTATATAATTTTGATATGGATTGCCTAGAGTTTTACAAATATTTGAAGAGATGCGATGGTAATATATTGGCTCAAATTGGAAGTGTTGAAAAATATATGTAAAATTTTTAAAAGTGTACATTCACGATAATGAATGCAATGAATTTTTGTTGTTTTGTTTTTGGTTTTTTCGTTTTTATTTTCAACCATTAACACGTTGGCTGCCACGTCGCACGTTTTCATGCGACACCTAAATATTACCTTGAGGCCACATCGCACATTTTCGTGCGACACCTAAATGTTACCTTGAGGCCACGTCGCACATTTTCGTGCGACAGCTAAATGTTACGTTGAGGCCACGTCGCACATTTTCGTACATTTTAATATGGAATTTTACATGGAATGTGGATTCTCTGGCCTGTGGTGAACATTTTGGTGAATTTCCCATGGCCGCTGTGTATTTTTAGTGGTATTTTTTGGGTAATAAAAATCAATTCATTTATGAGCAAAAAAATATAAAAATATATAATACATTATATTATATAATACAATAAACTTAAAATTAAATATTCATTTTCGAAATCAGTCGAAAAACAATAAACTTAAAATTAAAAATTCAATTAGTTAATGTAGATCAGTGCAAAAATAATTCAACTAAAATGTAAATTTATCAAATTAATTCTTCTGGTGGGAATATTTATCTTTTAGATTTCTTTGCGCCATTTTACAAATTATACTGAGGTTGAAAAAATGCATAAGATAAAACAAAAAATTCAAACACAACGCAAAAACTACAAAATATTACTGTCGCACATTTTCGTGCAACGTGGCCCCACAACATGTTTTATGTTCTCCTAGGCCATGTCGCACGAAAATGTGCGACACAAAAAAACCGTTATAACTGCAAAATTAAGAACCAAAATAAAGTCGCGAGTAGTCAAAACTTATTTTTAGGCACTAAGAAACAAAAATGAACAAAAATAAGTTGTTGGCCTTAGCTGAAAAAAATTGTTAAATAACATTGCTACTGAACGATCAAAATTCTAAAAAGGCTTTGGCAGCCAACGTGTTAAATCAGAATGATATGTTCAGTTTTTATTTTTGTAAATAAAGTTTTTTCGTAAAAACAAATTTGGTTTTTGTATTTTAAACGGCGTCGTAGATTTTATCAAATTTAATTTTTTTTAAATGTGTCCTCTTTTTTTGGGCAAATGTCCTACATTTTGTATGCTGGCGTCCTCTTTTTTTTAAATAGAAATGGCAACCCTAACTACAGTGCCCCCTCGATAAGCGCAACTCCTCGATTATTGCAACTCGTAAATTGTTTGCATTGTTGTTATCGCAACTTTTCTCCCAAAGCGATCAATTTGTCATTTTTATTTAGATTTTTTAGCTTTAAATTTACCGCTACTCCAAGAATATTGAAATATGCGTGTTGCACTTGTCTTTTGTAGATACATACTTATGTACTCAGTTGAAAGAATCTCTTCGCGGAAGGTTGTTCTATTTACATTGAGTAAAATGCCGGTGATAACAAAATTTGTAAAACTTTCAATTAAACAAAAAAGTGATATTCGTAATAAGCTTGAAAGGGGCATATCTGTAAAAGTGATTAGCGATAAATATAAAGTGCACAAATCAACAATATCCAAAATTAAAAGGAATGAATCTGCATTAAAAAAATTCTTCGCAAATGCTGAATTTGGACCAGGCAAGCGTCTTACAATAAGAGCTTGTGAATATCCAAAAATGAAAAGTAATTTGTACAAGTGGCTTATGAAGCCATATTAAACCATAAAAGAGAATTTGCGCTCTAAAAGTTCAAGAGACTCGGTTATCGCAACAACCTCAGTTTTCGCAACGGCCAAAATGTCTATTAGTTGCGTTAAGCGAGGTTGCACTGTATTTAAAAATGACACACAGTTTTAAAGGGTGATTTCTTAGCTATTATCTTTTTGGCAACACTGGCTTAAACAGCTGACGCACGTTTCGTGTTTCGTTTCACTGTCAAACATCTTCAGTTTGGTCTATAATTTAACCATGAATCGTCTTACAAACGAACAACGCTTGCAAATTATTGAATTTTATTATCAAAGTGCGTGCTCTGTTAAGAAAGTTCATCGCGCTCTTCTTGTGTTCAGCGACGAAGCTCATTTTTAGCTCAATGGGTACGTTAATTAGCAGAATTGTCGATTTTGGAGTGAAGATCAGCCAGAAGCATTGCAAGAGCTACCAATGCATCCAGAAAAAGTCACAGTTTGGTGGGGTTTATGGGCTGGTGGCATCATTGGACCGCACTTCTTCAAAGATGATGCGAATCGTAACGTAACTGTGAATAGTGAGCGCTACCGTGAGATGATATCCAACTTTTTTTTGCCCAAAATGCAAGAGCTTGACTTGCATGACATGTGGTTTCAACAAGACGGTGTCACATGCCACACAGCACGCTTAACAATGGACTTATTGAGGGGCAAGTTCGGTGAACATTTTATTTGACGTTCGGGACCGGTCAATTGGCCGTCTAGATCGTGCGATTTAACGCCTTTAGACTATTTTTTGTGGGTCTATGTTAAAGCTCATGTCTATACACACATGCCCGCTGCAATTGACGCATTGGAAGACAATTTTGAAGCACATTTATTCATGAGATACCGGCCGAAATGTTGGAAAGAGTATGCCAAAATTGGACTAAGCGGATGGACCATTTGAGGTGCAGTCACGCTCAACATTTGCATGAAATAATCTTCAAACATTAAATTATATGGACCCTACTATCGATTCAAATAAAGATTTCATGAATTTTTCTGAATTTTATGTGTTTTTTTTTAAACTTTCCTATAGCTCTTAAAAAATTACGCTTTAAAATAATTAAACACAGCGAGAAAACGAAAACCCTTTCCTATGGTGTACGAGGATGGAAATCGAATTCATAATTGTTAAACAAGCATACCATTATAGGTATTGTTAAGTAGTCTAATGGGATACGCCAGTATTTCTAATGTTTAGAATCAAAGTAAACAAAGTTTAGAAAACCATTAAATAAATTTGAAGTAGTCGTTATTACCATCACTGGCAACATAAACCCTTGTGCTATTATAACAACGTATTTCTTTTTTTGTACCGAAATCCCAGATTATTCATTAATCATAATTTATAAAATCGCAGTTGTGGTAGTGAAACCAACTCTAAAAGCGAGAACAAACAATTCAGATTCCCGTATCCCTTCTGTTGAAATCTCCCATCCGTTCACGCTTTTAATTAGCGTTAAATTGTGTATATCTGTTGTTATTGTTGCTGCTGTTGAATAATACCGGCAGAAGCACCCCACTCATCGTCCTCGCACTTTGTACCATAAATTTCCAACAATTTCTTTATATTTCCCCCTTATTCATTGTTTTTTTCTTGCGCTGAAATTGAGTGTGTTTACACACTCTTCGTGCGATGAGTAGGTATATAACGGCATTTAGTTGTGTGTGTGTGGGTTTATATATATTTACATAACTGTATATAAGTAGGTATGAGAGTATATTTATGAATGTGTTTGAGAAGCGTTTCTTCCAACACCGCTGCCTCTTAACAAGGGTGGTTTTCTGCCAACAAAAAATGAAAGTATTAACAAAGAATGGAAACAAAAACTATTCATATTCACCAAGGAGTTCAATGGAAAGAAATATCTAGGAAAATTTTGAAAAGAAATGCTTATTTTTATACTCTGAGTTATGAAGATTTTTAATTAATTTTAACATTTTCTTTAAAACGAATTTTACAACCAAATACTATTACGAGTTATGGGTAGGTTGTATGTTAATTCAAAAATATATTTCCCGCAGAGTTAAAAATTTTTAAAAAATATTTTTTACAACTTTTGATAATAAGAAGAAATTGGTTTGCGGTAGTTTATATCGCCCAACTCTGTAAAGAATATTTGCTGGTAATTTGTAGTTCATAAACGTGAATTGTTTCGACTTACATAAATATTGCAGTTTTTTAATAAATATGAATTAGATACATTTTAAAATCGCAGCAAAAATTATCACAACGATTTTATTCGTCCCTCTAAACTGAAATAAAAAAGAAAAAACATGTGTAACGAAAAAAATTAAAAATTCTTTCAAATTTTTAAACAAAATATTATTTTTCTTCTATAAAGTTTTAATTAAAAATGGCTTGGAAGTCTAAAAGTTTGCTGCCATATTGCTTTAGTGAACAATAGATGGTGCCTGTACACACTACATACTGGGTGTGATAAAATAAAACAAAACGTAATTTTTTATTTAAAACTATTAATATATAAATAAAATAATTTCAAATAAAATTTATCTTAAAATTGACGTGATTTAACAAAAAAAAAATTAAGTGAAAATTAAAACTATTCATAAAATATGACGAAGCTGTATTTCAGTAAAACTGGCCTTATCGTTGACACACACACATCTAATAGACACTGTGTTATCTATAAAAATTTAGGAATGCTGATAAAACAGTGCACACAAAAGGTGTTAGCAAATATGTTATTATTCTTGCAGTAACACTTTACATTTTCGAAACTACAAATGGTGTAGCACAGTCAACATCCTTATGTTTCAGAGGCTGTGTTTATTCCAGACAAAAACCCCTAAGAATTAAATGTTGATTGAGAAGAGTTTTTCTGGGCATTTTTATTATTCTGTTCACATTAGTGTCTTGTTGATTTTTCTTTGAACTGTGCAGTTGTGAAGTCTGTTGAGATTATTAGGTTGTATTGTCAACGGTGTAAAACTAAAATAGTATTTGCCAACATTTTGTGGTTGTAATATTAACTACATTAATGTGTAGGTTTTTGTCCGCCTTGAAATTTGCTGAATACTGCAGTTCAGAAACTAATATAAAAGTAGTTTATTGGTTACCGGAAGAGAACAAAATATTTTGAGCAAAAATTGTTATACAAATAACAATCAAGAAACAAAAAATCTATATATATCTATATATATAAAAGTGAAACTCTGTGTGTGTGTGTGTGTGTGTGTTAGCTATAGACTCTGAAACTGCAAAACCGATCGGGCTCAAACTTTGGTAAGTTGTTTTACACATACCGGGGAGTGTTTATGGATGAAAAAAAGTGGGCGGGGCTACGCCCATAAAAAATTAGTTATCAGTTTTAGCTACTTGCACTTGACCGATTTTTCTGAAACTTTGCACACATATCGAGCTGTCATGACTAAATAATTTCGTGATAAGAAAAGTGGGCGGGGCTACGCTCCTAAAAAAGTTTTAATTTTGAGGTACTTGCACTGAACCGATTTTTCTGAAACTTTGCACACATATTAAGCTGTTATGACTTTACAATTTCGTGATTAGAAAAGTGGGCAGGGCCACGCCCATAAAAAAAATTTTAATTTTGAGGTACTTGCACTGGTCCGATTCTTCTGAAACTTTGCACACATATTGAGCTGTTATAATTTTACAATTTCGTGATTAGAAAAGTGGGCAATGCCACGCCCACAAAAAAATTATAATTTTTAGGTTTTTGCACTTGATATTTAATTAAAATTCAGAATGCATTTCGATTCATTAAGGGGCGTAGCAACGCGCCCCGGGTTTGGCTAGTAATAAATAAAAACAAAAAATGATCTTTACTAAAATAAAAAACACAATTTTTTTATACCCTTCACACAGTGAAAGAGAGTATATATGTATATGTAGGTTTGTCATTCCGTGTGAAATTTCTACAATTTTCACATCCGACCCCATAAAGTATATATTTTCTGAACGCTTATGAATAGGGGAGTCGATTAATCTCTGTCAGTCTGTCCGTGTGTATGTTGAAATCAACTTTTTGAAGCCCCCGACATCGCTTGGACCCGGGTGAGGTATTAAAATATCAGAAATATTCGGGAGTAGATCGGTATTGAAAATCAGAAACATCGGTACATAAACAACTGAGATATGAGCAAAAACCCACGAGCACCTCGATTTTTTTTTTCACAAAAACAACATTACAACAACATACATACATACAAACGTGTATACTGGTTAGAGAAAATGTGGCATCGAATCCCAGCTGAGAAAAAAAAAATTTTTTTTTATATTTTTTTTTTTTTAATTTTTTTTTTATTTTTTATTTAATTTATTATTTATATTTTTATTATTATTTTTTTTTTCGATTTTCTTTTATTTTTTTTTTATAATTTTTTTTTAATTTTTTTTTTATTTTTTGTTTGTTTTATATTTATTATATATATTTTAATTATTTTTTTTTAATTTTTTTTTAAATTTTTTTTTAATTTGTTTTTTAAATTTTTTTTTTAATTTTTTTTTAATTTTTTTTTTGTTTTTTTTTACAATTGGATGTTTATATATATGCATGTTTTTTATATGTATGTACGTATTTCATATGGGATAATTGGTGATACTACTACTTGTTTTTAATTCAATACAGCTTAATTTTAACGGAAGTTATTCTATTTAGAGCAAATAATTGCTAATTTTTATACATATACAGTGCACTCGCAGTAACGTGAACACCGTCTAACGTGAACACGGCCTAACGTGAACAAGCTTTTGTTTACGTTGACTACGGTGTAACATGAACAAACTCAGAAAGCTGTATAGCTTGAAAATTTCTTTTCACTGTTTTTTAAGCATGTAGACATTACTGAAATATGTTAATTACGATTTTTAATATTTAGGGAATCCCCTGTGTGTAGTATGGCATTGAAATTAAGTCTTTTTGTTATGCGAAGCGGTGAATCAGTCACCAATCGTGTTAAAAAATCTTAATGTTTGGAAATGAAAGAAAAGACAGTTTTTATAAAGGGTCCGCCTAATAACTTTTTTTTTTGAAACAGGGCGCAAAACATCAAGTGTAGCTTCGGCTGTGTGGCACGTAGCGCCGTCCTGTTGAAACCAAATGTTGCCAATATCCTCCTCTTCAATTTTTGTGAACAAAAATTCGTCTAACATGGCCCGATAACGATCGCCATTGACTGTAACGGCCACTCCTTGCTTTTTGAAGAAAAATGGCCCAATTATGCCTCTGGACCAAAATCCGCACCAAACAGTAACTCGTTTTGGGTGTATCGGCTTTTCAATGTATGCGTGCGGGTTTTCTGTGCCCCAAATGCGACAATTTTGCTTGTTGACATACCCGCCAAGATCAAAATGAGCTTCATCTGAAAAGATGATTTTTTTTTGGCAAAATCGGCATCTTCTGTAAGTCGATCGCAGGCAGCGTTGTTCAAACGTATACACAACCATATTCGTTCAGCGGAAGGATAAAACTAGTTATCTGTCAAATCAGACATGAGCTAAGTGTCACGAAATAAGCACTAGTTGAAAAAAAAACGTTAGATGGTGGACCCTTTAGATAGTTTGCAAAAAGAAATCTCGAGGTCTTATAATGAATTATAAATTATAATTTTAGTTTTATATTTTAACTAAACAAGACCGGCGCGCTACGGCATTCTGAATTTTAATTGAATACATTAAAAATAATATTTGATTGATTTCTATTGTAATGCAAGTGGGTATACAATATTTTTGGTTTTTCCATTTGCTGTAAAAATGAACAAATTTTTTGCTGTTCCCACTCAAGAGCATGCGACGTACTGGCCATGTGAAAAGCATGGATTTTTCAAATTCAATCCTTCAACACGCAGAGATTGTCCTTGTGCTTTGTTGATGGTAATAGTGAAGGCAAGGCGAACTGGAAACTGTAGTCGCTTAAAGTTGAGAGTCAAATCGGTGGGAACCATTGAAATGTGTCGAAATACATAGCTGAATATAATAACTTATTTTCAATGGGGCTGGCACTGCCCACTTTTATAAAGTTTTAGAAAAATCTGTCAAGTGCAAAAAGCTAAAAATTATAATTTTTTTTTATGGTCTGCCCACTTTTCTAGTCACGAAATTGTATAATCATGAGCGTTCAATATGTGTGCAAAGTTTCAGAAAAATCCGTGAAGTTCAAGTAGCTGAAAATTATAACTTTTTTTATGGGCGTGGAACTGTCCATTTTTTACAACCCATAAACACTCTTTGGAATGTGTACAACATCTTGCCAAAGTTTGAGTCCGATCGGCTTTATGGTTCCGGAGTCTATAGCTAACACACACACAGACAGACAGACAGAGTTTCACTTTTATATAGATAATACAAAAAATAATAAAATAATTTTACGTTCAAGCGTGTAAAACACAGGATAATATTGTAAAAAGTTATACTATTTCTCACATGAATCGACAATCGCTAACGTGAACAATTTCGCTAACATGAACTGCTTTGGTTTTAATTAGTTTACGTTAGCACGAGTGTACTGTATATATGTGCGAAGTGTGATTCATATAAGAGCTCTGATTTTCCGTGCCTCGCTCTTATTTTTGGTTTATCTAGTGGAAGAGAAAGAGATTGTGTGACGTAGTATGTATCAAGAATGATGGAAATAAAGATTACACCTTGTGCATGATTTCCCGTTAGATGACGCATTTGGCCCATAGTCAGGATTGCCAATTTTCTAATTGAAACACAACCGAAAAAATTTTTAAGACAACAAACCAAATAAATTTAACGCAAAATCTTTGCTAAGTATATATAACTTTTTATTTTTCTTTTATTTATTTAAAATTTATTTATTTATTAATACCAAAGTCCTTTACAGGTGAAAAATATAATGATTAAAAAAACATAAAGATAGGTATTCCATTTATATTACGTGAAAGCTGGCAACACTATAATTAAAATAACTTTCTCTCTTTAAAATTACAGTCGAACTTCCATAACTCGAATCACCATTATCCCAAAAAAAAAAACTTTGACTTACGGAGACTTCGAGTTACAGAATTTTTTGTTAAAATAGGATAAAAGGTTTTTTTTATTTATTTTTATTTAAAATAAAATTGATTTATTTTTTTTGAAAATTGTTCAGACCGTGCTTGCCGGGATACCATATTTATCAGCCGCTTAATTTTTCTTTAATCCATCTTCGTCGTCTTTTATAAGTTTTTATTTTTCTTCAATTGATAAGCATTTTAAAACATGTTTAGTTGTCATAATAAATAAAAATGTTAATTAAACATTTATCATCTAGCCCGAATTATGCATAGAACTGACACTTACGCAAACAAAAAGAAACACATTTGTAATTCCCCGATAAAAAAAATAAAAATACACGTAAAATAGACAAACCAGCTCAAGACACAACGAGAGTAAAACAAACAACTGATAACTATAACAAAACCCTATTTAAACAAGCAAAATTCTTCGAGTTATAGAGTTCATGTGCATGTTTTTTGTTCAAGTTATGGAGAACTTCGACTTATGGAAGTTTGAGTTACGGAAAGAAAATTGTATGTGATTTGTTCTTTTAACGCTACTGCCAACCAATTTAGTTCGAGTTAGAGAAAATTCGAGTTAGAGAAAATTCGAGTTAGAGAAAATTCGAGTTAGAGAAAATTCGAGTTAGAGAAGTTCGAGTTATGGAAGTTCGACTGTATTAGTCAATAGAAACGCAGGTTGCATGCAGTTAGAGTACCAGCATGTGTTGCCAGTTTGTTTTATTTTGGAAATTTAAACATTCTTGGCGAAAATTGTTTGTAATATCTTAGAGCTTGCAACCCTGTCATTAAAATCACTGATAGTTTGAAATTATTAGCAAATAGAAACACAGCTTGGGTGACGTCACTGGCACCATATGCGCAGAAAATTTTATTTTTTGTGCGCGGGAACTCGTAATCTTTATTCTGTCATTCTTGACACCCGCAGAATGGTCTTGTTAAGCGAATGCTCTTGCAGATTCCATTTATCTATTTGGTAGAAGTGTGGTATGAGAACACACAAAGAATCCAACTTATCTTGGACTTTCCCAATTTGTGAAATTTCCTTGTTTTATTTCAATTTAAGATTTCGCAAAGTGCCCCGGTGGACTAGTCAGTAGTGTGCTTGTCTGCTAGTTTGGGGGTTGCGGGTTCGATTCCCGCCAGAGACTCTGGAATTGTCTGCTTCTCTTCTGTCTTTTCTATTCTTACTTTTCTATTCAGATATCACAAAGGGATCAATATAATGGACCCAAGTGAGCTGCACAACAGCTGCCTGTTCTACCTAACCTAAGATTTCGCAACATTTTATTAATCCACAGATCCAGCTTAACATTTCTTCCCAGGTGTATGCTTAACTTTGACAAACCATTAAGGCCTCTAGTGACTGTTGCTGTTTCAGAGAGTTTCTTAGTAGTTATTCAGAGTTCATTGTAGTGTGGGCTAGAAGTTTATTTAAACCTCTTAATAACTGCATCTGGTTCTGTAATTGATTTAAAGTATACCTCGCAACAAGGAATTATATAGCTCGAGTTATATACGAAAATTTGACGCATTGAACTCAACAAGTGTTAGGACCACTGTCCTGTTAGGCTTCAACGGGAGGCGCTAACGTTATGCTGTCCCTCTAATATCTTTAGACTTTTTTTAAACTGATAAAAATGAAAGGGAAACATGTGCCACACTTTTGGACATTTCAAGGATATAACGTCAAAAATTTGCATTTCAGCCAATCCTCCAAATAAAACTAATCGAAAATTTATGTCTTTCTTATTCAGAAAAATTTTTAGTCTCCTTGTTTCAGTTATCGATTTCACTTGCCATTTAACCACCATTCACTTCTCTTGATTTCTGATGGCCATATTAAATTCATTGTGCTTTTATTTTGCCCTCAGCTGTAATCTGACAACTATCTGAATCGAATTATGCTTTTCCTTAATTAATCGATTATTTGTTTAATCGATTATTTTTAATTTTTGCTGAAATATTTCGGTATAATGACATACATTTCATTTATTTAAATTTTCTTCATATTCTTCACTTCGCTTATAGCATCCATCAAATGCAATTATTTTCCGTGTTTCCTGATGGTTTTAACATTTTTCGCTGCATTTATGTTTATCCGTTGGTCTGAATTCAATTTTACTTTCGTTTGTTTTCCGTTTTATTTTTTTGTTGTTTTTCTGTTGGGTGTTGGTAGTTTCGGTGTTGTTGTTGTTTTATATACCGGTAAGTGGCTCCATTGCCAATGTGTTGCCAAAGTATTAGATTTCATTAAGCACACCAGCATATTGTTGACAGCCAATAGCACTGGTATGTAGCATGGTTGGCTGACTGCCTCTTGGTTGATGTTTCACATTCACATTCACAACTACGACTACGACTACGACAACAACAATACCACAAAACGGCAATATGTGGCAGTACCACTACACTAATAGCAACATCCCTGCAGATAGCGCGACTAGTCCATACACGCATGTTAAGTATAATTTATAATGGCTTAGGACCCAAACTATATGGAGAAAACGTGATCGATTTAGCATTAGGATGTCGTAGCACTGTACCATGTAATCCTTTGGAGACGTCGCAAAACTACTCTTTGTTACAACTCGATGGAGCACCTACACGACCATTATATACGTTTTGACAACACTATATGTAATCGTTGAAACACGAACACTTTAACTCGTTTAATTACAAACTCTTGTTTGAAAATCATATGGTCCTTGACTGCATTTCATTGTAACTAGTTCATTAGAGCTACAGTGAGCCACGTGGTTCAGTAATTATCTGCAGGGATACTTCAAGGTAAAAGAAGTATAAATTACATGTGTACACTGAGGTGTAAGTTATGCATGTGTCTGTAGAAGCAATTCTATACTAATGCTTTTAAACGCACTTAAAAACACACACACACACATGATTGTATGTATGTTGATCCGAATTCAAATGCATGCATTAGGAGGTAACCAAAAAGTATGATAAACTGGATCAAAGAAAAACTATATTTCCTTTAGGGTCTTCCAAATTTTCCATTAATTTTAAATTAATCTTTAATTGTTAAAAAAAAAATTGCATCTTTTGTACTTTAAGTTGTTGCTGGGTCCATGCTAACGTAGATGTGCTAAAATGTTTGTCGCAATAGCAATAGTTGTTGTCGTTTTAAAGTTGATATTTTTGTTGCCGTTAATGTTGCTGTTGCTTTTGCTTTTGCTGGTGTTGTTATTTTGTTTTGTTTTGGAAGGCAATTGCATATGTGTTTGTATGTATGTTGACATATTCACACACACACACACACAAAGTTGTCAAGCAATACATGCTGGCTTTGTTGCTATTATTGCTGTTGTGGCCTACGTAACAATATGACCACTGGCTATTGCCAGAGAATTTTGAATAAGGAAATGAAAAAAAAAACTCACACACGCACACATACATTGATAAGTGCAGGTGTATTACAGAAATACACAAACAGATATTCATACATACATACATACTTTACGCTACATTTTGTGTAATTTTGTATTTTGCTTTTGGTCGGTTGGACGGATGGTTGCTTGGTTGGTTGGTTGGCTGACTGAGTGACTGACTGACTGTATGGCTGGTTTGCTAGCTAGTTGCAATGTTTGGTTAAGTTGAGTGGCTGTTGTGGAGATATTGCTTGTATGTATGTGTGTGTGTGCGTGTGTGTGTGTTTAAAATTGTTTATATTTTTAGCATATGCTTGATGTCAGGGTTATATTGGTGACATTTTTAGGTGTTATTCTTACATTGAATTCATGTCAATGTTGTTGTAGTAGTGGTTCGACTGGTAACTTAAAACTCAACGAAGAGTGTCTTGTTAAAGCATAAAATACACACAAATAAATAAATGTCAATATTGAACGTCTTGCACAATAATAATAAAGGTATTCAGAGTAATCATTATTAGAATTACATTCCGCTTAAGAAATCATCGAAATATGGCGGTATTTTAAATGAAACGATAATCTTTTTCTATTGCAAGAAATACACAAGTCTTGAGAAGCTTTATTCTTTCAACTCATTTTAATGTTTTACGAAAAGACATCATTGAAAACAAATTCAAAATTTACCAAAAAACTGCTTAATTTTGAATGCCCTTAAAATTGTAACATTTTTGTAAAATTTTTCTCGCTTCTATCCATGAAGGCCTTTAAACACACTCACACACACACACACGAACAAAAAACACAGTGTAAAACTCAAGTAAACATCATCCACAAATATATGACGACGACTGGGGAATTTTTGCGCTGTTTGCATCTGCAACGTGTATTATATTATAATCGAGGCTGTCAGCGTTTATGGCAGTATAGTGTTGTCATTGTTGCCAACACACAACATCACCATCATAGTCATAGTCATCGCTATCGTCATGTTGTTGCCATGTTATTTTATAAAATCTTAATAATTATTTTATGAAATTTTTCTTGTTTTCCTTAATATTGCATTTTATAATAATGTTGTTGCTGTTGTTGCATTGAAATGTTTGTTTGTTTAATTGTGATACAAAGAAAAACAATGTTTTAATGTGTCCCAGTTAAGAACTCTAGCGTACATCTGTTAATGGACAAAAAGGTGATCAATGTTTGTGGAAATTATTTATTAGCTGAGATTCAAGTGCACACATAAGCTGTAAGGGATCTTGTATATACAAAGCCATACTTATATTTACATACACACCAGAGAACTGCAACAATACATAATACTTGTGAGCGCACTCGCTGTTTACTAAATCATTTTTAGTCTCGAATACTTTTAAGCACTCGCTTTTACTGATATGGTGGCTCGTTGGCTCGTTCTTCATACAAAGCGAGCTTCATGCATGAAAATATTACACAATTGTTTTTTACTTGTACATGTCAATATCACAACCACTTAAACACTGTTACCAACTTTTTCCCAAAAAATATCACTAAAATATGTTGAAAAATAGCTAGAAAATAGCTAATAATTAAAAATTGTCAAAATTTTAGCGATAAATCGCTAATATTTATTTTTTTTTTCAAATTCTGTCATAAATTTAACAAAAAATAGCCAAGTTTTCGTAGATTTTTTTTATTGCGCGGAAAATTTAGCGTTTTATCGCTAAGTTTTTCTAAAACAACGAAAGAAAAAAAGAAAAGTACAGTAATTTTTATTACAAAGGCACCTTTTATTAGTTACATTTTAATACATAATTTACATATGTATGAATATACGTACACATATGTACGTTATATATCAATTCAAAAAATAACGTTTATTAAGTGTTGCTAATTACGTTATATTTATAATATCCATACTTAACTCCTATTTAAAAACATTTTGGGATTTATTCACTAAAAGTCTAAAGCCAATACTCTAGATTCTTGCATTCATATGTAAAATTGTAATTTACCCCCATACCTAAACAAAAGCGTTGAAGCTCAACGCTCTTGTTTAGGTATGGGCCCTAGTCTCTTTAATGCTGATTTAAGTAAATCGTAATTGAACCTGTCGCATCGGCCACTTCAGCCAAGCTTAGAAATGTTAACACTATTTGTTGTTTTTCCGTACTGAAGAAAATATTTATTTTAGATTTATGTACCACGTATGTTTTTAGTTTTTAAAAAACATGCCTAATAACTTGATGATACAAACGTCTATTGATTTATCTTCAAATACACTATACCTAGAACCTCATACATCGTTTCTAAGTTCCATTAAGAGATGGGTCACTTAAACATTTTTATTTATCGCTTAGCATTTGGTTCTATAAATACGGTTTTCATTCGTTCTATCGAAATCTTTTTTAAATAAATCACTAAGGTGATCAATTGAATTGATTGACGTATGTTGAGTTATTAATGAGTAATGAGTAATTATCTCCAATACTTAAAACCCTCCCACTGATGCAGATGACTTGTATTTTTATTTGTACAATTTTGCAGGCAGGGAGCACCTGCATCAATATCCCTTTGTATCGTCTTTTTAATCTTGCATTACCCAGGACTTAAACTTTTAATGGCTTAACAATGTACAAAGAAAGGAACGTATATTTAACATCTTCTTTTTACAAAAAATTGGTGAGATACTAGTCGAAATGCTGGAAAAAGTATGTCTAAACTAGAGCTCATGGATGCACCACCTACGGCATAACCGCGAGTAACACTTATATAAAGCAATATTTAAAAAATAAAGGGCAGACATTTATTTATGGCTACAAATTAACATGTCATTACTATTTTTATAAAAAGTACTAGCAAAGCCCGGCGCGCGTTGCTACGCCTCTAATGAATAAAAATGCATTCTGAATTTTAATTCAATAACAAGTACAAGAAGCTTAAAATTATAACATTTTTTTAATGGTCGTGCCACTGTCCACTTTTCTTATTACGAAACTGCATAGTCATGACAGCTTAATATGTGTGCAAAGTTTCAGAAACATCGGTCCAGTGCAAGTACCTTAAAATTATAACTTATTTTTTAAGGGCGTGGCACTGCCCACTTTTCTAATCACGGAATTATAAAGTCATGACAGCTCATATGTGGGCAAAGTTTTAGAATAATCAGTCCAGTGCAAGTACCACAAACTTATAACTTTTTTATGGGCGTGGCCCCGCCCACTTTTCTTATCACGAAATTATAAAGTCATGAGAGCTCAATATGTGTGTGCAAAGTTTCAGAAAAATCGATCTAGTGCAAGTAGCTAAAAATGATTACTTATAATTTATGGGCGTGGCACTGCCCACTTTTATAAACACAAAATTATATTATGATGAGGGCTCAATTTGTGTGTAAAGTTTCAGAAAAATCGATCTAGTGCAAGTAGCTAAAAATGATTACTTATATTTTATGGGCGTGGCACTGCCCACTTTTATAATCACGAAATTATTTAGTCATGACAGCTCAATATGTGTGCAAAGTTTCAGAAAAATCGGTCAAGTGCAAGTAGCTAAAAATGATAACTTATTTTTTATAGGCGTAACCACGCCCATTTTTTTATCACCCATAAACACTTCCTGAAATGCATACAACAACTTGCCAAAGTTTGAGTCCGATCGGCTTTATGGTTTCGGAGTCTATAGCTAACACAGACACCCACCCACACACACACAGACAGAGTTTCATTTTTATATATCTGTGGCTTGGAGCTAAAAGGGCCAGTGTCAAAATATTTACTTTTGAGAAAATTGGAATTGAACTTTAACTTTTATAGATGCTTTCATAGTGAGATTGGCCATAAATAAAAATTTATGAAGCTGTTCTGGGTTAAGTATGACTTTAGCTGTTTTACCAAAATGACATAGAGCAAGAAAACAAATCTAATGCAATGATTAACTTAAAAGAGCAAAAAAGTGACATTGGCCCTTTTAGCTCCAAGCCACAGATATATAGATTAAATTTCTTAAAAAAATGTTGTAAGACTTTTGAAATAGAAAAGCAGTTGTTTGTTGTAAAGTTTACATTTTGCGTAAAAATTAAAATTTTTATAAAAACTGAGTTTTTGTTAAAAAAAATAATTTGTTGCAAACAACTTTACTTTTCGTGAAACAATTTTTTTGTAACAATAAAATAAAAATTTAAAACAAAAATAATTCATGTAAACGCGATTATTTTTAGAAAATTAATTTTTTGTAAAAAAATAGTTTTTGTATTAAAATTTATGTTTGTATGTTTATTTAAAAAAAATTACTTTTCAAAATATGTTTGTAGATTTTAGTCTACAAAATTTTTTGGTAAAATTTGACTATTTTGTTAAAAATGTAGTTGTTTAAAAAAATTTGGAATAAAATTAAAAAAAAAAAATTTAATTTTTATACTTTCATTATTTCAATTAAATTTTTTCTCGTAAAAATAAGAATGTTCAAAAATGAACTCAAGCCTGTATAAAAAATAATAAAAATAAAAATTATTTTTTTTTTTTTAAAGAAATAGTTTTTCAGTGTACAAATGTAACTTTTTCGGAAAATTTTGACTTTTTGTTAAAAAGTAAATTTTTGCTAAAAAAAACTTTTAATTTAATATAAAAATTTACATTTGAGTGGATGAAAGTATTTTTGTATAAAATTTTTTTTTGATCAAAACTGACCTTAAGTCAATTTGTCATCAGAGTTTGTCGTAAAACTTATTCCCTGTGTACTGCACTTTTTATAGACTTTTGCATTAAATTTATAAATTGCACAAACACAAGTGATAACTTGTTAAATCTTACTGTGTTTTTAGCCACCTTGACATAAAAATTTATTTAAAATTTTAATTTAACAGATGGCGCACAGTGAGACAGCTCTAAAGTAACAGCGGCAAAAAATAGTTTTTGGCGTGTCGTCCAATTTGGATGAAATTTTCACAGTATATTAACAGATATATGAGTAACAATTCCCTGAAATTTGAGATTCATAACTTCATTACTTTTTGGTCTAGAGCAAGTCAAAGTTGAGGTATCCTAACGCGCTTGAAATATGTTGGTTCAATATGTAATATTCAAAAGCTTATCAATAAAAAAATACATAATAAATATAACCTTAAAGTATTTTTTTAATTAATTTAGTTGTTGTAGAATGAGTAGATAAAAAAATAAATTTAAAAAAAGGAACACAAAAAAAAATTTCTTTACAACAGAATTGTGGTGTAAAAATTTAACATTTTGCATTTTCAATGGACTAGGAAATATAGAGCAGCCCCTCGCCCTAGGTGCAGACTTATATCAAATGAAAGATTGAAGTCCCAGCTTTCATTTAAAGTAGAGGACATATAGCAAAAGTTTGCAAAAGTACTTTAAACATACAAAAAACTACAAAAAATACGCAACGTGCACATTTTGTCGCTATACGTATGTACATATGTTAGCATGCAATAGCATGTTTACAAATTTTTAATTTTTTTTTTAATTGTTTGTTTGATATTTTATATTGTGCTCACAAACTTTTTAAAAACAAACTGTAAAAAAATATTACATTGTTGTTGTTTTAAATATTATTGATCAACAAACGGTAATTGCAATTATGTATATGTTTAATTCACAATCTACATATTTGAGAGTGCAAGTTTAGGTCATGGATAATTCAATAATTTTTTATAGTGCAATTTCTGATATTTGGATCGATAGCAATAAAGATATTGAAAAAATTAGAATACCATGATGATATTAAAAAATTATTGATAGAATGAAAAAAATTGTTCTTTTTTATTGCATTTTAATGGGAAGTGGGTGTAAGAGTGGGCGTGTTATTGTAATTTTTGCATGAAACATTTTAAATTATATAAATAATAATAATATCAAATTTGAAGATTGTACCTAAAATATTTTAGAAAATATGGCACTTTTTATGTTGAGGTTGTATGGTGGGTGGGGGTAAAAGTGGGCCAAAGTCCAAAACTTTATTCCGATAATGTTTGTAACAATATAACATTCAAGTATACCAAAATTTAAAGTTATCCCTTAAGTATTACGGACAATACGGCATTTTACAAATTTCGATTGTATGGGAGGTGGGCGTAAAAGTGGGCGAATTTTCTTAATTTTTTTTTTTTTAAACTGGAATTGTCTCAAAAGTAACCTGTGCAAAATTTCAGAACTCTGCAATTACTCCTTGTATTTAATGCCGGCGTTGTCTCACTGTGTGGCGTAGGGTATAAAATATATTTTGCAGCGGTGTTATTCAGCTTTAGTTTCTCTTAGTGTCATCGTTATATTTTTTTTTGTAATGATTCAAGGTGAAATTATCAGTCCAGCTGATAAGGAACAATAATGTCAAAATGTATGGAATTAGCCTTGAATTCATTTATTACAGCAGAGATGGAATATGAGATTTTGGATTCCGTATTAAATGATTAACTTAAGTGTTCTTTTATGTACCAAAGTTATGTATGTTTGATGGTTTTGCACAATTTATATTGTGTTTTACAAATACATATAGTTTTATTCATAAAATTTTATTAAAATAAACATATCAAAACAACTTTTCCATCCCTGATATACGAATTGGCCTCAACAGAAAATATTCCCTAAAAAGTTGCTTTGTTGTATTAATTCGCCGTTGCATATAACTGTATGAATATGCCTTGTAATGATTATTATCATTTCGCATTAATGGTCGCCTGCTATAACAAATCAACATGAAAATGACAGCCACAATTATGCTGCTTATTGATTATTTTATTGCTTAAATTAGTTTAGTTCTCCCCTACATTAATTCAATAAGTTCTCCTATACTTTCGAATTGAATTTGGAGAAAGTTTTATTGTAATAAACTGTAAGAAAAGCAAAAAAGTGGCCAATAAATTACAAAATATTTTGCACTTTTCCTGTATGTTAAATATTAAATAGAATTTGTTCAATTTACGGTACTGCCGTCGAATATGATATACTGGCATGCGATATTATTTTACAACATCGTAAATTGCTTAATTACGCACACGTGTGTATGTGTGCAAATGGCGGGTGTTTCGCTGTTTGCATTTACCTGAATTGTAATTTAGTTAACTTGAATTTATGTAAAAATATTGATTTTGTGGAATTACACGATTCTACAGGACTCATTATTTAAAACTAAAGCTTGAAAAGAATCAAAGAAAATTTTATTTGACAACAAAACAAACAAAATTCTACAAAGTTTGCTACAGTTCTATTTGAGTCAAATAAAACTTAATACATTCTGTCAAAAGTAACCGCATTTCCCTATTCTTGGTGACAATTGTCACGAAAAGTCAACAGTATTCTCTTGCCAAAAAAGCACGCAACCAAAAAAAAAAACATTCAATTAAAAAAATGCGTATGAGAAACATCAGTAGGAGAGGTGATTAGAAAACAAGAACAAAATCAATCATTTGACATACGCCTGAGTGTCCCCTTCATCTTATAAATATTTTCATAATCGCTGTCATTTTTTTTAGTTTCCTCTCAAACCAAGTTTTTGCTGCTGCTGCTGCTGCTGTTAGTATTGTCGTTGCTGTTGTTGTTGTTTTATTGTTTACACATTTCTCTTCTAATAATGTTTATTAAGGACTTTTTTATTTACCTAAACGTTGATGTTTGTTTAATAACTTTTTAACATCTGAAGACCTAAATAAATATTTGTTTATAATTTCTACTCTTATCATTCTGCTCCTACTTTGTTTTGCTCTGCTTTAATTTCTTTTTTATGTCAATTTTTAATTTTTTCTTTTTCGATTCTCTGTAATTTTGTTGATTTTATTTCTCCTTGCAAAAACCTAAATTTTTTCGAAAGTCATTGATGACAAATTTCTTCTCATTTTCGCCATCACCATCATCATCATCATCATATGTTTTTCTGTTTTTGCTTTGTTGTGCTGTTTTGTTGACATTGCTTTTGTTGTTGTTGCTTTTATTATTGTTTGATATACTGGATAAACATTGCTAAAGCGCATACAGTAGGGGAAAATTGAATAAGGTTGAAGCATGTAAATGATCGTATATGTACATTCTACAAGGTGGGACAAAAGAAGTCATTCGATGTTGTTTAGATTTAATTTTTTTTTCTAAATAAAAAACTTCGATTCTGTTTTTTGATTATGTTGATTTGAACCTTTGGAATTTTATTGGTCAAGTCTAGAAGATGATATGGGCCAAATTTCGTCAATTCGGGCGACAGATTCTTGCACTCCTGTCAAATGTTGTCCTTTAGGGCTTCCAGGGACTCGGGCTTGTTCGTGTATCAAGTTCAAGTTCCATAAAATTTATTATTCATTTATTGTTTATAAAGGGTGTTTATTTAACTAGCTGACCTACTAATGAAGTGTGTTGGACTTTTTATACCCTTCACACAGTGCAAAAGGTTTGTCATTCCGTGTTAAATTTCTACAATTTTCATTTCCGACCCCATAAAGTATATATTTTCTGAAAGCTTATGAATAGGGGAGTCGATTAAGCTCTGTCAGTCTGTCCGTCTGTCCGTGTGTATGTTGAAATCAACTTTTTGAAGCCCCCCGACATTGTTTGGACCCGGGTGAGGTATTCAAATATCAGAAATATTCGGGAGTAGATCGGTATTGAAAATCAGAAATATCGGTACATAAACAACTGAGATATGAGCAAAAACCCACGACCACCTCGATTTTTTTTCACAAAAACAACATTACAACAACAACATACATACATACAAACGTGTATACTTGTTAGAGAAAACGTGGCATCGAATCCCAGCTGAGCCAAAAAAAATTTTTTTTTAATTTTTTTTAATTTTTTTTTTTAATTTTTTATTTAATATATTACATATTTATATTTTTATTATTTTTTTTTAATTTTTATACCCTTCACACAGTGAAAAAGGGTATATATAGGTTTGTCATTCCGTGTGAAATTTCTACAATTTTCATTTCCGACCCCATAAAGTATATATTTTCTGAAAGCTTATGAATAGAGGAGTCGATTAAGCCCTGACCGTCTGTCCGTCTGTCCGTCTGACCGTCTGTCCGTGTGTATGTTGAAATCAACTTTTTGAAGCCCCCCGACATAGGTTGGACCCGGGTAAGGTATTAAAATATCAGAAATATTCGGGAGTAGATCGGTATTGAAAATCAGAAACATCGGTACATAAACAACTGAGATATGAGCAAAAACCCACGACCACCTCGATTTTCATTTCATAAAAACAACATTACAACAACAACATACATACATACAAACGTGTATACTGGTTAGAGAAAACGTGGCATCGAATCCCAGCTGAGGCAAAAAAATTTTTTTTTAAATTTTTTTAAAATTTTTTTATATTTTTTTTTTATTTTTTATTTAATATATTATATATATTTTTTTATTATTATTTTTTTTTATTTTTTTTTTTTAAATTTTTTTTTTATTTTTTTTTTGTTTTATATATATTATATATGTATATAATAATTTTTTTTTTTTAATTTTTTAAAATTTTTTTTTTTTAAATTTTTTTTTTATTTTTTATTTTTTTTTTTTGTTTTTTTTAACATACATACGTGAATTTACTGTTATTGCATGACTACACGTTGTGAAGGGTATATAAGATTCGGCACGGCCGAATATAGCGCTTTTACTTGTTTTTTATTTTTTTTGTTTTATATTTATTATATATATTTTAATTATTTTTTTTAAATATTTTTTTTTTTTAATTTTTTTTGATGTTTTTTTAAATTTTTTTTTATTTATTTTAATTTTTTTATTTTTGTTTTTTTTTTAACATACATACGTAAATTTATAATTTGACAATGGGATATTTTTATATGTATGTACGTATTTCATATGGGATGAATGGTGATACAAACTACTGTTATTGCATGACTACACGTTGTGAAGGGTAAATAAGATTCGGCACGGCCGAATATAGCACTCTTACTTGTTTCAATACACTTTGGGAAATCAGCATGCAACGTTTACAAATGGTGGAAAATAATTTAAAAAATTTGCACTCTGTTCGCCAAACTTATTAAGCACTTTGTCAAAATTACATCCATCTAAGTAGTTAAGATGCAAGGCAATGGATAAATTTATGACCAAATTTATTCTTTTGGATAAGAATTAAACAAATCGATCCCGTACCGTACGTACAAATATTTGTGTGACGGAGGACCCGAATTTATCGATCTGACGCAGTTCTCAGCAAATCGGTATTGGCTACGTTTACTACTTGGAAAGTTGGCGGAAAGATCTAGTCCTGCATCCATATAATATTCAACTGGTGCAAACAGTAAGACCATCAATTGCGTCGTGTATTCGGTGAATGGACTGAGAATCAACTAAAAGTTTAACCAGATTTTTATCTTTAATTCATCTTCTTAAATGGGGCTTATTTCTAGCTTAACGCGTATGTAATAGTTGAAGAGAGCATAATCCTCATGAGATCCTTGAGACTCCATTACATCCTGAAAAAATCACTGTTTAGTGCGGTTTACATGTCGAAAGAATTACTGGCCCATTTGCCTTTAATAACGAAATCAAGGCCAACATTATCGTAAATGTCGAAAGCAACAGGCAAGTGATTCGTAATTGTTTTATTCCTTATTTGGAGGAGAAATCGTTCCTATTAGATGGCGAAAAATAGTTGAAGAGAGCATAATCCTCATAAGACCCTTGAGACTCCTGAAAAAATCACTGTTTAGTGCGGTTTACATGTCGAAAGAATTACTGGCCCATTTGCCTTTAATTACGAAGTCAAGGCCAACATTATCGTAAATGTCGAAAGCAACAGGCAAGTGATTCGTAATTTGTTTTAGTCCTTATTTGGAGGAGCAATCGTTCCTATTAGATGGCGAAAAATACCATACAGGGCGTGAAACTTTTACTTTGTTTAGCCTAATGTATGGTGACTGAATTATCTCCAGGCATGGCCATCTCTTTCGTGCAATTTGGGGGTAAGCCAAAATTTCTAATCTGTAATGATAAACCAATAACGATTGATTATTTCAAAGCCAACATTCGACTCACTTTTGTCAAAATTAGACTGGGTATGCACAAAAAAGTAGTGCAAAATTGGAAAGAGAAGTTGGCGTTCATAAGGCGCAGTCGAGAAGCCCATATGACAGAAATTGTTTTTTATTTATGACATGAAATTTATAAACTTATAAAGACAAAATTTTGGTCAGTCCATTAAATTTGTTGTGTTTATTGACTGAAATAACACATTATTGACATGGCAGCTTTCTGCTTTACTAGCAACGGATTCTCGATTATAAGCCAGAGCTTATCCAAATCATGGGGTGTCAAGACGCATGATTGCCATGACCGATTAATGAATGTTTACCGTAAAATAACCACTTACCAACTACACGACCGCGTGGAATGTATTTTCTGGAAGGAAACAACAAACTACATCAAAATGACTAATTCAAAGGGTTATTGTTGCGGCACCAGAGACATGTTCTCTTGACCTTTCCGCAAACATGGTGTCATTCCCTTGTCCACATACATGCGTGTTTTTAAAATTGGTGATATTGTCGATGTTAAGGGTCATGGCGCCGTACAAACGGGTATGCCCTACAAGGCTTATCATGGCAAGACTGTTCGTGCAGTTGGTGTTATAGTAAACAAACGGGTACGTGGTAAGAACAAGTCCACCACTCCAAGTGCCGTGGTGTTACGAAAAATTAACGCTTATTGAAGGAAGCCTAGCCTAGGGTTCCTGGGTAAGCTTAAAACGTCAACATGCCGAACCCAAAAAAAAAAAAATGAAGCTCGTTTTTAGTGTGTAAAATAATGTAAAGATTTTTTCTATAGATTTTGTAAGGATTTAACAAAAATAGTAAAAATTTAAAAGATGAAAAAAAAAAAAAATTTCCAACTTCACATCTTCAAGTTTTATGTCGCTTGTTTGGCATGTGGTGTTATTTTGTTGGAACCTCGTAAGAGGTTCATTTCTTAACGGAGAACTTAACGCTGGGTATTTACAACTAAGCTGAAATTCTCACATATTTTTTAGTTTTGTTGTTCTAGTAGGAGTGTAGCAAGAAGTGCAATGATTATTATTAACAAACACAACACACCACAATGCAACAACATAAAACCAATTCACCTCTACTGCTAAAATTCTTATGCAGCGTAATCGTTATCGATAACAATTGTAATTAGTAATTTTCTAAGGCTGTTTTTTAAGTCAACATTTAGTTGAAATTACTTTTTTGTTTGATTAATTTTACAAACTAACAATAATGTACGCAGGAATGATATATACAAGATGGGTGATTTTTTAATGGAAATGTGTCTTAGTACAGTCAAAGTTAGAATAGAATGGATAGAAATTTTTTAAAAAAAAAAATTTTATATGAAATTAGACAATTGGAAATTATAAAAGAAGAGAGAAACGTTTTGACATTTGAAAAGGAACAGCTAATGATTGGCTGATCAATTAAAACAATTTAATTAAGGGCACCCTGGGCAGTCGTAATTCAGCTCTGGTCGGGTCAAGAGCTTGCGCGTCATTGTCATTATCGTTGTCGAAAAAGGATAATTGGGCCGTTTTTTTTATTTGGCTTCGAGAGTTTTACGTCTCACTCTCGCATTGGTTAATTGCGTGGCGTTGGTTAGCTATACCGAGTTACAGTTACCCGGAGTCTCAATTTAACACATGCAGAACTGTTATATAAGAAGTCGAATTCGGGAATTCCAGCTTTCTATACGAAAGTATAGGTCGATTGGCAGTTACTAGAAGCGGCTCTTTGCATAATATTTGACAATTTGATCGAAAATAATTAGTGATAGCAGTTTTGTTTTTTGACAGCCAAATAATTGTCTAGTGCTGGTACACTAGAATCTCCATCTGCTTTACGTGTTATCGAAATAAGGTTTTAGTAAAAGTAAACTTAAAAAAAAAAAAAAAAAATTTGCCGCCTGGCTCTTGTGTTTTTAGGAAGCCTGAACTTTTTTCTTTAAATTTGTAGAAAAATAAAAGTTTTAGAAATTTCTTTCTTTTTGTGTTGCGTGACAAAATATGACATTTCGTGTAACGGGTGTTGTCTTGAGACTTGTCCGAATTTCAGCGATATTGGGTACAATACAAATTAAAGCAGATAGACCTTAAAATGTTTTTTAAATGCTAGAATAGATAATCATTTTTGCACCGAGTCCTTATTTGCGATAAAAATAGGATCCATTACGATAACCCAAAGCATAAGAGACCGTATATGAAGCCCACAAAACCAGCTATATCGACACCAACCCAAAATATTAAAAGCGTTAAGGTAATGATCTGTGTTTTATGGGACCAAAAGGTTTCAATTTATTATTTTAAATAAAGCTAAATCATCACAAGAAACCTGAAGCGTTTGATTCGCTTGAAGTGAGCTTTAGTCGAAAACTTTCTAGTATACGCGGCTAGACATGGAATCGTAATGGTCCATCATGATAACGCTTGGCCACATATTGCAATAGCTGTTAAAAATTATTGAGAAAGAAGTGGTTGGAAAGTTTTGCCCCACCCTCTCTATGGTACAGACGTTGCCCCATCTGACTATTATTTGTTCGAATCAATGCAAAACACTTTCTCTGGGATACGCATTACTTCGGAACAGGGTATCCGTAATTGACTTGATTCGTTCTTGACCTCAAAAGATGAGCAGTTCTTTCAGTGTTGAATACTTATATTGCCAGATATTTAAAAAGGTTCTTTTTTTTTAGAAAGTTGCAAAAAAAGCAGACTTTTTCTTTAAATATCATTGTTTAAAAATTCCACTCAAAACCTTCTTTGGGCTCATGTATAAAGTACATTATTATACCATTTTGATACAAGTTCATATTCAATTACTGCTGACTATATTGTGAATAAGGATTCGATTGATTCGATTGAGAAGGGACTGTTTGTTTATTTTATTAAAGCCTAAAAGAAGAAGAGAAAGTTAAACAAGTTACGAGCAAGAAAACCCCATTATAAATTAACAAAACAAAAACCGATGATGAAAATTCATCAATAATGTTTTGCCAAATTGGTTTTGGGCAAAATAGGGATGAAACTGTTACACTGAATGTTCCATATGCTCTGTTAGAGTGTGACTCCTCTTAAACCGGGCTAAATGCAAAAAAAGGGAATATATAAAAATGGTAATGAGATAAAGATACAATTTGTTAAAATGCTTAAGGGTCAATAACATGGTCATATCAACAACATCGTTCATTTATTTATACACAAACATTTACACGCACACAAATACAAATACACACACACTCACTCTTTCTCTTGGCAGAGTTATACCAGATTCACAGTTTTACCAATAAATAAACAAACAGACATTCAGATGGACGCACACATTGCTGACCGAAACATGTTGTTTCCATTTGAAAAATTCTATTTAGGCCTGAGGATAGAATATTTAAATTTCGATATTAATAAAGCAAAATTTATAACTGCAAAATAAGAGAAAAAAATATTTATAATAATATTTAGGGTACTCACAAAGCATACTAATATGAGGTATTGTCATAATATTGAATTATTTTGAAATATCTGCAAAGAACAACAACAATATATTGAATTAACAATTTTAGAGAATTGTGACAATACAATAGATTTGTTTTTGAAAGTTCAAACATCGATATCATTTGTGTTTCTGAAACATGGTTTGCAACAACGACTCCTGATAGCCTTATTTGTCTTGATGGTTATAAAGTTTTTAGGGCTGATAGGGAAAATCATGCCGGCGGTGTTGCAATTTTTGTCAAAAACGATATTTTTTGTAGGATTTGCCACATATCGTCTCTGGAAAATTGTTTATTTCTACAGGAAGCCCAAAGAGTTGAATTTATTTTTGTTGAGGTGTCATCATCTAGAGGGAAGATGTTGGTTGGATGTGTTTACAGGGCAAACAGGAGAATACCTTTGGCAGTTTTATATTCTACTCTCGAAACTCTCACAGCGGAGTATAATGACATAGTGATAACTGAAGATTTCAATTCAAATATTTTAGTAGATGCCACACTTCCTGATAATATGTTATCCCTAGGTCTTTTTTCAGTTAATACACCAAGTCGAACACATCATACCGCCACATCAAGTACTTTGATTGACATTTTTTTGTGTCCAATATTTCAAATTAATGTGTTATGATCAGATATCGGCTCCTTGCTTTTCTAAAAATGATTTGATTTTCTTGACCTACAATTTTCGGGTGCAACCAGTTAATCGGTGTTTTAGTTTTCGTGACTTTAATAGTATTGACTATAATCTTTTGTACGAACATTCTTCACACATCACCTGGAGTGATATTTATTATATGCCTTCAGTCGATGCTCAATCTTAATTCTTGGAGCACAATATTCAGTACCTTTTCAGCGAAAATGTACCAATTAAATATAAAAAGATTACTCGAAAACAAAATCCCTGGTGTACGGAACCTGTCAGGGATGCCATACGCATAAGAGATGTGGGTTATGCAAGGTGGAAAAAATTTAAAACTCCAGAACTAAAACTTCAGTTTTCTCTTGCGAGAAATGTTGTCAATAGACGAATTGAGCATGCCAAAACCGAATATTATTCCCAACGGTTTAGCTCGGCAATAGACTCTAGGCAATCTTGGAGAGCTATCCGTAAAATAGGTATTGGCAAAACTGACAAAAATTATGATTGCCAAATTGATGCAAATGCTCTTAACGAATCTTTTACAAGCACTCCTTCGATATAAGCGAACCTCGGCCTCTACGATTTTTCCTCACAATCGTCGAATATTAATATTGATAACGAGTTCTTTAGATTTTCCTATGTTTCTCAATATGATGTACGATCTCGACTATCCATTTGATGAAATCCAATGTAGTGGTATTCCATAATATGCACCCAAAATTCGTAAGGATAATTTTGCCTTTGATTTTACTTTACATTACTCATTTGTTAAATACTGTCTTGTACGTAGCCGTTAAGATGGAAACATGCCAAGGTTATTCCATTACCTAAGTCAACTGATGAATACCGACCAATAGCCATCTTGTGATATCTATCTGACGTTTTATATATAACGGGATATATAAATGAACGTAATCTGCTTTCTAACATGCAATCTGGGTCTGGCCAGGGTCATAGTTGTATTACAGCTCTTGCGGAGGTATGTGAGAATATACGACAGAGACTCGATAATGGGGACATTAACTTTTCTGTGCTTCTTGATCATCTTTTGACACAGTGTATCATCAGATGCTCACTAGTAAACTGAAATACTTTTTTCGATTTGCCAACACATCTACCAATCTAATTTTTTTTTACCTTTCGGCGCGAGTACAATCGGTTTTTATGAATGACTCTTGGTCAAACTCTTGGCCACTTTTTTTCGATATATGTAAATGATTTGCCTGAACAATTATCCAATTGCAAAGTCCACTTGTATGCGGATGATGTGCAACTTTATTTAAGTAGCCCTTTGAATAGTATTGCTTTGGGTATATCATCTGTAAATTCTGAAATAAACAAAATATACCTGTAGGCTTCTGCAAACGGGTTCTGTTTGAATCCACGCATATCCAAGTGCGTAAGGAAAAGTATTGCTCATACCATTGTTCCCACCATTGCTGATAGTATTGTCATAAATGGTGAGAAGATTGAGATTGTGAAGACAGCGGATAATTTAGTTGGTCAGTCCTATATTAAGTTACGGGCCCTTTGGTTGACACAATACTTTATCCCATTGAGGATAAGACTTTTACTTGCCAAGACATATCTGATTCCTAGTTAAATTTATGGATGTGAACTGTTTGCAAACTGCGATTCAGTTAGCAAAAGAAAATAAAAAACTTTATTCAACAATATTTTGAGATATATGTATATACGGTCTAAGTCGTTTCGATCGTGTTTCATCCGTTTCAAACAGTCTGTATGGAGTCTCTTTTGAAAATCCGAACACTTATTTTTTTAAACAGAGTTTTAAACACTAAAACCCCCAAATATTAATTTGAAAAGATACGTTTTTTCAATCTCAAAGGAACCATAATATTATAATTTTAAGGCATCAAACTTTAGTCTCCGAATGGCATTTTTTTTATTTATGCCGCTCGTTGGAACATTCTTCTACTAAATCAACAACTAAATCGTAATGCTAACAGTTTCAAAATGTTTTTTTTATAACTTTCTTTTCACAATTTCTCATGCTTTTTTTTTTTTTGATTTAACATGTTTTATATGATATATTATATATCCTTTTTCCTTATATTCCTTTTTAATACTTGTATTTGTTTGTTTATTTTAATACTATGAACCATTTTGTTATAATTGTACATATGTATGTAATTAAATATTTTTGTAACATTTTACGCTCCTGTACTGTAATTATAAGACACTGTCTTGTTGTACAGGAAATGAAAATTAATAAAATAAATAAATATGAAGGCATGATTTATGAATACCCCAAATGAATACGTACACGTGAACATACACAAATGTATTTGTTGGTTTTTAAAGAAAATCACTTTCCTAACACTCATTCAGTAAGAACTCGAAAAGAGCAAAACAAAATAATTTAGTCTGCTTATTTGCCACTTTTGCTTTAAACACTTTTCCCTTCAATCGATAATCATGTTCTAATTTATATGAGTGTTGATTTGTATTTAAAACTCATGCTCGTTACTTGTACTTTAGTTTTTAAATTTAAATTTAAATACAAATTCAAATTTTAAATTTGTTAATACCATCTCAGGGGAAAAGTCGTCGACGTCGGACTTTCTTATTTGTTCGTCTTAAACAAAAAAAAAAAAAAAATACAAAAAAATAATGCAAGAAAGAAGATTTTATGTAAATTTTATTAAAGCAATTTCCGTTTGTTTCCAAACGAAATCGAAAAAAAAGGGTGCCTGCCTCTTAATGGTTGTGCAAAATTTTTATTTTCTCTGCTTTACGACGCAGGGTTTATTCTTTCCCTTGATGTTAGCAGACTGCCTGCTTTTTTTTTTTTTTTGCTCTTATTGCCATTTTGGGTACTAAAATTCCCTTGAAAGTAAATGGGTCGTATGACAGAAATTAGCCAAATTACAAATTGGGTTGTTGTCCCATACCCAAGATGTATTTAACTAAATACAACAACAACGACAACAACAAAAAGGTACTTTAAATGCATGCATTTATTTAGAGGGCGAGATGCTGTTCATATTGTTGGCATGGTATCGGCATGATACTGGTGCTGGTGCAGAGTTTTTTTTATATTTTTTTTTAATTTCTTAAAATCAAATAAAGCTAAGGAATGTGCATGCATGTTAAGTACTTGATAAGGTATTAAACTCACATTCGTTATATTTAAGTATATGAAAATTTAGCAATTTTCAAATTTAGAAAGCAATAAGCAACAACACGACAATTGATGTCGATGACGACAATGTTAATGTCGAGAGGCAGCAGTGTGCCAAATCGAAACTCCGTGCCACCACCAACCCCTGCAGTATTAGTAGTCAAATACAACACATAGAGACTGTTAGACACGACTGTCAGTCTTTGCTAAGCAAAAATTTTCCAACCCTCAATTATTGTAAAATTATGTTTGAAAAAAAAAAAAACAAAACTAAAACTCAAAAAGAAAAAAGAAAAAACCCAAACTAGACGAATATGTTTTATTTTTTCTATTTTGTTTGTTAGAATTTTGTTTGCAATATTAGTGCAATAATACTGGCAGCTGAGTGAGTCCATGAAATGTTCATGTGTCAAATACGGAATGTGCACTTTTTGACATGTTTTCTTTTATACGCCACTCTAAACGAATGAGCCGTCTATCTCTCTACCCTACTCTAACTCTACTGAAACATTTTTCTAACATCCAGGGGCGCAGCATACAATTTTGGCAAGTTGTTCTCTATATTGGACAATTTGTGATTAATTGCTAATCTATCTATCTGTTTATCTGTGGCTTGGAGCTAAAAGGGCCAATGTCACTTTTTTGCTCTTTTGAGTTAATCATTGCATTATATTTGTTTTCCTACTCTATTTCATTATGGTAAAACAGCTAAAGTCATACTTAACCCAGAACAGCTTCATAAATAAAATGTTGGCCAATGTCACTATGAAAGCATCTATAAAAGTTAAAGTTCAATTCAAATTTTCTCAAAAGTAAATATTTTGACATTGGCCCTTTTAGCTGCAAGCCACAGATATATGAAAGAGTAACGTGACAGACTAACTGACTGACTGATTCATCATTGCACAGTCAAAACGCAAAGAGCTAGAGACATGTAATTTGGACAATCGGTTCCTATTGTAGTATGTCTACTACGAAGGGATTTTTGGAAATTCATATTTTAAGGGGGGATAAAAAGGGTAAAAACGGGTAAAATCGGTAATTTTATATCTGCTAAACTAAAAATGATACAAATTTAATTGAAAAAGTATTGTAATTTACACTCAAAACAAGCTGACAGGTGTCTGGCCTTTTTTTGAATTTTCAACTGCTAAAGGGAAAAAACGGGTAAAACTATAATTAGGTACTCTTTTTGGTACTCTATGTTACTTTCAAACACATTAAGCTAGGAAAAAAATTTAAAATGTTTTGTTAATCCGCGAAAAAATATTAATAGGATTTCGCCACTTTTTTCAAATTCACATGTATAAGGGATAAAAATTGTGCCTATTTTTAGTACTTTTTTTGAAAAGAAACTTTTCCAACATTATTTAATGGGACAAAATTTGATAATTATGATTGACTAATAGAATATGGACAATTATTTTGGTGAAATTTTTGGAAACTTTTAGGGGACAAAAAAGGTACCAAAAAGGGAAAAACACCGGAAAATATGTATAATTCCTAAATACAGGGCCAGTTTGCATAAAACTTGTAATGGGGATTTCACCAGCCATAAAAAATTATGTAATTTAGTAAAAAATGAAACACATTCATAACAGGGTAGAAAGGGGAAAATTCGGGAAAACGGTTTGGTACTTTTTAGAACATAATTACTTTGAAGGAAAAAAATAGTAGATTTACTCACTTTAAGTCATGTCTATTAAAATATTTTATTACAAATTTATATATTTGAAACTTGGAATTCATACATTGATATGGAAAACCCAAAAAAGGTACTTTTCTGTTTTTTAAGGTACTTTTTGTTTTTTTTTACGTTTTTGAAGCTGGAATTTCGACATTAGTGACTATTGAGTCGAGTTGATGCTGAAAATGTTATGGATGACCGAAAAGGTACTTTTTCGCATTTTTATGGTACTTTTTGTATTTTCTACGTTTATGAAGCTAGAATTGTACAATCACGAACTATTGATACCAGGTGAGACTGAAAATGTTAGGTGCGACCAAGACGGTATTTTTTAATTTTTATGGTACCTTTTGTATTTTCAACGTTAAAAAGGAAGCACATACCAGAGAGAGAGAGAGAGAGAGAGCGTTGTGCATCGAACGTTATTATAATGGTTGTAAGGCAAAACTTTTCAACCACATATTTTTAACCGTTTTAAGAATGTATTGTAACATGTACAACATGCCAACTGGGCATAAGTGCATAGCTGTCATGGGTTTGGGCTTTTATACCCCTCCTTTCAACCTAACATGATGGAATATTACGGTTTCACGTCTGGCCACATATTCTGGAAATGTTTACTTAAAATGTGTTATTTTCGTTCGGTTCAGGCTACTTGTTATGATTTAGTATTATTTTTTTTTAGCAGCTTATAATTCACAGGACCCTTTTGGTCCTACCAAATAAAGAGCATTACCTTAGCGCCATAGATGTTTGGCTTTGGTGTCGATTTAGCTGGTTGGCCGGGCTGCACATACGGTCTCTAATGCTACGGGTTATCGTAATGGTTTAATTATTTTCTTCAATAGAGTATAAGTAGTATTTCAGGTTCCCTTGGCATCAATTTGTATGATATCCGACTTCTCTGTTTTTGGATGAATCGAGGTGCTTGCAAACTTTTTCAAATAACTGCTTAAGTAGCTGCCAATGAATTTGTAGGCTCTTGTTAAGACAACAATTTGGTGTAATGCCTCCAATGCTGAGTCTTTAAACTTCTTTGGCTTGCCTGGAAGATCTTTGCCTTGCATGCAAAAATCACCACTTTGGACCACACAAATCATCTCCCGCACATTGAAACCGATGGACTACGTTCACTAGAAGCTTCGCCGAGAAATCTTTGTGACATTTTCGAAGCAAAAAAATTTGTTTTCTTTACACAGTTGTTTACACATCAACATATTCTATAACTGAGTCAGAATAAATAATAGATATGTAAGCCTAAAAATGAAATACAAGGGTTCCCACAGTGCAATTAACGTTCCTTAAGTAAAGTTGGACATTTTTGACAATAAACATATTCAGAACTTTTTGATAGACGAATACTATTTGTGTTATTTGCAGTAACTTGACAAATTTATGCCGGCCAAAGAATGGAATTAAATCGTAAACATTTTCGTGCGATTATTTTAAACAATTTTCGACGATCACCGATGCACTTAATTCATCTCTGACCAGTGTTGATCGATGGTTTTATGAACTCAATCGTAAACATAGTTCGCTCAACGACGAGTTTCGTGAAGGTCGTTCAAAAACATTGATGGTGTGAAAGATTATCATGTTACTTATCGTGATATTGATGCAACCTTTAATATTAATGGGACAAGCATACATTCAATATTGCATTAACATATGACTGTAAAAAAGATTTGTTCGACAATCGTTCAAAAAAAGGACTCGTGTCAATTGGTCGCAAAAAATTCTCAAAAAATACGATTGCGGTGCTTCAAAACATGTTTATGACATCGTGTCAGGTGGGGAATCGTAGATATATATACGCGTATGAGCCGGAAACTAAACAGCAGTCGATTATGCGGCTCTTCCAAGACGAGCTAAACCCTAAAAAGGTAATTCAGATGCATTCGAAATGCATGATTTAGAGGTATACCAATCGGAATGGAAAAAGTGCTGAGAGACTTGTGCCAACATTGATATCAAAATTAATCAAATTTAATTTTTTTTTAATAAAATTTGGCGAAATTATACAGTAAAATGTTCACTATTATTAGTAAATTGTGTGCACGTTTTTACAATTTCCATTCGTAGCTCACGAGTGTAATGTTGCATTTATAAAGTTTTCCAAGTTTGTTTACTAAGATGATATTATTTAACATCAATATACCATAACCTGTCAGTTAATGTACTATGACTCACTTATTTACTGCTGTCATTTACCGTATGATCTTTACCTCTCAGCACCCCCGTTTACCTACGCTTAATTCTTATTGCCCGATTGTTGCTCCTCTAGTTGTTGTTGTTGTTATTACGAAGTTATCCTTTTGGATAAAATGCACGTTTTTTTTTTTCAATAAAATGAAAGTTTCAAAAAACTTGTAGCCACATTTAGGCTGTGTAAAACAGAAAAAAAGAAAAATCTAAAATAAAATAAAAAAACACAAATATTACACCCAAAACTAGAAAAATAATTTTCTTTTGCAAATTTTTTTTGTTGCATGTATTTAACATTGTGTTGGTGTTGGTGTTGTTGTCGTTGTTTGTTGATTTTTTTTTTCTTCTTAATTTGCCACCCGCCAGCAGCTGTTGACGACTGGCTGCTGTTGCTGCCGGCTTACAGACCAAAAGTAAAACCGTTAATAGATTATAAAAGGGTCTGGGTTCCAATCGTTGTGATTGACGGGCTGCACAGCGTTGGTATGTTAAAATGAAATCAAATGACAAGATGAAATGGATATTAAAAGTTTCAACTTCTATACTCTTTTTTCTTTGGTTTTTGTTGTTGTTTTTTTTCAGTCGAGATTTCTATATTTTTTTTTGTGTCGTTGTTTTCTAGTCTATTCTTTATTACATTTCTCAGTTATTTTGCCAAGTTTGTTGCTTTTGTTGTTGTTGCTGTTGTTTGAGAAGTTCATTGTCAGGGATTTTGGTTTTTGATGGTGAAGCTTTTTGTTTGTTTTATTATTATTATTGTTTCTTCGTTTTGCTGGTACGTAAGTGACATGAGATAATGACAAGTTTTTCCGTTCTAATTCCATCATGAAATAATTTGCTTAAAAAAGCAAAAAAAAAAAAACATGAGAGATATTTTCGGGTTTTTTACAAAAAAAAAAAACCGAAAAACATAAAAGTAGAGCATGAAATTAAATTTTTTTCAAATTAATTTGATTTAAACACAAAAAATTGCATCTTTTCTATGGCAATTTTAAATGTTATTTATTTGTCGAACTGTTCCGTTTGAACTAATATTTAAATTTTCATTCAGGCTCTAGATCATTTTGAACATTCATATCTTTTACAAAGATGTTTTAATTGTGTTAATAGAAGAATAACCTAAAAATTTATGTTTTGCCGACACAAGCCGAGTGGAATGTATTTCCGAAACCAACTGTTAAAAGCAGAATAATTGTTCCAATGGGCAGCCTAATCCTTTAGAATGTTTTTAAGGAGTTTTTTGTCTTAAATGTTTTTATACGCAATATTTAATGGGTTATATGTACATGTAGGGGGATACTAAATCAGCCCTCTTTCATAAACGGATCCCTTTTCGCCCCGTTTGTTACTCAGTGATTATAAGGTTAACGAACAGATACCACAGGCCTCACCGAGTCCCGTGCCTCCACAGGCGTTTGCTTTAGACTGATGATTATCTACAATCACAGCTTCTTTCGTAATCATCAGCATCTATCCCAGACTAATTTCCCCCATAGCACTAATATCCAATGTGTGCTTGCTAGTATTACTAAGTCTGTCTGTCTGACATTGCCGGACACTCGCATACAACATACGCTCCGTCTTAGCCGTCTCAAGACACATTCTGCAAACATCATCCTCCATAATTTGCATCTTGTGCAGGTTATATTTGAAGTTTCCATGCCCTGTGACTAGAGCAGTTATCTAGCCCAGGGTCCTCCGAATATACCCGAGTACCTTAACTGCATTCCGAGTAACAGACATGTCTACCATCAAACTCTTCATTCATTGTAAAACCTTTGCCCGCACCATTCCATAACACGAAGCAACAATAGGTTCTGGTTAGCAGAAAGCCGCAGCAGCTCCCCTTTTCGGAAGCTCATCCGCGCCTCACACACTGAAGCATCAATCTCGAGTCCATGTAATGGGTTTACAAAATATTCCTTTTTTTCTTCTTCATTTTTATTATTTTATTTTTTATATAAAAATTTAGCTGTTAATTTATTTGTCTATTCTCATCCAAATGCATGAGTTATTTTGCAAGAGGTTTATTTTGCAATGTTGAAAAAATAGCAATTGTATCGAAATTCAGGTTTGTTACTGCGGTATTGTATGGTAGTAAAGAATGCGTCTTATGTGCCATCAGACAAATATGGGAAATACCTAAAAATTAAAAATTTAAGATTATCGATTCTATCTAAAGACCTGAAGACTTGGAGTATTGAATTTCTCTAAAAAAATTTTATTTAAAACCGTTGAACTAATTTTTCTTCTGGACGTAAAGCGTTACGATTTCCAATCCCTTTTAGAGCACCCTATGGGTACCGATTGGCATCGTTTTTTTTTACTGAGTCCTGCGTCAACACCGTTGTTTGTTATAGACTAGAAAATAAATTTATATTGCCGACAATCCTTAACAAAAAATCTTTTACATTCATTAGGGGGTTTTTCAGACTGAGGTCCTCCATAACATCCGCACTTAGTGTGTGTACATTAAGGGGACTGGGTTTTTGAAATAGTTCGTTATTTATGGTAAATTATGTTTGTGGTTTATGCTTGGGAATTCCGTATTCCATATGGAGCGCACAACATGCCAACTGGGCATAAGTGTATACCTGTCATGGGTTTGGGCTTTTAGTGCCCCTCCTTTTCAACCTAACCTTAACCTAACCTAGTGTGTGCCTGCCTGTGATCTTCAATCTTCTGCAAGATCATGTTCGAAATTCGCTGTTGCCTCAAGATCCTCCAGACACATTCTCAAACATCACCAATATAAATGTGCATTTTCTTAAGATGCTATTTGCAGTTTTCATCTCCTGTAGCCAATGCAGCTCATCGTAATCCGATAAAATGTTTAAGCACCACACGACCCTGTCTACAACTGATGCCCTCCATTCACCTGTGCAAGTTTATAGAGTTTACCCATTAGAAGATGTTTGGCCGAACCAACCAATTCTTTGTTCTGGTCTGTAGAATGTTGCCGCAGATCACCTCTACGCAAGTTCTTATGTCGCTTCATTCCCAACTATGCCAACTTATTCCTTAACCCACATCAGCGTCAAATTATTTATAAAAGCACACCCTTAGAGCTTCAGAATACACTAAAGCACATCAGAAAAGCTTATATTTATCTGCCGCACGCATTTTTTTCAAAACTTTTAACTAATTATTAAGTGCAATAGGAAATCTCTTCCCTTGTACCCGACACTGCAGCAGATGTAGGATATAGTAGTCAGACTAGATGGCGCTAAAAAATATCAAGATGAAAACTGAGGAGTATAGTGCTTGCGAAATATGCATTGAAGAAACTAAAACGGTAGGACATGATGTGTGTGAATGTCCAGCACTAGCTTACACCTTCGCCTAAAATGAGTGTATTTGTGTAAAAAATACGAAAATTTTACTCAAAATCCGAAAATCACTGGGGAAGGAAGAGAGAGTATTGAAAAAGAACGCATCATAGCAGTGGTCTGTTTAAGAATAACACGCATGAAATTATTGGAAATGTAACATATGGGCATTTCCATGTCATCGTACGTGACATTTGTACTCCTATAAAGTGATTTTTTAAGAGCTATAGAAAAGTTAAAAAAAACACATAAAATTCGGAAAAATTCATGAAATCTTTATTCGAATCGATAGTACGGTCCATATAATTTAATGTTTGAAGATTATTTCATGCAAATGTTGACCGTGACTGCGCCTCAAATAGTCCATCCGCTTAGTCCAATTTTTGCATACTCTTTTCAACATTTCGGCCGTTGTCTCATGAATAAATGCTTCAATCTTGTCTTCCAATGCGTAAATTGAAGCGGGCATGTGTCTATAGACATGAGCTTTAACATAGACCCACAAAAAATAGTCTAAAGGCGTTAAATCGCACGATCTAGGCGGCCAATTGACCGGTCCCGAACGTGAAATAAAATGTTCACCGAACTCACCTCTCAATAAGTCCATTGTTAAGCGTGCTGTTTGGCATGTGGCACCGTCTTGTTGAAACCACATGTCATGCACGTCAAGCTCTTGCATTTTGGGCAAAAAAAGTTGAATATCATCTCACTGTAGCGCTCACCATTCACAGTTACGTTACCATTCGCATCATGTTTGAAGAAGTGCGGTCCAATGATGCCACCAGCCCATAAACCGCACCAAACTGTGACTTTTTCTGGATGCATTGGTAGCTCTTGCAATGCTTCTGGCTGATCTTCACTCCCAAATCGACAGTTCTGCTTATTAACGTACCCATTGAGCCAAAAATGAGCTTCGTCGCTGAACACAAGAAGCGTGCGATGAACTTTTTTAACACAGCACGCATTTTGATAATAAAATTCAATAATTTGCAAGCGTTGTTCGTTTGTAAGACGATACATGGTTAAATTATAGATCAAACTGAAGATGTTTGACAGTGAAACAAAACACGAAACGTGCGTCAGCTGTTTAAACCAGTGTTGCCAAAAAGTTAATAGTTAAAAAAAATCACCCTTTATAAAGTGGAGTAATTTTTTGCAAAAGTAAGAGTAACTGAAATCAAATTAGATCTTTATGTTCCATTCATAGGGTACTTTATTTAAAAAAAAATTAATTATATTCGAATAAGTGTTGTCTAAAATATCCAGAAAAATAAGAATATATCGTACGTGACATAAAACAGAAGTGATTTTGAGGTATATATGGAAATACGAAAAAATCTGGGAAATTTGGGAGGATTTTTTTTAATTTCTTACACTAAACCAAATATTTTTCATTTAAAATCCATCATAATTAATTGAAAACAATCTTAAAATGATTTTATAATAATTTCAATTTAATATCGTTCGTGACATATCGTACGTGACAGATTTCTCTCTAGTAGTATTCTAAGGTAATAAAATTTATATTATGTTAAGGAAAAAAGAAGTTAAATTCTATATTAGGTGCTCTTGCGACTGTCCAAATACGAATGACGGAGACAAATAATGTTTTTGAACTACGTACGTGACATTAAAATAACATCCAAGGGAAATCAAAAAAAAAAAAAAATACCGCTAATTGGACTCTATATTTTCTTTTTTCTTATGGATCTTGTTAATTGTTGTTGTTACCTAATTTTTAAGGAATATTTACAACAACAATTTGTTTTTACAATTTATTTTTACAATTTATTTTCACAATTTAGTCGCTAAAAAAAAAAATTGATTGCAATTCTTTAAAATAAGTCAAAGAGATAATCAGATTAAACTCTTATTATTGCTCTTAAAATAATTTAATAAGTTCTTAATACCAGCGCATAGTAAAATTTTAGTGTTTAGTGTTTTAGTTTATGAATACCTGGGTGTATAAATATATAAGGCATACCTGTCCGTCTATTAATGTATGCGGATGATATAGTCATCCTATCAGCTGACATACATAGATACCCTTCAGAGAATGATTAATAACTGAGAAGACTACTGTAATTTATGCAATCTTGAGGTGATCCTTAACAAATCGCAAATATTGATATTCAGAAATGGAGGACGCTTGAAAAAATCAGGTAAAATAGAAGTTTAAAGGAAATTTTATAAAAATCATTAATGAGTACAATTATCTGGGTGTAATTTTAATGCCAAAAATAAAATTTTCAAAACTTATTGAAAACAGAAATAATCAGGCTAAAGTCGCTATACATACAATCTGGAAATCATTTATATCAAATACACAAATTCAGCTACAGCAAAAGTGGAACCTTCTTTTAGCCGTATGTAGGTCAATTCAATCATACGCGGCACAGGTGTGGGGTTTCGGACACTTTGAGGAGATCAATAAACTACAGCGTTATTTTTTGAAAAAAGTTTCAAAGCTACCAGAACATACACCAAATTATGCGCTTATGTTAGAAACTGATATTGTTAGTAGCCATTTTTACACCTTGCAATTACACTTACAATACATACAAAGATTTATGTTCGAATATCATGCCAACCGATTTCCGTCACGAATTACACAAATATTGTTACGAAAGGAACTTTTCTGGGTTAGAGAACTGTAAACAATTGTGGAAAACTGTAGTACACCATGGTCAAATATACAACCAAATAAACATCTTTGGAGAAATCAATGTAATCTACTTTTAAAAGCAATATGGGAAAAGAAAAATTCTTTAATTTTTGTATAACCAGGAAACAACCTCTAGGATGTACAAGAACTTAGATCATACAAGAGGTATCCTCTACTTTAAAGAGCAAACCAAAATAAAAAAATATTAATTGGATTTTTAAGGCAAGATGTGGTCTAATTTTGTTAAGTGGCAATACTTTTGGATCAACAGAAGCGGATAAGTTAGGCAAGCTTTGTAATCTTCATGTAGTGGAGGATATGGAACATTTTCTAGGTCAATGTCCTGTGTTTCGAGAGTTTCGACTTCCTAGTTTTGGAAAGGCGACATTAAATTTAACGGAAATGCTTCAAGTATTGAACGGATTAACACATTGAATTGGGAACATTTAGTCCAGTACTTTGCACTAAAATATATACAAGCATTTAATTAAAAGCTTTGTTAAATCTTTGATAGTTAAATTTACTATGCTTAATTGACAGACGTTTTATATTTATAACATTGTCAAAACAATACATACATATCTAATTCACTTTCTCTTTTGCAATAAAATATTTGTTTTTTTACTTATATATTTGTATCTACATATATCTTACTATACTTAATTGTAAATAAAGAGAGAACTGTTACTACTACTACTACTACATGTATCGGCGATATTCTCAGACGACCTTCAACTGATATTGCCAGAGCTGCCATAGACTGGAACCCTCAACCACGTAATTCCTGGATCCGATCCACCAAAAAAGAACATGAAACTGCTCGTCTTACATGGGACGAGATTAAGCTACTTGCCAGAGATAAAAATAGATGGAGAGAATTCGTTGACGCCCTTTATATTTCCTGTGAACATTTTATCTAAATATTTAATTTACATTTTTGTATGTATAATATTTAGGTTAAATAAAGAACATATTATTTTTACTAAAAAATATTTAAGCTCTTTGACATTTCACTGTCCCTTAAATTTTTCACAATCAATCAATCAAACAAACCAACCAAAAAAAATCAACTTTAAATGTAATTTTTAGCCAAAAGTCAATAAGTTGTCGTTAATATTTAATTTATTTTTTTTTTCACTGGAATTATTTTCATTTGTTCATTTTGTTTTCCTCTTCCAATGATCCATAAAACTGTTGTATAATAAAATTAAATGACTTAAACTATAGTTTTTCTTGTTTATTGCGTTTTTTTTTGGCTCAACTCACATTTATCAGTGATAAAAATCATCACACATGTTTGTAATTTCATCGATAAGAGCAAATAGAAGAAGAGAAAAACTTGTTAAATTTAAACAATTTTATCGGGAAAGTTTAATCAATTTTACACACATGCACATGCATACATGCACACTTGCATACATATTGTATCAATTTTTAATTGTTACAAAACGTACACACACAAACATAGATGTGTATGTATGTACTTATAACTGTGTATTCAATATATTTTTTAAAATAAATATTCAATTGTGAATGTACACGAGTGGGTATGCTTGAGTGTGTGTGTGTGTAAAAAATGATGATGAATGTGTGGAGCTAGTGAGGAATAACAAGAAAGAAAACAAAAATTTATAGAATAAAATGCGTTTACTGCCTTGATAATATTCACAAAAGCATAAACTTTTAATTACTCAAACCACATCGAGCAACCACCCACCCTCTTTGCTCCATCAAACAAATCCTCTGCGATAAATAGTTGTTAAAAGAAAACTGAACGTTTATTTTTTTGTTGAGCTGTGGGAGGGAGGTGGAGTGGAGAGTAACAGCAGCAGATATTTTCAGTTTTTAATAGAAAAAAATTAACTGGCGCTCATGCTGAGCCAAAAGCAATTGACCCATAGTTGGTTCATATTTTTTTCTCGTTATTTTGTGTTCCCTCACTTTTTGTAAACGTTTTCTTTATTCTTGTTGTTGTTTTTCTTTATTGATGGACGAATTTTAATTGTTTGGGACACCCTCCTACGCGCCTTTTGATGTTTGCGTTTAATCAAATGGAAAATTTGTACAATCGAAAAAAGAAAACTGTTGTTATTTCAATTTCAATACATTCATTCGTTCATTGATTCACTCATTCACTCACTCATTCATTCATTTATTTATAGTGTGCGTATGTTGTTACAAAAATTCAATGCCCGTTGAAAAAAAAAACAAAAAAAAAATAGAATAAAAAATATTAACTGAAAGAATATTAAAAATTTTTTATATAAAATTGAAACAGAAATATTTATGCTTCAATTGAAAAGTCCTTTTTTTTTTGGTAACTATAGGCAGCCAGTCCTCAGAAGGAATGCATTCATAAATTAAAGATTCACTGTCAGGCTTAAGAGAGGCATCGGAAAGCAGGGTTTTTCGCTTATCCATTGCAATTATTTTTTTTTTAATTTGTAATTTATAAAAATGTTCGACAAAATTTTTTGTTTTTTATAAAAAAAAAAATTTTTGTTTTTAAAGTTTTTGCACAACTCCTAGTTGTGGAAAATAACATTTTCAGTTAAATTTTTAAAAAATTTTAATTTTTAAAATAATGAATTTTAGATTAATGGAATGTTGTTGAATAAGGTTTTAATTTAGAAAAATTTTTAATAAAATTAAGAAAAAATTTTTGTAAATTTTTACTAAAACGAAATTTAAAATTTTTGATTTCTTAAGTCGATTTGCAGAAAATTTTAATAATATTTTGTTTTTTGAAAAATTTTCATTATAAGATATTCATTAAATTTGTAAATGAAGTACATTGTTTTTAAATTTAAAGATAAATATTCTTAAAATTTTTCAAAAATTTTTTATTTGAAAATAATATTTCGTCGGCTTAATATTAGGGTGATCGATTTTTCGACATTTTTAAGAAACCGGTGTTCAAATAGTTTGGAATTTAAAATTAAAAAAAAACCGGTTGCCATTTCAAAAATTTAGAAAAAAAACCGGTTAATCGGTCGAATATATAAAATATAATTTTTTCTTATGCCCTTGACAGAGATACATATATAGTTATAAACTAGCTTGTTCTATGGTATAATTGCAGTTTAAGTGGACACACATTCATTGGCATTATTATAAAATGCCGTTATTTAAACTAAAGATGTTAAAGGACAGACATTTTTTACCTAAAAGTGACCGAAAAGTTCAGTTTATGCTTCAATTACCATTAACTTTTAAGGTAAGGTTTATAAATTTAAAAATGCCATTGTTTCTTGTGATTTATATTTCTTTTTTCTACTTCAACCATTTTAATTTTTATTTATTTTAAGTTTTAATTTTCTAATGCAATAATTCTAACACAAAACAGTAAATAAAACAATAAGAATTTTATTTCGTTTTGTAAATGAAATGTATAAATTTACATTCTTGCCACTACATTTGTTAAGAACTAAATTAATTTGTTAAAAGTAAACGGTATTTGCTCTGGTACTGCCATATTAATTAATTATTAGTTAATAATGAAAAATATTAAAAAGCCACTTCACTGCTCACGGTAATCAAAGTTCCCTTTTATTAACTTTATAGGCAAGATGTAATAATGACCCCTTGTGTGCCAAACTATTTTAGTATACAAGTCATCTGTTATCAGAGATATTAGTTAAGCTATGGGTAGTCTTTAGTACAAGTCGCTAGATTTCGTAGAAGCAAAATATTATGGAATTCGAAAATGAGATCAAAAAGTATTGCAAAGTACAAAAATTTGGTCAGAAAACTTAACTGAACAGCTGATTATCACAGCAAATTATAAGCGCATCAACGTATAAAATACCTGCTCTTCATTTAAAACAAATAATTTTTAATTAAGCCTTATTATTTTTCTTATTTTACATTTGGTTTTTGAAACAGCAAATGAATTTCTTACAATATTATGGAAGAGTATTTAATAAATTTTCTGATTTTTCGCAATTTTTTGAGTAATAAATATGCTATGGTACGTTTGGTTACGAATATAAATGAACCTTAAACTAAAAAAAATGGAAAAAAACCGGCTTCTGTGAGTAAAAAAACCGGTGTATTCGACAGTCGAAAAATTAACATTTGGAAAAAACCGCCAGCTGAAAGAGTAAAAAACCGGGTTTACCACCGGTTGTAAAACCGAATCGGGCACCCTACTTAATATGCAAACCTGCTAAATCCATTTTTTAAGTAAATTTAGATTTTGGTGTCGTGTGATAGAGAAAGATACGCCTCGTCGATCAGCATGTAGTTTTTCTTCAATTTAAGTCTTGAAGTGTTTAAAAAGGTTTGATAAGAAAAACTGCTAAATCGTCTTACAGAAAAATTTTTGTCACAAAAAATTGCTAAATTCAGTACATTATTAGTACAGTGTTTATTACTAACTCCAACCTAAAATATGAAAAATGAAAAGTTTTTTGTCTCCTGTAAAATTTTCTGAAATGGAGTTAGCAGATTTGTATATTAATTAGGCCGTAGCATAAAACATTTAAAATTTATTAGAAATTTTTTTTGGTTAAAAAAATGAATTTTATAAATAAACAACTAGATAAAAATGTTAAATATGAAATACATTCCTTTGCAACACTGCACTTCATACACTACAATTCTATTGTGTGGATATGCGTTGCTTTTTATATAAAGTTTTGAATGTGTTGGTGAGTACAAATCAAACTGCTGAAAAAAATTTAAAGTGTCAGCATGGGTAGGCTGGCTGCTGGCAGCATGAAAGTAGAAGATGGACGATTAAAACTGATGACGAAGCATTTAAAGAAAATTAAAAAAAATAACTTTTTCTCTGCAATAATTTGATATGAATTTTATAGAAAAAAAAAAAATATTCCAACAATGTGGGCATTTATTTTTGTTGCTGTTGGTACATTTAAAAAAAAAAACAAAAAAACAAAAAACATTAAATAAATCCACATGAATCACAAACATTCAATTTTGTTTCTACTGAAATGTAATTTTGTTTTAAGCATTTTTAGTTAAAATTGTATTTATTTTGAGTTGTCGTTGTTGTTGTTGTTTTCAAGCATAAAACTAAAATTTATTATTTTTGATTGTTTCAAGTCTGGTCATTATTTTGTAATTCCTTAAATGTATGGCATTTGTGTTCAATGCAAAAACTCTTTGTTTTCTATTAAAGTGTATGTATGTATATGTGTTTGTATGTGTGTATGTGTGTGTGTTTGTGTGTAAATGTATTTTAATTAGAGTTCTGACCAAAAATTAATATTTGCCTAAAATCAAAATTTAAACACACTCATGAAATACATTAAATGCAATAATAAAATCTATATGCAGACACACTCACTCACTCACTCACTCACTCACATGTCATAACAACACAACACATATTGTTGTTGATATTGGCTCACATTTGCACACACACAAACATTTCCAAATACGTTATTAAAGGTACAGATTTTGTACCTCGGTAGTCTGATAGATGGTACTTTCTTTATAAGTCGTTCAATACTTGTTGATGTGTTTTTTTGGTAAATTTAAAATGATTTCTAAAAATGTTTAACTACAACTGACAAGAGAGAAAAGAAATATCTTAGAAGTTTTAAAAGTATGAATAATGTCAAAAGCAAATAATATTAATCATACGTTGAATAAATACAAATTTAAATACAGGGTGTCCGCCGGGAAGGTATACTACTTTGTTTTGCCGCCGTTTTAGTAAACATAAGTCTTGACGATTCTTATTTGGCAGTCGTGAACTAGAGACGCGGAAAATTTATTATGGAAAAATGTTTGGAAAACCCACGTGTTTTAATCGTTAAAACATTTTATCAAAATCAATCATCGATTACTGTGACGATGAGAAAGTTACGTGAAGTTTTTTGAGAGAAACAACGTGCCAAAAAGACGCACTTTTTATCGTGTAGTGAATGATTTCGAAGAAAGAGAGACTGTAGCTGATACGCCCAAGCATGGACCACAACGTACTGCAACATCGGCTGAAAACATTACTGCTGTTCAAGAAAGTGTTCAAAACAAACCATCAATCTCAATTCGACACGCCGCGCTCAGGAGTTTGGTCTTCAAAGAACAACTTTGGCCACAATTTTGCACACGGATTTGCATTTGTTTTCATTTAAGATTCAGTTGACACAAGAGTTTCTTCCAGAAGACCATTTACGCCGCCGTACATATGCCAATAGGATGTTACAGCTCGCCCATGACCACCCCGATTTTTATGAAAAAATCATAATGAGTGACGAGGCACATTTTCATGGAAATGGATGGATGTGTGAATAAACTGAATAATGGGTTCTGGGCAATGGAAAACCCTCAAATTATACATCAGTCACCTTTGCATCCATTAAAACAGACAGCCTGGTATGCAATTTGGTTGGGAGGAATCATTGGACCTTACTTCTTTGAAGCTGAAAACGGCGTAACGGTAACTGTCAATGGGAAGCGATATCGTGATATGATTGATAACTTTTTAACGCCACAACTACAAGCTTTGGGCTTGACTAACATGTGGTTTCAACAAGAGGGTGCCACATTGCATACAGCTAGGAATACAATGGAATTACTGTGAGACCTCTTTCCACAACAAGTTATTTCAAGTCTTCTTAGTCCGCAGACATATCTTATGATGTTGTTAAAAACCACTTTAAGTTTACGCAGACTGACCATGTCACAATTACCAAAAAGTTCGCAGCCGTACGTTAGATTAGAGATTAAATAAATTTTAGCAGGTATAACACGGATTTTGAGGGGAGCATAAAACTGTATTGGCATTGAGATCTTAGTTTGCTGTAGACTTAAGCCACGAGAGTGTTAATGTGATTAGTCCAAGGTAGGTAACTATTGCATATAATTCCCAGATGCTTGGTCGATGGAACAAAATTTATCATGATGTCATCATTTATAGTTGTTACAACTCTTTTATTTTGAATAACGAGACATTTTGATTTGGTAGGATTCAGGCAGTCGCCCATAGGTGAATTCTATGCAGATCGGAATTTAGCTTCTAAACATTAGATTTAATCATTTGTAACGAGCTACTTAAATAAAGCCGTACGTCATCAGCATAAATATGTAATTTGCAAAAGGATATCTGATTAGGCAATTCTGAATCGGAAATAGGAAAAATAGCAGAGGTTCAATAATTGATCCTTGAGGCACTCCTTTGGTGAGATGAAAGGGAAAAAAGAATTTATCATTTACAGCAACTGATTGAGAACGACCACTAAGATATGAAGATATAAGTTAAGCAGATGTGGAGGAAAATAAAAGAAGTGCTTGAGTTTCCATATTAAGTCGGCATGATTCACAGTATTGAAAGCCTTGAGTGATCAAGAAGAACCAGAAAGGAAATTTAGTCATTATCAAGATTTCGAAGTAAATTTTCAGTGACATCAACTCGTGCTGTAGTACAACTGTGATTCGTACAAAAGCCAGATTGTCTAACAAACAAAAGAGTATTTTTTTTTCAATAAAAGCGCTAATTTGTAAATACATAATCCTTTTCAAGAATCGTAGACAGAAAACATAAAATAGCAATCGACCGAAACTCAGTGTTTTAGGATTTAGGTATTGGGACTATTTTTGCAAGCTTCCAGTTGGCAGGAAATAACCATAAAACACAAAAGTTATTTGGGATTGAGCCTCTGTAGAGAGTTTTCATTTCTCTCTCTTAATTTTATATAAAACTAGCTAATACTTGGTGTGCTTCGCCACCCCCATCGTAATGAAATAAGAATGTTATAGTTCAAAAATATATTTATTTTGCAAGTGCCACGCCTCCTATTACTAAATCAACCATTTCTTATTCAAATAATCATTATCGCTTCCCAGATATACGAATTTTTGTATTCAATTCATATGACAGGTGCCACGCTCACTTTTACTACAGCATCCATTTCTTATCAAAATAGTCATATAGATGTCAAAGCTTCTCGTCCAAAATTTGGGTACTCTAACTGTTATCGCTTCCCGAATATACGAATTTTAGTATTAAATTGCTATGAAAGCTGCCACGCCCACTATTTCTAATGTACCCATTTTTTCCAGAAATGTTTATTTAGGTGTCAAAGTTGCTCTTGCAAAATTTTAGTCTCTAATCGATATCGTTTTCCAAATATACGAAATTTAGTATTTAATTCATGTGGCCACGCCTACTATTGCAAGTCCGCCCATTTTTTACCCAAATGTTCGTGTGGATGTCAAAGTTTACCTTACTTAATTTGAAGACTCTAGCTGCATTAACTTTCGTGATATAAAATTTAATACTTATTCTTTAATAGGGCGTGACACCCCGCCCACTTACAATTTCAAACCAAAGTATAGCCTATAGTTCCTTCCAGACATACAGAAAGATTCTGTTAAAATTTCAAGGAAATCAATCGGTCCAGCCGTTTAACCGTCTATAAAGCTCAAACAAACATACAAACATACAAACACACATTGATTTTTATATATATAGATTATTTACTTCTTTAAATTAAAAATAAATATTTAAATTATAGCGGTCGTGTATTTATTGCTACTACTGTATGGCTGATATTTTAGTCCCAATAAAATCAGCATGTTTTAGAATATCCATTAGACATCTACGACAACAGTTCTACGAAAATACTGAATGAGTAGTAGAGCGGTCTGTTGAGAGGAAGAGAACAAAAAAAAAATTATGAAAATTTTAACTGAAAATGTTCATACAATAAATGACAATCAAAAATCTACTAAATTGTTTTATGCACAACTACACATTCATATGAATGCATGCACATGAATGTGAGTGTGTATTAAATATGACAAAACAAGTATAGATGCAAGTGTATGCACATATGCAATGTGCTTGTGTGTGAGTGCGTTTTTTTTTATTCTATATGATATTATGTAGAGCTAAATATTATTGATGTTATACATGTGTTATTGTCCACTTAATGTTCATCTATCTCTATGCCACTCAGACGAACACACACACACACACACTTACACTTTAGATCCTTATGCAAAATCTTGTGTATGTGTTTGTGTGAATTTGCATGCGTAACATGTATCTAGTTGGTGTTTATTTTTTCTATGAGTATTGGTACAATTTTAACCAAAAACAAATGTAAAATGTAAAAATTGAAATTTCGCTAAGAGTTTAAATACTCGTACATCTGCATGTACATACGTGTACACATATACACACATACAACATACACGACAGACAGACAGACAATATATATCTACGATACAATTTTATTTTTACTGTTGCACTCTTTTTTTTTTTTAATCATGTACATTTTGTTCTTTAGTTATTGTTTTAAATAGGAAAATCATTTTTGCAACGTTAATCACGTAGGATCATATAACATCCAGCGTATCATGGTCATCGCATCGGACATACGACACTGTCACACCCAAACATACACAAATCGTTACACTTTTATAGATTTTTATTTGCTTCAGCAGGATCAAAAAGAGAAATATGGCCTTAATAGAAGGCCCTTATTATATTAGAGGTGGAAAGCTAATTATGAATGATTTGATAAGCTTTAAAAATTACAGTAAGAATTCGATTATTCGTAATGGTCGGGACCGAAAGCATTATGCATAATCGATTTTCCCGGTTAATTGATAACAATTTTGAGTTGTACTTTTAAACATTTCTTATTTATGTGTTCATTCATTTATTCAATGAAAATATATTTGGCTTTAAAAATTGTTTAAGTAATATAAGAAAAATATTAAAAATTTGGAAAAGAAAGTTTTAAGTGTTCAAATCACACTCCCGGATATCCCGGATCGATGCAAAAAAATACAAATTTATAGAAATGATTACAAATTTTCTATCCCGTATAATCGACGTTTCTGGTTAATCGAATCACGGATAATCGAGACCCCACAATGTATTGATAAAAAATGTTTAAGTTTCATAGTTTGATCTGAGTATTTACTAACGAATATTCTACTGGGTCAAATCCATTAGCTAATGTTCATCTCTTTAACAAAATTTTAATAATAATAAAAAAAAAAAATAAATCTCTATTGTATATCTGCAGACTTTTCACAAAACATATTAAGTCGAGTTAAGATTTTTTTTTAAGTTTCTTAATAATAAAAGTATTATCTTCAAGACGCACAGTGGTCCAAATTCTCCACCAAGCCGTTAGAAAGTAATATTCTTTGATAATAAGTTGACAAGTGCCCACAAAGCATAACGGTACATTTTTTATTTATTTAACTTCTGTTTCAGGTTTGCTTTCATGTTTTAAACACTAGTAATTACTGTTTTGTTTTTCTATTAATAGCTCAGTTGATATTTAGTATCGCAATTAAAGTTGTCGTGAAAAAATGAGAACAAAGTTTTTAAAATATTGTTACGTTTATACCTTTTATAAATGTTGGCTTATTTCCTTTATATAAACTTTGAGTTCTTTTATTGCAATAAAAAACAGTTGAAATTAGTTATAAAATTAAGAGCACTTTGTTTACTTAAACACACTCAGATATTGTTTTTATATCACTTTACTTATCGTTATACACTTTTATTATCAAACTCACTTTGATAGGCGCTTCACAAGCTCTACTGTTATACTGATCATGTTAGCGGTGTTGTTCGGCTATTTATAGTAACATAGTGGTGTTCGGTAACATTCGACAAAGTTCTCGTTTGTACACACTAGTACATTCGAAAACCGTTACATTTAAATTAAGACGTAATCTTAATGTTAAGTAATATGCAGGGATAATGTAAGTGCCTAAAAGTATGCTACACATAATAACAAACATCATTTTCGAACAACCAGCGAAATAAACTAATACAAATAAAACTACAGTAACTTAAACTAGTACAACTAAAATAAATTATAATGTAAATTAAGCTATTTAAAAAATAAATCTGTAACAATATTGTTTTGCTGAAATTAATTTAACAAAGGTTGGAACAAATTTAACTATTTTCATACTTCAAATAAAATGTTTTGTTTAGATAAAAAAATTCAGTTTTGTACGTGTGTGTCTTATATGTTAACATTTTCTTCAATGTCCAAATTCAATTAGACTTTTAATTGGGAATTTATAAAACTTTAATTCTATTATTTGTGTTTTTGCAATCTGTTTAATTGTAGCTTGACAATGTTTTTAAAATTAGCTGTCAGTTTCCGCCTAAATGTTTTTTATTTGGTTTACAGTTTGAAATGTCCATTACTAAGAGGGAGCTATTTGATGCTTGGTATAGTTGAAAACAACATAATAAGAAACTTGATGCTGTTGTATCTTATGTTTTTGCTAAGATCAGGCTTCAGAATAATGAAACGGATAGGTATTGCAAACAAGTGAAGCGATCTGCTCGAATTATTGTATGGTTTCTGGCTAAGAAGTGGGCTCAAGCCAATCGAACAAAGCTAGTTTTTGAGGCTACAAATAAATATTGGCTAGGTGGGAATTTTATAATTCCAATTAAGCCCTCTTCAGCATATCAGGATGACGGATTACTGGATCGGCCGTCGACATCAAACTATGGCATCTCTTCTAAAGAATTCTTAGATAAAAGTGAGAGAGCAAAGCGAAAGAAAGTTGCACCTTGGTCCCCAGAAGAACCGACATTTGCTGCTGGAACAAGTCTATATAAGTCTGGAAAAAGAAATACTGCGGGCACTGTCATAACCGTAGACTCTTCTCCGTCAAGAGCAGTAAAAATTAAAAAAAAAAAAAATTGAGCTTTTCTCCAAAAGTACCAATACCATACACAAATGAGGACGCGTTAGGAATCTCGAAACAAAGACTTCCGAAATATACAAGAAAGTAACACCCGGAAAATGTCTCGCGAAAAAACAATGCATGATCTTTTTCACTAACTCCTTTTGTCTTCAGATCCTCTTATTTCTTCATTTTCTATTTATCCTCGCGCAGTACAGAGCCTTTGGGCGAAGAAGTTATTGCGTTACTTTCAGATGCTTCTATACCAGAGTCGTTCCTCGATTCAGAAACTGAATCAGATTAAAGCAAACATATTGTCTTTTAAATTTGTTGTATTTGTTCGCCACAGCCCGTTGTTATTTTCTGAAAGCTTTAAATAGAGGAGTCTATTAAGCCCTGACCGTCTGTCCGTCTGTCCGTGTGTTGGTTGAAATCAACTTTTAGAAGCAATTTATTCAATTTATAATTTTACAATGGTATGATTTTTACATGTATGTACGTATTTTATATGAGATGAATGGTGATACAAACAATTGTTATTGCGTGACTACATGTTGTGAAGTGTATATAAGATTCGGCACGGCCGAATATAGCACTGTTACTTGTTTTTTTTTTAATAATTTTCATTTGTCTTCGATTTGCCTTTACATTTCACTTGCCTGTAACATTTTGATTATGTAGATTAAATATATATTCATATTTCATTAAATTGAAAGCATTATTTCTTTCTATAGCTCCTATTACTTAATGTAGATTAAAATTTGTGATAAAAATTCGAAACTTGAGATAAATAAATAAATAATGTTTTACATTAATACAGGTATGTATATTATTTGTTTTTAGTTATTTAACAAAAACTGTTTCCCTGAAAAACTATAAAAACTGACATTGGCCGTTTTTCTTTATTGCCACAGAATTATTGCCAACAATTAAATTTGTTTATTTACAATTTTTTTTTTAACAAATCTGGTAATTTGGTTATCGATGACATTTACATAATGAGTGCCATCTCTCAACTTGTGTTATTTAATGCGCAAAAAGCGTGACATGTAATTTGAAATGTAGGAAGCGTATGAGGTATAAATGCGTAGAATGTGCTGACGCGAGAACGCGTTGTACGTTTTTTCAGTTTTAGTGCCATCTCTTAATTTGTGTCATTGTATGAGCAAAAGGTATTACTTTAGGCTTAACCGTCCACGTTCACTTTGATTCTTCTGAAATTCTATTAGTTAATGTCTCTTGAAATTTTAAATTCAATTCAAACCCACTTACTTAAGCCTTATTTGTAATTAGAAATCTTTTATACTGAATTATAGGTGGTTACGTAATACATAAAAAAATTGTTTAAATTTTATTTGCACATCTCGGTTCGAATGTGAAGGCCTTGAATTTTTTCCACCACAACCTTTTCAACTCACATTAATATTCATATAAAACAATCAAACAGAACATAAGTAAGAAGGTGGGCATGCATGAGCAACTACTACATAGACAAATATGAACTTGTGTTGGTGTTGTTGTTTTATTTTACCTTATTCTTTGGCCTTTGGTTATACTCTACATTAAGTGACCGTTGAATGCAAATTCGCACCAACTAACGAACCAAACTCAGTTGTCTGTCACTAATATTTTTCCTTAAAATGTGTTCAGTTGCCATCAACTTACGCTGTCTGTCTCTCCATCGTAAAGTTTCAACAGTTTGGCTGAAGTCTCATTGCAGTCGGTTGGGTTGTGTGTTTGTTATATTGAAAATGCTGCAGCTAAAGCTGTTGCTATTGCAAGTGGTTTGTTAATGTTTATGTATCTGCAATAGCAACAATAATAACGACAATGATGAGGACGAGGACGAGGACGACGACACGTAATTAAAAGGCAACAATTCATGTGGTATTCAGGCTGTCACGACCAGTTAATATTGTTGAATTTTGAGCAAATAACAATGTATAACTACAGCACATAATATTGTTTAACACAATTCGAGGCATGCATACACACACACATACACACATACACAGGCAATAATGTGTATGTGTACATACAAGTATGCACCACTTGTATTTAAATTATATTGTACAAACACATGTATTTAATATTATTTAAACAAAAAACGTTGTTCATAGTTGTTGTCGACATTATTAAAGTTTATGTTCAACTTGCAGTTGTTATGAATCCGTTAAATATTATCCTTAAATATGGGCTTCTTCATTTAATTGTTTTATTTTTATTTGTGAGTTTGGCTTTGGCTTAAGTATTTTGTAGAGTTTGTGTGACACAGCGAAAAAGTCGCTTATGATCTTAAACAATTATACTCAATAATTAATAAAGTCATAAAGAGGTTAAATATGGACTTTTTTAATTGATTTCATATGTTTCCTTATCAATAATTAAATTTCGATTTTTTTTAGTGAATTAAGATTTTTTTGTTGTTATAGTTTTTTTTCTCATAAACATATCGTCGCAAGAATTAAATAACGCTGTAACTGACAAAACATAAAATGTTTGCCACGTACTTTTATTTTTTCTCGCATTATATATTGACTGCAAACATTTCCTCTCAAGTCTATTATTCCCGGTGATTCTGCGACACGAAACGATTTTTCTTCCACAGACCTATAAAATGCTGTAACTATAATAATTTTTTAATGGAAACAAAATTTGAGAATTTTAAGACGCTTTAAGTGACACATTTTTTTAAATAAAAGTTAATAGCCTTAATATTTTTTGAACAAAATGCAAAGATTTGAGTACATATATTTAATAATCTAGAACTACAGACATTTATTTAATCATTTATAACTACAAATAAGTATTTCAGCAGGCTAAGTCCCTTTTTTCTAAAATATTTAGTCTTCTTCATTGGTTTGTGGGTAGACAATCTGCTGCTTTATTGTTGTGGTGCAGGTACAGAAATTCTTTTGCATAGTCATGTGAAATAATTTTATGTTTTACAAGACTTTTTTAATCATTTGGGTGATTCACAAGGTGTCTTATCATGTCATATTGTTCTAAAATTTTACAATGGTTTAAAAATAATGTTGTTGCTTTTCAAAAAAAAAGAGTGTCTTATAATAATAGAACTTTGTACGCTATGTTTTTTGTGCTGTCATATTTAATAAGCAGAGACCTGTACTAAACGGCTAAGCTGGCTAAGCCAAGCCGCAATAGTTTTTGTAAGCCGCCGCCGTTCATTGTATAATTTTATCGGGCCGACATCCAAATTTAAGCGCAGTTGCTAATTTTTGATAACAAATCACTGGCGGAGTCAAATAAGATCGGCTAAGGACTCTGCTGTTTTTGTTTATCAAACAAAATTTAATTTATTTGTGATTTGCAGCAAAACTGAAATATGGAAAATATTGTGGCAATATCTAATTTAATAAATTCATGGATTAGAATTTTATATAATTGTTTTACATCAGCTGATTTAAATTCAAAATAGCACACCTCATTATGAGGGGTTGTTCGCAATAGTCTTAATTTTTCATGCTATTATTATAGGACATATGATTTTATGACATTATTGTGAATACCCCAATTGTATTTTTATTAAGAAATCGATAATTGAGTGGTATTTAAATTTTGATTTGGTTTAGCGTTTTATTTATATTTCCAATTGAAATTTCGGAATGTTCATGATGCTGAACCATAGATCTTTGTACAAATATCACGTTATTTATGGTAGAAAACCCGGTGGAAAACCCGGTTTTTTACTCTTTCAGCTGGCGGTTTTTTGCAATTGTTAATTTTTCGAATGTCGAATAAACCGGTTTTTTTACTCACATTAACCGGTTTTTTTAATTTTTAGTTTTATGTTCATTTATCTTTGTAACCAAACATACCATACTATATTTATTACTCAAAAAATTGCGAAAAATCAGAAAATTTATTAAATACTCTTCCATAATATTGTAAAAAATCTATTTGTTGTTTCAAAAACCTGCTTAAAAATTAGTTGTTTTAAATGGAGAGCAGGTATTGTATACGTTGATGCGCTTAAAATTTGCTATGATAATCAGCTGTTCAGTTAAGTTTTTTGACCAAGTTTTTTGCAATACTTTTTGATCTAATTTTCGAATGTCATAATATTTTGCTTCTACGATCTAGCGACTTGTACTAAAGACTACCCATAGCTTAACTAATATCTCTGATAACATATGACTTGTATATACTAAAATAGTTTGTCACACAAAAGGTCGTTATTACATCTTGCCTAAAAAGTTGACTACCGTGAGCAGTGAAGTGACTTTTATATTTTTTATTATTAAAACCTCCTTGTAACAAAGTTTTTTTTTATATGACAGAACCAGAGCAAATACCTGAATACTTTAAATAAATTAATTTAGTTCTTAAAAAAAGAAGTAGCAACAATTTAAATTAATACATTTTATTTACAAAACGAAATAAAATTTTTGATGATAAAACTTCGAAGTAGAAAAAATATAAAACAGTGGCATTTTTAAATTTAATAACCTAAACTTAAAAGTTCAAGGTAATTGAAGCATAAACTAATCTTTTCGCTCACTTTTAGGTAAAGTGTCTGCCCTTTAACATCTTTATTTGAAATAACGGCATTTTATAATAACGCCATTGAATTTGTGTCAACTTTAAATGCAATTAAACCATAGAATAAACTAGTTGACACCTATATATGTATCTCTGTGAAGGGTATAAGAAAAAATTATATTTTATGTATTCGACCTGTTAACCGGTTTTTTCTAAATTTTCAAAAGAGCAACCGGTTTTTTTTATTCTAAATTTCAAGCTATTTGAAAACCGGTTTCTTAAAAATGTCGAATAATCGATCACCCTAATATTGACATTCTTTTTAAAGAATTTGTTTGCGATGTCATTAAGACTCATAAAAATGTTTCAACCTCATACATGAACTTCATAGGGAACCGGTTTTTTCTAGCCATTTCCATGATTGTGCGTATGAGATTGTAAAATATTTTGAATAGTATTATTTTCAAAATACTGAAGCAATATTGAACTGCTTTTAGAAAATATCTTTTAAATGGTTTATTTTTTGTTAAATCCGGTTGATAAATGGATGAGATAATTTGTCTGCTTTGTCTTCGTCTATTTCTGCAGAAATTTTTATGATTTGAAAAGATTATTTTTATACCCGTCAACAAAAAAATGGTCGGGGTATATTCATTTTGTCATTCCGTTTGTAACACAACACCATAAAGTATATATTTTTTGAGTTCTGGTATCATTTTCGAACGATCCGGCTAAGTCCCTTCGTCTGTGCGTCTGTTCAAAGCTCAAAAGAACTCGAAATAAAAAACTAAGGGCACTTAAATTTGGCCAGAATATTTCTTACACACACGCACAGAAAAAATATGGTTGCGGTAACCATAATCGAAGAGCAACATACTATGATTGAATTGTATGATTATCGTTAAAACATAAAATGGTTACCAGTTATCATTATTATGTTAAATTAAAGTATCATTCAATAATCACGTATATGCCTACAGTTGAAATCGACGATCTTTGCTTTTTACTGCAAATTATTGTCTTTTGCTGTAACATACACATGTCGATTGTACTTACCAATTTAATTGCAATTTTTATATCAATACTTTTTTACGTTTTCCTGTTGATTTTTTATCCAATTTCTTCAAAATTTTTGTTCATTTTTTTTGACATCTCAAACTTTTAAAATAATAAAAATTTATTCAGCAAGAAGAAGAACAGTTGAAATCAAATTATTATTAAAAAATCATAGTTTGCTTAACTTTTAATTATACCGTTGTCTCACCTATTTTTTTAACGATTATTTGTAATTTTTATTGGTTTTAAATAAAATGTTATTTTTGTCAAATTATTTTTTTTAAATCATACTATTTTTAAATGATAACCATTTTGAAATTTTTACAAAAAGTAAAATGAAACAAAATATATGATGAAATGAAACAAAAATAGCTATTACTTGTTTTCGACAACCAAATATTGTTATAGAAACTATAATATGACCGTCGTGATCATGTCGAAACCATGGTTTTTCTTTGCGTGTAACTGGTGGCTAGAGCAGGACAAAAATAGTGATAAAATGAAAGATAATAACAACCAAAAAGAAAGAGAGTTGCTGTTTGGTAAAATTTCAATCCAACTCATTGTGGTAAAAAATGTATAAAAAAAGGAAAAACTAAAGTAGTTACCGAATTCAATTAACTTAAATCCCGGGAGTTAAATAGATGATATTTACCACCAACATATAACCAACCATCAAACAGTGCTGATCACGAAATCGTAGCTGGTTTCGAAAGTGCCTTTCACTCGGCTAGTGTCGGTAAAAAATATGATTTTCAGATTATTCTTTTATTTATCACAATTAAGAATTCTTTGTTACAATAAGAATGTTAATATGAACTCAAGTCTGAATTAATTTTTAAATATTAGTTTAAGACTGACAAAATTAGAGGTACGATTCTAAAAACTTACAAACAGTATTTTTTGATCAAATGAATTGTAATAACGAAAAATTAAGGTGACACGCCCACTTAAACGCCTACCTCCCATATAAGGCTTTTGCTTAAATTCATATAATTTCTCAATGAATAAAGATTTTGGAAGAATAAAGGACTATATATTGAAATATCTGAGTTAAATTTATTAGCAGAAACAACTTCGACACGCCTGTAACGCCCACTTTTAAAGTAATCCACTGTTAATGAAATTTAAAAGCTCATAAAACCGATAAAATTAGTGGTATGATGATGCAATTGGCTACATATATCATTCTAGTCAATGTCATTGTTATGCCAGAAAATAAAGGTGACACGCCTACTTAAACGCCTAACTCCCATATAACGCTTTATCTTAAATTCATATAATTTCTCTATGGACAAAGTTTTTAGAAGAATAAATAACTATATTGAAATATCTAAGTTTTAATTTTTAGCAGAAACTTTATTGACGCGCCTACTTTACCGCCCGCTTTCATTGAAAGTCAAATTTAACGAAAATATTTTACTAGCATATCGAAGTTATACAAAGAAAGAGATGTGTATTTTAGTATTAAGAGATTATTCCATAGCGTTTACTGTTAATAACAAAATTAAAAAATTTTGTACTGTGAAAGTATATCAAATTGGTGGTGGGTATAAAAAATTCGGCACAGCCGAATATAGTGCTCTTATTATACCCTTCACACAGTGAAAAAGGGTATATATATGTAGGTTTGTCATTCCGTGTGAAATTTCTACAATTTTCATTTCCGAACCCATAAAGTATATATTTTCTGAAAGCTTATGAATAGGGGAGTCGATTAAGCTCTGTCAGTCTGTCCGTCTGACCGTCTGTCCGTTTGTATGTTGAAATCAACTTTTTGAAGCCCCCCGACAGAGGTTGGACCTGTAAGGTATTAATATATCAGAAATATTCGGGAGTAGATCGGTATTGAAAATCAGAAACATCGGTACATAAACAACTGAGATATGAGCAAAAACCCACGACCACCTCGATTTTTTTTTCACAAAAACAACATTACAACAACAACATACATACATACAAACGTGAGCCAAAAAAATTTTTTTTATTTATTTTTTTTTTTTTTATTTAATATATTATTAATATTTTTATTATTTTTTGTTAATTTTTTTTTTTAATTTTTTTTTATTTTTGTTTGTTTTATATATATTATATATATAATAATTTTTTTAAAATTTTTTTTTATTTTATTTTTGTTTTTTTAACATACATACGTAAAGTTATAATTTTACAATGGGTTGTTTTTATATATGTATATTTTTTATATGTATGTACGTATTTCATATGGGATGAATGGTGACACAAACTACTGTTATTGCATGACTACACGTTGTGAAGGGTATATAAGATTCGGCACGGCAGAATATAGCGCTGTTACTTGCTTTTTGTTATTTACGTAAGGCAATCAATGAATGTAAAAACAAAATTAAACAAATGTCTTCAATTCACGTAAAGAAGAAGGTTAATCGTAGCAAGAATGCTAAATTCGACCATGCCGAATCTGATAATGTCCTTAACCATCATGTACATTCGTATAGTGACGACATAGGTATAGCTAAGCCTATTGGCAACAATAAGTATTTTACGACAAAAATTATACATAAAAGTTTTTTTAAACTAAATATTTTTTAGGTATTAAATGCTCAATTAGCAACAATGTCACACCCGCTACAAAAATCGAAAAAAAGTAGTATTTTAAAAGAAACTAACGTTTCATCGCCTTTGGTCACGTAGTTTAGCTGTAGTTGCCTTTTTGTTTAAAAGGATGTATGGGAGGTGCCCATGTCCGGGCTTCAATTTCGCTTAAACACTTTATCGCTGTCTATCTTAGTGATATAAAGCATCCTGCTTGGTTTTATTAGTTTATAGCAATTTTTTTATATTTTTGTCTTAATTTTTTTTAAAGAAAAGCTAGTGCGTCTGTATAATAACTAGAGGCATTAATCAAAGAAGACGAAAATTTCTTTATTCTTTATTTATAATGTTATAAATATAAAAACTAAATTTTAAATTAATGTTGTCCTAAAGCTTAATCTTAAATTAATCTTAAATGAGCGTGAAAGATTTAAAATTGAAAGTTCAATATTATCCAGCATACAATTTTGGCTTGTGCTTAATAAAAAAAAAAAAATTGCTCTGTATTGGTGATGGATGTTCAAGAGTGGCCACATTTTAAATAACAAAGAAACGAAAAAATATTTATCGCGTATATTTTACAGCTTATTTTTTGGCCTAGAAAACGTTAGAAAATTTTGCTGTCACATAACTAAAACACTCTGGCAATGTTCACGAATATCACACGATCTATATTTTTTTTCTTCACAAACTAGCCAGAGATGTTAACTTTACACTGATACTCCCCAATTTTTTAATAACTTTAACGAAAGTTGTGTGTTAAAAAATTTTTTTTACTAGAGGATATTAACTTTAATGCCCTTCATCTCATCAGGAACTTCAACAGAGTCAAAAGAAAAATTCTTTTGGATGAATCATTTGCGAGATATTGTACACAGAAATTTATTATTACTTATTCGTTTTTGACTAGATGCATTGTGATGCTGGTGTTCGTGGTATGCGGAAAAAATAAAAATTGTTAAACTTTATTTGCGTGTCGTATGAGACACGCTGCTGGCTGTCACCCGTAGCCGTTTGACGCGTACATTAGTACTCAAATATCAGGCGCGAAGCCAGCTTACGTTTTTGTTCAGGGGCGGTGGGTTTTGGTTAAATTTTTATGATAATATATAAATCGTTTAACTTATGGCTGTCAACGCTTTTACTAATCTAAAGAAGAAACTTGTTTTTGGTGTATCCTTTTTTCGTTCCCCCTTTGATTGACAATTATTATACAAATTTATGTGGGATCGATGAACTCCCAGCAAAATAACACATTACAAAATAATGAGTTAAACCAAGGCGAATTCAATAAGGTTAACTCGTCGCTAAAACAACTACAAAGTTAAAAAATACAAACGTGTATTTTGTTAGTGTAAAACAAAACGATATGTCAAAAATACACAAAAATTTGACAAGTGGTCCCTAGAAGTAGTCAACAGCTGATGATCTGCTGATCTAATAAGTTCACCTTATTGAATTCGCCTTGAGTTAAAGGAACTAGAAAACAGTTCTTCACTACTTACCAGGAATGAAAATCATGGTACAATTGTACTTTTTATGGTACATTTTTGACATTGTTGGTACCGTGGTACTACCGCGAGCTACTTGGTAAAATTTAAAAATTTGTCCATGTTCTCTTTAATTTTGTTTGTCTGTGTCTCATTTTATACCGTCAACTTCTCTGTTTTTGTTGCAATGCTGTTGTCAAAGCGAATTCATGTACCAGTTGGTATCAAGACTGCAACAATAAAATCTGTCTAGCACTTTATTGCAAACTTCTTACAAAAATCCTCTGTTAATTTGGCACCACCTGGTACATGAATTCGCCTTGGCTCTTGCTATATGTATTTTATTTAACTTATGATTCGTAAGCATTTAAGGTGAACTTTAATAATGAAGTATTAAAATCGTTCGATAAGTTTACTCCAGAAAAAGTTATTACGGGAGAAACAAATTCAATAGTACCTCTTCTGGTGAAAAGGTTTCCACACGAACAAACAAACTTTGAACCAATAAATAATCAGTACAGAGCACTAGCCGATGTGATTGAACTTAGATTCAAATATTTCCTATTATTGGTCTAAAGTATCACCGATGAAAAATGAATTAAATGAGTTCATGTTCCCCGATATTTCAAGAATTGTAAGAGGAATTCTGTCTATTAAGCATTCCTTGGCCAACGTCAAACGAGTTTTTTCTTTTCAAAACCTAATTAGAACAAAGGAAAGAAATAGACTACACGTTTCTATTGTTTTAAATTTGATACAAACAAAATATTTATTGAAGTCAACAAATTCTTTTTGCTTTAATTTTAAAATAACGCAAAATTTATTATCTAAAAGTATTTAATAAATAAAATTTGTTAAATAACCGATCTCTACGTATGTATCTATGAATGTAATTCATAGTTGACAAGACAACAAAAATAAATAATATTATTAATTATTACAAAGTTTTGTTTTGTAAAATATATATTCTGCTAAAAATAAATGGCTGATGGAGATAAAATAGAAGTACGTGACATTAAACGCATTAAACGTATTGGAGCACATTCGTGCATTAGGTCTAGACGATGTCTTGGAGGAGCGTGCTGTTTCACAAGGTATGGTGGGCCAGAAAGATGCCCCTTTCGCTGCTGGTGTTGTCGTACAAATGGTGCGTGAAGACAAAATAGCTGGTCTTTTTTTTTTTGGCCGGTGAGCCAAGTACTGCCAAGACTGCTATAGCTGTTAATGTGACTCAAGCCTTGGGTATAGAAACGCCTTTTATCAGCATGTCCGGCTCGGAAATATATTCCTTAGAAATTAATAAAACCAAGGATCTGTCAGAGGCTTTACGTTAAATTATTGGTGTACGTATTAAGGAGAAGACTGAGATAACATTTATATGTATATACCTACCTGCAATAACAGTTTAATAACAAAATCATCGTGAGTTTAATTAAGGAGAAAATTTAAGGCGGTGATGTGGTAACTATTCTGGAAAAGTAAATAAATAAGAACGTACTTTTAACAAAAATGTCCACAGATAATTTACGTTTTGGCATACAATTGATTACCACAGCTAATTTAGTGTGTCCGCGTCGTAAGGTTACCGAAGTCACCTAATTAACAAAATATCTTGTTTTAATTTTTTGTTCAATACACAAATATTAGAAAAATATTTTTTAAAACGTTTTTATTAAACTTATATATAAAACACTTTTTAACATTTTACATAAATAAAATAAATTAAATAAAAGTAGAAAAATAGAAATGGCGCTCTAAAAAGGTAAACAAATTTTGACAACTATGGTATGTAAACATAAGGGAGCGAAAAATGATCAGCTGATTAGTTGAACAGGCCTTATTAAATAGTTCTTGGGTAGATCGGTGTTCGTGGTATGCGAAAAAGGTACACATTTTTAAACTTTCCTTGCTCGCCGTTTGAGACAACTTTATAGCAGGGACGGTGGCATCACACAAGTTTTGTAAAGGCGCGATATGATATTGATTAAAGATTTATTAAAATATATACATAAATTGTTTGCTTTATGGCTGTCAACACATATATTAATTTGAAGAAAAAACTTGTTTTTGGCATAACCTTTTTTTGTTGCCCCTCGATCATCTCTTTATTACGATTATACAAATGTATGTGGCATCGATACACTGAACATTTTTAATAATCTGCCAAAAAAGCGAAACTAGAATTTCCAGTAAAAAATTTTGCAAAACTGCATAAAAGTTTTTAAAAACTAGTAGTCAACGTTTAACACATGCTCTTCAGAATACCTTTGATTTAGTGCGCAAAAAAAAAACTTGTTTTAACTCGCCACTTCAATTCCTGTTATTTTAACGGGTCGTCACTATTGATGTGGGTCAATCGGTGCCGGCTCTTTAAATCGAATTTAATCATTTCGATTAGTTTAATTCAAACTGTTTAATGGACTCTACCATATCCATAAATGTCATATTTTAGTCATGGCCTGTCTTTCACGCTTGCACAAACAAAGTGTAAATATTGAATCAAGTGTTTGTTGTCTGTGTGCGTGTGCGTGTGTGTGTTGGTGCGCAAATAATCATCAATCTGTTACCGATGTGAAATAGTTTTAAAAAAATAAATTTTTTCTGCCATTCTTCTTTTGTTGTTGTCAATATGGCAAAATAAAATTATTGTTGTTGCTGCTTTTTTTCTGTATACAATTTCCACTTGTTTTATTTTATTATTATTTTTTTCTATTTGTTTGTCAATAAATTCTCGTTATATTTTTTTTTTTTGTTAAATTCATAAATGCACGTATGTTTGTGTGTGTGTGTGTGTGTGCGTGCATGTACTTTTCTACCTTGTTACACAAGTGATTGTAATTTATTTATCATTAAATTGAAAAATTTGTTAAATATTGTTTATTGTTGTCATTGTTTTCCACTATATAACCATAAATATTTACTAACAACTACAACAATCACAATAACAATTATAATAAAAACAATAATAATAATAGCAATAATGTACAAACTCGCATAATAATAGGAGAAGAAGAAAATAATATTAAACAAGTAACAGTGCTATATTCGGCCGTGCCGAATCTTATATACCCTTCACAACGTGTAGTCATGCAATAACAATTGTTTGTATCACCATTCATCCCATATAAAATACGTGCATACGTACACGTTAGAATAAATGTGGCATCGAATCCCAGCTGAGCCAAAAAAATTTTATTTTATTTAATATATTATTTATATTTTATTATTTTTTTTATATTTTTTTTAAATTTTTTTTAAATTTTTTTAAAATTTTTTTAAAATTTTTTTTTTGTAGTTTTTTTTATTATTTTTTTCTTATTTTTAATATTTTTTTTTTTGTAATTTTTTTTTGTTTGGTATGTTTTTTACATGTATGTATGTATGTATGTTGTTGTTGTAATTGTGAAAAAAAACGAGGTGGTCGTGGTTTTTTGCTCATATCTCAGAAAGTTATGGGGCGATTGTGCTGAATTTCAATAGCGATTCATTCCTGGATATTTCCAAGAGATTGATACCATATACAGATCTGAGGAACATATAGTTGCTTCTAAAAGTTGATTTCAACCAACACACGGACAGACGGGCAGACGGACAGACGGACAGACGGTTAGGGCTTAATCGACTCCTCTTTTCATAAGCTTTCAGAAAATATATACTTTATGGGGTCGGAAATGAAAATTGTAGAAATTACAAACGGAATGACAAAGCTATATATACCCTTGTGCACCACAGGTGAAGGGTATAAAAATATTATGAAATACCTGAAAATGAAATTTATAACACATACATACATACATACATCCATTAGTATTGACATACGTGTATGATTATTAAGTTTATAAAATACATACATAAATATGTGCCACCAGCATTGTCAACTAGGTGATTTCAGCACTATTTTTAGTGCTTCGAGTCATTGCTTGTTGGAATTTTTTAAATTTCAGTGCTTTTCTTTTTTCTTTGATGACACCAAATATAAAGTCTCAAATTTTTTTTTTAATACAAACAATATTTGTATTAAAACTGTTAATTAGAAAATGATAAGGATTGATAGCCTGTTATGACAGGTTATCGGCATACATATTAATATTTCGAACTAGCAACCATTTGAAAAATGGCTCTGAGTGAATTTTTTATTATTTTTTTTGGATACTCATTTTTGGATATCTTGTAAGTGTTATGAGACATAAACAACTTTTTATACCCTTCACACAGTCAAAAAGGGTATATATAGGTTTGTCATTCCGTGTGAAATTTCTACAATTTTCATTTCCGACCCCATAAAGTATATATTTTCTGAAGGCTTATGAATAGGGCAGTCGATTAAGCGCTGTCAGTCTGTCCGTCTGACCGTCTGTCCGTGTGTATGTTGAAATCAACTTTTTGAAGCCCCCCGACATCGCTTGCACCCGGGTGAGGTATTAAAATATCAGAAATATTCGGGAGTAGATCGGTATTGAAAATCAGATATATCGGTACAGAAACAACTGAGGTATGAGCAAAAACCCACGACCACCTCGATTTGTTTTTCACAAAAACAACATTACAACAACAACGGGGTATTGAAAATCAGAAACATCAATATATAAATAACTGAGATATGAGCACAAACCCACGACCACCTCGATTTTTTTTAACACAAAAACAACATACAAAAACAACTTACATATATACAGACGTGGTATACTGGTTAAGGCCATGACTGACTATCCTTCAAAGTCGTGCGATTATTTCAAATAAAACTCTGATAGAGTTCTGTCATAGATGAGAAAATCGTAACAAAATGTGTGATTGAATGCCACACTGTCATACAAAAAAGATGCAAAAACAATTTTTTTGTACAGCTGGTTTACAAAAACCACCTCTGATCGCACAGAAACTACTATTTTATGAAAATTTCCAAAAGATTATCAAATCGGACACACTTATCAAAAAATCTGTCGCACATATGAATTTTTTGTCCACACTAGCACACTTTCTGAACACACATACAATTTTTGACATATCGAACGACTAAATCTGATAGTCAGTCATGGCCTTTAGAGTAAACGTGGCATGGAACACCAGCTGAGCCCAAAAAAATTTTCTTTTATTTTTATTTAATATATTATTTATATTTTTATTATATTTTTTTTGATTTTTTTTTCATTTGTTTTTTTAATTTTTTTTTATATATTTTTAAAATTTTTTTTAAAATTTTGTTGTTAATATATTTTTTAATTTTTTAAAATTTTTTTTTAAATATTTTTTTTAATATAGTTTTTTTTTATTTTTTACTTATGGTATTATTTATATTTTTATTATATTTTTTTTTATTATTTTTTTATTTTTTTTTTTAAATTTTTTTTTTATTTTTTTTAAATTTTTTTAAAATTTTTTTGTTGTTAATATTTTTTTTAATTTTTTTAAAATTTTTTTTTTAATGTTTTAATATAGTTTATTTTAATTTTTTTTTTAATATAGTTTATTTTTATTTTTTACTTATTGTATTATTTATATTTTTATTATATTTTTTTTTATTATTTTTTTTATTTGTTTTTTTAAATATTTTTTTTTTATTTTTTTAAAATTTTTTTAAAATTTTTTTAAAATTTTTTTGTTGTTAATATTTTTTTTAATTTTTTAAAAATTTTTTTTTTTATTTTTTTAATATAGTTCTTATTTTGTATTTATTATTTATATTTTTATTTTTTTTGTAATTTTTTTTAATATTTTTTATTTTTTTTTTAATTTTTTTTTATTTTTTTTTGTTTTATATTTATTATTTATATTTTAATTATTTTTTTAAAATTTTTTTTTTAAATTTTTTTTTTAAGAAACATACATACGTAAACTCAATTAATAATTTTACAATGGGATGTTTTTATATATGTATGTTTTTTGTATGTATGTACGTATTTCATATGAGATGAATGGTGAACAAACTATTTTTATTGAGTGACTAAACGTTGTGAAGGGTATATAAGATTCGGCATGGCCGAATATAGAACTTGTTTAATCTAGAACTTCTTACTGATTACAAAAAAAAAAAACTAAAAGTTGGAACTCTTACGTGTAATTTTCTAGTATTTCGCTTTTGTGCATATTTATGAAAAAATTGATTTTTTGCATTATTATTTACATAGAAACATTCCTTTCCGTGACTTTCGTGAATGATGTACAGTGGGAAAGTCTCGTTGCATTCCCGCTTCCCCTGCTCATCGCTACAAGATCCAAGATTATCTGGGAAAAGGTCAAGATGACTATGAAGGTATGAGGCTATTAAAAATTATTGATAGCAGTCCAACTAACAATTTCATTTCCAGTTGGACATTTCCATGAATATGTACACCACGACTGTAAAAATAAATACGCTTGAAAGTTTTGCAATATATGTTTATTGATGAAAAAAAAAACACTCAAATTTTACTATGCGCTGGTATTAAGAGCTAATTTGATTAATCTGATTATCTCTTTGACTTATTTTAAAGAATTGCAATCAACTATTTTTAAATTGTAATTGTAGATATTCCATAGGTAACAACAATTAACAAGATCCATAAGAAGAAAAAAAAAATATAGAGTCCAATTAGCGGTATTTTTTTTATTTCCCTTGGATGTTATTTTAATGTCACGTACGTAGTGCAAAAACATTATTTGTCTCCGTCATTCGTATTTGAACAGTCGCAAGGGCACCTAAGTTAGAATTTAACTTTTTTTCTTAACATAATTTCAATTTTATTACCTAAGAATATTATTAGAGAAAAATCTGTCACGTACGATATATTCTAATTTTTCTGGATATTTTAAAAAACAATGATTCGAACATAATTAATTTTTTTTTAAATAAAGTACCCTTTGAATGGAACATAAAGATCTAATTTTGTTTCAGTTACTCTTTCTTTTGCGAAAATTACTTCACTTTATAGGAGTACAAATGTCACGTACGATGACATAGAAATGCCCAATTGTAAAATAAGCTGTTACAGAGGGCAACTGGTAGCTATAAGCTGTAAAATTGTGGTTATATTGGCAACTATGAATAATAAGTTATTTTTAAGGTCTTATGTTTCTAATAGCAGCAAGGGGAACTTTTTATATTTTTATAAGAAAGTTTTAAATTTTTTAAAATAAATGTTTTACTCGGTTTGGTGCTTTTTGAAATTTTAACGTTGACAACGCTGCATGCCACTACATAGATACCCACCTTTCGTACAGACCTTTATTGTGTTTTTGTTGTTCTTACTAATTAAAACACATACATCCATACATGCATTTGCAATAACAAACCCTTGGGGAGAGAAAAGGAGAGAAAAACACAAATTTGTTTTCATTTAATGATGTTGTGATTTTTTTTATTTATTTTTTTTTTAAATTTAAATTTTAATTTATTTAGGTTTTTTCCATTAATTAAATACATTTTAATTAAATTTTCATTCTTTTATAATTTTTATATTAAATTTTGATCAAATTATTTTTATTATTTTTTTTTGTTTGTTGTTTATTAATGCGACAGTGAGGAAAGAACAGTTTATTTGATCAATATTTTATTTAAATTTTAATTTTATTTTGTTTGTGATTTTTGTTTTCTATTCCAATTGCTTAGTTAAGTTTAATATAAATTTTTGTTGAAATTTCACAATTACATTAATAGTAGTTACACATACACTTAGATAATGACAATAATTAGATGTAAGATGAAATTAATTGATTTAAGTAGTTTGAAATGGCTGGACGTGTTAAGGACATTTAAAAAAGTGCTAGATTTTAAGGAAATAGTGTGTGAGTTTGTTTTTTTTTTTTTTGTTATATTTTTCTTAAGTTTAAGTGAGGAGGGAGAGATTCTTAATTTAATAGGAGTTGTCTGTTTTATTTTTTTGTTTTGTCGTTTAGTTTAGTTCATTTGAAATGTATTCGAATTGTTTTTTAAAAGTTTAACAAACTGCAATAAAATTTTGTTGCTTTGGGGATTATGTGATTTAAAAATAAGTTTAATAATTTGTAAAATATTTCAAAAAATATATTTTATGTATTTTTCTTTATTAAATGAATAATTCTTTCAGAGCTGCTGGCTAAAGGGTTTGAGTATTTATTTTAAACATGCCTTAAGGACAATGTTCATAATTATAAAATGTATTTAAAACTTAGAAAAGAAATCTTTAAAATTGATTTGTTAATGCATTTGAATCGAATATTTATTGTTTAAATTTTTTTACATTTATTTTCGAAATAAAAAGAACAGGGCGGGCCAAAATTCACCATGAAGTTTAAACAACTTTTAGCAACTTCTTCGTTTATATACAGTCACGAACCCCTCATAAATATTCCGCACTGCTTATATTTGGAAGAAAATAAAAAAAATGTAATAATCTAACGTTTATATTCTTAAACAAAACAGTTATTTCATTATTTAAAAATTAATTAAGATAACTTAAAATGGTAAAAAAACACAAAAATTCAATTTTATAACACAGATAATTATACGTACGTTAAAATAAATTTAATTTAAAGTCATATTTCCATTGTATCTATTATTTAGTTAGTACTTGGTTGGACCACCCTTTGCCTCAACCACCGCCTTCAACCGATTATTCATAGAAAACATCAGTTTTTTTTGGGTTTCAGGACTTATTTGGCTCCATTCGTGTTTAAGGCCTTCCTTCAGTTCCTGTTTGTTCCTATAAGATTTTTTGCGTATGAGGCGCTCTAATTCATTCCATAGATGCTCAATCGGGTTAAGGTCTGGCGACTGTGGAGGCGAATGGAGTTGTTGGGGTACGTTATACAGCAACCACTCCTTCACAAGATACGAAGTGTGCTTAGGGTCGTTGTCTTGTTGAAAATGCCACGCACCATTGAGACACAAATCGGTTGCTGATTCCTTTAAACTGCTTTCTAGAATGTCGAGGTATACGAAACGATCCATATTTGTTTCCACAAACTGCAGTTTTCCAACTCCATTCGCCGACATGCAGCCCCAAACGATTACTGAACCACCGCCATGCTTCACTGTCGGAATGAGGTTTTTCGGCTGTAGCTCTTTATTTGGCTTGCGCCAAATTTTTTGTTTGCCATCGCAGCCGAACAAGTTGTACTTACTTTCGTCGCTAAATAATACAGTTGCCCAGAAATCTGTTAGTTTGTCCATATATTTTAGTGCAAAATCCAATCGCTTTTTTATTTCACTGATAAATGGGTTTTTTCTGGGCACGCGGCTATGGAATCCCTTTTTTATCAAAACACTTCGACCTGTTTCTGACCACTTTGATATGGTGGTCATCCTCCAAAGTGTTTCTTATTTCTACGGCTGTAGTTTTCGGGTTTTTGTCAACGACACTTTTAATATACCGCGCAACTCTTGAAGAAATTTTGGGTGGACGGCCAGTTTTGGGCTTGCTCGCTAAGGAATTCGACTCAAGAAAATTTTTTAAGATAGTTTGAACTGTTGACTTAGCACGGCCGATAGTTTTTGCGATTGAATTTAAATAATTTCCATCTTTTCTGAGGTTAACAATTAGTTCCCGCACTTCAATGCTAACGTCTTTGGATTTTCGGCTCATTTTTAATTTCAAAGAAATAAGCCGTTAGTTTGCAATGTCAAAAAGCATCGTAAGTATAATTTTCTGTGTTGCCGGATGCGTTTTTAGCGTTTAGACGTTTAAAACACGTAGTAAATGCAATTCTTTTGTATTTGTTTAAGTAAATAAGTTAATATACCAGCAAATTGACATTTAAAAATAAACTAGAAGCGCTAAACAGCATATAATGGGGGGTATGTATTATTATCTGTGTGACTGTACATATTTTTATCTGTTTTTTGTGGCAATAATAAAAAAGTGCTTATGTCTGTTTTTGTCCTTTTCAGGAAAGCACTTTTTAATTTTTGAGTTTCTTATTTCAAATAATATTGTTTGTTGAAAAACTATAGGCAATAAGTTTTAACGCTATAGCTCCCGTAAAGCTGGCCTAAATAAAGAGTGGCCCACGCATGATGCCCGATGTTTATTGTGAGTCACAACTTAATTAAAAAATTTTTTTGTTTCAGTATTTGACAAATTCTACGATTGAGATATACAGCATTAAACAGCGCGTTAAGATTGTTGCAGCCTTTTTTGAAAATCGGCATTCAAATCAAAATGCATTTCGTAAACTTCGTGACAATCGGAAGAATTGTGGAAATTGCGTAAATTTCATCGATACGGGTCTGTAGGAAATAGGGAAATACCTGTTCATGCTCTCCCAATTTGTTCAGTAGAAAACATTGCTATTGTTCGCGAAAGTGTGGCAGTAGAGCCGCAAACCTCGACTCGTCGTAATGTCCAACAATTAAGCATCAACATTGTCATTGAAAATATGGACCATAGGATAGAAGTATGCCACCGAAGCCGTGTCGAGCATTTGGGAACTATTTTGTTTTACATAGACCCTTCTATCATAATAAAAAATATTAAGATTATACTTTGAAAACTTTTTGTTTTATTTACATTTAACATCGTGAGTTTTATTTGGACCGCCCTATAGTTAACAATTTGCCTGGTGGTAGTTTTAAAATTCGAAATTGCAATGGTGGGATTATTTTAGTTTTAGCATTTGTCGACTTAAGCAGCTATTCCTTTTTGCCACAGAAATAGTGAAAAGATTTACAGCTGAACAAATGACCGGAATAATAGAATTTTATAATCTAAATCAGCGATAAATTATTTTAAAGCAAAAAGCAGGTCGTCAACATTTTAACGTCAGAATTTCGCCTTCTGAAGCATAGATTTGGTGTTTGGTTCATGGTCAGCAATTTGACTTGAACCAGTAGACGACCATTTTTAACTTCCACTGCGGAAAATATTGAACGTGTAGGGCAAAGTGTTAACAAAATACCAGAATCGGCTGCCAAAAGGTGTTTTGCTCAGCTTGGAATGGCTTATACGTTAATAAGGTGTATTAGAAAAATAAGATTAACAGTTATTCCCATATGGGGAACGATGTTTGCAGAATGTGCCTTGAGACTGCTGAGACAGCGGCGCATGCAGTGTGCGAATGTTCGGCAATGGCTGACAGTAGACTTAGTACCACCAGCAGGCACACTTTGGATGTAAGTGCTATGGGTGCAATTAGTCTGGGGCAGATGCTGGCGATTACAAAGGACTCTCTGATGGGAACTGTAGATAATCATCAGTCTACAACGTGAAGTCACAAAAGTCTAGAGCAAAAGCCTGGGGTGGCACGGGACTCAGTGAGGTCGGCTATACCTTTTTTTGGTAGCCTCGTAATCTCTGGAAAACGAAGGAAATCGAAAAGGGACTCCTTTATGGAAGAGGTCCGATTCAGTATCACCCCTACAAGTATATATATTCCCATATAAGGTGAAAGGATTAACCCACGCAGATCATCACCAACGTCTTAATTTTACAGTTAAATTTTAACAGTTGGCCAGAAATTAAATCAACTTTATTAAAAATCGGATTATAAGTTATGCAGCTCATATTCATTTGCATCTTTTTGTTAATAAGCAGAACTGTAGGCTCTGGGCTCCTGAAAATCTAAGAGTCCTTTATTGCTCCCCATTACGGTGTGCTATTTAATCGAAGACATCATTGGGCCTTACTTCTTCGAACATGGAGATAGAAGTCCTGGAACCCTAAATGAACAGCGGTATCGGTTTATGATTTAACAGTTTTTACGTCATGCTCTTAAAAACACACTCTAGTGTGGTTCCCTAATTCAACGTTTAATTCGCTAAAGTGCAAGGCAGTGTTTAAAAATCCCTTAAAGATGTATTGAATTTAAAAGGTGTTCTACTATGTCGTATTGTGATATTGTGTTAATGTTATTGTAAATGGTTTTAGACTTTATTTTTAAATAATTTTTAAATTTCCAAACCACCAATTTGGTTTCAGAAGAAAACATAGCACAATAGAACAAACGCATAGATTAGTGCAAGTCGTAAGAAAAGCCTTTGAGGAGAGAAAATATTGTTCGGCGCTTTTTATTGACGAGTCTCAAGCATTTGGCAAAGTATAGCATAAGGGCCTAATATGTAAATTAAGGCAAAATTTACCTGTAAACACTCATAAGTTACTGGAAAGCTACATTACTGATAGAAATTTTATCATCAAACAAGGTGACTTCTTAAGTATTCCTCAACCAATTAAAGCCGGGGTTCCCCAAGGTAGCATATTAGGATCGTTTTTATATTTACTGTACACTGTGGACATGCCAACAAGCGATTATACCCACACCTTGCAATTCGCTGATGACACTGCTTTTCTTATCTTCCACGAAAACTCCCATGAAGCATCCAGACTCTTACAGAATCATATATTCCAAGTGGAAAAATGGTTAAATCAATGGAGAATCAAAGTGAATGAACAGAAATGTACTCATGTAACATTTACTTTACGCAGGGACCAATGCCCTCCCGTACGTATCAATAAGCAAGTGGTACCGCAACACTTGAATGTAAAATACCTCGGAATTCATCTTGATCGACGCCTAACCTGGAAATTCCATAAAGATGTTAAGTTGACCCAAATGAAGTTGAAGGCTGCCCAAATATGTTGGCTAATAGGTAGAAACTCCGTCCTAAGTTTGGATTGTAAACTTCTACTATATAACTCGCTACTAAAACCAATATGGTGTTATGGCATTCAGTTATGGGGAACTGCCTCAGCATCAAACATAAAAAAAATTCAAAGGCGCCAAAACAAAATTCTACGAATGATAACAACCACCCCTTGGTATATTAGAAACTCAAACATACATAAAGATCTAAACGTACCATTAGTCAAAACTGAGATCGGAAAACATGTGACAACTTATTTAAGGAAACTTGCATCCCACCCAAATCCACTAGCCCGTAACATCTTAAATTATTGTGGCCACAGTCACTTAAGGAAGAGGGACACTGTGGAACTACTGCAGATAGATGAGATATGAACATCAAATATAAATAAAAACTTTAAATACAAAATTTTTGGTGCAGCACTGGCTGAACCTAAATAATAATTATTTTAGATGTAAGATTTGAATACTTACTGTTAGTTCATAAAATATTGAAGATACAATAAATAATAAAAAAATTTGTTTTTCAAGAAATTATGACAATATGTAAATACGACATGATAGCGCACATTGTGAAACCACCAATTATTTCAAAATTCCATCACAGCTCTGAATATTATGTCTTTGGTATTTATTCCTTTGTATTTGGTAAAACCACAAAACGAATTTGAATACATCTCTGCTATACAAAGCGTTTGTTTAACATTTTATTTTTATAAATTTTCAATTACTTTGTATCTCTTCTTATCATTAGTTTTTATTTAAAATTTAATAATATCTGAGATTTTGTCTGTTTGCTTCTTGTTGTTGTTTTTTATGTTTTGTGTATTTATTTATTTAATAATACTCGTATATAATTACATTAGATTTTGTTGCTAAATAAATTAAAAAAATAAAACAATACATACGATCACATTTAACAGTTGTTTTTTTAATAATTTTTAATATATTATTTATCGTTTTTTCTTTTTTTCTGTTACAGGTTAAATTTTCTGGAAACCCAAAGTGAGTAAAATTATGTTTTTACCAGTGTCAGGAGAATTTCCTATTTTTCTTTCTTTAATACATTTTATATATATTTTTTGCTTATACTTTTATAGTTTGAATTGAATTAAAAATTTTTCTTAACGACAATATTAACATTTATACACAACCACACATGCACACACACACACACAGAGACAAATATTCCAACAAACATACAGACCTACACCTAAACAAACACAAGAGTTAGCTGGAAAACAAAAAAATGTTGTGGGGAGGGAATGAAGGAAAATGAAAATAAAAGGACAGGTCAAGTCAAATGTATTCATCAGGTAGTGTTGATTCGTCAGCTGATTATTTTTTTCTTCACTTATTTTAAACTTCAGCGGCCAAAGTCCCTTGATAAAAAACAATTTTCTCTCTTTTATCATTTATTTTAAATGTCAAACTTTATTTAAAAAAAAGACATAAAAAAAGAATTCTCTTGGATCTGCGTTTATCTGATGAATAAATATGTCTGGGGAAATATTTAGTTTACATGTGTATGTGTAAGTGTGTTTGTTTTGTTTAAAATTTAAAATATTTTCTTTTTGTTACATCTATTGGTTTTTCACAACAGAAAACGTTTTTTTATACCCGCCACCAAAAAAATGGGTGGGGGTATATTCATTTTATCATTCCGTTTGTACAACATCGAAATATCCATTTTAGACCCCATAAGTATTTTATTCTAAACTACCTAATACCCGGTGTGCTTCGCCACCCCAAATTTTAGTATTTAATTCATATGGCAGGTGCCACGCCCAATATTGATAATGCACCCATTTCTTGCCTAAATGTTCATTTGGATGTCAAAGTTGCTCTTGCAAATACGAATTTTAGTATTTAATTCATGTGGCCACGCCTACTATTGCAAGTCCGCCCATTTTTTACCCAAATGTTCGTGTGGATGTCAAAGTTTCATTAATGACGATCTACTGATGTCCGTCCGTCTGTCCGTCTGTTAAAAGTACGATAGAGCTCAAACCGAAAAATCTAGGAGCCTCAAATTTTGCCAGAATATTTCTTATATACCAGGTTATGGGCTAAATCGGAATATAAGCAAGAGAGTTATAGCTCGTAATGTAAGAGTAAGTCAAAACAACCATGTCCTTCCAACATCTAATAAAATGCAATTGTTGTCAAAAGCATTAACGTAGAGCCATGATATTTCGAATGTAAATTTCCTGAATTAAAAAAATGTTATTTCTTATAATTGCTTAAATCTTTGCATCAGAAAAGGAGTTTAGATCAAAATGTACGAAAATTTATACCGCACAGTGTATTTTGCGGTATATTTAAAATTTTAAACGTGATAAAACTGACAAAATTAGTTGTATGATTCTGAAATTTTGCAAACATTGCTTTCTGGTTAAAGGCTTTGTATTAACGGAAAAGAAATTTGACACGCCCACTTTTACGCCCACCTCCCATATAACGCTTTATCTCAAATTCATATACCACCTTATTGTCAGTGGCGTTATCGTGTCGTCACAGAAACGAAAGAAATACGACAAGGTCTCATTCATTTTACATTGTCGTAAATGTTACACGGTACCGAAAAATACGACAACGCCACTGACAATAAGGCTGATAATTTATCTATGAATAAAGATTTTGGAATAACAAAAGACTATATTGAAATATCTAAGTTGTATTTATTAGCAGAAACTACCTCGACACGCCTACTATAGCGCCCACTTTTCACATAATCTACAGTCAATGAAATTTAAATGATCATAAAACCGACAGAATAATAATTTCTCTATGGAAAAAATTGTGGAAGAATAAAGGACTCTATATTGAAATATTTAAGTTGTATTTATTAGCAGAAACTTTATTGACACGCCTACTTTAACGCCCATTTTTATTAAAACACTAAATTTACGAAAACGTTTTACTAGCAGATCGAAGTTATACAAAGAAAGTGATACATCTTTAAGTATCAAGAGATTATTCCATAGCGATTACTGTTAATAACAAAATAATACATTTTGTGCGATAAAAGTACATCAAATTGGTGGTGGGTATAAAAGATTCGGGCACAGCCAAATATAGTGCTCTTACTTGTTTTAAGTTGTTTTCGTTAAAAATATTTAGTAGAAGTAAGAGTTGTTTTTGTTTTGTAGTAGTTTGTAGCAGTCTTAGGTTTTTTAAATCTTTTTTGTTGTTGTTGTTTATTTTAGTTTTAAGTTTTTATCAATGATTTAACAATCACCATTTTGTTTATGCAGCACTAGTTGTTATTGCTTCCTTTCACTATCACTCATACAAACTTATGTTCAATAATTTATTTACGAAAACTTGTAAAGGCAAATAAACTTGACCCTGCAATTCTGCCACTTTTAAACTAAACTCTTGATTTCACTAGATTCTTGCAGCTATAGATTACATAATTCAAAGACTGTTTATTTGTCAAATGTGTGTCTCAGATAGAAGTTTATTGATTAGTTAGACTTTGAAAAGATACGGATAATGTCAGATAAGTTTTTAATTGACTTTGGTACACACTTTATGCACGCAAAGAAAAAATATGGTTGTGGTAATCACAATCGAAGAGTAACATAATCAGATTGAATTATATGATTGTAGGTAAATCATATAATGGTTGCCCGTTATCATTATTATGTTTAATTAAATAATCAAGCAATAATCATATGTATGGCTAAAATTGATATAGACAATCTTTGCTTTTTTCTACGGCAAAATATTGTCTTTTGCTTTTAGTTTCATTTATTGATTTTATTTACCTTTTAAATTAAAATTTTATTACAAATATTTTTTACATTTTCTCGTTTTTGTAATTTCTTTAGTTTTTTCAAAATCTTTGTGTATTTTTTTTGACATCTCAAATTTTTAAAATATTAAAAATTTATTCAGCAAGAAGAAGAACCGTTGAAGTCAAATTATTATTAAAAGAAAATCATATCTTGATTAATTTGTAATCATACTGTTGTCTCACTTATTATTAAATGATTATTTGTAGCTTCAAGTGCGCTTTTGAATGTAAAATGTAATAATAATTATTATTATTATTATTTTTAATCATACTATTCTTAAACAACAACTATATCGAAATTTTTACGAAAAGTTAACATTAAATGTTACAACTCAAACAAACGCTTGATTAACATGACAAAATATATATGATGAAATAAAATAAAAATAATTAAAACTTGCTTTCGTTAACCAAACATTCTTATCGGGAGTATAATATGACCGTCGTGATCATATGTCGTTACCATGGCTTTTCTTTGCGTGCATGATTTAGGGTCAGTAAACAGACATTTATTTGACATTGTTAAGGTCTTGTCATCACCAGAACTACAGGGAATTTTAAGATAAAATACAAATAAAACTCAATAAATAAATAAAAGAAACATTGATACAAGAGACATTTTTAGAAACAATTTTAGGAAGACTACTACCACAAACGAACATTGAAATAAATGGAAACAACACGTGTAGTTAACAATGTACAAGGCGACTATATTGACTGACTGATTGACACTGATTAAGGGTTTTATCATTTTAGATTATAATGTCGTTGTGTGTAAATGTGATTTAGTGTTAACTGAAGTAGCACAGTGGGACGAATAAGTTAAACAAATTATAATATTAATAAATTAAATTCGAGTATGCGATAAAATTTTTTATAGAAATTATTTCAATCTTGTTTCTGCTTCGTTTACTAACATATATACATGTAGGGGGGATATCGAAGCAGACCTCTTTCAGAAACGGGTCCCTTTTCGATCCCCTTCGTTTCCCCGAGATTACAAGGGTATCCCCGACCTCACTGGGTCCCATGCCACCCCAGGCTTTTGCTCTAGATTTTTGTGTCTCAAGGCACATTCTGCAAACATCAGCCTTCACAACGCCGATGACATTTCAAGTTGCCATGCCCTGTGACCAAAGCAGTTATCCAGCTCAGGATCCTTCGATTATATCTGAGTACCTTGATTGCATTTTTGCCAAGGTGCGTTCCGAGCACCATACGTGACTGTCTACATGTGGTGGTCTCCATCCATCTTCTTAGGTTCATAGATTCCACCTTTGTAGGATCTTTGCCCGCACCACCCCTTCCCCAAGAGCAACTCTAGATTCCGGTCCGCAGAATGCCACAGCAGCTTTCCTTTTCGCAGGTTAATCCGCCGCCTCATTTTCATCTATGCCAACATGTCCCTTATACCACATTAGTGTTACCTCGTTCACTGAGGTTCGTTTACTAACAAGTGCTTTGTAAAGTAGATTTTTTTTTCGCAAGTTAAAGTCTAAGACCGTACTTTGGATTTACAAGGCGTTGTTGAGATCCACACTTATTTACGCGACTAACCCCTCAGGGGATGACAAAGCATAAGCTAGACTAGCTACAGGTAGTAATGAATGGGGATAGAAGGCCTCCCTAGAGGATTTCTAGCCCGCAATTTTAATTGTTTGCTACGTCAATGGATGCACAAAGAATTTATTTCAAATGAATATATGATGCAATGTGAATTACTTCAACGCAGGCTATGCAGACTTGCTGTACTTGTAGCTCTTGAACTAATTCATACGATCGCAATATCAGCGCTGTAATTGGAAAACGATGCCTTGTGATATCATCTGGGTTCGAATTAAGGCAAATGCTTATTCCAAATCTGGTGCATATTAAGGCTAGGGATACTCTGATGACAATTGAACGCATGAGTAGTATGAAAGTGTTTGAAAGACTACAAGATATTCTCATTGCAGATTGTTGTATGCAAAACGAATGTATGGGGAAGATCGTAAGTAATTTTACTAATGGTTCCATTGTGAACGGAAGAGCCATAATTCTAGAACTGGAAGATGCTTTGTATCATCTGCTGGTAAATCCTATTCAGGAAAAGAGTTTTCTCAGTACAAATTATAGTCAGTTGGTATTCAAGTGGATGTGACAAATGGTCGTAAAAGCTTAATAGGTATAGGTGAGCAAGGAAACGTTAATGTAGACTAAGAGGCACATGGGCATAGCTGAGCATGAAACGACAGATGAACTTCAAATCTGCATTTTATGTCTGTGATTCCAAGGCTAGAGGTGCTACAGCGAATGGGTTGGTGCGGACAAAGATCCATCAGTGGGTGGAATTCTGTGTATCCGAAAAAGTGCCGGAAGTAAAAAAGCTTAGGCAGCCAGTTTAGTTTAAGAAAAAGGCGTTGGAGTTTAAGGTACTTGTTTCTATTTAAAGTACCCCAAGGTGCTTGAACGCGTTCTTAACAGAGCATGGAAATTTTAAATGTGATTAGATTAAATAAAGAGCAAGTAGGATGACGTTTACATAATGCGCATTGAGGAGAATTAGGCGGTTTTGCACGTGCGTATTGAGGAAAGTGGGATGGCATTACGCATGTGCTAGAATGTTCAGTATTGGCTGGCATTATATTTAGAATCACAGGCATGCTTACTCTAAGTGTCAATGCTATGGGAAACCTTTGCTTAAGAGAAATGCTGAGGACTATGAAAGACTTCCTGATTAGGAAAGCTGAAAGTCGACAATGTGATACCAGTTGATGGCTGGAAATCACTGTGGAAGATGGTAGACTAGGGACAGGTGTTGGTAGTCGACTGCTTTAATTTTACTCATCTTTATATTTATAAAAATCGTTTTAGCCTTTTTTCCTCACCTTCTTAAACAGAGTTAAATGTATCGTTATATTTTGGTAAATTTTTTAATTATGAACTAGGTTAGGTTGGGTTGAAAATCAGGGGCACTAAAAGCCCAAATCCATAACCGGTATACACGTATGCCTCATTCGCATGTTGTGCGCTCTATAGGAATGAAAAATTCCCCTAACGAAATCATAATCATAATTTCGTTAACGTAAATTATCGACTAGGTCAAAAACCTAGTTTCCTCAATGTAATCCCTTATCGATCTCTAAATTTAAATCTCTCAGGCATTCCGTGTTCGGCATAGTACCACCTCAAAGTGTTCGCGCTTAAAACGCCCAAAAGCAGGGCATTGACAATGGTAATGTTCTAAAGTCTCTTCCTCCTCCTTGCATGCCCCACATTTCGTTTCAGTCGACAGTCCCATGCGAGCTTTACGAGTTCTCATTTCCGTGTGACCCGTTATTACACTATTTAATCTCCTAAGTTTCGGTCTACTCAGTTTCAGAATTTTCTTCGACTTCCCAAGATTAGGGTCACTGTATAGTACTTATGCTCGTTACTTTACTGACATTTTGATTCTGCTATTTCCTGACGTGTTCCTCCATCGCCTAAACGTTAAGTTAAGTTTTCAACTGCTGAAACAGTTTCGCACTTTTAAAGGTTATATTACTTGAAAATGTTCCCATTTTGGATAACTTATCGGCTTCTTCTTTTCTGATTATGCCGTGATGACCTGGAATCCATATTATTTGTAGACGTTCACAATTCGTATGCGAGTTTATCTCATTCTTGCATTGCAGGGTATTTCGAGATTCAACATTTTAATTCATTAGTATCGTTTTAACCGACTGGCTATCCGTAAACGTCGAAGCCATGACATCAGTTTCCTTAAACCATTGAATACCCTCCATAATTACCGCAATCTTAGCGTGGAAAACGGAATTGTGATCTGGTAGACGGAAGTATTTACTTCTGTTTCGGCTCATGTCATATAAACCTATTACAGTTCGATAACCGATCTTTGAACCGTACGTTTAAAGATAAATACTTGGGGTATTTCTTACCCCAATTGCAAACTAATAAACAGATCTATCTTGATCTAAGCACTGCTTGTTCTTAACAATTTTTAGTGAACGCTTGAAAATCCAGTAAATATATGAGTGAGAAAAGGAGTAGATGATAGCATACCATGAGATTGTTTTGGGGAACTCTTTGCTTTTGCAAAAAATAAAAGAAAGTTATACAGCAGAAATGACAGTCAGTTCCACTATACGCTGATTTTTATTATTCAATTTCGATTACAAAACGTTGTTGTGCTTAAAAATTGTTACACATTACCACTTCATTCAAATAAAATACTAAAATCTCTTTAAGAATGGAATTCTTTAAACTCATTTGTAATTCATTAATTAAAGTCCAAAGTTTTTTAAAAATTATTCTACAAGTTTTTGCTTGTTCAAGCCCTCTGTGCCTTCTTAGTGTGTGTTGGCATAGTTTTTAGCATATTTTTTTATTGATGTTGTTGTAGGGTTTTAAGTGTTTTTATTAAAGCTATAAACACAATCAAAGGCTACCGACCATCGACTACCGACTACAAAAGTAGCTGGCTACAAAAATAGCCAAGTCGCCAGCTACTTAATTCTTTTAACGACTACCGACCACTAACTACAAAAAATAAACACATAATGAACAGATGATTATTATTTTTCAATGGTGCCACTATAATAGTTTTTCGCGTTTTTAATAGCGATATTCAATGTATTGCGTTTTTAAAGCCACCATTTCATGCATTTATTGTATTGGCAGCACTAATCTGTTTTTTGTAGCCAAGAAAAATAGAAATTAGCCTAAGTTGGCTACGGGCTACAAAAGTAGCCGTGTAGTCGGTAGTCGTGTAGCGGCTAAAAGATTTATTCTCATAAGCACGCATGTATTCTATTTTTGACATCTTGTAGTCGGTGGTCGGTGGTCTTGATTGTGTTTATAGCATAAGTTTGTAAACCAGTAGAGAGATAGAGAGTGATAAAGTGTCTTTAATTATTTAACTGAGTTGTGTTTTAACTCGTAAGTGATGTTAGTAAAATTAAGTATGTTTGTGTGTATGTATGCAAGTTTAAGTGGTTTTCTATTTCAGTAACATTTTTTTATCAATATTCTCAAAATGTTTTAAACTGTTTAACTAACCTAAAATGTTTTGTTGTTGTTTTTGTTTGAAAAATCAATACTTTTGTTTAATTGTTTCACTTTGTTGTAGTTTAATTTATTTAATTTTCTTTTAAATTTTTTATATTGTTTAGTTGTTTAGTTGTTTATTTGTTTAAATTATTTTCTGCTAAAATAAATTAATTTGAAATCTGATACATATTTTCATTTGTCTACTTTCACAATTTTCTTTTGTTTTGTGTTTTTCTTTTCGCTCATACAATAATAACAATTATAATTTATATTCTCTGTTGATTTTCGGTTTTTTATATATTTTTTATTTTATTTTAATAAATATTTACATATTCTAACTACCATCATTAATGTACATTTATATTTATTTTTAATTTAATTAATTTAATTTTGGAATTTTTGTTTTAATTCTTCCATTTTCTTCATTCTCTTAATTCAAATTCTAAGAAACAAGAACTTTTCATGTTAAAGTTTAACAAATTCTTGCTTCTCTTTATTGTTAATTTCAAACTTTTCAAGTTTGTTAATTTTGGTTTTAGTTTTTCTTTTCTTTGTTGGTTTGTTTTTGTTTTTGATGTTGCTGTTCTTTTTTATGATTTATTTGGAGAAGAGAAAGGAGTCCTAAAAAATAGCTAAAATAATTTATATGTACATACTTAAATCCTCATAGAAATCCTGCAAATATGCAATTAGTTGTGGAAAGGAGGGTCGTTGCTTTGGATCCACCAGCCAACAACAGGACATTACAGTGAAACTAGCAAAAATGGAAGAAAAATTAATAGAAAAAAAAATTTAGGAAATTAATTTTAGTTTTAAAGAAACTTGTGGTTAAGTAGTCGATTTAAAATCTATAGAAAAATTTTTTGTTAAGGTTTCTCATAGCCTGAATAAAATCTAATTATTTTTCTATTTTAACGAAAACAATCGACATTAATTTTTTGTAATTACTTTAAATAAAGTATTAAAAAGTCACTTACAATTCATCTGGACAATTTATCGGTTGCGATAGACGAAAACCATCCGAGAGATAAGGAGTTAATTCGAAAATGTCCACCTCTTCGAAGGGTATCATGGCCAGGGTGGCCAATTCCCAAAACAATACACCCAAACTCCAAATATCCGTATATTGGTTGTAGAGATTTTTCTGTTGCAGCGACTCCAATGCCATCCATTTCAAAGGCCGATTTTCATTGTCACACAAACAGTGATAGTCGTTGGGAAAGAGGTCACGTGACAGGGCATTATCACATATTTTGACATAGGAATCGGAACTTAAACTAAAAAAAATAAGAGAAAAACAATACACTTTGTAGTCAGGACATTTTTTAACGATATAATTTCTTGACTTCATCGTAAAGGGTTGTTAAATTTGAAGGCCCAATGTTGAATGTGAGCCACACCTAAATGTCTAGTTTTTTTTCTGTATTTCATTTGACATTTCTCAATTTCAGACTAACTCAATTTGAACCACGAAAAGATACACAATCGAGCCACGCGTTAAAGTTATTCAGGCTTATTATAAAAATTGGCATTCAAATCAAAATGCATATCGTGCACTTTGTGATTTTTTCGTTCATTTTAATCGTCCAAATGTGCGTACAATCGGAAAAATTGTGCAAAAATTGAAGCAAACCGGGTCTGTAAGAGATGTAAAAACACTAGTTCATGCTTGTATAGCTTGTACTGCATTAAATATTGCTGCTGTTCGCGATAGTGTGGCTTAAGAGCTGGCCACCTCAACTGGTCGTTGTGCCCAACAATTGCACCACTCACGCTCGTCGTTGATGAACAGTATGCTTAAATACTTGTATTTCAACGCTTACAAGGTGCAATTGACTCAAGAACTAAAGCATCTTGACCATTCCAAAAGTAGTTAATGATTAGAATGGTGGCAAGAAATGGCAATCGTGGATGATTAATTTTCACCTCAGTGGATTAGTCAATAAGAGGAATTGCCGCATTTGGGCGAATGATAATCCAAGAGTGATTGTCGAAAAACCAATGCAGTCACAAAGGGTGACTCTTTGGTGCGGTTTATGGGCTGGCGGTATTTTTCCAAAACGAAGCCAGTCAGGCAGTTACTGTGAATGGTGTTCGCTATAGTGAAATGATAACGAACTTTTTATGTCCCGAATGAGATGATATGGATGTGAACGATGTGTGGTTTCAACAGGACGGTGCCACTCGCCACACAGCTAACGAAATAATGGCTCTTTTGCGCCACAAATTCAATGGCAGTGTTATCTCACGTGGGGCGATGTCACTTAGCCGCCAAGATCATGTGATTTGATGCCGTTGGCCTTCTTTCTTTGGGGTTAATTGAAAGAAAAGTTGTACGTCGATAAGCCAGAAACAATTCAGGAGCTAATGGATGAGATAAATCGGCACATTAACGGCATACGACCTCAGATATGCCTCAGCGCCATAAAAAATTTGGATCATCGGATGGAGGTGTGCCGTCGAGGTCGCAGCGGTCATTTGAACCATACCAATATTATCATAATAAAAATAAATCACAATAATTTCCTTAATAATTTGTGTTTTTTTTTTCTTTCAAAATCGACATTGGTCCTTCAAATTTAACCACCCTTTACATACACAGACGTTCCCAAATATTTTTTTCTAGAAGGGTCAAAACATTAGCCTGAATCAAATGGTAATAAAAAAATATTTTTTTTTGTTTTGAGGTGGGAAAAATGTATCCTGGAGGATACGGCATTGCCGCCTTCCCAAATAGGTCATTTTATACAAATTTTTAAATATTTATTCGTATTAGTTTTCTTTAAGAAATATTTTATTTTAAGAAAAATTAATGTATCAGTTCTAGAGCGATCGAAAACTCTTGTGTTGGAGATACCGAAACCGCTTATTTATAGCTTTTTTGTAAAATAGCAGGAACTTTTTGTTTGAAACATCGACATTTAGAAAGAATTTTTTTTTTGCGTGAGTTCATACAAAACAAAGATGAAATAAAACATATTCTGGGCATTTCATTAACGAAAATATTCAAATTTATTCTAGTTTATTTAAAATCTGACCTGTGATCCTATGGATCCATTTTACTCTAAATTATGTTCTTATCTGCAGTATGACACTCCATTGCAATAATTGAGCGACTTATCCTGCATTTAGAGGTAATATGATTTCATATGGTTTACTTACTAGCAATTCCTGGTGGCAACATCTCTGTGCACTATGCCCACAGTGTGTAAATGGGCTAGGCCTTTGGTGACATGCAGGCCATACTCCACCAACTGTCGAGTGCTTAGAGAAGCATTCATCTCACGGGATTTTTGTAAGAAACTAACGGAAATGTAAAAATAAATACAATTTTATTAAAAGTCACCCAAATGTGTTAGATTTTTAAATAATATGACATTTAGTTTTGTTACTTAAACGGGGAACTTACATTTTCAAATTTCCCTTCGAGGGATAAGGATAGGCAATTTCCGGTGGTCCCGGTAATTCGGTATTGGCCAGCATAGGTGCCATTACATTCTGGTGACCTATGCCAATCAGCATTGATGCGTCCTGCAGCAAGCAGGCCACTTGTGTAAGAGAGGCTCCATCGACCACGGTTTTTATAAGAACATCGCAAGCATCTCCCAATTTGCCAGCATAAATGCGTCCATAGGTACCTTCTTTTAACAGTTGCTCGCATTCCAAAGTGCCTGGTTGGACATTAGGTATACGACGCATTTTCTCTTTGGGGTCGCCACTGCTGCCACCCGCAGTACTGGCACCACCAAAGATACTGCCATTGCCCCGACTAGACTTGGGCGTAGACATGCTGTAGACCTGAAAGAGATCATGCAAAGACAACAATCGTTTTAAAATAAATTTTTTCTAAAAACAAAAAAATTAATGTGTCTTTTGGCCACAATAATCTAAATTTAGTATTTATATACCCTTGACATTTAATATGACATAAGGAGTTAAGCTCTGGATTAAATCGATGTGGTTGCAGGCCACATAAAACATAATAAAATTCACCAGCAACAGCAACAGTGTGGAGGTGTGTTGGTAGTGGTAGTCCATAAAATAAAGATCTACTCTCTTACTCGCCAACAGAGTTAAAATAACCACTTCAATATATACTGCCTGTTCAACGATGTCGAAAGAAAACACAAGCGAACTTTCATTCGTACAAATATATTGAAAACAACAACAAAAACTAAAAATTTGTTTTTGTTTTCAACGTATTTGTACGAATGAAAGTTCGCTTGTGTTTTCTTTCGACATCGTTGAACAGGCAGATAAACTCATAAATCTTTTTCTGGTCATTGTTTTAACGGCATGTGTGTGTTTGATCTTAACCACAAACAAGTTTTGGGAGTAGGGAATACAGAAGCAATGTTGTCCAAATAACAACAAAAAATACTCACACACTACAGTTCAAACTCATTCATTATACAAGTTGCTTTTAAAGGTTGCAAGCTTTAGTTTGACTCTCGGTGCTACGCGCCACAAAATGTTAAACGGAAGCAATAAAAACTAAAAAAAAAAAAAACAAAAAAAAAAAATTGCAAAAATTTTGTCAACCTCTAGTAGTTATGATGGTGATGACGTACAAAAGGATAGTGAAGTTTCGGCATGCCGTAGCTGATGACAATAACGTTTTTGGTTTACTTAACAACTTAAGTTGATGATGAACAAGTTGCTTGTTTTGATTGTTTTTTGAATTAAATGAAAATCAAGTAAAAATCTTTTATGTCTGAAATCATCATTATCGTCATCACCATCACCATCAGCAACAGCAATCAAAATGAAAATCGGCAACTTGACTATAATCATTATATTTAACGTCATCATTTCAATGAGTTTAAGTCATCGCTTTTATTTTATTGTTATCGCAAACGTTGTCCTTCTTCTCATCTCTGTCAACGCCAACATTAACGTTGTCATATTGTTATTGCTGGAATATGTTTCCTTAGTCGTAGTTTCTTTTGTTGTTGTTGGGATTTCGTTTACGATTAAAAAGTATACGACCACAATATGGACAATTTATTTGTGTTGTGCCACAAATTGCTCAACATGCCCGCCTGTTGTGTTGACTTTAGTCGATACAAAATAATAACAACTGCTTAAAGTCAACCAACCAGCCAACCAACCACCCAACATACCGACTAGTTCCTCAAACTCCAACTAGTCATTTAGCTGAAGAGCTTGCCGCCAGTTAGTCAGCCAAACAGTTAAGTAAAACAACAGCGGCAGTAAGTATTACCGTCATCGGTTGAAGGACAATGCCTATGAGAAGAAAATAAATATCATTCATTGTTGTAACATGCAAAAGCAGGACTCAAAACCCACCAAAGCCCAGTAATATAATGACCAACAACAAAAATAATCATAACACCAGCAGCAGCAGAAGCAGAAACACAAGAGTCTGAAGGAAGAAAAAAAATAATAAAAGAAAAAACATAATGAATTGTGGGAACCTACAAACTCACAATACCAGCAAACCTTAACGAAAACAAAACAGAGAGACAACCGAAAGCCCACACACTCATCCATTGACTCTTAAATTAAGTGCGACAAATAAAAAATAACAACAATAACGATTACTACCTCTGCTGCTGCTGTTGCTGATGATGTAACAAATAAAAAGAGGCCTGCAAGCAATAACTTTATCAAAGATTACTATCACTGTACGAGGGTCACCCAATAAGTCATTGCAATTAAATTGAATACAGTTTTTAATTTATTGTCGTGAATGGTTTAACATGAATGATAATACTAGCCTCACAAACAAATAATTAACTTTTTGAGCAAAAATAAAACATAATCTATTTAGAACGAACGTTGACAGTCAGGCGGCGCTCAAAGCCTTGAAGGGACATTATGTCAAATCTAGGCTAAAAATCTGGGAAGTGCAGAATAGAATCGATGGGATCATGAACCTCTTCGATGTCAAATTGTTTTGGGTATCAATGGAATGGAATCAAGGGAATCGTCGGCAATGAAATTGCTGACGAACTTGCGCGCGGTGGATCGGCACTGGTTTTGACTAGCGTAGAGGACATGGTGAGGCATCCGATAGGTTACTATTATGGGCGTGGGTTTCTGATAGGACTAATATGGCGTGGAGGGACAGAAGAGACTGCAGAGTTTCAAGGGCTTTATGGCTTAAGTTGAACTCAGCGGATTCTACGTTACTTCTGGGCCTGGATAGGGTGTGTCTGAAGGCCACTATTGGGATTTTAACAGGACACTGTCCTGTGAGAGCTAGGATTAGTTGATGGGATCACGACACTCCGGATTATTGTAGGATGTGTGAGGATGAGGAGGAGATAGAAACTGTGGAACACATTGTCTGTCACTATCCGAGGCTACAGAAACACAAGCTCAAGTGGTTAGGTAGACGATTCCACGATCAGTTGGGTAGCTGGTAATCATGCAATGGGGCTCGTAGAGAATCTGTATTTATTTTTTCTATTCTATTTCCTACTAACTATCTCTTATTTTCATTTATTATATCTTTGGCAACCGTCTCTCTCACTGTCTTTTTCTAATCGATCTTCTACCTTCATTATATAAGGGGAAACACAATGGATCATATTGGTCTCCGAATGTGGGTGTTGGAGGCGGATCCTGCTTCCTGCATCCCCCTTTCCAACCTACCTACCTATTCAGAACGAACGTGGTATTATTAAGTTTTTTGCAATATTTAAGTGGCACTTCTGTCGCTCAACTCCTATACTTCTGCATTCCTGTTGGTTGGTAAATGTAAGAAAGTTCTGTCAAAGCTTACTATACCTTGTGTCACCACCTAAATTTGGATGTTTAAGCATAGGCACTACTAAGATAATGATTGGACGGACGTTAACAAGAGATAGATTTGCTTTAAGTATATTCAACGCGGAATAAGCTGCAATTTCGCTAAGTATTTTTAAAAGAAGCATCCTTAGATACATTATTCAGAAGGCCGAGCTTAGGTGACATAACCTTGATACATTTGAAGTTACCAGAATTTGAATTTGTCCTCATTTGAAACGAAAAGTAGCATGCATCTTCCGTATCGTAATCGTAGAAATATTCTAAGATTGCTGTCAGTATGAAGGAGCCAATGGGCGCTCGAGAGACAAGCGAGTTGACTTGAACTTTTCTTTAACAACTATTGTCGCTTTCATAGGAAAAAAGTAATAGAAGAATCTTATCTGGAAATGCTTCGCCTTAAGGGTTGGTTATCGTGGTAGTTCAGTATGTGCGAATTGATAAGTGGAATCTGTATGACAGCGTTTTGACGAGACCACATCAGGTGACAGATTTTGGTGTCTCTTAGCATCACTTTAAGAGGGGGAGTATTCCGTAGCCCTCAGATATCTCAGAGACATTAGTTGGGTTAGGTTAGGTTGAAAAGGAGGGGCACTAAAAGGCCAAACCCAAGACAGGTATACACTTATGCCCAGTTGGCATGTTGTGCGCTCCATATGAAAAACGGAATTCCCAAACAAAAACCATAAACATAATTTCCTATAAATGTAATTTCTTATGGATCTCCAGTTCGAGTTTCCCAGGTATTCCAAGTTCGGTATTGTATCCACTGTAAAATTTTCGCGTCTTATATGCCCAAACGCAGGAAAACGACAGAAGTAGTGTACCAAAGTCTCATCCTCTTCCTCGCATGCTTTACATGTCGTTTCCTCCGACCATTTTCATACGAGCTAGACGGGTTCTCAACTCCGTATGACCTGTAATTATACTGATTAGTCTCCTAAGTGTTGGTCTACTTAGTCGCAGAATCTTCTTTGATTTTCCAAGATTTGGGCCACCTCATAGTGTTTTTGTCACTTTACCGACATCAGTGCTTTGCTATTTTCTGTCATGTTCTTCCATTGCCCAACATTTAAGTTCATACTTGAGTCGTTTAAAGGGTTTAACATTTTCCAAAGTTATAGTACTCAGAAGGGTTCCCATTTTGGGTAATTGGTCAGCTTTCTCGTTCCGCTTCTCAGAGAGATTATTCAGTATATGTTTGCCCAGGATTCCGAGTATTCTTGCAGCCAGGGCAGGAAATTCGCGGTAGGGTGTAAACCGATTTCTCCGTCTTAAAATCCATACAGCTGTACCAATGGTCATTCCCGGAAAGTCCGAGATGTCTTGCACGTTGTCCTTACATCCAGCGATCCGTCAATGCTGCCAGTGACCTCGGGATGTTCTTCTGACCTCGACCCGTAAGTTGTGATGTGCGCTTGATATTAAAATAGGCCACGTAAGCCTCACTCTACATGTCTTTAACTCACGCCTCTTGTTCTCGGCTCTTCAAAGAAAGTGTTTGGAGATCTTGTATTTGACAGTCCCAAACGGAGTTGCGATTACATTTGCGTTTTTACATATAAACTGGGTCCTCAATTAAAGCAACTTCGGCCAACTCTTCCTTGCATTGACCGCCTAATTTAGACGTGGTTATGTACGACCTGAATGACAAAAGTTCCGCCTAATTGTCGATTAAAATAACATTATGCCAGATAATATTTTTGTCTTTCAGTGTGCCTTCCAGATGGAACATATTTCTGCCTGAAATACGCACATTTATCTAGAAAGCGGAAATTGAGTCCTATCCCCAGTTATCGGGAGATGACACCTGATTCAACCCCAAAGTTCATCTTACAACAATCTATATAGATCCTGGAGTCAAAGCGCTGTATAAGATCACAACTACCCCACTCTCTCCTGAATGGTAATAGAATTTTAAACGCCCTATCAAAATCTATATAGACAGACATATAATCAGATATATCTACTAAGAGATACAGATTTCTGGGCAACTAAATACTAATAGATCTATGTAAAATATATGAACTAAGTCCTATTGATCTATTGTGATACGTTTCTTGGCTGCGGGTTGGCTTTAGCACTTTTCTTACATTTTATCTGCCAAGTGTTGGGCTCTGTCAAAACAGATTCCTGGCTAATCCACTTGACTGTTAGCGAGTATTAAAAAACCACTCTAAAATTACCTTATTTGGAGCAGTACTCCTTGTTTGCAGGTACTTGGCAATTTAATAGCATTTGATGATCGGAAGGATACAACATAAATACTTTTATTTTATTTTTATTATTCTTAAGGCGATATAATCACCCACAATCAGTCATTTTGTTTTTTAAACGAAAAATTTAGACAAGACACTGATGTGTTTGAAGGCTACATCAGTTGTTTAAAGGCAAAAATATAATGGAAAAACAAAAGTTTTTTCTTTCTTTATGAGCCACTTCTTTAATACTAAGTGTCATCTAAATTAGTGATCGGCAACACATACTATTGCACTTACGATTATGTAGGTGATGGCAATGCTAGACTGTGAGTTTGTTTGCTTTCCGACAATATGTCGGATTAAAATAGAAAATTTTACGGAGCCCTGTTTTACCGAGGACCAAAATATTCTTAAATATTGTATAATTGAATCATTAGTTTTTCTCTGGTTGTGCGGAAATTTAATACGCAACAATTAAGCTGTCGAACTACCAGCTGTGGAGCACTCTTCCTTTATAATTTATATCAATATGTTGAATCTAGAGTTTTAGGGAAAAAATAGTTGCTGCAAACGTATTTAATGAAAACACCAGCTACAAACAAATTGAGTTCAATTACTTTCAAACAGGACAATGACAATCAGTCTTTTAACATAAATATTTCTAGGAATTCATTATACTAAATGTATATTTATTTATTTATTTTATTATAGTCTTGTTGTTACTGTTACTGTTGCTGATATTCCATTAGTAGAATAGGCACAGTTGTCTGTGTGCAACTACAACATATTGTTTTTATGATATTGTTCATTTATTGTTGCTGTTTGTGATAGTTATTGTTGCAATTTTTTTTGTAAAATATATAAATTATTTCCGTATGACTGTTATACTGTGTAGGTATTTGCATCTGTGTGTATGTGTGTGTGTATGGATGCAGCGCAAACAAAAGATTTTGCATTATATTAAAGCTTAATACTGTGTTCTCCATCCCACTGCTCCATAACAATACAGTTTCATGGCGCCCCCACTTGGTAATCGCACAGCCAACAATGGGTGTTGCTGCTATTGCTGTTGCTGTCGCTATTGTTATTGTTGCTTTTTTATCTTTATCACAATTTATAGTTGGTGAAATGAAGAAAATTTTCAATTAAAATGAAACAATACACAACAACAAATACCTTCCTTTGTTCACTTTAACACAAGAGGGCGCTAACGCCAAAGCACAAACTCACACTTACGCTGAGTTTTACACCACTTCAGCAGTATTTGAGGCAATTGGTGATAAATCTTTGTCACCAAATAAATGCCAAACAAGCAGTGCAACCGGGTGTACAAGAGTACAATTGCGTTCTCTGTTTAATTTTATCCGCATGTTTCTTGTTTTTTTTCTATAGCTGCTGGGGCTTTTGTTGCTGACTTTTATGGTAAAATAATAGATAGACAATTTCAGAGCACAAAAAAGACAACGAAAAACGAAAGAAAGAAAGAAATAAAAGCGCCAATGAAATATAATTGAAATTGGAAACCTTTCCCTAGTGGTGTTTTCATTTAGCACACGGTCGGGAGTGTAATTAAAACTTTTTGACTAACGATGATGATGCTGATGCTGATGATAACCCGAATAACACTAACAAATAATAAAACAACAACCACAAGAACAACAATACCCACAATGCCAGCAACAACGGCAACAATACAAAAAAAAAATGATTAAAAAGATGATAGAGTAACCACTATAACATTGTCTAACAACTGGATATTTTAATTCGTTGTATGTGTGTGTGTGTGTGTGTGTTTGTGCTATTTTAATGTTATTATTGTTGCAGACTGCAGTTGCCTGCTTCCTGTTGCCACATGGCTATGACTTGTGGCATTGGCGATGACTTGTGGCATGTAGTTGTGATAAACAACATACGCAGACACACAGTCACACACACCTACACTGTAAATACCATCGTCCAGACAGCGAAAATTCACCACTCTTCCATACTCCATTTAATTATGAAATTGTTGTACAACTATTTTGGTTTTCAAAAGCTTAAATTATGTTTAGAAATTTTAAAAATTGTATTCTTTTACTTTAATACACTTTAAATTAACTGTGTAAGGATATACTTTATACGACACCAGTTCCATTTGTTAAAAAACATAATGTTGACTTACGTCAAGAGTCCAAAATTACTTATTACCAAGGTACCTGTTAAATAAAAGCAAAATAAACCCAAGTGCACTGATGCTGCACAACGTGAGCAACACTTTAGAAAACAGAGTTTAACACCAGCGCAACCAGAAACGTTTGCTTAATTTTTTCTTCTGTTTCCTTAATATGTATGTACTATTTTGTGTTTAGCATCATTCAATACTTAAGAAGAGGAATCAGTCGATCGAAAAAAAAAAATCATTAAACAAATTGTTAATGGATAAATCATGTGACAATACCAAATTTATAAATCACATGCCTGATGGATAATCAGCCTTAAGTCTTTTAGAGCTTACTAATTTAGAAAATGATTTAGAGTCATTTTTCATGTTATCCATTACTTTTAATAAATCATTTTTCAAAACTGATTAATTTATTATATCGCATTTCATTAAAATCATTTGTTCCATTCACGATGTTGTATCGCCACAAATTTGGTATTAGTTTGTTGTATTCTATGCTTTTCGTTTGTAATTTTCATTTAAACAATTTTCATTTTAAATATTTTTAAAATGTTGTATTTGATTTATGCAGGGATGGAAAACGTTATTTTTTCCGGTACCAGAAATGTTTAAGTCTTATTTCGCGCTTAAGGTGAAAAAAAAATATATTTTTTTTAATGACAGGTTTTACCAAAGGTTTCTGCAAAAAGTTGTATAAAAGTTTTTACATCTCTGCAAAATTAAAATTGTATCGACATTCCTGATATTTTTATTTGCTTGAAGTCGAGGCACATTCTTACAGTAATAAACAGGGTAATCTGAACAAGGTATACTTTTTGCGAATTCCACTTAATTTGCCTTATTCCCAAATGTCAAACTTCATATAAAAAAATATGAATTTTTTTTATATTTTTATAATTTTCACCTGTGGTGCCCGAGGGTATATATAGGTTTGTCATTCCGTTTGAAATTTCTACAATTTTCATTTCCGACCCCATAAAGTATATATTTTCTGACAGCTTATGAATAGAGGAGTCGATTAAGCCCTGACCGTCTGTCCGTGTGTTGGTTGAAATCAACTTTTAAAAGCAACCGTCTGATCCTCAGGTCTGTGTATGATATCAATGTTTTGGAAATATCCAGGAATGAATCGCTATTGAAATTTAGCGAAATCGCCCCATAACTTTCTGAGATATGAGCAAATAAACGCGACTGCCTCTGTTTTTTCCATATTTTTACCACCAAAATTGAAATTTTTCAGCCATAGAATAATTTATAGGTACCTTTGCTAATATTTGTAGATATAATATGTCTCTAGAGATATTCGTGAAAAATTTTGGATAAAGCGTGCTCTAATTGGTAAAGTTATAGGCAAAAATGTTTGTTTAAAAATATATATTCCAAAAATTTACAAACGAAAATCAATTTTTTTCCGCTTCTAGACAACCGAGACAGTCAATATTGGTATCATCTGAAAGGACTATATAGCACTATAAAAAAATTAAAATTCATGTTGGCCGCCACTACAAAATGGCGGACAATACATTTATATATGGGTCAGATCTGGTATTTTAAAATGTAACTTCTTGAACCCCCTCAATATTGGTATCAAATGAAAGGGCTTTACCAGTAGAATACAGTAAATTATTAAAAAAAACGTAAAATTCAATATGGCGTCTAAAACAAAATGGCGGGTAATTTTTTTTTAACCCCGTCAATATGGGTATCAAATGAAAGGGATTGACCAGTAGAATACAGGTTATTATTAAAAAATGTGAAATAGAAGATGGCGTCTTAAACAAAATGGCTGATCAAATTTTTTTAAGCCCATCAATATGGGTATCAAATTAAAGGTCTTGACTAGTAGAATACAAATAACTACGTAAAAATTCAAAATCGAGGATGGCATTGGAAATAATAAAGAAAAATGGCGTATAACGTGAAATCTAGGTTAAGTAACGATGTTTGATTATACCTCTGTACATGATGGTGAAGGGTATTATCAAATTCGGCACGGCCGAATAAAGATAGCCGTCTTACTTGTTTTAAATAGTTTAGGTACAAGGAGTGTATCGAAAAAAATTTGTAGTTGCATTAAGTTAAATAAAACTCAAATCGTGCAATAAATAATTTTTGTTTTTGTCACGTTATCTTTTATATATATGTCAGATACTATTATTCTAAAACTCATTAATTTTCAATTGTTATTACGATCAAAATGGACTGCGAAAAAAAGACGTGTAAATATAATTAAAACTTTTCAAAAATATCCGTCATGGACTTTTGAAAAAATAGCAAACAAAAAAAACAAAGGTGACACTCGAACTATTTCAAATGCTATTAAACGGTATAAGGAAAACCTGAGCATTGGAAAAAAGCCTGTATCAGGAAATAAAAAAGGTCCAAGGGATATTGGTAAGGTAATAGAAGTCGGGCAACTGTTTCGAAGAGCAACTTTAACTTCTATCAGAAAAGCAGCGCGTACGGTAAAATGCTCTAATAGTTATGTTTAAAGAATAATGTAATTTTTGTACCACGAAAGGCAAATCCACCTAGTTGTCCAGAACTTAGGCCTGTGAAAAGATATTGGGCTCTTGTAAAAAAGGAGTTGAAGAATACAGGAAAGGTTGCCCAGAACATGTCAGATTTTAAGTGTAGATGGAAAACCTCCTCCAAAAAGGTAACAGAAGCAATTGTAAAATCTTTAATGGAAGGACTTCCGAAAAAGTCGATAATTTTATAAATACGAAATAATAAATTAAGATTTCAATGTTGAATAACTTTCTACAATATGCCAATAAATTTGCGTATTTTAAAGAGTTTCTATATTGTACGATTTGAGTTTTATTTAACTTAATGCAACTAAAAATTTTGTTCGATACACTTTTTAATGCATAATTTTGCAATACCGCGATAACTTACTACATCAGATTTATTTCCTGATTTATACAAAGGAACAATAAAAGATTTCTTCCAAACGTCAGGAAAATTGATGTGTTAGATACAATTGATAAGGGAATAGCAATAGCGTCAGCACAGTTGATTAAAATATTGCTAGGAATTTTATCAGGGCCGAAGTTGAATGCAAATTTAAGTTTCTTTAACTCCATAGAGATTTTAGAAACATCAATAAATGTAATGGATATAGTTTGATTTGCTGTTATTTTATATCGGTAAATTTTAGAATCAATATAAGTTGAATATACAATGACTTCTTTTGTTGCAACTTAATTCTACGAATTTACCTGTCAATCTGTATGAAAAATCCTGTAACATTGGATATTCATTTTAGCATTGAGCTTATCAATAACTTTATTTTTTATTATTTTACCGGATTTGTCGTTAGTTCTATAAAATATCTGTGGAAATAAATTGCCATGTTTTGGGTGTTAAATGATATTGTTACGTTTATACCTTTTACAAACGTTGGCTTATTTCCAATTTATAAATAAACTTTGAGTTCTTTTATTGCAATAAAAAACAGTTGAAATTCGTTATAACATTAAGAGCACTTTATTTACTTAAATACACTCAAAGATTGCTTTAATATCACTTTACTTATTACACTTATCACTTTGATTATCAAACACACTTTGATACGCACCTTACAAGCTCTACTGTAATACTGATCATGTTAGCTGTGTTGTTCGGCTATTTATAGTAACATAGTTGTGTTCGGTAACATTCGACAAAGCTCTCGTATATACACACTAGTTCATTCGAAAACCGTTACATTTAAATTGCGACGTAATGTTAATGTTAAGTAATATGCAGTAATAATAAAAGTGCCTAAGAGTATGCTACACATAATAACAACTTAACATCATGTTCGAACAACCAGCGAAATAAACAATACAAACAAAACTACTGTAACTTAAACTACTACAACTAAAATAAATCATAATGTAAATTAAGCTATTTAAAAATAACTGCCTGTTCAACGATGTCGAAAGAAAACCCAAGCGAAATTTCATTCGTACAAATATATTGAAAACAACAACAAAAACTAAAAATTTGTTTTTGTTTTCAACGTATTTGTACGAATGAAATTTCGCTTGGGTTTTCTGTTGACATCGTTGAACAGGCAGTAAATCTGTAACAATATGATTTAATACGACTGCATTTATTGCATCGAATCAATTAACTTCAATTAATTTTTTTTCGTAACTAAACATATTTTTATTGCAATTACTAAACACACTTGAAGTTGACTTTATTTGTTAAAGTTTCCAAGGTGTTCTTGCCAATTTTCAATATATTTATCAGTACCCAGCCAAAAAATCTATGACAAAAAACTGAATTTGCACGGGTTCAACTGGTTACGAAGTGATTAAATTTACCTGAAAACACTAATTATTTTAATATTAGCGTGTCATTGAAGATCATGTGCTTACATGAATATTTGAATGAACTGCACTTCATTCTAAAAAATGCACAGAACTCATGCTTAAATGGTTAAAAGCATTGGATGTTTCATGAGTTGATTTTGTTTGTTTACATGAATTGTTTAAGATAGGCCGACTTCCTAAACGCAAGTTGCAATGCATATTTACAATGCATACACTTCGTAAACGCATATGTAAACTTTCTAGCAATGTCCAATGTTCCTAATCGTTTGGCGACTCATTTTATGCAAACATTTGAGCTGCAATGGCTGAGTTAGTATTTTCTTTGTTTATTTTTAATAAATTATTTATAATTGATAGAGTTTATTTAAATCACAGACTAATAATTTAAATAATTAAACACTTTATATTGCAGAGACAAAAAGTGGATCCATGAGCGTTCCTAAACGCCGATAAAATGCAAAAAAAATCTCTGCAGCGCAAGGTTGCACTTAAGACATGTTTAGCATTGCATACGCATTTTTTTAAATTATGAATTGCAACTTGCGTTTAGGAAGTCGGCCATATTTTGCATGATGTTGCATTCATTTTTAATCATTTTATTCAGAATATCATTTAGATTGAATACTTTTACACAATTGATTTAGAAGTCTTGTAAATATAATTCGCTTTGCACTACTTTAAATTTTTTCTACTGCGTAGTAGTGACAAAAACCCTCCTAGAAAAAATTTCCAAAGGAAAGGTTCTAGTAGTCAATACACAAGTCTTATTCTGAGGCTTATAAAAAATAATCTCTATGCGCCTGCAACAAACAACCTCTCAAGTTATTCTTTAGAATTTTAAAGTTTGTAGCTGCTACTTAGTACTTTCATATGTGTGTGGCCAAAATATCAAACTTTAATCAAGTTAGTCTTGATCTGCTTCTACACAAGCTTTATCTTATGGGATTCACGATAAACACTTTGATAAAGTCATACCTAACAGATCGTAAACAGTATGTCATTTTTAACAATGTGACTTCTTATAATATTGCAGTAAAATCTGGTGTCCCTCAAGGTAGCCATTTGGGTCCTATTTTATTTTTGCTCTTTATAAATGACTAGCCAAACCCGGCGCACGTTGCTACGCCCCTTAATAAATCGAAATGCATTCTGAATTTTAATTGAATATCAAGTGCAAAAACCTAAAAATTATAATTTTTTTATGGGCGTGGCATTGCCCACTTTTCTAATCACGGAATTGTAAAGTCATAACAGCTCAATATGTGTGCAAAGTTTCAGAAGAATCGGACCAGTGCAAGTACCTCAAAATTAAAATTGTTTTAATGGGCGTGGCCCTGCCCACTTTTCTAATCATGAAATTGTAAAGTAATAACAGTCCAATACGTGTGCAAAGTTTCAGAATAATCGGTCCAGTGCAAGTACCTCAAAATGATACCTTTTTTTATGGGCGTGGCACTGCCCACTTTTCTAATCACGAAATTATTTAGTCATGACAGCTCGACATGTATGCAAAGTTTCAGAAAAATCGGTCTGGTGGAAGTACCTCAAAATTATAACCTTTTTTTATGGGCGTGGCCCCGCCCACTTTTTTAATCACGAAATTATTTAGTCATGACAGCTCGATATGTGTGCAAAGTTTCAAAAAAATCGGTCCAGTGCAAGTACCTCAAATCAAAATTTTTTTAGGGGCGTGGCCCCGCCCACTTTTCTTACCACGAAATTATTTAGTCATGACAGCTCGATATGTGTGCAAAGTTTCAGAAAAATCGGTCAAGTGCAAGTAGCTAAAACTGATAACTAATTTTTTATGGGCGTGGCCCCGCCCACTTCTTTTCATCCATAAACACTCCCCGGTATATGTACAACAACTTACCAAAGTTTGAGCCCGATCGGTTTTGCAGTTTCAGAGTCTATAGCTAACACACACACACACACACACACACACACAGAGTTTCACTTTTATATATATAGATAGATTTGCCAAGTGCAATCAAATTTTGCAACGTTTTAATGTATGCTGATGGCGTAAAGATTTTTCTTAGTTACAAGAACATTCAGGATGGAACTCAGTTACAACATGATTTGAATAAATTTTTCGAATGGTGCAATATTAATTTAATGACACTCAACCTAAAAAACTGCAAACATATGAAATTCTCAAGAAATTTAAATGCTGGTTGTCTCTTTTCTCTGGGTGGTTATCAACTTGAACTGGTTTCGGAGTTTCTGGATCTTTTTGAGCCTAAACTAAATTTTAACAACCATATTGTTATAATGGTAAATAAATCTCGTGGTGTTCTCGCTTTTATAAAGCGTTGGGCTAAAAAGTTTACAGAACCACAAATAACTGTACTCCTCTTTAGTAAGACCTATTCTTGAATTCGGATCAATTATTTGGGATCCCTATACCAATATTCAGAAGGATCGAATTGAATCTGCTCAGAAACAATTCCTTTTATTTTGTTTAGGTCATACAACATGGGATCCTGATAGAAACATTCCGCCGTACACAACTAGACTTGCTACAATTAAGTTGCCAATGTTAGAAAGTAGGCGAATTATGCCGAATGTTATTTTTATGGTTAGTTTATTAAATGGTTCTGTTAATTCTGAATATCAACTTCAATGTTCCACTCAGAGCTACTCGGATTTTCACTTCTCTTTATCTTAGATGTCTTCAAACTAACTACGCTGATGCTGACCCACTAAGGAGAATATCGAAAAACTATAATGATCTTTAAAATTTCATTGATTTTTCTTCAAAATGTTAATATAATTAAACGTAATATTATTCTGTTATTTTTTGCATGCATTATAGACTATAGACTTTTATTAAATAAATAAAAAATATGGCAATACCTGAGCAATTAGCCTGGAAATGGTTTATTTATCACTTTGTGTCAGCTTTTGATATACGAACTAGTTATTTGCGGGTGCTCGCTTAATAGTTGCTTTTAATAAAGTCTAGTAGTACTTCCCGTCCTCAGAAAAAGTCGAGCACTAAACGAACTAATAATTTATAAATGTTAATGTTTTATGGTTGGTAATGGTCTACAACAACAAAGACCCAAGTAAAAATATCAACTATTTGAATAATGTAAATTTGAAAACAGTGAAGATGTAGTTTAAGTATTACAGAATCGAGCCAGCGAAATGTAACAAAAACATGAGCCACACAACACTTAGATTAAGATTTCATTGTGGTGGGTGTATCTAAGTAAAAGTATGTGCTGTGTGTCTGTGTGGGTGTAGGCGAGTGTTTACTAATTATAATTGTGATTAGAGATGCTGAGATATCATTTAATGATAAATAGCACAAATATTTTCTAAACACAAGAACATAATTTCAAAATGTTTTTGGTTAGATTTACCGATAATTAAGTTTGTGTAACAACAATGACAACAGCACAAGCAACACACACACACACACAACGGGCAAAAAGGGATGTTAATGACATTTAAGATGCAAACACTGTCTTAAAATGGAAACAGGGTGGGGTATTGAAACTAATGCCGCTGTTGGTGGTAGTAGTAATGCTAGTTCCTTTAATGTTGCTAGTTGTATTGAATTGGTACATAAGTACTGAAGTATTGGTAGAGGTGTATGGTATATGGTGTTTTATAAATTTCAAATTTATTTGTCATTATGCACCACGTGACAGTTATTTCATTACTTCACTCAACCGTTCCTTCATTTATTCGTCTACTTCATCGGCTGTTCAGTCATTTAACGTGCTTCTGATATCTATATCTATAATTATCTAAACGTGTATCAATGATCTACATGTAATGCTGTAAATGAGAGTGTATTGGTATTGTTCGTGTATCTATTATTAGTGACATTATGCTGCTCCAGCTGCTGCTATTGTTTCTATGTTGTGCTGAAATGTTTTTTTTTTCTGTGTCACATCAAGTATGACACATCGTATCAAATCACAATGTCACAACGTCATTGTCAGCTTCATCATCATTTTTATCCAGCTTTAACCTTGCCAGTATTTTTGTTGTTGTTATATTGTTTTCATGTTTAAGTCCCTTAAGGCATTTGCACAACAAAAGTATCACCAACCAACAACACCAAAATTACAGGACATTTCAGAGTGTTTTGTATACATGTTGATGTTTATGTCATTAGAACAGTGTAGCTGTGTGTGTGTGTGTTTGCATATATGTACATACATATGTAACAATATTTATGTTTTTTTTTGTTTTCATTGTATGTATTTCATAATGATTGTTGCCATTGCCAGCTGTATTTAGTTGCATAGGTAACGCTTAGATATTTTGTCCTGTGGGTGGTAATTGTGGTTATTGTTGTATCTTTTCCTAATATCTCTGCCAGTTTGTCAGCTTGTCTTGTTAGCTTTTTATTTATGACTGCAAGTGACACACGCTTATCAGAAAATCAAGTTATGCTCCGTCTGGTCTCATTTATAACCTTTATTTAATGCTTCAGATAGTTTGTGTTGCTGCATTACTTCCGAGATGGCAGGTTGTTAAAGATACATGTATGTAGTTGAAGTCATTCAAATTATAATTAAATTTTAGATTTTTTGTTTTTATCATAGATCCAGCAATGTCAAAAGACGTGTTGTCAATTGTGATGGGGGTGGGGGTTTAATGTTGCTCCAACATATAGATTTATATCAATACATGCTTAAAGTGATCTGAAAACAACATTTTGAAAATTGAACACTTTACTTTTGGATAATTTTTCAGCTTTTTTTTTTTGATGATTACTTAGTGCCTTGGTGCCTATATCACTTATAGAGCAATCATATGAAATGTTAATTGGAAACGGTCTAGCGTTTAACTCTGTTCCACATTATATTTTTATTGTGTTGAGTCAGTTTAGACACTGTATATTCCACTTCCAAATGAGAGACCAGGTTTATATCAGCTCCTTTAGCAGATCACCAGTCACATTTTATCTACCAGTCTAGAGCCTTTTGCATAGCATTGAGCATTCAGGAGTATGTGTCTATTATATGAGCCTCATAGATAGAAACCGCCTTAATATTATTTCGTTGTTTTCTCCGCTTGAGTATAGCGGAATGATTTACCTTTTTGCCAATTGTATAATTTGTAACTTTCAACGTTCCATCAGCCTTTCTATTGGTTTTGCCATGAAAATTGCTTATGCTTTATCGGAATTAAATTGTTGTAGGTGCCCTAGCACTTGTGGTTCTAGTCTTCCAACTTACACCTAGACAACAAACTTTTTCTAAAGTTGCCCCGATGGACTAGTCAGTAGTGTACTGGTCTGCTTGTCTGGGGGTCGCGGGTTCGATTCCCGCCAGAGACTCTGGACTGGTCTGCTTCTCGCTTCTCCTTTTCTTTCTCTTCTCTTCCATTCTTACTATTCCTTTTAAGGTACCACAAAGGGATCAATATAATGGACCCAAGTGTGCTACATATCAGCTAACTATTCTATAATAAAGCACACTATAATACTGAAACTTTTTGTTGGTGGAGTGTATTAAAGTTTATCTAAAACTGGTCCTTCCATTTAAATTTTCCATAATCGTTCTGTCACAAATATGAGGTATCAATTAAATCCTGGTAAGAGTGTTATTACCTATGCCTTAGTCTTGATGCAGCCAAGAAATGGGATCAGGCATCTCACCGCTAACCAGAGCCCTAACTAGTAACACAGGAACTCGTATCCCGAACTTGTCTTTGACAGGTTATTACTGGGACACCTTCGCTGATAATGTGGTGGCTGTAATTAAAACTTAAATCGCAGATTAAATAGATCGGTGTTTAAATTTATGATGTTTCTACTAATCTGTTCGTGTTGAGTCCTGTTGCTATTGAACAGAGTTACTTGTCGGTTATTCCGCATCCATTAGGGCTTCTGTGTCTGAAACTACTCGATTATGTCACTGATAGATGGGGGAAGGGAGGTTTTAAAAGTATTACTCGAGTTTTAGACAAAGGTGCTTGTGTGTGCACGAAAATTTGTCATCTCTATTTTGTTCTATTTTGCATACAGAGCGATGCTTGAATGCATTACATTTAAATGGTTTATCCCTGGGGTTAGTCAAGCACACTAAGTTCAGACAAATTTAAGATCTTAAGTTAAAAACTCCAAGTTTGATGTGGCTACCTTCCCATACTCCTTAACGTAACGTGCACTATGTAATCGATTTAGGGTTTTAAGGTCAGGAATTTAATGTACTTTCTAACTAGTAGGCACAGATTTTGGAGTTGCTCAGCTCCTCTTGTCTAGTTAAGATATAAATAATACTTTTACTTTCTGAGACTTAAAGGAATTTTTGGTCAAGCGATAAAAATTGGCCCCAATGAATCGGTGATAAATTCATGTCTATCTGGTATTTTTCCTTTTAATTGTTTTGATATACAAGTTATTGCATAAGTGTAATAACAGGTCACACGGAATTGGGAACTCATCTAGCTCGCATGCGATTGTCGGAGGAAATGACATGTAGAGCATGCGAGGAAGAGGATGATACCTTGGATCGTTGCGTTTGGGTGTATTAGACGGGGAAATTTTGTCGTGAATACTATGTCGAACTTGGAATACCTAAGGAACTCGAACTGGCGATCCATACTGAATTATATTGAGGGGACTGGGTTTTTGAACTAGTCGAATTGTATTTGAACAAGTAAGAGCGCTATATTCGGCCGTGCCGAATCTTATATACCCTTCACAACGTGTAGTCATGCAATAACAGTGGTTTGTGTCACCATTCATCCCATATGATATACGTACATACATATAAAAACATACATATATAAAAACGTCCCATTGTAAAATTAAAAATTCACGTATGTATATTAAAAAAACAAAAAAAAAAAAAAAAATTTTTTTAAAAATTAAAAAAAAAATTTTAAAAAAATTTAAAAAAAAAATTTTTAAAAAATTATTATGTGTATAATATATATAAAACAAAAAAAAAAATAAAAAAAAAATTAAAAAAAAAAATTAATAAAAAATAATAATAAAAATATAAATAATATATTAAATAAAAAATAAAAAAAAAATAAAAGAAAAAATTTTAAAAAAAATTTAAAAAAAATTTTTTTTGGCTCAGCTGGGATTCGATGCCACGTTTACTCTAGCCAGTATACACGTTTGTATGTATGTATGTTGTTGTTGTAATGTTGTTTTTGTGAAAAAAAAATCGAGGTGGTCGTGGGTTTTTGCTCATATCTCAGTTGTTTATGTACCGATGTTTCTGATTTTCAATACCGATCTACTCCCGAATATTTCTGATATTTTAATACCTTACCCGGGTCCAACCTATGTCGGGGGGCTTCAAAAAGTTGATTTCAATATACACACGGACAGACGGACAGACTGACAGACTGACAGAGCTTAATCGACTCCCCTATTCATAAGCTTTCAGAAAATATATTGTACTTTATGGGGTCGGAAATGAAAATTGTAGAAATTTCACACGGAATGACAAACCTATATATACCCTTTTTCACTGTGTGAAGGGTATAAAAATAGGATCATGGTTTTTATAAGGGCAATTTCGTGTCCGCATAGAGCGCACAACATGCCAATTGGGCATACGTTTATACCTGTCATGGATTTAGGCTTCTAATACCCCTCTTTTTCAACCTAACCTAACCTACCCTTACTTAACCTAACATTTTGCAAAATAAGTGCAAACTGTTTGGCTTAAAAGTGATGCTCAAAATCTATCGAAATTCATCACACCTTCGTTTTGAAATCGTTTTGAAAACGATCGTTTTCCATCATACTCCTAAATAGCTTCCACAGAATTTTGTTGTAGATTTTTGTTATAAATTTAATTCCTTCTTCACTTCCTTAGAAGTTACATCCTGTTGGGTTGCTAAACTTCGTTTTCCCATTTGGGCTGTTTTTAATTATTGTTGTTAAAATTAGTTTTTGAAATCTTGTTCCTTGTCTCTGCAGAAACATGACAAAATCTCAAACATAAAAGTTTAATTATGATTTAAATTCATCATAAAAGAATATTAAGAAAAAATTACAACAACAAAACACCTTTTTGTAATGTTTTCTTTCTGTGAAATTTATTCAAATATTAAATTGTTTTTTGTTAAGGCAAATTTATGTAAAATAAAGCCTTAAAACACAAAAAATGTTAACGAGGTGTTACAAAAAAAAAAAAAAAATTCACACGCAAACACCCACACGCACACACACATACATGTAGAGCAAAATTGAAAAGAACAAAAGAAAAGAGACGCATCCAAACGACAAACAAAAATTGATAAGTAAATGAACGAATGAATGAATGACACAAGACAAGTTGAGCAGACACGACATAATTATAAAGATTTTACAAAAATTATGTTGCTCCGCAACGATGTACTAATAGGGAAAATTTGTAATAAAACAGCAGGGTAGTAGACATTAATATACACACAAACACACACACACACATAGGCACATGCAGTCAAATGTATGTAAATGCTTTGTTGTCATATGGAAAATAAGCATAAAACAAGAAAAGTAACAACAACAACATAAACATCAACTACAAGGAAACTGACAAACGAACATGAGCACTAGAATGACTGACACAAGTTACATTTCCTTTGATTTGATTTTGTGTGTGTGCGTGGGTGTGTGTGTGTTTTGTTAGGCATAAATTTGTTCTTTTAAAGGATTTGTACAAATAAAGTTTTTCCCAAAAAGTAAGAATATTTTTTCTTTTGATATTCCTAAGAAAATAATATCCGCTAGTGAATTTCCTTTGCCATAGATGGTTGGGTAGCACCCTGTTATAACAGAGAAATTGTGCTGTTAAAAGAATGTTTAAATATAAAATAAAAGCAAAAAAACGTAACACATTTCGTGCATATATTAAATAGACAAGGTGTCGTTTAAGCAATTTCTGCTTTACGACGACATTTACACGCACTTGTTATTCAGAAATCAACCAAACAGCCGTAACAGCCATAACAACATTCTGTAATCATCATTATCTTACACCTTATCATGTGCGTTCGTTGTTTAACTCTGCAGTTGTATGTGGTGGGTTTGTGTGAAATTTTATTGTAACAACAATGAATTTTCGCCTTTTACGCACCCTGTTGAACAATTATTTTTCAATTTGTACAACATGACTAAATTGAAATTGTCTTGTGTCTTTTTTCACACCTTTTCTTTTCTATTCTATTAAGTATTTTTTTGCTCTGCATTTTAGCTAAGGAAATGAAAGGGTTCTTTAACCACAACAACGGCAACAACAGCCTTAAGAAACTTTTTGATTAAAAGAAAAACGAAACCTTTTGCTGTCTGTAACTTGAAAAAAAAAATGCAAATTTTGTAGCTTCTTTTGAGTTGTATTTTTGTTGCTTTTCAGTGGAAATACATTGAGGTAAATAAGAAGAGAGCTGGCTGGGTTGTTATTATTAAGACAGTGTATAATTTATGTTAATTTGATTTTATTTGAAATAAACTTACATTCACACACACACACACACACACACACACACACACACACACACACACACACACACACACACACACACACACAAATATTCCCACATCAATAATACACAAGTAATCATTTGTATTTGTGTGAAACATAAGTAGAACATTGTTCGCATTAAATACGAACAAGGCTTTAATATTAAAACTGAATAAAAAATAAAACATAAAAGTGCTAAATTGAAAGTGAGTCAAAATAGACCATACGTCTTATACATCTTATAAAGGGTGATTTTTTATGAATTAAGTTTTTCGGGCTGGTTGGTCATTGTGTCCAAACTACATCTGTGAAAGTGAAAAGTGTTCAGTATACTCTGCCATTTCATCATGGAGAAGCTCACGAACGAGCAACGACTGCAAATCGTTAACATTTATTATCAAAATTTGTGCTCTGTAAGAAATGTCCATCGTCATGTCATATCGGAAAATTGTGTTCAGCGATGAGGCTCATTTCTGGCTAAATAGATACGTAAACAAACAAAACTGTTGCATCTGGGGTGAATAACAACCACACGCTGAAGAGTTACCGTTGCACCCCGAAAAAACGACAGTTTGGTGAGGTTGATGGGCTGGTGGCATCATCGGTCCATTTTTCTTCAAAGACGACCGTGGAAGAAACGTCACCGTCAACGGCAAACGATATCGACCCATGATACGCGACTTTTTTTTTTACCCAATTGGCTGAGTTGGACTTGGTTGATAGGTGGTTTCAACAAGACAGCGACACATGCCACACAGCTCGTGAAACAATGGACATATTGAAGGATGAATTTGGTGAGCAGTTTATCTCTCGAAATGGCCCTGTGAGTTGGCCGCCAAGATTATGTCATTTGACGCCTGTTGACTATTTCTTGTGGGGTTATATGAAATCGTTGGTCTATGTGGACAAACCAAACACGATTGAAGCCTTAGAGTATAACATAACACGTGTTATTCATGGAATATAGGCCGAAATTTTTTAAAGAGTGGTGCAAAATTGGACCTTACGAATGGACCATTTGACAACATTTACATAAAGTTTTTTTTTTTTAAAGCAAATGCTAACGACCACTTTATCGATTCCAATAAAAAATTTGAACATATGATGCAAATTTGAGTGTTTTATTAGATTTTTAAAAAAACTACGCTTAAAAAATCACGTTTCATAATGCATATAAGAATTATTTGTAAATAGTTTTAGACAGTAGACATTAGTTAGCCAAAGTGTTGTAATAATGAGTGAAATGGTAATTTACGAGGATGGGTTTTTTATATGGCCCTTATAAACCTATAGCTTTTTTAGGTCACGCGTATTGTTTATACTACTCTAGAACAGGTATTTTCAAAGAGAGTCCAGAAATCGAAAAATCGTTTATATTTGGAGATCAGTGTAGTGTATTTTAAGCTGAAATTTATGCGAAATGAATACATTAGAACTAGAGCGCAAAACTACCTATGTCAACACTCAAGCATATCTAAAGCCTTTGAAATTTAACACGCTCAAATCAGCAGTTGTAAAGGCTTGCAGGTTCTCACTTTGGAGAATATCGGGTAACGTGAAGCTGTGCTATGTCACAGGTTCTTTTGGTATTCCTGAAAACTCTGAAACTCTGGTACTTAAGGCGCTCTACGAAAAAATAACACGTTATAAAGGGTGATTAAATTTTAAGGGCCGATGTTGATTTTGAATAAAACACAAATTATTAAGGAAATTATTGTCATTTCATTTTATAATGATAATACTGGTATGGTTCAATTATGTGTGGAATAAAATATCGGCCAAACGGCCGCCGCGACTTCGGCGGCACACCTCCATCCGATGGTCGCAATTTTCGATGACGCTGAGGCATAATTGATCTTCTATGCCGTTAATGTGCTGAATTTGCTCATCCATTACCTTTTGAATTGTTGCTGGCTTATCGACGTACGCTTTTTCTTTCAAATAATCCCAAAGAAAGAAGTCCAACAGTGTCAAATCTTATGATATTGGCGGCCAATTGACATCGCCACCACCACGTAAGATAGCACGGCCTTTGAATTTGTCGCGCAAAAGGTATATTGTTTCGTTAGCTGTGTGGCAAGTGGCACCGTCCTATTGAAACCACATACCGTTCACATCCATATCTTCCAATTCGGATCATAAAAATATCGTTATCATCTCAGGATAGTGAACACCATTCACAGTAACTGCCTGATCGGCCTCATTTTGGAGAAAATACCGCCAGCCCATAAACCGCACCAAACATTCACCATTTGTGGATGCATTTTTTTCGACAATGACACTTGGATTATCATTCGCCCAAATGCGGCAATTCTGCTTATTGACGAATCCACTGAGGTGAAAATGTGCCTCATCACTGAAAATTTATCATCCACGGTTGCCATTTCTTGCCACCATTCTGATCATTAACTACGTTTGGAATGGTCAAGAGGCTTTAGTTCTTTATGCACAATTTTTATCAACGACGAGCGTGGAAGGTGCAATTTTTGGGCAAGAGGACGAGTTGAGGTGGACCGTGCTCTAGCCACACGATCGCGAACAGCAGCAATATTTTCTGCAGTACGACCTGTTACGAGCATGTACTGGTTGCATCTTCTATAGACCCGGTTTGTTCAAACTATTGCACGGTTTTTTCGATTATACGCACGATTAAGTTCACCGAAAAAATCACAAAGTGCACGAAATGCATTTTGATTTGAACGCCCATTTTATAATAAGCATGAATAACTTTAACGCGTTGGTCGATTTTGTATATTGCCTGGGTTCAAATTGAGTTAGTCTGACATTGAGAAATGTCAAAGGAAATGCAGAAAAAAAAACTTGACTGTTAGGTGTGGTTCACATTCAACTTCGGTCCGTAAAAATTTATTACAAAAAGCTGAGACCGATCGCAAACTTCGAAGAATTTGTGGTCGAGAAGGTGTCAACCATTTGAAAAGTGGTTAAAGCATAGAGAAATCTGAGATGGCTATGGACACTAAGACTTCTGTGCATCAGCGATCGATCTTCCTGTTGAATACAATGCTATTGTAAGCGATAGTATTGCCGACAACCCAAAAAACATCAATTCGGCATCGTTTAAAAAAACTTTTAATTTCACGAAGCACAACGCAGTGAATTTTTACAAAAGACCTTCACGTTCGTTCCACATACAGCTTACTGTATGTGGAAAACACTCTAATGCTTAAAGCATAATTTTAAAATATATGAAATTAACCTTAAAATGCTTATTAAATTGTTAGTAAGTTTGGCATTCAAAATCAAAAGAATCTGTGATGTATAGGAGAAAAGTTCTATTGATTTGAATAAGCATAAATACGCACAAAAGGTTGTTGCAGGATCATAAAATGAAAATAAAGAAGTGACTTAATATTCGAGAACCAATAAATAATTCTACTCGTAATTGCTTTCTCAATAATTTCTTCAATTCAAAAATAAATAAATCAATAAATTAATTTTAACATAAATTGGTTAAAATCCTTGAATTAATTCCCCAATAAAATCAAAAGTGACAAAACCCTTGTAACTCGTCTTGTACTAATAATTCAGTTGTAATCTCAATGGCTATAAAAATCATGTTTTATTTCCTTTTTTTGCCTCAACATTCAACATAAAATATGTACGTGTTTGTGTTTAATAACATTTTATGAACTTGTACAGTCCCACAACACTGTACATTTAAGTATGTGTTACAAGTTGAGTTAATCATTGTTGTGTGTACAAATAAATTTAATTTTGTTCATTTGTTTCAATATGCCTGCCTATGATTGTCTCTGTATTTATGTAAATTGCTAGTAATTTAATGTGAATTGATTTTAATTGCAGCGAATACATATAATGAAGCCAGATCCCTAGACTGAAACATCCCAGCGGTAAAAGTTAACAGGGCTTTAGATTTTAAGTTTTCTGGCAGCTTTTTTTATAACTTCTTTTCGATTTTTAATCTTATTTAAAACTGTCTGTTCTTAAATGTTTTTAGAAGGTCTCTGAACTGCCTTCTAAAGATCCGGTAGTCATTCTAACTCTTCGTCCTTAAGAAGGAAAGAAAGGTGTACATCCTCGTATGTGTATTTTTTTAATTTTTGTGTTCTTTGGGACAAAAAGGAATCTACAAACCGTAACTAAAACCAAATTAAAAGGGAATAAAAACAAGAAAGAGTGCTATATTCGGCCGTGCCGAATCTGGTAATACTCTTCACCATTATGTACATAAGTATAATCCTATATCATAGCTTAACCTTTATTTTCATGTTATACGCCATTTTTCTTTATTATTTCCGACGCCATTCTCGATTTTGAATTTTTGCGCAGTCATCTGTATTCTACTAGTCAAGCCCTTTAATTTAATACCCATATTGATGGGGTTAAAAAAATTTGATCCGCCATTTTGTCTTAGACGCCATCTTGGTTTTTGATTTTTTTTAAATAAATTATTGTATTGTCAAGCCCTTTCATTTCATACCAATATTGAGGGTGTTCAAGAAGTTATATTTTAAAATACCAGATTTGATTCATATATGCATTTTTTCTCCGCCATTTTGTAGTGGCGGCCAACATGAATTTTGATTTTTTCATAGTGCTTATATTGCGATGGTTAAGTAATTTCAGATAATACCAATATTGACTCTCTCGGTTGTCTAGAAGCTAAAAAAATTGATTTTAGTTTGTAAATTTTTGGAATATATATTTTTCAACAAAAATTTTTGCCTATAACTTTGCCGATTAGAGCCCATATTATCCACGATTTTTCACGAATATGTTAAGAGGCATATTATATCTACAAATAGTAGCAAAGGTACCTATAAATTATTATATGGCTGAAAAATTTTAATTTTGTTGGTTAAAATATGGGAAAAATAGAGGCAGTCGTGTTTATTTGCTCATATCTCAGAAAGTCATAGGGCTATTGTGCTGAATTTCAATACCGATTCATTCCGGGATATTTCCAAAAGATTGATACCCTACACAGACCTGAGGAGCAGACGGTTGCTTCTAAAAGTTGATTTCAACTAACACACGGACAGATGGATCGACGGACAGACGGACATGGCTTAATCGACTCCTCATAAGCTTTCAGAAAATATATACTTTATTGTAGAAATAACGGAATGACAAAGCTAAATATACCCTTGTGCACCACAAAAAAGAAAGAAGAGGAAAGAAAAATAGGATTAATTTAGTTGCGTTTGAAGCTGAACTCAAAACAATTAGGAAACAAATAAGAATAATAATTTGTATAAGAAATGCATTAAACGTCTAATAATTTAGAAAAGCAAAAACTTTGTTACAATTCAAAAATCACAAAACCTTCTAACAGGTCTTCACACAGATCGCTCCAATAGAGAACTTTTATCAGAAGGTCTTCTAGAATCCCCGTTTTTAGTAACAAGTGTGGAAGCACTTTGTCTATATCCCAACGCGTGTAAAAAATTAAATAAGTGTGTAATGGGAACAGGAGTCCTTGTGTCTGCTAAACGAGTCTAAATAAGGCCTCTTATATGGCCTGCTTACCCCTATTTTTTACCGCTGGGATATAAAGTATGCATATACTTATGTGTGTATGTAAATACATGTGTTCCTTATACAAACACCAGCAAATGTCAAACAAATGTTGTACATAAATAAATCTTAACACATATAGACGAGGTTGAAAAAGATCATTTTAAAATGCTATAATAAATACAATCAATCTTATTTATTTATTTAAGTACGTATATGTATGTATACATACACACGTGTACATACAAACATATATACAAACATATACCAACACCAGAAAATTGAAACATTAAAAAGCTGTTTAAAATTTAACCATAATTGTGTATTATTCCGTTTTACACCGCTCCCCTTGTTAAGGCTTCGTTTGATTTTAATGGTTTCATTCAGCTTGATTTTCAATTCAGTTCAGTTGTGTTGTTGTTGTTTTCTTCTCGTCTTATGACTATGACGCTTTGTGTGTGTGCGTGTGTATTGTATTGAGACATTTAAATATTTATTTCAGCCATATTATTAAATAAAAGCCCTGTTAACGTTTTGTAAATGTTTTGTGTATTTTATGTACAATTTGTGTATGACGTTGTTGTTATTGTTGTTGTATTGTGTTATCGTTTTGTTAAAATGCCCTTTGCGTCACACATTTTAATTTTATCTTTCGCCTTTGATTGAAGTTTCCACCATTTCTTATTTATGATTCTTTTTCAATTATAATTTTTTTCTTCTCACAAGGACATCAAAGGAACCTTGTCAATTAGGTTTTATATTTCCTAGTTGCCTTTTAAAGTAGAAACATTTTCAATTTAAACAGCAAATGACAGAATAATGTTTTTTCGTTTAAAAATTAAGTTTGACAATAGTTTTTTTTTATTGAGATAAAAATTAGACTTAAAAACGTATATTTTTTCATAGAATTTAATTAAGATTTTTTTTTGAATTTGTTATTCGTCTTAAAATTTTCTGAGAAGAATTTTTTTAATGAACTAGTGTCAATTGTAAAATATGAGAACGTTGCCTCTTTTTTAAGTTCAATGAAAACACGTAAGTTTTGCATTTATAGTTGAAAAATTTGAACAGACAAGTTGGTGAATCGATATCCCTAAGGACTAAAGCCAAAACATGAATTTGTTTAAATTAAAAATCCGGAATGAATTCAGGTGGTGTATTAACTTGTCGTTGAGGCCTTTCATATCGTTGTTATACCAAACCAGTCGATTTACTCAATAAATTTCTGGATTGACCTAAGTTCCAATTTCAGAGCACTGCACGGGAAGAAGTGTAAAATATTGTGTCTCCTATTTCTCGTTCAATAGTTTTCATAACAGACCCAGTCTCATAGTTAAAAAGCTATACTTTTTGCTATCTCAGCTCAGTTATAATTAAGTCTGCACAGCCAACAGTGATGTTTGTGATTGCAATGCATTGACTCCTAATCTACTTAAACACACTTAAACAGAGGGCTTATGGGGTTGAATGTTTGTATGGTGAGACCGCTTGTTGTCGTGATGTCGATACGGTTACCAGCAAATAGTGATTTCAATTAGTCCACTTATGGAAGAAGCAGCTTGAGTAGTATTCATGAAACTACAGAAGAATATGATCCACCAGCTAAAGGCAATCAGTTTGCGGGAAACAAATTAATTTTTGTTAGAAATTGGACTGTGAAAAATGCCTCTGAGTATGATTCATAAGCCAAAAGCGGTAGGTCTTTACGAATAGAATTCGTATAATATTTTCACCAAAATATACGAGCGCATTACGACTTCGTTGGAATATAAAAAGTTAAAGCAATACAAAGGAACGGAAAAGAAAGCGAAGGCTTATTGCTGTTGTACAGAGGTTTGAACAAGCGAAAGCGAAGTTGTTTTTCCAAAGTCCAAAATAACTTTAAATTGTAAAAAAATATTGAATTTTATTAAAAAATATTTTTGTATTCTAAAGATTTTAATGGAGCGATTCTGGACTCGCCCTCCTAATCGAGCATTGCTGCGATATGTCATGGATAACCCAAAGAACAATTCTGGCTTCCAAAACATACATTTCTGTAGGTTTATTACCCTAAAGCAATGGCTTTGGACGCCATTTGACAGAACCATTTCTCAAACTTAACTTATCCTGTCTAAACCAAGACCTTCCCCCTTGGATCAAACATATTCAAACATAAAATTATTGATCATGGTCCGGCAACGATGTCAAATTTAATGTGACTAATAACATCAGTGTGTAAAGTGCTTGAAAAAATGAATTTCTTATGCAGGTAATGGAGGATGTAATGTTTTCTGTTATGGATTGATCTCACTCCTTATTCGAAAATTTTGTTTTTAAGTTATTAAGCTAAAAGTTTTAAATATGTTCCATATAAAATAACGAATTCGCCTATAAGTTTCACGTGTCAATGACTGATTTTCAAAATAAATTTGAATAACTTGATTGCGTCAATCTACCCATAACAATTTGCCAGAGTATATTGATAATAAATGTGAAAAAGGGAGCACACTTTGACAGTTTCTGACAACTAATCCTTTTGCAGCTTAGGTTTAGTTCTAATAGATAGCAAAAAAAAAAAAAAAACAAAAAATCAAAAATTTATGCAGTTTGTTCACGGAGAAATCAGCACCGGTTGTAAGTAACACAATTGTGGCTAAACGCATAGTTTGGTTTTGATAGTAGAATTAAAAGTTTGTGTTTACAGAATTTCATTTCGGAGTATAAATACGAAGTCAACACTAAAAAATCATTATTCTTGCAACATAATTTGTATAATCACAAATGAAAAGTTTGATTGCAGGAACTGAACCAGTCGATTGGCAATGAATTTGATTATTTGTTTTCTGGGTCTTCAATATATTAACAAAATTGGTCAATCATGTTGTGTGGTAAATGTATTCTCTTTACTGTTACTTCGATATTTATTATGACTTAAGAAATACCCGGCTTTCATAGGTTTATGTATATGTCTATAGATTTTACAGATATAATTATATTGACCTATAGGAGCAGAAGTCTCTAAATGAGAGGTTTATCCCAGTTCTGCCCCTCTTCTAGAAAGTCTTAGTATTTTCAAATTTATTTCATAACTCACCGAGTGCCCCGGTGAACTAGTCAGTAGTGTGCTGGTTGGCTAGTTTGGGGGTTGTGGGTTCGATTCCCGCCAAAGACTCTGGACTGGTCTGCTTCTCTTTCTCTTCTATTCTAACTATTCTATTCATATGGAGCGCACAACATGTCAATTAGGCATAAGTGTATACCTGTCGTGGGTTTGGGCTTTTAGTGCCCCTTATTTTCAACCTAACCTAACCTTACCTACCTCACTAGCTTCTCCTTATATGCAGACTACTAAAACCTGCAGCACTTTATACTTAAGTTGTTGAATAATTATGAACTTTAGTTTGTGTTAAATTTACATTAACGCGAAAAAAACAGGAAGAATATCTTATGCCGCATGTTTAAAGTATTTAAGAAAAATTTACATAAAAATAAAGAAAGAGTTGTTGTAGTTGTTGTTTTTCACTTCTTATTTAGAACTTTTTAGCCTGCTCTGCATTCTCAGCATAATAATAGTTCTAAGCATCTTATGGAGCGTACGAAAAAAAAAACTTTAAAAACCAATTGACATAGTTTGAATGCAGTACAATAATTAACATACTTTTGAGTTGGTTGCAGCCCTGCAAAAGTTTTGACCTTTAAAGGAAACGACAAAATACAAAAATAAAAGAACAAAAAAATATGTTAAAGGAAAAGTTTATATATAAAAAGGCCATCTTGTAATTGCTGCCACAATTGTACATTATTTTTCTTTCCTCTTTCGGGGGGTTTTCATTTTTTTTTTTTCATTAGAATTGTGGTCGATTACTGTTGTGTACGTAGTTGTTGCCGGTGCATGTCGTATTGTACTCATTCGTTTTGTGCTGCAAGTTGTTCTATTCATTTTTATTGTCGGTTTGTTGTAAAGTTTAACAAAGAGTGTTTCCTCATCATCTGCATGAAAGTTTTATAAAAATGATTGGTCGCATTTACAACAATATAAATAAACACAAGCACACTAGCAAGTTTGGATAAACCCTGCAGTTTTTGTGATCATCACAGGCATATGTATGCAGCTTGTCACAATTGCATAGTCACTCCGTTAATAGCACTTGATATGTACTAGTAACTAGTAGCATGTAGACATACAAATTTTAAAAATATAAATTTTTTAGGGAAACCAATTTGCCTTTGTCTATATAAAAAATAGGATTAAGAAAAGAAACGTTGTAAAACCTGCGAGGTGGTGTGAGTTAATATTTGTGTGCATGTTTTAACAAAAAAATATACACGAAAATGTTAAGAGCATACATACAATGCAACTATTACATTGCATTTTTACATGTGCAGAGTGTATGTGAGCGTGTATTTGCGGATGTTTTTTTTATGTTTAACAACTCAATTTTTTTATAAAACTTAGAAAAGGAAATATTTTATATGCATGTCATAACAGTGCCAATTAAATTATACTCTACTCCAGGGCAAATTTATTCATCACAAGGTCTTGATTCTTTAGCGAATTATGTTTCTTTATTTATTTAAGGCTACAACTGTCAAAGTTCATAAATAAAAAAACAATTTTCTTTCTTCTCTCATTTACTTCAAATGCCAAACTTCATACATAAAAAACGTAAACCAAAAAATCTTTGTTTTTCTCTAGTGCATTTTTATTTAACAACAGCAAATTTAAAATTATTCATTTAATTACAAAATTAAATCGGTATTCTGTTTGCAAATGGTAGGAATGAAAAAGAGGGAATGAGAGAGGATAGATAACGGAAGAGAAAGTAAAGTAAATGTCTACCAACGGCGAACATTGCCTACCACATCAAATCACTTTAATGAATTATGTATTTAGTATGAAAGCGTCAATGGAAAGCTTTGACACCAGAATCTATACTGACGGTTCTAGGATGGAATGTGTTGTTGGATTCGGTGTCTTCTCTAATGGACCGGAGATTGAGCTCTCTTTCCACCTTTCGGATGATTGCAGTGTATTTCAGGCGGAAATACACGCTATCAGGGAAGCATGTAGGGTACTGAATGACAGGAATATCCACAGGAGTATTGGTATAATTGTCGACAGTCAGGCTGCACTCTTGTCACTCAGGTCGTACATTACTACGTCTAATTTAGTTGGCCAATGTAGAAAGGAACTGTCAAGGCTTGGTCAGCGGGCTGACGTTACTTTAGTTTGGATTCCTGCGCGTAAGGGCCACTATGGTAATGAGCGGGCTGTTGAGCTAGCCAGGAGAGGATCTGCTTTGGATATCTCTAACGCAATTGCAGTTGCAATCCCGTTAGGGACTATTAAAAGCAGAATCTCCAGACACTTTCTTCGGAAGGCTGATGACAGGTGGCGTGGGCTGAGCACGTGTAAGGTGGCACGGCTTACGTGGCCCTCTTTTGATGCACGACGTACATTGCAACTTACCAGTCGAAGTCGGAGGAACATATCGAGGTTGCTGGCGGTATTGATGGGTCACTAGATGTTAGGCAAACATGCAAGTCGACTCGGACTTCCATTGAACGACCATTGTCGCAGCTGTCTGGATAGAGAGAAGCAGGAATCAGTTTTCCACTTTCTCTGCGAATGTCCTGCACTGGCGGCTAAAAGACACAGATTTCTGGGCGAACATATACTGGATGGCCTCTGCGATATCTGAAGTTGGACTGAATTATCTACTGAGATATCTCAGGGCCACGGGGTGGATCTAGTATCCTTACTCTTGGATCTGATTCTGAGATACACTAGAAGCTGACGAGTGATGTGGTCCTGTCAAAACGGAGTCATACAGACTCTACTTGACTGTTTGCGTGCAGCGAACTACCACGATCACCAACCAATAACCAACCATGAAAGCGTTCAAATGATCGCCGCTGTTTAACGGATGAAAAAAGTTAAATTTTGTAAATGACCGAACTAAATGTGTACGTCAACATATAGACGACAGCAGGCTACCGACTACAATCTGTCAAAAATAGAATACACGTGTTTAAATGAAAATGATTATTTTTACGACAGCATGGCTACAAGGCAACATGACCACCGCTGTAGATGTGGCCAACTAAGGCTAATTTATATTTTTGTTAGCTACAAACAGCTGTTCAATTGTCAATTGTTCATTATCACACTGCGAAGCCGATCGGTTGGTAGCCGCAGCTTAGCCGCTTATGATATATTTTTCTGGTGTTCCGGCAGTCGAATTGTTTGTCTAATTTCGGCTAATGGTAAGTACGCAATATGCAACGTGCTTACGAAATTAATCTTTAATTTGTGTAAAACTTGAATTAAAAAAATTAAAAAAAAAATAAAATAATCAATCAATATTTAGTTGCCATATTTTGTTAAATACATCAGAAACGTTTATGAAAGTTTTATTCTCGGTTTTGTATTTTTAAACGTTTTGAACCAACTGAAACTGATGCATAAAAATTATTTAAAAAAAGGTTGGTAGCACTGACAATTTATATATAAAAAACAATCAGCTTATTGAATACGAGTACCTTGATCTGCCTTAAAGAAGTCGTAAAATCAGTCGGTAATATACCGCCGTTAAATCTTTTTCACCGTAGCAACCGCCACCACCGCTGACGCTGATTATTTCTTACCAGCTTTGCCAACGATTTATTATTGTTTTGGTTTTGTAATTGGTAAGAAATAACTTTGTTATCAGCTGTTTACAATGTTGCTGTCCTCTTCAATATAAATTAAAAGCTGTCTACATGGCTACAAATGGAGCCAACTACCGTTGTAGTCGTGTAACCTGCTGTCGTCTATGTGTTTAAAGCGTAACAAGTAAAAATCTTACAGGATTAAATCGGACAACCTTTGTAACCAGCTCATGTTGCACTTGTGCACTAATTTCGACAAGAAAGTATTACAGTTTGGAATGAATCGTATAACTTGACATAGTAATTTGGCTTTAGTTGTTGTGTGGTAAGCAACTGATAGAGGCTGCCACAGTAATTGCAGGTCATTGCAATCGACTTAACTTTATAGGGTTACCAAACACGAACACAGGCGATTAGCCGCCATTTAAATTTTTACGTTATTTATCTCTTGATCAATTTTGTCTTTTAAAAGTGTTCTACAGCAATAAGATTTTCAGACTCAGACCTAAGTGAACCATAACAACTCCGTTTTTTTTTTCATTTGTACGATTACTTTTAAGCCACACTGTATCTTTTGAACAGTTTTCGTGACATTGAAAGCATTGAAACATTGAATGTGTTCAACAGTAATAAGATTCTCCGGCACAGATCTACCATAAGTGAACTGTATCAACGCCGTTTTTTATTTTATTTGTACGATCACTTTCAAACAACACTGTATCTTTTGAACAGTTTTCTTGACATTAAAAGCGTTAAAATTTTGTCTACGGAAATTGGTCTATTGTAATAAGATTCTTAGACTCAGACCCACTGTAAGTGAACCATATCAATTCCGTTTCTTTTTTATTTGTACGATTACTTTCAAGCAACACTGTATCTTTTGAACAGTTTTCTTGACATTAAAAGCATTAAAATTTTGTCTATTGAAAGTGTTCTATAGCAATAAGATTCTTAGACTCAGACCCACTGTAAGTAAACCAGAACAACTCCGTTTGTTTTTTATTTGTACGATCACTTTCAAGCAACACTGTATCTCTTGATCAGTTTTCTTGATATAAAAATCATTGAAACTTTGTCTACGGAAAGTGCTCTATAACAATAAGATTCTCACGCTCAAACCTACTGAACGTTTTTTTTTTATTCGTACGATTACTCTCAAGAAACACTGTATGTGCATGTGTAGAAGTTTAATGTTTGCTTTTGTTTTAGTTGCACTTGTTTGAAAGCGTTTCGTTTTTAAGTTTACGAAAAAAAGTGTTAAAACCATTTTAAGTTGTGTTTTTTGTTTTCGTTGTTGTTGCTGCTGTTGCTATTGTTGACGTTTGTGTCACTGTCACTGTACGGCTGGTGTAGTCGTTTTTGCTGTTTTTATGCATTATTTATAAAGTTGTTACATTTGGGGATTTTTTGGTCTTTTCTATTCTTGTTTTTTACTGCTGTTGTGTGTTGTTGTTTTTGTTGGTATTGCAAGTTAAAACAATTCAAAAACAATGTACCATTAGTATTTGTACGTTGTGAACAGGCACTAGGAACAACAATAGCAATCATAAACAGAAGAACATCAGCAAATACAACACGTTCATACATACATTATTACATCCATTCATTCATTTGGATGTATATTTTACACAAAATAAAAACTAGACCAAAAACAGACACTTGCAATAATGGTTATTATTGTTGGATGGTTGGTTAGTTGTCATTGCTATTGTCTTGTATGTTTTCTTTAGGTATTTTTAATGTTTTTGTTTTTCAGAATAAAAATATTATTTTTTACTTAAATTTAAATTTCCTGTGTATCGGTTGGTACATGAATATTTTCTACATTTAAAGTTTCTCTATGTGTGTGTGTGTGTGTATTTTTATTTGATGTAAATTTGTGGTTCCATGTGTTAAACAAATGCATGTACGTAAGCGAAGCCTTGTATGAATATTTTGATTATTTTTTGTGGTAGTTTTTGTTTAAGGCTCTATAAAATCAACAAAAATCAATGAGATGATAAAGTAGGTCACAACTACTACTTTCGTACTTCATTTAGTTTTTGTTTCTTATTTGTTGTTTTTTTCCTTTTGTTTAGGTTTTTTGTTTTTTTTTTGTTGTTGAATAATGATCGAATTTTAAATTACTGTCATTATTTGTATAGAGTGTGTATGTTTGTATGTATGTATGTATGCAGGTGTATTATAATGTTAACAGTAACATGCAGGTCAAACTGATTTGCAGCATAAATGTAAAAAGTTTTTATTTCTAATATGCATGCGGCTAGTTCCAGCCCTACAGAGGACATATAAAATTTATTCTCTAAAACTGCAGGGTTTATTTTCTTACTTCAAAGTCTTTTATATTTTTACGTTTTTACGTATGTACGTTTATATGTATGAGTTATCATCTTAACTTCCAATTAAAAAGCTTTCAAGAAAATGTCCAAATGTAAATTTATCAATGTATTTTGACTTTTAAAAGCAAATAAGAAATAATTATTTATAGCAAATGAAACTTAATGACTTTAAAACTTTAAAATTTATTTAAAAAAAAAATGTTGAAAAGCAGACAGTTCGGCAGCAAGGAATTTTTTTAAAAGTTGTTGGTATAAATAATAATATAAACACATGCAACTTTTTCCAATAAAGCATGAAATTTTGGTCAAGTTTCGGAAAGAATTTAAAATGAAAATTTTTTTAATAAATAAAAACATAAATCATTTAAACTAAAAATATTTATTTTCTAATTTGCCGCTATTTTTGATCGTTTGATGAATTGGTGGACAGACATGCGTTGTGGTTAGTTTTAGCTTGGTTCCTCTGAGAATTTATTAGCACTACACTGTATTGCATAGAGCAGGGTTCACCAACTGGTGGACTGCGATCCGGATTCAGACCGTAGACCCATTTTTTAGGACGTTGTGTTAACAATATAAAATATTTTACAATAGGTAAAGAGGTAGGTAAGGGTGATGCAAAGTTACCCTCACACCCTCACCCGGAGACCATTACGGTCCATTGTGACGCCTTAATATAGAAATAAAGAGAAGAATAGAAATAGTTAGAATAGAAGAGAATGAGAATCAGACCAGTCCAGTGTCCAGAGAGCTGCAAATATTTTCGGGAGTAATAAAGCTGCTCTCCAGATGGAAGTGATCGATTTCCAAGAAAATACAATTTCAAAACACCAAAAACAGGAAGTTTCTTGTCAAGAGTTTCGGATAAAATTTGTTTGTAAAATGTTTTTTAATAAGAGCGCTACAAAAGTTTTTTTGAATAAAACGGTCTTGGATATCAATGAAATTCTTTATTCCTGTGAAAGTACGTTCGATGCCATTATGTATGGAACTCGATTTCTATTGCATGGCCATCATCAATCGTCGCTGGCTTGTTGGCATAGACCATAGACTTGACGTAGCCCCACAGGAAATAGTCTAACGGCGTCACATGGCACGACCGAGACGGCCAATAGACTGGACCATTTCGTGAAATAACACGTTCTCCAAATTTGGTTTCCAATAAATTGATTGTGACATTCGCTGTGTGGCTTATGGCGCCGTCCTGTTAGAACCACATGTCCTCCAAGTGCATATCATCCACTTGTGGCCAAAAATATTCTGTTATTATTGAACGGTAGCGATTCCCATTCAGAGTAACGTGCCGGTCTTGATCATCACGAAAGAATTACGGCCCAATGACGCCGCCGGCCCATAAACCGCATCAAATCGTAATTTTTTCGGGATGCAATGATGACTCATGGAGTACGTGTGAATTGCTGTCTGACCAATAACGTATATTTTGCTTATTGACGGAGCCATTCAGCCAGAAATGAGCCTCATCACTGAACATGATTTTTCGATGAAAATCCGAATCATTTTCAAGTTGTTGCTTAGCCCAATTCACGAACATACGACGCTTCTGGTGGTCAAGCGGCTTCAGTTCTTGCGTCAATTTGATCTTGTAAGGATGAAGGCCAAGATCTTTTCGCAAAATTCGCCACAACGACGTCTCAGAGATGCCCAACGCTTAAGAACGACGTGTAAGAGACACATTTGGGCCTTCTTCAACTGAAGCCTCAGCGGCAGCAATATTCTCGACGCTACGGGCACTTCTTTGTCTCACTGGTACGGGAACATTTTGTACTGTGCCTGTGGATTCAAATTTTTCCACTAGACGCTCAATTGTTGATCTGGTAGGACGATTAAGACGACCATCAATTGAACGTAGCGCTCTTAACGTTGAGGCCACTGACTCCGAATTTCGGTAGTAAATTTTAATAATTTCGACTCGTTGTTGGTTCGTATATCTTTCCATCATGAAATGGCAAACCTTACTGAAGATAAATGTCAAGAAGATAAGCGGCAAAAAATATGGCGTCGTTTACTGTCCCTATCGGTCTACTTTTGTAGCGTGCCTAATAAATACCCAGAATTAAAAAACTTCTCACTTTGTTTGGTTCAACATATGTTTGTGAAACAGCATTTTCTAAGATGAACTTCATTATAAATAAATTCCGGAACAGACTTGCCGATGAAAATCTCCAAGATTTAATGAGAATAGCCTGCACAAGATTTACTTCAAACTTCAGACGGATAGTCCAAGATCAAAAATGTAATTTTACTCATTAATATTGTACAAACGTTTAGTAATTAGTTCTTTTTATTGAAGGCATTTGTTTGTTATTTAATAAAATAATGCATCGAAACCCATTCGTTTTATTTGTCCATAGATACATTCAGTATCGAAACATATTACCTTCCGGACTGCGACGGTCGTGATTTAAAAACGGACCCCAAGTGTAAGTAGTTGGTGACTGCTGGTGTAGAGTCTAAGTGAATCAAAGTTTCGTGTTGTTATAAATTCCAAAAAGTAAAATGTTAAGCTCATCAAACACTTTTACTGAATTTATAAATATAAGTACCGAAAAAGAAACACCCAAAAGTAACAACAAAATTATAAATTAATTAATTTGAATCTCGTTTTTCACTCATCACACTATTTACAAAATTTGCATTAAACTGACTTAATGAACGTGTGTTGAATTAATGTCATAAGAAGATTACAAAAACAACGACAACAACAAAAGCAATCAGCTAAAGTAAACAAGCAAAAAGTAAAAATTATAAATTTCTTTTTAATCTGAAAATGAAAAAAAACTCTAAAATTGGTTCAGCAAACACTCTAGAACTGATTAAAATTTAATTTGATTTTATTCAATTAATTGTTTGTGTAATTTGTGTCCTCTGTTTGGTGTTGTTCTATTAATTATGAGCGACCGACCACTTGGAATAAAAAATAAAGAAATAAACATCTTGTTCTTATATTATATTGTTGTTCTTAAAACAAAACTGCTAATAATCCTTTATTTGAGTTTTCTTTTTGTTGATGTTTTACGACAGCAAAGTAATCTTAATCCTTAAATTATTATTTCTTGCTTTTAGTCTTTCATTTGCTTTAATCCTCTTACAACAGCAAACGAAACGTACGAAAGGAAAGAGCAAGAAAAAAAAAACTATTTACAACCGCATTATTAAACACTTGAAATTCTTTTTGTCACAGCCTTGTGCAGTTTAAAGGATTTAACTGAAACCCTGTGTTAAACTGTAAGAGCAAGAGCATAAAAGTAAACAAGAGGAGCCAAGGAGTTTAACACTGAACTTGATGCTATTGAAACAACAACAGCAACAACTCGACTAATAATACTGCATAGATAAATTAGCTAAACGAAAACAAGGATGTAGAGATTGGGCATTCCTGTTGTTGTTTTGCTTTTTCAAGGAAACAAGAAAAAACTGCTTTTCAAGGAAGCCTTAAAGTTAATTTAAACTAGTAAAGAGTTTTTTACTTAGGACTGGTATAATAGATGATAACTCGGCTATGCCGAATCTTATAAACCCTTCACACAGTTGGTACCATCATATAATGTTCATAACTGACAATAATATGGTGTCACTGTGACCAAAACTTATTTAGGAAATTTAAAATTTAGACTTTTAATTGAAATTTTTTTGCAAACAATTGTTTCGCCGACATCTTTGTCGGTTGTTCACACTTTAAATCAAGACGTTGACAAAGGCACATATTTAATACATACAAACGTTGCAAGAAATTCCAAAGATACTGCGAAACATGATTTTGTTTGGATAAAAAACAGAGGCAATCGTGTTTTCTCGTAATGTGACCACATAATGGATTATCAATGGCGAAATTCTCGTCTGAAGTGTAGGTGGGGCTTTAAAAACTTAATTTTCAACAGACACACCGACAGACTGACTTTACTAAATGAATTTATCTATCAATAAGGATTCAGAATATATTTACTTCATGGGGTCTACAATGAATGTTATAGAAATTACAAACAAAATGACAAACTTATATAGACGTTTTTACACTCACTTGTGAAGTGTACAAAAAGTTTATGTGAGCATTTAATTTAAAAGATCCATGTATGGGTAATATGTGGGAGTATGGCATTATAACTTGCAAAATGATTATCTTGGCACGGGCTGAGTTTGAGCGATGGGTTATGTTTTGTTATTCTTAAAACACTCCCTTTGACATACTGGTCAATTGTATAACTTGACTTGTCCATGTAACATTACTTTTTTATTAAAAGGACAGCAAAATTTAGCTGGTGGCGGCTAAACAACATGGTTGTCATAAGCCTGCTTTCAGTAAAAAGCCTTTATAAGTTAAAATATTGTTACGTTTATACCTTTTATAAACGTTGGCTTATTTCCTTTAAATATACTTTGAGTTCTTTTATTGCAATCAAAAACAGTTGAAATGAGTTATAAAATTAAGAGCACTTTATTTACTTAAACACACTCAGATATTGTTTTATAGCACTTTACTTATTTCACTTATTGTTATAAACTTTTATTATCAAACAGACTTTGATACGCACTTTACAAGCTCTACTGTAATACTGATCATGTTAGCTGTGGTGTTCGGCTATTTATAGTAACATAGTGGTGTTCGGTAACATTCGACAAAGTTCTCGTATGTACACATTAGTTCATTCGAAAACCGTTACATTTAAATTAAGACGTAATGTTAATGTTAAGTAATATGCAGGAAAAATAAAAGTGCCTAAGAGTATGCTGCACATAATAACTCACATCGGCTGCACACAACTTAACATCATGTTCGAACAACCAGCGAAATAAACTAATACAAACAAAACTACTGTAACTTAAACTACTATAACTAAAATAAATTATAATGTAAATTAAGCTATTTAAAAATAAATCTGTAACAATATATTGTATATTGCTTTTAAACTCTGCCGTTCTGCAATACTGAAATGTTTTACATTTAAAGGTTACAAAATACGCCTGTAGGCGTATATATAAATACTTCAAAAACTTTAAATAGTCAAGCAGTAACTTTAATCCATAAATTTTTTACGATCGAATAAGTTCGAAGAGCCATGTCTTCTATGAAACAAGAATAATAAATACCGAATAAGAGATATATTTGATATATTCTACATGCATATACATAGATAATGCCTATACAATCATATCTAGAGTGGCATTACTTTTAAACAATATCAAGTGTTATGCGGCTAACTTCACTACTCAACACGCTATCATAATTTGATTTTCCTATTGCAAAGCATTAATATTAATACCACGCAGTTTATGTGCTGTTTTTAGAATCCAAACGATAGCTTAGAGTAAAAATTAAACATGTGTTTATGATTCCGACAAAAAAAGCTGACAGGTTTGGTTTGGCTACTTAAACCGAAGACGAGTTAAGCTCTAACTTCGTCAATGCTCAATGCTTAAGGCTTCATTAGTCTTTACTTTCTGTTGTCGTTCTGTGACGTGCCATTCTGTTGTTTGATTTTTGTAATTAATCCTTCTGTAAAAACTATTATGCCTTAAGTTTTAGCAGTGTGAAATTTGACAAGTCAGATGTAAAAAATATGGCGTGTATAAGCTCCTTCAGCAAAGAGAGTTCCTCTGTTGCATCCACCTTTAAAATAAAGGCAGCTTAATAACAGCTGTTTCTCTTTTAAGGGCGTCACTTAACGTTGAATTCTATTTTCTACAGATTTGCCCGCAACAGAACAGAACGAAATAGGAACAACAAACAGAACACACATACAGATTTTCAATTGAACAGAAACAAAACAGCTGATTCATAACAGCACAGAACGTACAAACTAATTCTGCCTTTACGCGTCAGGTCAGAGACAGAACAAAAGTAATAGTTTGCGCAAAATTAATTTACACATAGTTGTTGTTGTTGTTGTGATTGAAAACGACTGCATGTTCGCCATTTCACAAGACTAAAACCCAGTGGCGTGTTTTTTTTATGCTGTGAAGAGCAACAGCCTTTCGGATATATTGATTTAACTGAAGATTAGCTTGTTGTGTACCAGCGAATACTTACTAAAATCGAGAGGCCGACAAACAAATAAAATTTTTTCTTTACGAATTTATATCACAAACAAATATTTTTTTGACGTTAAAGTAATTTGTTAACCTAACCTAACCTACTAAAATCGAGAGGCCGACAAACAAATAAAATTTTTTCTTTACGAATTTATATCACAAACAAATATTTTTTTGACGTTAAAGTAATTTGTTTTAATAAATTAGTGTGTGATTTTATTTAAGTAAACGATGTTAATATATTTAGTAAATTCACAAAGTGTGCTAACATGGCATATCGACACATTGTCAAAATTAAAAAAAAAAATTTTTTTTTTTACCAAAACCACGGCAATTGCAGTAGTAAGTCGATTCTTGCACATGCTTGATACTTGCACACCTTGATTCTTGCAACATAGAAATATTTTTCATTACGCAGTCAGTACTTGTAACATCCGAAAAATTTGAACTCGATACTTGCAACATTACTCTTGTATTACTCTTGCGTGCTGGTTTGTTTACCTTGTCTTAGACTGAATACATTTCGGGAAATCCCCGTCGTTTTATGCTGCTGATGAAATGTTGTACATAATTGAAATCAGTTTTAAGCTGACGATTGAGAGGTGCGGTGTCATAATGGCTAAGAAAAAATTATGCTGAAGAAACCGGTGACGTGGTACTCAATACGAGGCAAGTTACATCGGAGTTACATCAATGTTCAATATTTGCTTAGAATGGGCGGAGCAAAACAATGCTTCATTAGACGATATTATGATGTTCGAGAGACTAAGAAGCAGTGTAGTACTGAACAAGCGACTTTGTACAAAACAAACAAAAATTTTAAATTTCTTTAATTTCACATAAAATATGTATCTACTGTTATACGAATGCGTTGAACTTAAGTGTTTAGAATTGAAATACATACATATTAAATTAGATTTTAAACAGATGTATGTATGTGCCTTTTCTTTTGTATGGGAAATTAATACTCGGTACTGTGACAACCTTGAAACTTGCCGCGAGCCCGGTTTTCATTACGTGAGAGAAGTTTCTACTGTATTTAAAAAAAAAATTAAAATTCAAGGAAATTATAGCAATTCGTTATGATACCACTACTTATGAATTCACCTATTGTATGCAATAAAAGACCTTATCAATAAAATTTACCGGGTCTATCCAGAAAAATCCTACTAAGATAATAAATGTGAATGTTTGTGAATGTTTGGATAATTGTTACTCAATCACGCAAAACGGCTGAACGGAACTAAATGAAATTCGGCATATAGATAGATAACAACCTTGATTAACACACAGATAAACACATATCGCGATAATAACGCAAAGTCGTTGGGAAACTCATCGTAACACATCCTCAACGGGTTGTTTATTCCGATAACTACGCAGACGAAGTCGCCGGCACAAGCTAGTAATAAATAAAATAAAATTTATTCCTGATTTTTAAATTTTATAATTGTTTTGGCTATTACACGCTTTAGGTTTAATGTTCTTGTAGTTTAGTTTAATTTTGAATACAAACTTTCTTGTTGATCAACCAAGTTGTTGTTAAGTTTTTATAATGAAAAGCTTTTAACAATTTTCACATCGCTCATTTCTTGCCACAGGTATATTCAATGTCCAATTCGCTTATTTTTTCTTTTTGGGGAAAAGTCTAAAAATATTTCTGAATTTAACTTCAAAGCCTATAAACAAGTACCTTGTTGCATTTAGTCAACTGTAACAGTAATTAAACAAAAGCACAATATTTGACAAAAAGAGATAGCGTGAGAGTGGGAGAGCAGTAGGCACCAGTTTTTTAATAAAACAAAAACCCAAAACATTTATTTTTTCTTTATTTCAATTGTCTTACAGCAAAATAATTGTAGTTATTAACATATTCTGCCACTTAAGCCACTACAGCAACAACATCAGTTTGGAAACCCTTTTTTTCTTGGTTTTTTTTTATATTTATTTTTTTGTTGCCCTTTTAGCATGAAGTGATTGTTGTTTTTGTTGTCGTCGTTGATTTCAGTCTACAAGTAACATAATTTTCTCTTTTTGTAAGTAATAACAACAAAAGGCCATTAAATGGATTTAATGGGGCGACAACATTTTTAATTAGCACCTGTTGTTGTTGTTGTTGCTATTGCCAAAGCCGCCGTTGTTGTTTTAATTATTGCTCTGCTGTTGTTAAATAAGTGTTAGTGTAGATATTATGTTTAATAGAAATAAAGTAAAAAAACAGTATTGCTCAACATGCTTTAACGCGACGCAAACTAAATATGTTTTTGATTAAATTCAGAGAAAATATTTTCGGAACTTTGTACTCGTAGTAGATGTGTAGACAATTTTAAACAAATAGAATAAAATGTTAAAAAAAATCTTAAAAATAGAAAGTGTATGTATACATTAGTATGAATGGGTGTCCCGGTGAATTAGTCTGTAGCGAGCTAGTCTGATAGCCTGGGGGTTAAGGGTTTGATTCTCGACATAGACACTGGTCTGGGCAAATTGCATCATTGCTATTAATTTGTAGTTGTTCAGTAAAAATTTTGAAAATCAAGTCAAAAATATTTCGGAATACAGTCAAACTTCGATATCGCGAATCACCATTATCCCAAAAAACAACTTTGACTTGCGGAGACTTCGAGTTACAGAATTTTTTGTTAAAATAGGAAAAAAGGTTTTTTATTATGTATTTTTATTTAAAATAAAATTGATACCTTATTTTTGAAAATTGTTGAGACCGTGCTTGCCGGGATACTATGGATGGATATTTCTTTAATCCATCTTCGTCGTCTTTTAAAAGTTTATATTTTTCTTCAATTGATAAGCATTTTAAAACACGTTTAGTTGCCATAATAAATAAAACAAGTAAGAGCGCTATATTCGGCCGTGCCGAATCTTATATATCCTTCACAACGTGTAGTCATGCAATAACAGTGGTTTGTATCACCATTCATCCCATATGAAATACGTACATACATATACAAACATACATATATAAAAACGTCCCATTGTAAAATTATAAATTCACGTACGTATGTTAAAAAAACAAAAAAAAAAAAAAATTTTAAAAAAAATTTAAAAAAAAAATTTAAAAAAAAATTTAAAAAAAAAATTTAAAAAAAAATTTAAAAAAAAATAAAAAAAAAAAAATTATTATGTATATAATATATATAAAACAAAAAAAAAAAAAAAAATTAAAAAAAAAAAATTTAAAAAAATAATAATAATATAAATAATATATTAAATAAAAAATAAAACAAAAAAAATAAAAAAAAAAATTAAAAAAAAGTTAAAAAAAATTAAAAAAAAAATTTTTGGGCTCAGCTGGAATTCGATGCCACGTTTTCTCTAACCAGTATACACGTTTGTATGTATGTATGTTGTTGTTGTAATGTTGTTTTTGTGAAAAAAAAATCGAGGTGGTCGTGGGTTTTTGCTCATATCTCAGTTGTTTATGTACCGATGTTTCTGATTTTCAATACCGATCTACTCCCGAATATTTCTGATATTTTAATACCTTACCCGGGTCCAACCTATGTCGGGGGGCTTCAAAAAGTTGATTTCAACATACACACGGACAGACTGACAGAGCTTAAACGACTCCCCTATTCATAAGCTTTCAGAAAATATATACTTTATGGGGTCGGAAATGAAAATTGTAGAAATTTCACACGGAATGACAAACCTATATATACCCTTTTTCACTGTGTGAAGGGTATAAAAATTGAATTAAACACTTATCATCTAGCCCGAATTATGCATAGAACTGATACTTATGCAAACAAAAAGAAACAAATTTGTAAATCCCCGAAAAGAAAATAAAAATAGCACGTAAAATAGACAAGCCAGCTTAAGAAACAAACGAGAGTAAAACACCAGATAATTGTAACAAAAACAAAAACCCATTTGAACAAGCAAAATTCTTCGAGTTATAGAGTTCATGTGTATGTTTTTTGTTCGAGTTATGGAGAACTTCGACTTATGGAAGTTCGAGTTACGGAAAGAAAATTGTATGTGATTTGTTCTTTTAACGCTACTGCCAACCAAATTAGTTCGAGTTAGGGAAAATTCGAGTTAGAGAAGTTCGAGTTATGGAAAAATTTTATAAAATTTTTAAAACTAAAAATCTATTAAAAATTGATTATTTCAAATTAATAAATTTCTATTAACGAAAAATTAAAAAAATTTTTTCGCTAAAAAATTAATTAGAAATTTTTTTTAAAAAATTTCTGTAAAATCTAAATTATTGTTGTTTTCTACAAACATTTTTATTATAAAAGAGCCTAAATGGAGTGGTCCTATGTTACTCTCAGAAATCTATCCTCACAGGAGTATGTCAGCTTGACTAGTACCCCATCCTTGGTGTATTACGCGGATTAGAGGTATTAATCAACACCACCGGCTGCTTCTGGCCCTAAAGCTCAGGTCAGAGAAAATGTTAGTGGCTGACTAAAGACCCATCTGGTACCACGGGTATCAGTTAGTCTCTAGAACTTGTTCTTGGCTGGTACGCATGATGGATGTGTCTTGATCACAAGTGGGAAAATGAATTCGGCAGTAAAATAACAGAGTAATGACTTTAGAAACCTACAATGCTTCTGGTTGCTGTTGCGTACTCAACAGAGTTTAAGATTCATAGTTTAATGACTGATGATTGTAGAGGTGGCAGACCGTTAACATCTTGCTATGCTGTTGCTTTTTAACAAAATATGTTACTTGGTGATCTGTTCGGGTTTTTATAAACCGCAAATCCGATTTTGTCGCTGAATAAGGGCTTACTATAGATAGTCCCGAGCTCTTCAGCAAGGTGCCTATGTCAAGAGATTAATCTGGGAAAAATTGCCGACTGTAACCATAATTGAGTTGCAAAATATGAGAAACAAATATTGGTGGTTGGTCTCAGAAGCTCATGCCCCTGATAACATCATCGTTAGATTAAAGCACTCGGTGCTATTTTAGTTATAAGTTTTATAAAAAATTATTTAAAGATACAAAACTCCTAATAAATTAAAGAACTTATTTAAAAAAATTGTCACCATATTATCATCCTGTAGTGCAAGCTTAGCGGATTGAGAAACACTGTTATTGACTTACTGTGCGTATACTAAACCACTGCTTGTTTGTTTGTTTTTATAATGTTGCCTGCCTTTGTTTTCCTTTTTTCTACCAATTGCTATGCTTTGCTTTTTAATAAACTAAAAGGTGGGTGGCTGTATGGCTGTCTAATTGTCCCAACGGTTAAGTAAAAACGTCTAATAGTTGGAGGAAAAGAAAAAAAGACTTTTCAATTAAAACTAAGAACGCAGAAATACCGTTAAAGTAATAAAACAAAAACAAACAAACAGAAAAAGAAAAAAATAATTAAGGAAACAAATTAAAACGTAAGAAGTAATGAAAGAATGTGACATTAATCTCCTAACGATGTTTATAGTTTTTCTTTTAGTGTTTTATAAAAATCACTTAAATAACAGCGATGATTGTTAGTAAAAGAATGCAGAAATAAGGGATCTCTTGGGAGTTAGAAATGCAAGTTTTTATTTTAGAAAATTGTTGCAGGAATAAAAGAGGTCACCATTAAATACTCACTGGAGTTGTGATGTCTTACATAAAGCACTTTTTTTGAGCTGTGATGTCTTACATAAAGCACTTGTTTGTTTTGAATTCAAGTGTATGTGAAAACATTTGTTTGTTTTGCTCACTTAACAATTGTTTGTATGTGGAAATCATTTTCATGTTTTAAATACTAAAATGAAAAAGTGTTTTATTCACTGAAAATATTTACCATTAACTTGAGCCGTTGGGTATTGAAAATCAGAAAAATAATTTTAATGCGAAGAAAGTTATAAAGTAAATTGTAAGTCTACGTTATATTCTTAAGACAGATTAAGCATCTAAAAAAAAGCCTTTATATTGCGATTTGTTTTTATATCCGCCTCCAAAAAAATGGGTGGGGGTATATTCATTTTGTCATTCCGTTTGTAACACATCGAAATATGCATTTTAGACCCCATAAAGTATATATATTCTGAATCGGGGCTTAATTTTATTAAGATCTAGTTATGTCCGTCCGTCTGTCCGCCTGTTGAGAGCACGATAGAGGTCGGATGGAAAAGGCTAGGGGACTTAAATTTTGTCAGAATATTTCTTATACACAAGGTTCGTTTCATATTGAAAATCGGCTAAATCAAAATATAGCTCGTAATGCAAGAGTAGGTCACAAAAACCGTATCCTTCCAACATCGAATAAAATGCAATTGTGCCCAAACGCATTACCGAAGAGCCATGAAACTTCGAATGTATAGATCAAAAGGTACGAAAGTTTACACCGCGCAGTGTATTTTTTGGTATTTTTAAAATTTAAAGCTGATAAAATAAGATGTATGATTCTGAAATTTAGCAAACATTGCTTTTTGATCAAAGGCTTTGTACTAACGGAAAATAAATTTGACACGCCCACTTTTACGCCCATCTCCCATATAACGCTTTATCTTAAATTCATATAAGTTCTATGAATAAAGATTGTGGAAGAATAAAGGACTATATTGAAATATCTTAATTTAATTTATTAGTAAAAACTACTTCGTAACGCCTACTTTAACGCCCACTTTTCACGTAATCTACTGTCAATGAAATTTAAATGCTTATAAAACTGGCAGAATTAGAGGTATGGTGATGAAATTTGCTACAGATATCTTTCTGATAAATTTTATTGTTATGTCAGAAAATGAAGGTGACACGCCCATTTATACGCCTACCTCTCATATAACGCTTTATCTCAAATTCATATAATTTCTCTATGAATAAAGGTTTTGGAATAACAAAAGACTCTTTATTGAAATAGCTGAGTTGAGTTTATATGTAGAAACTATTTTGACATGCCTACTTTAACGCCCACTTTTCACGTAATCCACTGTTAATGAAATTTAAAAGTTCATAAATCCCACAGAATTAGAGGTACATACAGCTTTCTAGTCAATGTTACTGTTATGCCAGAAAATGAAGAATGAAGAAAATGAAGGTGACACGCCCTCTTTAACGCCCACCTCCCATATAACGCTTTATCATAAATTTATATAAATTCTCTATGGACAAAGTTTTTGGAAGAAAAAAGGACTATATTGCAATATCTAAGTTGTATTTATTAGCATAAACTTTATTGACACGCCTACTTTTACGCCCACTTTCCTTAAAAGACTAAATTAACGAAACCATTTTACTAGCATACCGAAGTTATACAAAGAAAGCGATACATATTTTAGTATAGAGGGATTATTCCATAGCGATTACTGTTAATAACAAAATAATAAATTTTGTGCTATAAAAGTACATCCAATTAGTGGTGGGTGTAAAAAATTCGGCACAGCCTAATATATTTCTCTTACTTGTCCGTAATTTTGTTAATCTATTTCTAATATTCTTCAAAATTTTAAACATAAAAAAGCGATTGCAGTAAAGAGCTGTAAAAATGGCGCCCCTTACAATCAGTGTCGTTCAATTAGGTTAAACCAATATGTGACCAATAATTTTATAGTGAGACAGTTCAAACATTAATAAAAAGAAAGTTTTATGTCAAAAAGCCTTAAAAAGCCTTAAAAGCCTTCTAGAAACCAAATTAATCAATTCATTTATTCCAATTAAATGTCACGCCATAATAAAATCCCCTAATGTCGATAGTAACTTATTAGTAAGTGTTGATATTTCAGCTTAAAGTACACAATACCAGTAAAAAAAAAATTAAGATAATTACGACAGAAACCCCGTTTTATGTTCCACAAACACAAGCATAAACTGTTTTATTTTTGTTTCCTTTAAAGTTTATGACTCCAGACTAATCCATGTGTCTGTGTCTGTAGAAAAGAAGAATGTTTGTCTAAAAACTATATGGATTCAATGTCGCCTATTTAAGTAAAGACTAGAAACAATTTATAAAATCCTTTTTTTTTTGGAGTTTTCATGTCTCTTCTAGCAAAATGTTTTTCTAATATTTTAATTTTCTTTGTATCTCTAATTGTGTGTGATTGAATGTGAATGTGAATGTATGTTTGTTTGTATGTTTAGGGGTTTGTGTACTAAATAAAATGTGGCATAAAGTCATGTTGCAACAGATGTGTATATTGTTTATTTTGCCGTAAAAAAAAAAATCTCTCTCCCTCCTTCTTCCCCCCTACTTGCACGCTTTTAACTAAAATGAATGAGTTGTGCCGAATGTTGTTGAGATGTTTCGTGTATGTGTGCGTGTTAATTTTATTAAAGACTTTGTAATTTTTATACATTTTTTTTGCTTGTTATTGTTGTTGTTGTTTGAACATTCGTTGTCGGTGCTAAATTCTTAAACGTTTATAGACTGATTTAATGTTAAGTAAATGTTGTAAATGAGTCCTAAAGTTAATGTGGGGGAAAAAAACATACACATCCATACTTGGCTTCACTAACATGCATGCACATATTGCTAAACTAGTATATTAAGACAAAAAGCTTAATAAAAAGAAAATCATTAGACATTGTTTTCATTACAAGTATGAGTGTGTGTTTGTAGGGGTAGTACTTGTTAGTGTGAGCACAAGTGTTTGGGTCTATGTTTGCATAGCAATGCATACATACTAATACAATTAAAAACAACTACTCCAACTCTATGGCATTTATTTCTATTTTTTTAAGTTCTTCTTTTTTTTTTTTTTTGACACTGCCATCCAGCAACAATATAAATTAATGCACAACAATTACAATTTACTCTAATTTCATAAGCACAACTTGAATGACTAAAAAAGAAATGTGAGGGGAGATGGCTGAAAAGAAACGTATAATAGAAAAAATAAGAAAATCCCTTATATGGACCCCCTTAAGCTCTTGCACTCTGCCTGGGCAACTCTAATGTTAATTTGCTCCCCTTTCTGGTTGTCTTTGTTCTGCCATTTAAGTCATTACTGATGTTTTTGTTTGTATTTGTGTTTTTGTTTAAGTCTGGAAATTCATTAAATTCTCTTCCGACTGGTTGAATACAAGCATGTTTATAATACTCACACACATGCACATACATACAAGCATACATTTAAGTAAGTGTATGTTTATATACACATACATGCCTGCACTAACAGCGCATAAACATACAAACAGACAGATAGGCAGGCTTTAATTTATAGGCAATAGGGTGGACCTTAAATAATGATGTCAAAATTGATGAATTGTAATATTATTTTTTTAATAATAATTACACTAGTGGATCTTACTTTAAAGCGGTTTTATGGTTTCAGAGATTGCTTATTTGCTAACGTTGGCACTTGAGAAGCAGAACATATTTTCCTATTTTTTTAAGCACGACTAACAAATGTTGTTAAAAATGCAAGATAAAGGGTGATTTTTTAGCTATTATCTTTTTGGCAACACTGGTTTAAGCAGCAGACGCACGTTTCGTGTTTTTTTTCACTGTCAAACATCTTCAGTTTGGTCTATAATTTAATCATGTATCGTCTTACAAACGAACAACGCTTGCAAATTATTGAATTTTATTTTCAAAGTGCGTGCTCTGTTAAGAAAGTTCATCGCGCGCTTCTTAGCGAAAAATTGTGTTCAGCGACGAAGCTCATTTTTGGCTCAATGGGTACGTTAATAAGCAGAATTGTCGATTTTGGAGTGAAGATCAGCCAGAAGCATTGCAAGAGCTACAAATGCATCCAGAAAAAGTCACAGTTTGGTGGGGTTTATGGGCTGGTGGCATCATTGGACCGTACTTCTTCAAAGATGATGCGAATCGTAACGTAACTGTGAATGGTGAGCGCTACCGTGAGGTGATATCCAACTTTTTTTTGCCCAAAATGCAAGAGCTTGACTTGCATGACATGTGGTTTCAACAAGACGGTGCTACATGCCACACAGCACGCTTAACAATGGACTTATTGAGAGGCGAGTTCGGTGAACATTTTATGTCACGTGCGGGACCGGTCAATTGGCCGCCTAGATCGTGCGATTTAACGCCTTTAGACTATTTTTTGTGGAGCTATGTTAAGGCTCATGTCTATACACACATGCCCGCTTCAATTGACGCATTGCAAGACAATATTGAAGCATTTATTCATGAGATACCGGCCGAAATGTTGGAAAGAGTACGCCAAAATTGGACTAAGCGGATGGACCATTTGAGGCGCAGTCACGGTCAACATTTGCATGAAATAATCTTCAAACATTAAATTATATGGACCGTACCATCGATTCAAATAAAGATTTCATGAATTTTATGTGTTTTTTTTTAAACGTTCCTATAGCTCTTAAAAAATCACGCTTAACTGTATTGTTTTTAAATATTATATTGACGCATAACTTAAATCGCAAGTTTTGATTTACTTTACAATTTATTTCGGAATCAGATATAAAATTATGTCCTTCTGTCTGCAGGTTGATGTGAACATTATCAGCTTGTTTCTGGTTAAATACCATCAATACTATTGAACTTTTAAAAGGATTTTACAATTGAAAGTTAGCTAAAATGAGATAATATTATCATCAGAATAGGGTATCTGATGTTTTTTATGCCAAAAATGTCGATGGCATTAACCATCAGTAAAACAACTAAATTATACACAGTTGACTTGAAACAACGCAGTATCTAAAGAGCAAAATAAAACTAGAATGAAAACCCTAATTGAAAATGTTGCAGAAAAGATGATTTAACAATTAAATTAATAATTTTTTCTCTGGAAAAAATATTAATTTTAAAAATTTCTTTCATTTTAAATTTCTGTCATTTTAAATTTCCATTCTGTGCATGCATATCACAGAAATAATAACTGTTAGCAAGAAGTGAAATTAAATTCGTCTTTAGCTTCTTTGAAAAAATTAAAACAAGAAATTACACTTTTCATTTCTCATATTTTTTTAATTATTTATTCATATTTCTTTTTAATTTCTATGTGCATACTTTTAGGGGTATCAAATACAAATTTGCTCTTAAGCTTTGTATGTTAATATGTATCTAAATGTAAAGTTACACATTAATACAAACAAACATTCAAACTCGTTGGAATCTGGAGTGAGTAAAACAAAAACCAACGAAATTTAAACCGTGTGAAATTAAAACCATTCCGATCGAAATGTGTCACACAAAAAAAAAACCTGCATCTTTTCTGTGGAATAATTTCAATACAATTAAAGCTTATAATATTTTTTTCTAGAAGAATTTCACTTTAAAATTTTCTGCAACATAGTCTAGTACCGTCCTAATGGCTTTGAGTAATAAATTTATATAAACACTCATGTTTTTCAAAGCTTAAAGTACAACAATTTTAAAGAGTACTACGTGTAACAACAACTACCAGTGAAGTAAGAGCATGTATAGGATTGTTGTTGTTTTTATAATTTTCTAACTGTTCTGCATGGCCATAGTGCATTGGGTTAACGCTTAAGCAGTGAGTATTTTTTTTAGAAGATGTATTTATTTCAAATAGTACTCAATGCAGTAGTTAAATTAAGAATCAGAGCCGAAAATGGTTTTATAGAAGCAATACGGCAACTTAAACTAATTAAAATTTCAGCTTATTAAAATACATAATAAAATAGCATATACACCAGGGTGATCGACTCGGTTTTAAAACCGGTGGAAAAACCGGTTTTTTACTTTTTCAGCTGGCGGTTTTTTCCAAATATTGATTTTTCGAATGTCCAATACACCGGTTTTTTAACCAACAAAAGCCGGTTTTATTTATTTTTCTTGTTATAAATCGTAACATAGTATATTGATTATTAAAAAAAATTTCTATAAATAAGAAAACATTTAATAAGTTTTCTGATTTTCCATAATATTGTAAGAAATTTATTTGATGTTTCAAAAAAAAATTTTAAATCAGAAAGGAAAAAGGTATAAGGAAAAAAATTTAAATTGAAATTGTATAAAAACTGAAAAGATTTCTCCCTAGCCTTTAAATTGTATTTTAAATTAAGGAAATCATTTTTATCAAAATATGTGAGTGCATATAAATTTAAAAGACATATCTATCATTAAAAAAATGCACAGGAGGAGATAAACAAATTTATAACAGTCCAATAAAAGTATTTTTTATTTATTTATTTATTTATTTAACTTACTTGTAATGAATACGAGTAAGTCAACTGTTTTCATGTCAGTTATTGCGTTTTGATATTGAGCAGCCTTACGAATATCAATTGTAAAAAGTCCATATTTAAATATCGTTTATATTATAATTTTTTTTTACTATAGTTTTTTCATTAAGAAATTATATTTTATTGCTCGACTGGTAAACCGGTTTTTTCTTAATTTTCAAAAAAAGTAACCGTTTGTTTTAAAAATCCTAAATTTCGAACTACTTGAAACCCGGTTTCTTAAAAATCTTAAATAATCGATCACCCTAATACATACATACGCAGCAAAATAACACATTACAAAATAATGAGTTGAAAGTACTAGAAAACAGTTCTTCATTACTTAAAATTTGGCATCTAAACCCATTATTTTAACACGGCGATGTCATTGGAGGCAAGTAATTACCACGCTCGCTTACAAATAGGAATCAAAGAAGTACTTACCACTCTCGCTTATAATTAGGGACTAAAATAAGTACTTATTTTTATAGCAATAAAAAAAGTACTTGATTTTAATAACCTAAATAACCCATTAATAATATGGGCTTAAAGAAGTCATTTGTAATTCGGTTTGATTATTGTGCGACACGTTATTTTGGAATTGTAAAATCAGTGAATATTTTTAAGCCTTCAGTTGGCTTATTGACTGCTTTGCTAATGTCTGATAATGAGTTCTTATGTAGTCAAATCATTACTAAAACACTTCTTAGTAAGACAGACGATATGTAATAGTCAATGAAATGTATGTTGTTTGGAAAGAGCCAGACATTACCTTTTTGTTTTTGCTGGGTATATATATTATCTATAATATTTTCAAATTCAATTTAATTTGCAAGAAGCAATTGAACATTTTCCAGTAAAAAGTTTTTTAAATTGCATTTAAAAGTAAATAGATAATACCAAAATGGTTTTCAAACAGTCAGGAAGATTGTTGAATGTATAGGGCCAGTATACGAAATCTGCTGTTTGGTGACTTCAAGTCGACATCTAACGGCATTTAAATGCAATGCCTGTCTAGTTTCCCTTTGCGTATTTGCTATAACTCGATTTAATTGTATGGCTTGAGTGCCAATATTGGTTAGTAGTACAGTTTTTGCATATTTTTTATACAGTTCTTATTTCCGACTCCAAAAAGTATATATTTTCAGAAAGCTTATTAATAGAGGAGTCGATTAAGCCCTGTCCGTCTGTCCGTGTGTTCGATTGTTGGTTGAAATCAACTTTTAGAAGCAACCATATGTTCCTCAGATCTGTGTATGGTATCAATCTTTTGGAAATATCCGGGAACGAATCGCTATTAAAATTCAACACAATCGCCCCATAACTTTCTGAGATATGAGCAAATAAACACAACTGCCTCCTGTTTTTTTCTATATTTTTACCACCAAAATTAAAATTGTTCAGCCATAGAATAATTTTTAGGTACCTTTGCTACTATTTGTAGATATAATATGCCTCTAGAGATATTCGTGAAAAATTTTAGATAAAGCGTGCTCTAATCGATAAAGTTATAGGCAAAATTTTTTGAAAAATATTTGAAAAAATATTTGAAAAATATACAAACTAAAATCAATTTTTTTAGTTTCTAGACAACCGAGAGAGTCAATATTAGTATCATCTAAAAGGACTTGACTAGCGCAATATAAGCACTTTAAAAAAATTCAAATTCATGTTGGCCGCCACTACAAAATGGCGGACAATAAATTTATATATGGGTCAAATCTGGTATTTTAAAATGTTACTCATTGAACCCCCTCAATATTGGTATGAAATGAAAGGGCTTGACATTACTGTTCCGATGTTATGCCTACAAACACTTACACATAATTGCATCGCACTGTACTTATTTACATGTTGGCGAAGGGTATTATCAGATTCAGCACGGCCGAATATGGCACTCTTACTTGTTAAACTTACGAAGTATACCAATACCAGCTGACACTTTATATGAATTAAATGATTTTCCCATAAGATATTATAATTTAAAATTATTTCATGGTATTTAATATTTTCCTATTCAGTAATCAATTCACCGTCTATATAGACACTCATTAGCTGACTATTTCGTCATATACATATATGGCTTAAAAGGTATGAATTTAGTTTTGTTAGCATTTAAAATTAATTTGTTTATCCTTAGAAATTTGGATAATATTGATACATAATATTCTGTTTGCGCATGTAATACTTCCTAAGCTAATAAGTTAAAACTCAAACTTTAGAGACTTCTTTAGAAATTTTCGAATTTACTCTCTTCCTTGGAAAGGGTCATTATAAAATTATTTTAGTAAAACAAAATATTTTAGTAAAACAACAAAATTTAAATTTAATTTAATTTTTTTGTTTTGGCATTTTGGGGCTGTTTTATTGCTAAATTGAATAAATAAATAAATAAAATAAATTAATAACGATTAGAAATTGTATTCTATCGTATTGACGGGTCACTGGATGTTAGGCAAACATGCAAGTCGGCTCGGACTCCCATCGAACGACCATTGTCGCAGTTGTCTGGATAGAGAGAAGGAGGAATCGGTTTTCCACTTTCTCTGCGAATGTCCTGCACTGGCGGCTAAGAGACACAGATTTCTGGGCGAACATATACTAGATGGCCTCTCTGCGATATCTGAAGTTGGACTGAATTATCTACTGAGATATCTCAGGGCCACGGGGTGGATCTAGTACCCTTACTCTTGGATTTTATTCTGAGATACACTAGAAGCTGAAGAGTGATGTGGTCCTGTCAAAACGGAGTCATACAGACTCTACTTGACTGTTGGCGTGCAGCGAACTACCACGATAACCATCCAACCAAATTCTATCGTACCACAAATAGGTTAAGTTAGAAAAGGGAGAACATTATAAAAGACTGTACCCATGACAGGTGTACACGTGTGTCCCTTTGGCATGTTGTGCCAATAAAATCAATAAATAAAGAAATCGCCTAAAGTTCCTTTAAATATATTTTTCAAAACGTCTACAGTTTATAGTTCTGACTGGTAAGAGTTTTTTTTGCACAAAAAAAATCGAAACTTTTTCTATTCTATCGGACTCTAGATGGTAATATCTTCAAGTACTTAAAAAGTTTAAGGAGTAGACCCATAGTGCTCGGCAGCTGTAAGAAAAATTAAAGAACAAACTGCTAAGCAGCCAAAGAGCTACTCATCTATACAAAATGAAAACAATAACAACAACAACAATATACCATTAAGCAGTCAGTCAGTCGTCTGCAATAAATAGATTGTACGTACATATGTGTGTATGCCTACTTCATAAGTAATTGTATGGGTTTTCTTAAAACAAACAAACAAATATGCAAGTGTGTATATGTGTATATGCATGCTTAAATGTTGTTGCTGTTGTTGTATAAGTGGGTCGTTTTGTTTTTGTTATTTATCCTTAAGGTTCTTTTAATTTTCTGGATTGATATTAAAACGCAGGAATGAAACTTTGCATTTACTTCACTAAATTACGGTCAGTGAGGGAACACTTGGAATAAGTAGGGTGGTGGGGGGTTGTTGAAATTGGTGAATGTATTTCTATGTATGCATATGTGTACGTATGTTTATTATAATGCCATATGCACTGTGTTGGTATTTTAATTTCAGCTTAGTCCTGCTGCAGTTGAAGCTTCTGCTGCTGCTGCTGTAGATGTCAATGTTTTGTATCGTTTTGTTTACAATTCTGTTGTTGCTGTTGTAGTCTTGTATTTGTAATGAGGGTGAAATTGAAATCTAGGCAAATATAAACAACTTAAACAAACAAGCATTTTCTGAAATTAGTATCCAATCTTTAAAAATTGTCACACATGAACATCGAGATAAGAATTCATAGACACATATTTACACACGTACAGAGAACGGCAAATACTTACACACTAGTATACACAGAAAACTAATGCAAAAATATTAGTTTAAACTGTGTGTGTGTGTATGTGTGAAATAATTTTTTTTCTAAGTACGAGTAAGTACATTTTATCATAAAAAATATAAGATTTTTTTTTAAACTGTACTCTAGAGAGCGAATGAAACAAAACAAGCGAATACAGGACTAACACTACCATAAACACATACACATGTACATACATAAGTTGCATTATATGTATTTAGTTGGTTGGTTCATTTAAGTTCACCGAGTGATAGTCAGTCGTTATTGCATAAATAGCAAAGAGCTGGCAAAGTTGTGATGATAACCTAGAATTTAAATTTATACATTCATATTCATATGTTGAATACACACATGTATTATAAAATAAAGTGTGTGTGTGTGTGTAGTGTGTATTAATATGAATTTATTTTAAAGTTGCTGTCTGTTTAAAAATCACTGCAGCTGACAAGTGGGAAGTATTCCTTAAAAATGTTGCCACATAAAGACTCTATAAAGTAAAATGATACAATTTAAATATTTATTTTGTTATTTTGGAATTTTAGTGTTTTTTAAATAAAATGTAGGAATACGTTTATCCTACACTGCCGTTGGTCGAAAGGGTAATATGAGTTTGGATTGCTCTTATAAAGAGCTTAGGGCCTCAAACTGAAATTACATTAAAAATAAGAGAGAGTTCCTAAGCTCCTCTTTCTAAGTTTAATAAATAATGTACATCCGATGGCCCGTCTGTCCATCACTCTGTCTATACGTCTAAAACTTATAATCAAAGTATAAAGTGCAAGTTTGTATATACATTAATGAAATTTGATACAGAAATATTTTTAGGCTTGAACAAATCACTCAATGATTTGGTTGTACATGATCCTTAATTTCGCCATTCACCTTAACGCTTCTTTAAACTTTTAAATGTGCCGAAATGTGAATACGAAATCCACAAAATCAAAAGTCCACTGGTATTTAAAACTTTTAACCTAAATTAACTTAATCTGAATTTTATTTATTTAACAAGCGGAACTTGCAGACGTTATCCTGCTTAAAGGTTGGCCAAATTATTCTGGCATCTTATAATAAATAAAGGGTCCGCCATCTAACGTTTTTTTTTTGTCAAATAGTGCTTATTTCGTGAATTGTAACACTTAGCTCATGTCTGATTTGACAGATAATTATTTGTATCCTTCCGCTGAACGAATATGGTTGTGTATACGCTTGAACAACGCTGGGAAATATTGCGACATTACTTTGGCCGATTTTGCCAAAAAAAATCATCTTTTCAGATGAAGCTCATTTTGATCTTGGCGGGTATGTAAACAAGCAAAATTGTCGCATTTGGGGCACAGAAAACCCGCACGCATACATTGAAAAGCCGATACATCCAAAACGAGTCACTGTTTGGTGCGGATTTCGGTCTAGAGGCATAATTGGGCCATTTTGCTTTGAAAATGAGCTAGGAGTGGCCGTAGTAAATGGCGATCGTTATCAAGCCATGTTGAACGAATTTTTGTTTACAAAAATTAAAGAGGAGGATATTGGCAACATTTGGTTTCAACAGGACAGCGCTACGTGTCACACAGCCGAAGCTACACTTTTTTTTTATAGAAATTTCAAAAAAAAAAAAAAGAAGTTATTTGGCGGACCCCTTAGAAGTAATAAATACAAATATCATCGAAATTGATAAAGAAATAAAATAAGCCCCTAAACGGTAGTAGCAGCGCCACCTACCAGGTGTTATTATGAGTCTAACCCCTTTACTAACCATCAAATCAAATTTGCAACAGCTGATTAGGGGGAGTTCAGGGACGTACAGAAAAACACAAACTTTATGTTTATAAAGTTGGTGTAGGGCAGGGATCACCAACTGGCGGACCGTAGACCTATTTGATTCGGACGTTGTGTTAACAATACAAAATATTTTACATTGTGAAACAACAAATTCATGAGAAATAATTTTGTCTTGAGCCGATACAAAACGTTCATTGAGGATCTAAAATCAGATTTTTAGAAAACTGGGAATGTCGTCGATATCCTCAATAACATTTACTCTCTGAATCCTGGGGATGAATGGTGTAATGCAGCTGCAAATATTTTCGAGAGTATTAAAGCTTCTCTCCAGGTGAAAAAGATCGATTTCCAAGAAAATACAATTTCAAAACACCAAAAGCAGGAAGTTTCTTGTCAAGAGTTTTGGATAAAATTTGTTTGTGCTAATAAATACTCAGAATTAAAAAAATATTAGCCTCGAAACTTCTCACTTGGATTGGGTTAAAATATGTTTGTGAAGCAGCATTTTCTAAGATTAGCTTCATTAAAAATAAATTCCGGAACAGACTTGCCGATGAACATCTGAAAGATTTAATGAGAATAGCCTGCACAAGCTTAACTTCAAACTTCAGACGGATAGTCCAAGACAAAAAATGTAAATTTTCTCATAAATATTGTAAAAACGCTTAATAATTACTTCTTTTTATTCAAAGCATTTGTTTGTTATTTAATAAAATAATGCACCGAAACCCATTTGTTTTATTTTTCCATTGATACAGTATCTAAACTTATTAGCATCCGGACTGTGACGGTCGTGATTTTTAAAAAAACGGACCCCAAATGTAAGTTGTTGGCGACCGCTGGTGTAGGGTATAATATGGTTGGCCTTGCGAACAATAACTTTCTTTATTAGTCTTTGACGTATGGATGTTCAATGTGCATTAATTTTATGTATAATTTTTATATTAATCATACGTTTCCCATTAAAAAAAACTATTATTAACACTGATACGCAGAATAGTAAGATCTCTATTAATCATTGTTGTTAATGTACAGTGAACTCGTTTGCAAGAGCTATTCGACTTTTAACCCGCCAAGCGATGGATGCCAATATTGCCTTACAATAATAGACAGATTTAGTCGGTGGCCAGAGGCAATACCGATAGAAAACATGACAGCATCAACAGTAGCCCAAGCGCTTGGATTGGTTGGATCTCTCGATTTGGCATTCCAGAAAAAATAACATGCGATCAAGGGCGACAATTTGAGTCGCATCTCTTTAACGAACTAACACGATACCTTGGCATCAAGCATTTGAGAACTACACCATACCATCCACAAGCGAATGGCATAATTGAAAGGTGGCATAGAACATTAAAAGCAGCAATTTTGTGTCACAACCAAAACCGGTGGACAAAATTTTTACCAATTATATTGCTTGGCCTACGAACAACATACAAAGATGATGTTAAAGCATCTCCAGCCGAGTTGGTTTTAGGAACAACTTTACGTATTCCAGCAGAATTTTTTGCCCCACAAGAAAAAATTAAAACAGAATCTGAAGTCCTGTCGGATTTACGAGAAGCTATGCAAAATATTCAGCCTCAACAGACTGCATGGCACGATGAACCTAAGACGTTTAAGCATCCAGACCTGGAAACATGTACACACGTATTTTTGCGCAATGATTCCAATCGACAATCGTTATCACACCCTTACCAAGTTTTGGGAAGAAGTGAAAAAATTTTTTTAAATAAAAGTTAATAACAGAAATACCAATGTAACGATTGACCGGCTTAAACCAGCTTACTTACTTAACGAAGCACAACCATTGGATAGTAATGTGCCTTCGCAAGCACCGACGGATACAAAAGATACTACGTCAGGGAATATAACACCATTTAAAAAAGATTTTACAGCAACGGTTGCAGATAAGCAACAACGAACTATCCCCAACTCAAATCCGACTTCAACCACTCGCTCCGGTCGCCAAGTAAGACTTCCAACACGCTTCTTATGGCCGATTGAGTCTAGCCGGGGAGTACTGTGGCAACACGACACAACCATGTTAAAAAACATAAAATAGCACCGCCGGCAACACTGTCACAAAAACCTTCTTCTCGTTTAACTTTCGGTTGGTACACACGTTTTTTAGACTTTTTCTGTATTAATCCTTTCCTAAAGTAAATTTATGTAGTTAGAGTGTAGATAATATTAATAAACCATTGAATTGATCACAATAAACGTTTTTATTATTTGGTATTCGCTAACCAGTAAGAACCAAATCGCTAAATAAAGCGCATTTAAAGATTTTTTTCTAAAAATTTTCCATTTACAGAAATTTAAATAAATCATTTTTATTGACAATCCAAATAAAGGATATATGGCTTGGAAAATAACTAAAACAGTTAGGATTTCAAAATTGAGTACATTTATTAAGGACTTCAAACTACGACTTGTGGCGTACTCAAATATTTTATTTAATTAATTTATAGCTTTACTGCCACGTTCATAAAACATATTTTAGATTTATTAAAGACTTATTAGACAAATTTCTATACAACATCTGTCAAATAGGCCTTAAATTTGCCTTTTTTACTTTATAAACTGGTCTAGTTACAGTAGAAACACATATTCAAATCACTGGCGGGAAATGAACTCTTAAATCTCAGCCTCATAGGATAGATGGCACACTACTTATCACCTTATTTTTTAGTTAAAAAAAGGTAAATTAATTAATTTTAATTTTGATTAAGAAATATATATTTAACTAGTAATAGTGCTTTTAACATCAAAATATTTTTTAATGATTCCGATTAGCGATTAGTTGCTTGTGAATTTCTACCGTATAACAAAAAAAGGATATTCGGCTGACAGAGAATACGTAGGAGGTGAAAATATAGACATTTTTTATTTTAAAACAAAATCTGAAACTGCAAGTTGTGGTTAATGTTCGGTAATGCATGCCGTTAAGTCTGCATTAAATTTTACCGCCGTTTTTTTTAGGGCGGTAATGGCGAAACTAATGTAAAGTTGAGCCTTGAGATTACTAAGAAACTTTGCCACGGATAGCGGTCTAGTAGTAAACCCAAGCAAAACGGAACTGGTACTGTTCACAACAAAGACCAAGATTCCGAGCTTCAGACCACCGGTGGCCTACTACACGTGTCGTGGGATGTTTGGTAGGAAATGGGGACTTACCCCCAACATGATTAAATGGATGTATACGGCCGTAGTACGTCCGATTCTCACTTATGGATCTCTGGTATGGTGGACTGCAACGGGACGTAAATATGTTGTGGACCAGTTGTATAGAGTACAGAGATCGGCATGCATTGGGATAACGGGAGCGATGCGAACTAGTCCTTCGGAGGCGCTGAACACTATGTTGCATCTCGTTCCCATAGATATTCATATATTGGCCACATCCGCAAGTAGTGTGGTGAGGCTTAATGCGACTGGATGTTGGAGGTCGAGGACATATCGCCATGCGAGTATATTGGCCACGCTGCCTTCGAGCGTGAATCAACCCTCTGACTACATTACGCCCTTATTCTCTCCAGGAGAGAGTGGAATGGGGGTCGCCTTTTGGGGAGCTTTGACACCAGGATCTATACTGACGGTTCGAGGATGGAATGTGGTGTTGGATCTGGTGTCTTCTCTGATGGACCGGAGATTGAACTCTCCTTCCGTCTTCCGGATGATTGCAGCGTTCTTCAGGCAGAAGTACTCGCTATCACGGAAGCATGTAGGATACTGAATGACGGGAATATCCACGGGAGCATTGGGATATTTGTCGACAGTCAGGCGGCACTCTTGTCACTCAGGTCATACATTACTACGTCTAAATTAGTTGGCCAATGTAGAAAGGAACTGTCAAGGCTTGGTCAGCGGGCTGAGGTTACTCAAATTTGGATTCCTGCGCATAAGGGCCACTATGGTAACGAGCGTGCTGATGGGCTAGCCAGGGGAGGATCTGCTCTGGATATCTCTAATGCAATTGCAGTTGCAATCCCGTTGGGGACTATTAAGAGCAGAATCTCCAGACACTTTCTCCGGAAGGCTGATAACAGGTGGCGTGGGCTGAGCACGTGTAAGGTGGCACGGCTTACGTGGCCCTCTTTTGATGAACGACGGACATTGCAACTTACCAGTCGAAGTCGGAGGGACATATCGAGGTTGCTGGCGGTATTGACGGGTCACTGGATGTTAGGCAAACATGCAAGTCGGCTCGGACTCCCATCGAACGACCATTGTCGCAGTTGTATGGATAGAGAGAAGGAGGAATCGGTTTTCCACTTTCTCTGCGAATGTCCTGTACTGGCGGCTAAGAGACACAGATTTCTGGGCGAGCATATACTAGATGGCCTCTCTGCGATATCTCAAGTTGGACTGAATTATCTACTGGGATACTTCACGGCCACGGGTAGTACCCTTACTCTTGGATTTATTCTGAGATACATTAAAAGCTGAGGAGTGATGTGGTCCTGTCAAAACGGAGTCATACAGACTCTACTTGACTGCTGGCGTGCAGCGAACTACCACGATAACCAACCAACCAACCAATGTAAAGTTGTAGTTAAAGAACCTTTAAGAATTTAGTTTAATTAGAAATAGGAAAGACTTTTAAAAATAAAATAAGGAATAAAAAAGGTAAAACAATGAGTATATTTTAAAAAATATCTCACAAAATAATTGATTTTTTAATAATATTTGAAATAAATGCCAACAAAATTTCTTTCTGCATGGGGTAATTTGACGACTACAAAAAATCGCCCGCCTATAAAAGATTTGAAAAAAGCTGATGCAGCGTATTTTATCGAATAAATTTTAAGCGTCTAAAATTTATCTACGCCCGTAACGAATAGAACTTTGCGGGCTCTTTAAATTTTTTTTGATACTTGAGGCGATCAGAGTTTCAATTGCCAACTTAAGACTATATTCTCTCACTATACTGCATTATATGAGTACTTCCTCACAACAGCACACAATCTTTATATTCATTTACTCTTTATATAATGTCATCTATGCAACATTTTGTTATCACACTTGCTGGGATCTATAAAATTTGGTTGGCTAATTTCAGAGGTTAGATATTTATCCGAACAGCAGTAGCAAATTGTATGGATTGTACACTTAAAGTTAACACCACCACCTTCTCTGATAACAACAACAGCAGCCATATATAAATAACAGCAATAATAACTACAACAGGAGGCACACAGGCAGGCTGGCACATGCAACATGATGATTTTGATCTTTAAATAAAAATCAAAAACTAAATGTTTAAAATATTTCAAAGAACAAGCCAAACTTTCAAAGTAGATAAAGAAGTATTTAATGCTATAAGTAAATGTGTGTGTGGGTGTGTGTGTGTGATAACATGACACATGTACAAATAGTAAAACTCATATTAAAACTAATAAAATTTGTAAATTTTTCTTTCTTTTTATAAAGTTTATAAAAATTTCTTATTCTTGGCGCGTGTAAGTGTTCTCGTACACCTTCCGTAATGGTTGTACATTTCAACCCCTTTTACTTTCGTTTGATATTGTAAACGTGCTGCAGGAAACTCAAATACATATAACGGTATTTGAGCTGGATATGAAACGAAAAATATAAAATATGCCAACAAATTGAAGATAAAAAAAATTAAAAAAAACTATATGAACTATGAGAACAGCTCATTGTAATCCAATCTATGGTTGAAGTTAAAAAAAAAATATTCAAGTGCAAGTTGCACACTAGACAACATTTTGATGGGGGCAAATAATATTTCTTTTAAGCGAATTAACAAGTCTAATATTTTTATAGTAGAAAAATTGTTAGCAAACGAATCTTTTCAAGAGAATTTCATAGAAAAGAAAAATATATTAAAATTGGATTATTTCAGCCGTGTGTTTAGAGTTTTTTTACAATTATTCGTTTGATATTCTAGTTCGCCACCTGCAGTTTCCATTGGAGGCTAATTTAAATCAAAGAAAATTTATTTAAATCTTCTTTAATAGAAAATGTTTATTTAATTCTAAACATGCAAAAAACATGGTTACGACTTAATCACGGTTATGTTCTCTATTCTAGTTACGGTAAACAAATTATATTTATTTTTATTTTTTTCAAATCTTTAATTCTTTATGACAACCAAGTGTTTCTTTGAACTTTATTATTGAACTATTACTTTTCATTAAAAGTTCATTATGATTGTTCTCAAAAATAATATGATTACGAAAATGATTACAGCAATCACAATATATGATTGTGAAGCAATCTACTTATTTAAATATATGCTTTCAACTGTTCTCCTTCTCCTTCTTCTTATTCTTTTTGAAGAATTTTGTTTTATTATTTTAGAATTTAGTGATGTATGGAATTATGTTTTATTTTTATATGATAATTTGATCATTTGAAACTGCTTTGTACTCGTGTGGTATCACATTATAATTTTATTACAAGTTTTGCCTTTTATATTTGCGGTGTGGGCAATACCAGTACAGAAATCTGACAATCAATTATTAATTTTACAAAAATGATTACGACAATCACTATATATAATGGCAAAACAATCAAGTTACATAATAGATTTTAATAATATTATGTCTTCAACTGTCAACCTTCTATTTCTTAAGGATTTTTTAATGAATTTATAATTTTAAGATGTTGAAAATTATGTTATATTTTTATGGTTTTGCGAGATCATAATATGATCATTTGAAAATGCTCTTTACTCGGGTGGTATCATATTATGATTGTATGGAATTAGATTAATTTATGTGTTATTATTACTACGAAGCTTGCCTTTTATATTTCGGAATTTGGCAATCCCAGTACAGAAATCTGACAATCAATTATAAATTTTACGAAAATGATTACGACAACCACTATATTTAATTGTGAAACAATCAAGTAACAATCAACAATGTTATGTTTTCAACTGTTAACCTCCTATTTCTTAAAGATTATGCGAGATCATAATATGATAATTTGAAATGGCTTTGTACTCGTGTGGTATCACATTATGATTGTGTGGAATAAGATTTTTTTAGTATTATTATTATGACGAGGGTTGCCTTCTACATTTCGGGATAGGTCAATCCCGGTGCTAAAATCTGTCATCGAATAGTAAATATTGACATTATCTAAGTGCTCAGAATGTTTAGACGTACGAACTCTATTTGTGTTGTTTGCAGTAGGTTAGGTTAGGTTGAAAAGGAGGGACACTAAAAGCCCAAATCCATGACAAGTATGCGCTCCATGTGGGCACCGGAATTCCCAATTTAAAACCATAATCAATATTTTCCCATAAATAAATATCGGACTAGTTCAAGAACTCAGTCCCCTCAATGTAATTCCTAATGGATCTCCAGCTTGAGTTCCCCAGGTACTCCGAATTCGGCATAGTATTCACTGTAAAATTCTTGCGTCTAATATGCCGAAACGCAGGACAATGACAGAGATAGTGTATCAAAGTCTCATCCTCTTCCTCGCATGCTCTACATGTCGTTTCCTCAGACAATTTCATGCGAGCTAAATGGGTTCTCAACTCCGTATGACCTGTAATCACACCGGTTAGTCTCCTAAGTGTTGGTATACTTAGTCTCAGAATTTTCTTTGATTTCCCAAGATTTGGGTCACCCCATAGTATTCTTGTCACCTTACCGACATCAGTGCTTTGCCACTTTCTGGCATGTTCCTCCGTCGCTCAACATTTAAGTTCATCCTTAAATCGTTTAAGGGGTTTGGCGTTCGCCAAAGTTATAGTACTCAGAAGAGCTCCCATTTTGGATAATTTGTCGGCTTTCTCGTTTCCGATCAGCCCGTGATGGCTTGGTATCCATATTATCTCCAGATGTTCACAATTTGCATATAAGTTTATCTCGCTCTTACATTGCAAAACGTTCCGGGATTCAACTTTCTCCTTTCTCAATGTCTTAATCACTGATTGGCTGTCCGTAAAGATACAAATCGGGGCTTCGCTATTCGTTTCCTTTATCCATTTAATTCCTTCCGCAATCGCCATGATCTCAGCCTGGAAAATAGTGTTGTGATCTCGGCTTATGTCGTATAAGCCCACTCCAGTTTGGTCACCAATCTTTGAACCGTCTGTATAAAGATCGATTCCATGGGTGTTTCCTATCCTGGTTATTTCATCCCAGTATTATGGTGATGCAATTTGTATTTTTTATCACATATTACTTCCGTAATCCCATCGGTAGGATATCCGTTATTTTTTGGTATCTGGTCTTATGTTCTCTTATAAGCCATTCATCTATTGCCATTAATCTCGTAGCAGCTAAAGCCGCTTCATGTTTGCAGTAACTTGACAAATTCATGTCGGCCAAAAAAATGCAATTAGAACGAAAACACTTTTGTGCGATTAATTTTTTACAACTTTCGACGTGGATTAAATCAGCAACAATGTGTCGATGAACTTAATTCGATTTTTAGCAATGAAGCACCATCACCAGTGTTGATCGATGGCTTACTGAATTCAATTAAGGCCACAGTTCGCTCAACTACGAGTTTTGTCAATCTGCTGGTGTTCCGAAATACATTAATGCTTTGAGTACAATTATACTGTAAGATCGTCATCTAACTTATTGATTGAGATTGAGGCAACCTTAAATATAATTGGAATCAGCATACATTTAATGTTGTATAAAGATTTGGATGCAAAAACTTTTTGTTCGTTCTGGATCCCACAAAGGCTCTTGTCAAGTGGTCGCAGAAAATATGACTGCGTTGCTTCAAAACATTTGTATGACATTGTGACAGGTGACGAATCGTGAATCTACATGTATGAACACCAATGTAAACAGCAGTGGACTGTATGGTTTTCCCGAGACAAGGTAAAGTCTACAAGAGTCATTAAAAACACGTTAAAAGGGCATTTTTTGGAGGCACCTTAATCGCAATAAAAAAAAGTAATTCGGTATTCATTTACATGCGTGCAAAAGTATATTGACTTTCAGAGAGATTGTTTTGTCAAGCAAGTCATTTTCTGTGACTTTTTTCCGATTATCTATTGTTTCTAAGGTCAAAATATATAACGAAACCCTCGTATTTAATATTAATAAATGATATTTGATGATTCCTAATGATGCTGCGTAAATCTTTAATGAAACATAATGCTAATAACTTGATTAACCCACAACCATACAAGCCAATCATGTTGATCTTAGCTCATGATCACTTTAAACATGTTTTGTGTTTGAAAATATTTAAATAATTTTTTTAATAATTTAAACAAGTTTTTTTTTTATTTATGGAGTATTTTCTTTTGGCACAATATTTGTAATAAATTCCTTGATTGTTTAAATTTTTAATTTTTTAATTTCAAGGAAATCTCTTCCGTTGATAATAAAGTTTGATCAATTTTAATTTTAAAGAAAATATTATCAAGCAAATATTATCAAAAAAAAATTAGAAAATCGAAAAATTATAGCAAAATTTTCAATTTCGACATTTTCAAGAGATTCGCTACAAGTTTTGGATTCTCTGCTGCACGACTTCAAGTACATGGCGTAGGAGAAGTCTCAATATAAACAAAGTCGAAATGTGCTTCCTGTTGTATGAACAAGTAAGAAGAAGTATGTTTTTTTGTGTTTGAATTTGTGTTTTCCGGAATGATATAAAACGAAAAGGATGTGTTTATATTGGAAAAGAAAACAAACAAAAAAAAAATCTTGGAAAAAATGCTTTTATAATTTTACACATTTTGTTTCTGCGTTTATGTTTCGGCTGATATAGTTGTTGCCAGCGTCACACAAAAAATGTTGGGTAAAAGAATACTCTTAGAGTTAAAGAGTGTATAAATATTTGTTGGTCCATTGAGCACTTGTAAAAAGTAATCGCCTTTGGCACGTTTTCAACTTTAAACAAACCACTGCTGCTTGCAACAAGAACTGTTAGCAAAATCATTTAAACACTGGCACGTGTTGAAAATTTAAATTTTTGTTTAAAAAGCTTAACAACAACCAAAAAAAAAGAGGAAAAACAAAATCCCCCCCTACAAACGCATCACAATTCTAAGAGCCATTAACAACAGCAATTTTTAGGAAAACAAATAAAATCTGCTGCAACAGCAGAACAAACAAAATGAAAAAAAAAAAAAAATTAAACGAATTTTAACAAACCTACTAAACCAAAGACCTTTAAACAGGCACTATGTGGAATTATATGAAGTAGTTTTGATAACAAACAAATTAAAAGCATAAATAAATATAAATGTTGAAATGAAATGTAATGAAATTAAATTAAAGTATTAGATTTTTATTAAGTATGCACTTAAATCGGCACGCATACATACAAACACGTTAAATAAATCAACCCTTAAATCCACCATTTAATTACCAGCAACAACCCCCAGCTGGAGTTTTGTTTTTGTTTTTTTTTTCTTGGATCCCATAGAAATTTATCTTAAAATTTGTATCAAATTTAGAAATAATAATTGCTTTTTTGAGGTTTATGGTTAAATGTTTTTTGTACTGCTCTTTCATATTTGTTTTGATGTTCTCAATTACCAGAACATGCATACGATAGACGGACGGATGGACGGACAGACAGACGGACAGACAGACAAATGAACAGCTTAACATACCTGTGTTAGTTGTGACGATGCATAATATGAAATTCTCGAGGGACACACTGATTCAGGTTTCGAATAAATTGTCTCTGCTATCTGATCACCCATGGGCAGCAATGCTGTTGCATATGGAGAGGGTGTGGGCGAACTACGAAATTCTGAAATTTGATGTGAAACAAAAAACAACAAAGTAATTACACAACACACTTACTTAAGTACTTATACATATAAATCAAAAACGTGTACTTTTGATTCATCTACTATTTTACGTAAAAAGTAAAAATTAGAAAAAAAGAAATATTTCGCATAAACTTACTTTCAAATATGTTGCATGATTTCTTCGTCTCGCAAGGATATTTATTGAGACTCGCTATGGTGGCATAGGAACCACTGTTGGCACTGGGTGGACGGCCTAAGGGATCTAAGCGTATAAACACATTTTGATGACTGCCATAAGCAGCGGTTGTGAAACTGGTACTAAAGATAAGAAATAGAAATTATGAAATAAGTAAGATTTTAAAATATAATCACTGTTAAGCACTTTTAACGATTTAATATGAACTAATGTTTTAAGGGAATAACCTTACGCAGCATTATTTAAATAAACTCTTAAAACATGGACTTTTATATTGGCAGCACTTTTAACACTGGGCTTTTATTACAGCATTTTAATGGACGAGTTATGTAGTGTTAATGGTGTTCCTGGCTAAATTTCCTCTCTCTTTCTCTCTCTCTCTTTCAACAAATGCTTATAGTTTTTTAATAGTTTAAGGAATAATTTTGTTTAATTTTTTGTTTTTTTTTTTTCATAGCACTTTTAAAGCACATTTCAGTTTGAGTTTTAAAGATTTTATGTTTGTTGCTGACTTAACTTTGTTTCTTATAATTCTTTGCCGTTAGTCGGTCGAAAAGGTCATAAGTCAACAAAATGCAGTATGAGTTTTTGATTGGCTTTAAATTTTAATATCTTCCCATCCATAAGTTGAGTCTAGCACAACTGCTTTTGATCTAGTAATTGAGAAAAATGTATAATTTGTCTTGTATTAAACAAAAACTGTAGTTTCTGAATTAAGATCTGTTTTGTCAAACTTTAAAGAATTGGCTTTTGTCTTTGGAAAAAAAGATTTTCTTTTAAGATAATCTGATTGCTAAATAATTCAGCTTTTTGAAAATTCTAAGAAATATTGTTCTCCCTACAGTAGGCTCTCAAAAACGTAAACTGGTTTGTGTTTGTATGTTTCTTAACGCCAAAAAAAATATGAGTTTGTAAAGATAAAAAATTAAGAACGTCAAATGTTCTCCTGTCGAGTCTGCACTTTTCTTTAAATACCTAGTTGTTATGCAAAAGTTTTTAAAAACTTAATAAATTCAAACAATACAAGTATCCTTAATTCGACCGTGCGAATACTTCTATACCCCTCACCACTAAAATTTAAAAAAAATATCTCTTCACAGCATAACCTAGATTTTTTAGTTTTAATTTACTGTCATAATCCTAAGATACGTCATTTGGTTTCGGACGCCATCTTGGATTTTAATTTTGTTCATAGTGAGCCCGTGTGCGTACTTTGTGTTATATGATTTTCTGGGGTGGCCAGTTCTGGATTTTGAGTTAAAAGTGGAAGAACTTCTGGCTATAGGAGGTGCCCTGGCGCTACACTGTTTGGTGTTCAACTGTCGGTAGTTATTTTGGTTACGAAGTCTGGCTAGAGGTTTACTTCTGACACCGCGGGTATCAGGTTACCCTAAAATCTCTTCTTCAGCCTTTTTATCGTGTGATCTCTTGGAGAGCTTCGGATAGTTGTGGCTTGAACCCAAATCATAGGAAAATCGTATGCTCAATATGGAATGGCATGGCAACTGCTTGTCGTGAGTCATACATCGGAAAGAGTTTTGATGGGCATTGCTCTAAACCAATGGGCGGTCATGTCCCAATAGCATGGCTTATGGGCAGCAATTTGTCGATTGGCAAAATGTCACTAATGGGGTCGTTGATACACACAATATTATGTCTGTGTTAAGGTCACTTTGGGATCAGGCCAACTTCATTACTAATTGTCTTAAAGCTGAAACAAAATCCAGTTTCTTTTTTTTGTTTAATAAGAGGCAGGCCTTGGTACCTCTACATCAGTCGGTTTAAAATCAATTTTACTGCCCTTTTTGTTAGATAAATTTTTCAGATCATGACTGAGAAATAAGTGTCACTGTATAGGCAAAGCATTTATTTAGCAGGTTTAAGAACTTGGTTTATTTAAAAACTTGTATCTCATAACTTTGCAGATTTGTAATCGATTTGCGAAAAGCTTCCTACGAATACCACTACAGGCATGTCATACACAAAAACGAGTAACAAACATGTTTTTAATCAAACGTAGAGGCGAAAAATATTTATTTTTTTTGCAAAAATATAGAAAGAAGCTTTTCCTGCTTATGTCTCACCTCAGTTATAGAGCAATTATGCTAGTCTCAAATAGTAATTTCCCAATATTTTTTTAAAGGTTAATACCACACATACGTAGGACCCTGCAACATATGGTGTCTTAAAATAGTAAATTGTAACCAACATATGGACAGACGGACCGAATTTTTTTTAAAGGTTTTACTCAAAACGAGTATAGTCGCGATTATATTTTTTTTGCTATTGCTAATGTATCTGTTTAGATAAAACTATTTACGTATTTAATAGGCGTGGCACTGCCCATATTATTGTAAATTGTAACCAACATATGGACAGACGGACCGATATTTTCAATAAGAGTGAGTTTATTTAGAAAATGTTATACATATTTCCACACTAACTCAATGCGCTGGCATTGTTTTATAAGATTCTGTGAACTACAGAAGTTTTAAAATGTTTTCATTTAATGGGCGTGGCACTGCCCAATTTTCTAATCATTAAATTTGTTTATCTTAAAAACTTAATCTGAGTGTTGAGTGTGAGTTTCTTTAAAACTAAGAAGAAGTAGTTGAAATATAATTAAAAATTTATGGGCGTGGCAATAGGTTAAGGAGAACAGGCAGCTGCTGAACACAGCACTTGAAACCATCGAGTTGATCCCTTTGTGATACCTGACTAGAATAAAAAGAACTGAATAGAATAGAAAAGAAAGAAAATCAAACCAGTCCAGAGTATCTGGCAGGAATCAGAGCCACAACCCCCAGACTAGCAGACCAGCATACTACTACTATTCCACCAGGGCATATTGGCACATACTAGTCCACCGGGGTACGGGGCAATTTTTAAAATCATACCAGATGCAAGGACTTCATGTCTTCATTTTCGAACGGGCGTCTTACAATTGTAGAAAAATTATGTTGTACGATTCAGTTAGATTTTTGGATACATAAATACAAATGCATCTCATAAAAGCGTATTAGGTAGGTAGGAAAGAGGGATACAGGAAGTAAGAGCCGCCTCCAACATCCACACTCGGAGACCAATATGGACTATTGTGTTTTCTTTTATATAATAAAGATAGCGGTAAAAGCGTATTACTTAATATGATGACCTTTTGGTTGATGACAAAACAAATTACGAATTAAATTTAAAATAAAAATTTTCCTCAAATATACATACTGTAGACTCTACAGTATACAGTATAATGTATACCAATTTCATAGAAAAAACCTGATGGAGTTCGTTGTGGTTTCGTGAATTGTTGTTTAAATTAAAAAAAAAACCAACAAACACCAAAAAATAACAAAATAAACCGTACGTGTGTGAAGAAACTTAAATGTAAAAACCAGATTTGAATGACATTAAAGAATTGAAAGTTTTTTTTTTTTTTTTATTACACACAGTGTTCCCCACCTTTCGTTCAACATGCGTAGGAGCAATTCAAAAAACAAATGTAATTTAAATATTTTTATGATTTTGCACTTAATGGCGTTTCTTTATTCACTTACTGTAATGAGTCCTGTCGTATTTGTTTGCGGGCCCTTAAATACATGGTGCTGGCTATAAGACCCACAACTAAAACCAGACCCAAAGCACAGGCAGCAGCACCCAACAAAGCCGGTCCCTGTGAGGGGGCATGGGCCGGAGCCGGTGATTGATTGGGAGCTGGAAAAAGACCTTGAAATGTAGAAATATTGGGGAAATTATTTAACAAAATGGAAATGGTCCAATGAGAAACGATAACAATATGTTGATCGGCAGCACTAGTGGCTGTTGTAAAACTGTGTCAACACAATCGTCATCATCATGAAGGCTTTTAATGTGAAATGAGACTCCAATAAAACAGGCAAAAATAAAAATAAAAATCAAACGAAATTGTACAAATGTTCTCTTACCTTTAATACAAATTTTATTGCGTTTAAAATGTAATTTGGTATCATTATGTCGTGGCGGTCCCCTCACCAGCATATTCACACTAAGGGGTTGTTGTTCGGTAACGTTGCCACTACAGGGTAAATGCACCAGAAATGTTTCCACCTGCTGTGGCACATAACCTTTTTCAGGTATGCTAAGGGTGGGTGCGGACAAAGCCTCCTGATCATGGTCGTAATCGATGGTAATTGCATATGGCAGCTATAAAAACGACAAAAGACCAAAAAAAAAGCCAAAAAAAGAAAACAATTTTCAAGAATTTTTACAAACTTTTGTTAGATGTTTTTATTTATTTTGTTCTTGTTGGTGGGGAAAAAAAAAACTAAAGTGGGGTAAAAGATGAAAATAAAATTAAATAGAAATTGGAAAAAAACAGCAGCAACAACTACATATAACAATGGGAAAGAAGAAGCAAGTAGGTGGTTAATGGAGTGCAAATTGGTTTTTAAGTGGTTGCAGCAACAACAACGACCGCAACAGTAGCAGCACTTAGACGAGCCCATACTAAATATAAACAAAACAGCACAACACAACTACTTGCTAATGCATATGCATGTACGACGTGGGTATGTGTGTCAGTGTGTGGATTTCAATTTCCGTGGGTGGGTGTTTGTATGCGTTTGTTAAGGATAAACTTTAATGTAACCAACATACAAAACAGCAAAATTTTATTATGGCATCTACAAACACACACACACATGGTCAGACGAACCGCACTAGATGTGTAAACAGAACAAACAACACATGCACAATTTCCTACACACCCACACTTATACACACACTCATGCACTGCCATTTATTATCTGTTAATTTAATGTAATGTGACGTGGATTGTTGTGTGAGAACGTAAAGAGTGTGAACTTTTTTTGGATGGTGGTGGTGGTAGTGGTGGGAGTTTAACACTGTTTATGCGGTTAAAGTTGGCTGCTGTTTTATATTTTATGTGCTAAAGTTGGCAACTTACCGGATAAGCTGTGAGACTTTGCCACGAAAATTCGAGGTCATGTACATCTGCCGGCACCGGTACCGTAAAATGCATTGCGTATGTGTTTATTGCTCCCTCGTGTACATAAAATAAATCTGCCTCCAATCCTGTTGTAATGTTGCAATATCGTTGTTGTAATTGTTGTACAAATCAGTTCAAGTTTTCATTGTAGTTTTGTTTCGCACCCAATTTGTTGGCAGAGCAAAAGTTTCAGCCATAAGAGTTCCAGTCGAAGAGGAGAAGAAATGCACATGAAAATAGAAAAAAAAAGTATGAAATAGAGTCATATAGAGCATGTTGCATAAATTGTGAATAAAAAAGAAAAATAACAAAAACACAACAAAACAAAACGAAACATAAATAAATTTACGAACAAACAACTAACATAAATTTCTTGTGTCATCTTCTCTACTTTGTTGTCCTTTTTTTTTGCTATAATTTTCTTTTGTATCAATTTAAACTGAGATACGTCCCCTCCCCCTCCCCCTCATGCCACATGATAAAGGTTTGTTCCCATTTTGTCTTTCACAACATTTTCCTTTTTGCCACCCAAGTATCGTGACCCATACTGCAAGTAGGTTTTTTATTTCATCATTTCAAATGTCCTGTAACACAATGTCTAAAGGACAATCTGTCTTGTATCACTCCGTCCGTCTGTCCGTCCGTTCATCCGTCTGTCTGTCCATCAATACAATTGTCCTTTATTAATACTCCTACTACTGCTGTTGGACTCATTCATTGTCATCTTCTACAACTTCTTCCTAATAAAGGTGGTGAATCGTAAAATGAGTGAATATAGTGAATAAGTGAATGAGTGAATGAATGAATGAAAGTAGTGAATGCATGAATTACGTTGTTCTTTGTCAAACAACAGCTTTATTCAATGTCTTAAATCAATTTTGGTGTTGTATTAAAACATACAAAAAGAGGAAAAGAAACCATCAAGCGTACGAAATAAAAAAAAAACAAAATAATAAAGAATACAAGGACTAAACTAAATAGAAATTAACTGTTTACTCTGCTTCATCGTTTGTGTATTTTCGTTTTTTTTTTTATATAAATTTTTTTTCTTAGTTTGTATTCTTTTTTTTACTGGCTTCTTGCTTAGAGACGAAATGTTGTAGTTTTATTTTTCTATTTCTTTTTTCCCATTTTTTGGAGACTGGATATGCGGAAGCTTAAAATGAAATTCTTGAGAGATTTAATGTTTCCTTTATTGCACAGGATGATACAAGATATGCATGTATGTATGTGCGTTTATGTGCGTTTTATGTAATGTAGTGTAGTGTAGTATAGTTTATTGTCTATACACCGTTACTCTTAAGCACCACCACACTACCTTTCAGTATAAATAGTTCAAAAGGAGGTCATATAAAAAATCTATCAAAAGGAGTTTACTTTGCTGAAAAAATTTCAAGGATTTTATTTCTGCTGCTGTTTGGTTGAGGTGAATTTAAAAGAAGAAGATGGAACTCATAAATCATTTTTAATAAACTTTAATTGTCTTACTTAATGTAAAGAATTTTGAACTAGTGTGTGTCTCTAGATTAAACTTTTTTTAGGATCCATTGCATTAGATCATATTTAGGATCAAACAACCTCGAAGAAGGTGGTCGGAAGCTGGAAAAATGGGCGATCGTTCTTGCCACTGTAAATGACCAAAACGAGTCATAAGCAGTGTTGCCGCCGACCAACTTTTTTTCGCAGTGAAATCGACAAAAAAAAAACGCAGTGAAGCGCAGTGACGAGAAATAAAAAATGTCGTTTTCGTTTGGACAAAAAAAGGAAATTTTTTCCATTTCTTAACAATTTTTTGCCCTTTTTTAAACGCCAACTTACCCATTAAATTCGAAACAATATAAAAATTAATTAAATGGACTGAAAAGCAAATATTTTTTTCACGAAATAGTTTGTTTATGTTTTTCTAACGGGATTTTTGACATTTTAATTCAAGACTTAATCAGTCAACTGCAACGTAACGTAACAGCAGAAAATGTTGCCATCTAGCTGCTATATTTTTAACAGGGTGACAATTTTATCTCGTTGTGTTATAGCCTTTACAGACTTACGTGTTAAACACGTTTGAGGTAAATCATGTTAAGGCGGTGTTGATCAAAAAAAAGAGGAAAACTACCAAAAATTGAAAAACGCAGTGATTTAAAAAAAACGCAGTCACGCAGTGACGACGGGCAAATCGCAGTAAAAAACTGCGATCACAGTGAAAACGGCACCACTGGTTATAAAACAGACTTGTGGTGCGATTCACTAACTTTTAACGATCCGACAATTGTTAAATTTGTCGACACTTGTTATTGTTAAACGATACGATACGATCCTCGACAACTGTTACATTTAAGTGGCATCTGTGTCATAAAAAGTGTCTAAATAAATTCACCACTGACCTCCCTCATACAGGTAGTCCCGCCATAGCCTTAGAGACTTAAGCAAGTGGTTTTTGAATCGGCTATAAAGTTCAGCTTTTTGTCGATAAAATAAACCACCAAAAAAAATATTGTCTTTTAGATAAAAATAACAACGTTCGTTAAAATATGTTACTGAATACCGAAATCGATAAAATTGTTGTTAACTGTTTTTAACGACATGCAATGTCTTGTGAGCTGCATTGCTACTGTCCTATTTAAACCTACAAGGATACAGACAGAACTCATTAGTTTACGGTTATAGGAACCTGTTGATCAAAGCTCTGAAGCAGTGTTACTCATGATTGTTTCAAAAAATTTAGTCCGATGGTACCTCTAGCCTTAAAAGAGCAGCATTTAGTGCCTTTAAACGAATGTTATGGCTGTTCATGAATAATGAGTGGATTTCCAGTGCCCCTAAAAAAATAAAATTTTTATTCATTTACGCATCTGCTCAGATGAGATTGGAACTCTTCGCTCATGATCAATTTGCCTAGGTAGGTAGGTAGGTAAGGCTGGTGCAAAGTTACCCTCACATCCTCACCCGGAGATCATTACGGTCCATTGTGACGCCTTAATATAGAATAAAGCTTGCAGCATGCCAACTGGGCATAAGTGTATACCTGGGTTTGGGCTTTTAGTGCCCCTCCTTTTCAACCTAACCTAATATAGAATAAAGATAACAATAGAATAAGAATAGAAATAGTTAGAATATAAGAGAAAAAGAAGCAGACCAGTCCAGAGCCTCTGGCGGGAATCGAACCCGCAACCCCCAAACTACTGATTAGTCCAGTACTGACTAGTCCACCGTGGCACCCGAGTATTTGGCGATCTTAAAGAGTAGTAGTATTTTATGCCCTCATGACATATATTTTCTAACTGGCTTCTTCGCAAATGTCAAAACAAAGTGGCCATCAGTTGCATAATAGATAGCAACTCCTGATATATTTGACACCACCCTGTTATATAAAATGCCCATTGACATGTGAAACTCTTAATATACTACTTTTGAAAAATCAATATTTAAAGGACATTCCTCGAAACACTGGTGCTTCTTCTATATCTTCTAATGTCATCTCTATTAAAACTTTCTTTCGATTACTCTGGTTGTTTAGAGAATACTTTTATTAAATTTTTCCCTATTGTAATACATTTTCCATTGAGCTCTATTTGTAAATAGTTTTGTAGAAGAAAAAAGAAAATTACGGTTTAAAGTCACATACTTTGTTCTGATGCTGTTGTGTTTGGTCACAAAGAAACTTTTCAAGCATAAAATAAAATGTTAAAATTTACTATTCAATGTAAATAACGAAATGGAAAATTTTCACTTTGTAAAACAATTTTCTTTTTTTTTTGTTCTTTTTGTTTTTCTTTAATTTTGTTTGTGACATCAAAGCAGCAAATTTAGCATAGAAATAGTCAAAGCAACAGACTATAGTTTAGAGGAAGTAAACGCCAACATTTAAAACCTAAACACACTTAAATAGGTAAAATATAAAATCAACAATATTATGTAATGATTTACAAGAGGCCCTTGTGTTTAGGGCCTTGTTTAAGACATACTTAGTTTTGTTAAGAGTGTTTGAATAATGACGGGTTAAAAGTTTTTAGTCAATTTAAGTTATAGGCGCGGTCAATGCTATTGATTGTCATTTGGTTATTGATGCCGAATCTCTAGGGCAATTTAGTCTTACAACTGTCAACAATTGCTTTCTCTCTACGCCAAAGGAGAGCAATTTAACTTTCTGAATACGCTATATGAATGTGTATAAAAAATAAATTATTTCTTGACTCTGTTTAAAAAATATTTTCCAAAAAGGCCCTCCGGCCAGAGAAGCAAGCCGTATCGGCGCGGCTGGCGGCTAGCCGCTTAGTCGATTTTTTTATTTAAGTCGCGCCGCCGCCGATGAGTTCGGCTTACCGGCGGCTCAGTGTGCAGCCGATTTTTCATATTTAAAGTTTGATTTTTTCTTCTGTTAGAAATGAATCATAGGTCACTGCAAAAAAATATCTCGGAATTTTATTGTCAAACTTATCACAAAATTAGTTTTGATAAAAACTGAAAACCAAGGCATATTTATTCAACAGGTAGTCTTGTTTCGTCAGCTGATTATTTTTTTCTTCACCTATTGAGTTTCATAATATGCCTTGCTAAAAACTATTTGCTTATGCTTACTTTTGATTTATTTATTCGACATCCATCCAACTAGTTTTTTTTTACAGTTTTCTGCTTTTTTCGATTACAGATATTTGGTATTATCAATAATTGTTTAATTGTATGAAATTTTTAAGAATTATTAAATTGCTTTTTTTCGATTTTTTTAATTTTTTCCAATGAAAATGAATAATATAAAAATAAAACAAATTGGATTAGTGCAAAGTGAAATACATTTTCAAGACTTTAAATCAATAGTGCAAAAAGATTAATTCTTAATGACTTTCGAAGTGTGAAAGAGTTTATTATTAATGAAGTAATTTAAAGTGAATAAAATATGTAAAATATTTTAAAGGAATTATATAAACAAACATCTTCAACTTTTGAAACATTGGTTTCTTTTTACCAAATAGGCATGATTTCTATGCACTTATAAAAATGAAATGGCATTCATTAATATATTCAAAAATGACACGCTAATGTAACAGTTATTATTGTTTTCACTCAAATTTATTCACTTCATCATCAGTTGAAGTTCTGCAAAATCACAGGGTACTTTCGCAATATTTTCAAATAATCGTTTTACAATTATATTACTTATTTCGATTTTTAGTGATATATTTGCCTTTTTCGACAAATTGAAATATTTTTTATTAAATTGTTCAAAAATAAAAAGTAAACAATACTAAAAATTCGGCTGAGTCAAATATTTTTTTCAGTCGATAAAAGACTCGGCGCAGAGCCGATTAGCCGCCGCCGCCGAAGATTTTTACTTTTAAGCCGCCGCCGAAATTTTTCAATCGGCTTGCTTCACTGCCTCCGGCTCTTTAAATTTACTGCAGTATTACGTGGGTGGTTAAATTTTAAGCGCCGATGTTGATTTTGAATAAAACACAAATTATTTAGGAAATTATTGTCATTTCTTTTTATTATGATAATATTGGCATGGTTCAATTATGTGTGGAATAAAATATTGGCCAAATGGCCGCTGTGACAGCGGCGGCACACCTCCATCCTATGATCAAAATTTTCGATGATGCTGAGGCATAATTGAGGTTCTATGCCGTTAATGTGCCGAATTATCACATCCATTATCTTTTGAATTGTTACTGGCTTATCGAAGTACAACTTTTCATTCAAACAATCCCAAAGAAAGAAGTCCAACAGTGTCAAATCATATGATCTTGGCGGCCAATTGACATCGCCACCACCACGTGAGATAACACGGCCATTGAATTTGTCGCACAAAAGTGCCATTGTTTTATTAGCTGTGTGGCAAGTGGCACCGTCCTGTTGAAACCACATATCGTCCACATCCATATCTTCCAATTCGGGTCATAAAAAGTTTGTTTTGATCTCACGATAGCGAACACCATTCACAGTAGCTGCCTCACCGGCCTCATTTTGGAAAAAATACGGTTCGATGATGCCGCCAGCCCACAAACCGCACCAAACAGTCACAGTTTGTGTGTGCATTGGTTTTTCGACAATCACTCTTGAATTATCATTCGCCCAAATGCGGAAATTCTGCTTATTGACGAATCCACTGAGGTAAAAATGTGCCTCATCACTGAAGAGGATTTTCTTCGAAAATGGATCGATCATCCACGGTTGTCATTTTGCCACATTCTTGCCACCATTTTGACCATTGACGATGTTTGGAATGGTCAAGAGGGCTTAATTCTTGAGTCAATTGCACCTTGTTAGCGTGTAAATCCAAGTTATTATGTAGAACGTTAATTAACGACGAGCGTGAGAGGTGCACGACGACGAGTTGAGGTGGACGGCACTTCAGCCACACCATTGCGAACAGCAGCAATATTTTCTACAGTGCGAGCTGTACGAGCATGCACTGGTATTTCTACATCTCCTATAGACCCGGTTTGCTCAAATTTTGCACGATTTTTCCTATTATACGTACATTTGGACGATTAAATTGATAGAAAAAATCACGAAGTGCACGATATGCATTTTGATTTGAACGCCCATTTTCATAATAAGTCTGAATAACTTTAATGCGTTGCTCGATTGTGTATCCTTCCATGGTTCGAATTGAGTTCGTCTGAAATTGAGAAATGTCAAATGAAATGCAGAAAAAAAAACTTGACGTTTAGGTGTGGTTCACACTCAACATCGGCCCTTAAAACTTAACCAACCTTTAGATATGGATGTATGCATGCATGCACTTGTATGTAAAGAATAAAAATCAAAAAGTGCTTAAGCAAAAGCCTCGATTTAAATTATTAGTTCAACAAAAAAATCAACGTCTTCGCCGCTCATAATCAACATTTAGAGTCCAGTTAGAGATGAATAAATGAAATTATTTCAACGATTTAATCATAATCGTTTCATATTAAGTTATTTGCTTTTATTGCTTTAAATGGCAACAATTTAAAATCTTTCCACATGAATACAAAAATAAAACGATTTTGTGAAATTAACAAATAGCAAACTAAAGCTAAAAACATGGCAGATTTGTTATAAATACACAACAACAACAACAACTACTACTACAACAACAACAATTCCTATTATTTTCTTATGTTTGAAAATTTCTTAATTTCAATCTTGATATACTTTTTGCAACAAGAAAAAAACATTTTAAATGAAATAAAAAGAAATAAACCCAAAATAAAAAAATTTACCAAAAAAGCTAGCATACTTTTGGGGATATTTTTCCTTTCTTTTTTTGATTTTAATTTTTTTTTTCTTTGTCAACAATTTTTATTGGTTCTCTTTGTGTTGAGGCCTTGTGCAACTCAAGCAGCGTTTTCAGCATCAAGTACACTTGAAAATGTTATTTTCTCCAAGTGCCTTGTTAAGACGTCATATTGAGCAATTAATACATTTTGATGATGTCGATGGAAAAATAAAGAAAAAAAAAAGTTTTTAAAATGAGAGGAAAGTGAACAAGAACTTTGTCAAAACTGTATGCATTTGAAGTATCAATGATGAATGAATGTGTTTGACATTTGTCAAAGCAACAAGAAGCATTTAGTTCTTTAATAAAAGGAAAAAAAAATAAAAATAAAATTAAGTGAAAAGAGAAAAAAAAAACACTTTGTTGGCAAATTTCTTTTATAAAATCTCAGTACACATGTGTATGTGTGAATGTCCTGTCCATATAAAGACCTACTTATATAGTTTATAACCCAGCAATAAATGGTGCTTAATTTAAAGACAAACCATTAGAAGCGTAAATATTGGTGTCTTTTGAAACTCAACTAAGTAAACAATATCTTGCTACTAAACAGCCTGCCAAAGGATGTTAACAAGGACTTGGACTTTACCTTTTTTTTGGGAAAATAATTTTTCTATTTTACATAAGCTGAAATGCCACCTTTTAAAATCAATCCCAAGCCATACAGCTTCATGTTAGAGAAAAAGAAAATCATGGCAAAAAGGACTTTTATTTAACATCTTTAATGTCTGGTTTCCTTTATTCCTCAAACATTTTGTTGGGTCCAATGATAATAATAAAAATAAAAAAAGGAACCAAATCATTTATTGCTGCAAATTTTATTCGAAGCAGTTTTTCTTTATTATACCCCAATTTATTGGATTTATTTTGTTGGCCTGTATTTATTGGTGGCTGTTAATTTTTAAGACAGCCCCCCCCCCCACACAAAATTATATATTATTGAATTATTTAAAAAAAAAAAAAAAGAAACCAACAACAACAAAATCAACATGAAGTTTTAAAAAAACTGAAAGTAAAATTAAGTTTCGCTTTTAGTTTACTTTTTTTTTCTCATTTCGTACTTAATATTCTTAGACAGACCCACATAAAGACCGTAAATAAATCTTAATGTTAAGGCAATTGGTAACAAAACAAAAAAAGTCCTTTAATTTTTGTAACAATGTAAATGTTGTTGTTGTTGTTGTTATTTTTCCTTCTTTAAATATTAGATTACTTTGAACAACTTCAAAAAAAGCTTTGAAAGCGAAATGAGAAAAACAAATATGACAGCGGGGTGCCAAACAAAATTTATTGAGAAATCTAAGCTGATATCATGGCTGGTTTTCTAGCAGTTAACTGTTTGCCACAGTGATGAAACAAAGGTGAAGACACTGTCTTTAAGCAAGAGTTTGAGCATGAACAGGAAGAAGATTTGAAGGAAATTTAAAAAAAAAAAAATTTAAACTGACAAGATGAAAGTTGAGTGCAAATGTTCGTATTGAATGAATGTTTTATAATTGGATTTAAGACTCTTTCAAATTGTTTTCTTTGTTCTACTTAAAATTCCATTTCACCAGGCTATGAGTTCGTCGTCTGAAAAAGTAGATATTGAAACAGCAATTTTGCACCCCCCGCCCGCCGAAGCCCCACTCATGCCTTTGCATTGCTGGGCTCATCTAAAACTATTTAATATGAACGCCACACCAAATACACTCAAACACACCACCCTTCCTGTCCCCTTTTAGCTTATTTCCGTTTTAAATCTGCTTTTCTGTTTCTGTTTTATTTTTTATTTTTCTAATATTTTTTGTTTAAATCTTACAAATTCTTAAGTAAACACACTTACACTTTTGTACTCTTACACAACGTTACTTTTCCTCTAACAGACACTCATACATTTCTGGGTATTTATTCCTTGCGTTTGAGTTCAAACATACAAGACAGTTGTAGTAAAAGATAAGAAATGGCACACGACACACAACACACGACACATGAAAAAATATACAGTCGAAACAGCAGCAACATCATCATGATTGTATTTTAAGCTTTTTACTGCATGTATATGATGTAGTTGTTTTTAATGTAAACTTAAAGGACTTGAATCATCGCTACTTAGAAAACAATTAAATCCTGCAGAAACAATATTTCAAACGTTACCGAGTCATTATTATACTCTTCGCCTGTGGTGTCAAAAGAAAGGAAATTTCTACAATATTGATACTTATAGGCGACTTGATTGAGCAATGTTAGTCTGACCTTCTGTCCTGGTGTTGGTCTAAATCAACTTTAAGAAGCTCCACATGTTGCACAGACCTGTATGCGATATCAAACTTTGGGAAATATTTAAGAATAAATAGCTATTGAAATCCGGCACAGTCACTCCATAACTTTCTGAGATATCACTTCCACTTTCTGAGATATCAGCGAATAAACACGACTGCATCTACTTAAGCCCATTTTTTAATCGCGAAAATTAAAATTTCTTTAACTCTAGCGTAGTTTATAGAATCGTTTGTTACTAAAGGATGGTAAATAGCACCAAACAGCCACTCTCTGTGGGTGCATTGGTTTTTCGACAATCACTCTTGGCTTGAAATTTGCCCAAATGCGGCAATTCTGCTTATTGACGAATCCACTGAGGTGAAAATGTGCCTCATCACTGAAGATGATTTTCTTGGAAAATTGATTGTCGACGGTTGCCATTTCTTGCCACCATTCTGACCATTGACGACGTTTGAAATGGTCGAGAGGCTTTAGTTCTTGAGCCAATTGCACCTTGTAAGCTTGTAAATGCAAATCTTTATGCATAATGTTCATGAACGACGAGTGTGAGAGGTGCAATTGTAGGGCACGACGACGACTTGAAGTGGACGGCTCTTTAGTCACACTATCGCGAACAACGGCAATATTTTCTGCAGTACGAGATGTACGAGCATGCACTGGTATTTTTACTTCTCCTACAGATCCGGTTTCTTCAAATTTTTGCAAGAGTTTTCCGATTGTACGCACATTTGGACGATTAAGTTGACCGAAAAAATCACGAAGTGCTCGAAATGCATTTTGATTTGAATGCCCATTTTCATAATAAGCCTGAATAACTTTAACGTGTTGTCCGATTGTGTATCTTTTCATGGTTCAAAATGAGTTAGTCTGAAATGGAGAAATGTCAAATGCAGAAGAAAAGATGCGGTTCACTTTCAACATCGGCCCTTCATTTGTAGATACTATATGCCTCCGAGAATATTCCTTTAAACATTTTGGACAAATAAGTTACTAAACGGTAAAGTTATAGGCAAAAAATTATTGGAAAAAGTATCAAGTTTCTCGAGCTTCTTTATGAGACATTTAGGACACCAAATCGCAAGCCGTACCCTCGAAAATGAAATCGATTTGAAACTAACAGAGCTATGAGGACCGAAATACAACTGCTTCTGTGTTTTATTTTATAAATTTGCTGACAAAATGAGAGAGTCATTATGGGTACTAGAAAGAAAAGGCTTTCGTTTTAGAAAAGTTCCATAATGAACGCCACCACAAAATAGAAAAGGCGTATTCACTTTTTCATATAAAGTTCGATATTGGGAAAGATGGCGAATTCGGAGGAATACCTAGGCTACATGAATTCCTCTGAATTCACCATCTTCCCCTACATCGAACTCTTTTTTTACTAATTTCTACTGATACATAAACATTAACAAATGTAAACAAAAATGTATTAAGTTTATCTTGAAATATTAACTAATGACTTTTCACAAAGTCCAACAAACAACGAGCTTCACATGCACTTTATCAATACATACACGTAAAAAGTACAATGCGAAGTGTTTGTTTTCTTGTTTTACTCGTGTTGGTATTAAGAAGAAAGTTGTTGCTGCTATTATTAATAAAAAAAAATATATAAATATACAACAGCAACAACAACACCGAAAAAAAGTTAAAAAAAAAATAAATAAAACGGAAACATATTACAACATGATGTTATGGAGTGTTAGTGTCGTACTTTAGCTTTGTTTTTATTAATGTATGTGTGTGTGTGAGTGTACGATAATGCCCCACAGTTTTGACCAACAGTTCACCAACTTGCACAATTACGAGCACTATAGAGTAAAATCGAATTAAATAAGTTTTACTTTAAAATCGAAATACATTTTTCTAAACTACACAGTTGTTGAGGAACTGTAAATGATGTTAAACGGATTAGATTTGAAAAATACTTAGATGTTGTTAACTGATGTCCATTTGTTACATAAGGGGTTGTATAGTGCATGATGCTTTTGATACCTTGAGATACAAAATTATGAAATGAAGCTCCTTATCGCGGTCAAAGTTGATGGTGAAGGTATGCAAAACCACAAAATCCACTACAACTACCCCAAAGCTTTAACGGGTGTTAAGTTTTACTTTTTAATACTTTTTCCGAATAAACTTAATTTCTATCCTATATAAACGGTCCGCCATCTAACGTTTTTTTTTCAACTAGTGCTTATTTCTTGAATCGTAACACTTAGCTCATGTCTGATTTGACAGATAACTAGCTATATCCTTCCGCTAAACGAATATGTGTAAAGCCAACTGACCATCCAATGCATTTACGCTTCGCTAAGTGGGCCTGCGATCGACTTATAGAAGATGCCGATTTTGCCAAAAATATCATCTTTTCAGATGAAGCTCATTTTGATCTTGGCGGGTATGTAAACAAGCAAAATTGTCGCATTTGGAGCACAGGAAACCCGCACGCCTACATTGAAAAGCCGATACACCCAAAACGAGTCACTGTTTGGTGCTGATTTTGGTCCAGCGGTATAAGTGGGCCATTTTTCATCGAAAATGAGCAAGGAGTGGCCGTTACATGCAATGGCGATCGTTATCGGGCCATGTTGAACGAATTTTTGTTCACAAAAATTGAAGAGGAGGATATTGGCAACATTTGGTTTCAACAGGACGGCGCTACGTGCCACACAGCCAAAGCTACACTTTTTTTTATAGCATTTAAAAAAAAAAAGTTATTTGGCGGATTCTTTATAATACTAGCCAAGCCCGGCGCGCATTTCTACTCCCCTTAATGAATAAAAATGCTTCCTGAATTTTAACAGAATATCAAGTGCAAGAAGCTAAAAACTATAACTTGTTTTTATGGGCAAGGCACCGCCCACTTTTCTTATCACGAAATTATATAGTCATGACAGCTCAATATGTGCGCAAAGTTTCAGAAAAATCGGCCGTGTGCAAGTACCTCAAAAATGATAACTTATTTTTTATGGGCGTGGCACTGCCCACTTTTCTAATCACGAAATTATATAATCAAGAGAGATCAATATTTGTGCCAAGTTTCAGAAAAATCATCTAGTGCAAGTAGCTAAAAATGATAACTTATTTGTTATGGGCGTGGCACTGCCCACTTTTCTAATCACGAAATTGTATAATCAAGAGAGATCAATATGTGTGCAAAGTTTCAGAAAAATTCATCTAGTGCAAGTAGCTAAAAATTATAACTTAATTTTTATGGGCGTGGCACTGCCCACTTTTATTATTTCGAAATTTTATAATCATGATCGATCAAGAAACTAAAAATGATAACTTAGTTTTTTTTGGGCGTAACCCTGCCCTCCCTGGAACTTCCTGGAATGTGCACAAAATGCCAAATTTTAGGAAATTGTTGAAATATCAATAAAAAAGATCCCAGGATGCCACTGAAGCAGTCAATTGTGTGACCGATTTCTAACAATTTTGTCTCCCACACTTACCCTTTTATCATCACTTAGAAAATTTTTAATAATAGGCCTGTACAGTTACCAAGCAAACCGCAGAGAGGCGGACCGACTCCCTCCCATCGGACCGTGATTTCGTGCTTTTGAAGCCGTAAAATCCTTGCTGTCTTGGCAATTTAAAAAAAATGTAAACAACGATGCATGAATAAGAGTTAGTTTTAGAGTTGTCGGGTTGCCAGCATAACAATAACACACACTTATGCATGCACAGATAGAAGAGTGTGCTAGAAAGCATTCGCAAATTTCCTGAAAAATATCCTTCTTATTTGTTATTCGATACCAAGATAACAAAAGAACAGAAAAAAAAAAATTGTATAAAAAAACAACACAGGGAAATTGGAAAAAAGTTTAAAAAATGCGTTTCCTTATATGTCAATGCTTAATGTTTAAGTGTGTGTGTGTGTGTGTGCGATTACTCTATTGCGTAGCTTGTACGACTAGAAAACAACAATATTGGCACACAAGCACACACCCACACACACACTTTAGATGGTACTCACGCACTCACGTATACGACAAAACGATGGCTTTGTCAAAGTGAAAGAAATCTGTGGGATTAAGTTCAAATCCCAATGAGTAAATAATGCAACAAAGAAATTTAATTTCGCGTCTTATTCTTTCAATATATATTTAGTTTCATTCCAGTTTATTTTATTTTACTTGTATGTATTTAATTTAATTCTGTTTGCTTTTCTAAGAGCGTTTTTTCTACAGCTGAACAACTAGAGAAAAGATCTAGGAACAGACACACACAAAAAAAAAGCTGTGGGTAAGGGGGCAGAGGTGCTCAAAAGATAAAGTGCAAAATAAGACACCTCATTGTGTTACATGATTTGTTTTTTTAAACAAATTGTACATGATGTGCTAGAAATATTAAACAAAAAAAAAAGAATGTAATAAAATGGGATTCAATGAAGTGTCTGAGTTGTTGTTTTTGTTTTTCTCTTGCTTTTATTTATCGCAACAAAATCTCATTTTATATTTAAATTCAAATATTAAGTGGAAAAACTTGTGATTTTCTCTTCCACACTGTGGAAGCAGCAATGGGAAGGAAAAACTTAAACTTGTTGAATTCAGATATTTAAAATGCTGTTCATGTGAAAAATAGCATTAAATATAGTCATGCGAAAAGAATTTAAAAGGAGATGAACTTTTAATTTTTTATAAGAAAAACAAATTTCTATTTTAAAAGTTGTAGGCTAAATAAAAAACGTAAATAACTATTTTGTTCTGGTATTTTTTTCTGTTTTTAAATTTATCTCAATTTAAATAAAGCTGGAACATCATATTTAAAGATTAAATTGTGAGATGGAACTTCGACATAACGAGCTTTTCCTTATATTTTACATTTAAGATACGTCGCCGAATGTAGTATTGATCGTATATCAATGTAGAGGGATACCGAAGCAGACCTCTTCCATAAACGGTTCCCTTTTCGATCCCCTTCATACCGAAGAGGAATCATTGGCCTCACTGAGTCAAGCACTGCCACAGGCGCTTACTCTAGACTATCATGACTTCACATTGTAGACTGATGATTATCTACAATCCTCATCACAGCATTTGCCCCCAGACTAATTTGCTGTTGGCACTAAGTCTGCTGCCAGGCCATCAGCTGGAAGACATTCGTGTACTACTAGAAGTGTGATTGGACATCCTCGTAGTGGCGGCTGGTAACAGTCATCTAGTTTCTAGATGGATGGTTAATTAAGTCAGGTGACCTAATCCACTGCGGAACAATATACGCCTAGAGATGCGTGGTCAAGAGCGAGCTTGAGCGCTAGTATGCGAACTCTGAATACCTGTCGACCTCCAGTTTTAATGTTGACTTGCCCTTGTGCATGAGTAGCTCTGTGCGGATGGATATCTTTTCTCCATTACTCGTGGAATTTTTTATGGAAGGGAATATAGAAAATAATAAAATTGATAATCGTGAGCTTCCAACAGGGACGGACAATGAAGCCTTGCAAGAGGTGCAGAGGTTAGACTCTGTAGAAACTCCGGTTAGTTTTGGCCAGAGGAGAGATTATAAATAAATGGACAATCAAGCCTCGCAAGAGGTTGAGCGGTTAATTTCTGATGGCACATCCAATGGATAGGGCAAATGCAGATGGAATGGATATCACTACCCCGATGGGAGTAGAAACGCCTATTTCGAATACAGGAGCCATAGACTTCGGCGCGAATTCAAAGTCTCAGCGATTGGATAAAACCAATAAGGAGAGACAGAAGAGGAGATGTCGTAGGCACGTGAAAGCTATTGAGACGGTGTCAAATCGGATCGATAGTCTGATGGGTGAGGACACGACCCCTAAAATGGAACGTTCGGGGAAGAAGTTTAAGGCTAATCAGCCTTCGAACTCTGAACTGAACCAGATACAGAATGGGACAGAGTAGTGATTAAAAGTATATTTTATTTTGAGAGCGTTTTTTTCTTCTTCTAATGCTCTAAGTTTAGGACACTCACCGTTTCAGCAATGTTAACCGTATTTTCATAAAATTTCTTGCATTTTGTAAAACAAACAATAATTTTACGGTTTTGGTGCAACGAAAAAAAAATAAGAACAAATTAGAGAAACAAAAAAAAAATCAAATAAATTCCAAATGAGACTATTAAAAGAAATGTCTAATTGGGGAACGTCGGTTTCAACATATATTTGTCACCAAGAGACAATGTCGGTTTTCTAGGTGGACAAATAAGTCTACTTACGATATTTTAAGCATTTCGACATAATAATAAAATTTTTAAGAAATAATTTTATTATTTTTGTTGATATCACATATATTTAAGAAGATTAACTACAAGTAATAGGGGAGTGTCAAACCATACAGTACCGTACAATTTGATAGCATAAAATGTTGTTCAATAATTTCTTTCAAATAGGTGTTTTTGGTTTAAAGAATTATATCAAATATGGAGAAAATTATATAAAAATTTAATATTAAGGAATTTAAAAAACTTATTACAAATAAAAATTTATTTTGTTCAATAATTTTCTATTAAGGAAAATTTTTTTTAAAATGTTATAACAAAAAATCAGTGAATATTTTTAACCATATTTTTATTCACATCGTATGAACTGCAAATAAAATTTGATAAACTTTTAGAATGACATTTTTTTTGAAAAAATATGAGAAGATACTGAATACGAAAAGTCTAGTATTTAACCAATTTTGGGCGCCTAACACTTCGAGAAATAAATATTTTTAGGCAAAATTAAAAACTTTGATACAACTCTGTTTATACGAGATGCATATAGTTATTTAATAATGTGTAATACCACAAAATACAGTCAGCTTTCAAAAAACAGTTGTTAAAAACAATTGTACCGATCGACATCTTTTCAAAATTCTTAAACTCGATAAAGTTTCCTAAAAAAGTCTTTAATACAATTTGTTATTACGTTAAATTTAATGGTTCCTGGTTCCTAACTAAATTTAAAGGAAATGGCGTAATTTTATTATTTACAAATTAATTTAAAATCTCAATATATTTAAAGTACTCACAGCAAATGAGTCAACTTTACTTCACTGCATCGAAATTATTCTAAAAAAATAATTTTTTTTAAAGATTAAATGCGGGTAAGAGTTCAAAAGCTCTAAATTTATTTGTTTGTAATTGTGTGTGTAATGGAACTGATGTTTAATCGCTTAATTAATCGATAACCTCGCAAACCCAAAACCAACAATAGTCAGTTGTTGAAGTGTATATGGTGAGGATTGTTGTGATCAAATTTTCAAGATTTTGACTCAGATTTTTGTACCCTTCACACGACAGTGTAAAAGGGTATATATTGCTTTGTTATTCCGTTTGTGATTTCCACAATATTCATTTCCGACCCCATAATTATAAATATTTTCTAAAAGCTTATGAATAGAGAAGATTAAGCCGTTGAAATCAACTTTTACAAGCAACTACGTGCTCCTCCGACCTGTGTATAACATCAATCTTTTGGAAATATCCGGAAATAAATTGCTATTAAAATTCAGTACAATCGCTCCATAATTTTCTGAGATATGAGCAAATAAACATGACTGCCTCTGTTTTGTCCCATATTTTTACCACCAAAATTAAAATTTGTCAGCCATAGAATAATTTATAGGTATCTTTGCTAATATTTGTAGATATAATATGCCTCTAGAGATATTCGTGAAAAATTTTAGATAAAGCGTGCTCTAATCGGTAAAGTTATAGGCAAAAAAACGAAAATCAATTTCTTTCAGCTTCTAGACAACCGAGAGAGTCAGTATAGGTATCATCTGAAAGGACTTGACTAGCACAATATACCTTTGCTATTATTTGTAAATATAATATGCCTCTAGAGATATTCATGAATAATTTTAGATAAATTGGGCTTTAATCGGTAAAGTTATAGGCAAACAATTTTTTTTTAAATATATATTCTAAATATTTACAAACAAGATTGGTATTATCTGAAAGGGCTTGACTAGCGTATTAGAAGGCACTTGAACAAAAAAATAACATAAAATTCATGATGACCGCTACTACAAAATGGCGGACAATAAATTGTATTTGGGCCAAATCGGGTAGCTTGAAGTGTAACTCCAACAACCCCGACAATATTGGTATTAAATAAAAGAGCTTGACCAGTAGAATACAGTAAATTATTCAAAAATGTAAAATCCAAGATGGCGGAACAATTTTTTTTAATCCCATCAATATGGGTATCAAATGAAATGGCTTGACTAGTAGAATACAGTTAACTACGTAAAAATTCAAAATCAAGGATGGCGTCGAAAATAATAAGGAAAAATGGCGTATGACATGAAATATAGTTCAAGCTACGATGTGGTATTGTACCTATGTACATGATGGTGAGGGGTATTGTCAGATTCGGCACGGCCGAACGGCAGTCTTACTTGTTTTACATATAACTGTTTCTACGGGGTAAGGCAATGGACCTTATTGGTCTCCGAGTGTGGGTGTAGGAGACAGATTCTGCTTCTTGCATCCCCCTTTCCTACCTACCTACCTACCTACGGGGTAATGCGTTTGTTTACTGTTTGTTTGTTTGTTTGTTAAAATGTTCACAATTATTTTGTGTAAAATTACCTTTTATTCATATGAATTACAAAATGTGTGGAAATAATCAAAATTTCAAAATGCATTCAGTTAAGCTGGATGTGGTCACCTTTTGCTCTAACTGAGGCCTTCAAAAAATTAAAGATCTCTGATTGGACAAACGTTGCGAATTTCTAAACATTGTAATGTCTGACGAAACAAATTTTGCAATTGAGCATTTCATCAATTCTCAAAATGTACGTGTTTACTTAACTGAACGCTCTAGCGATAATTTAAGCCTACGAACGCAAGTAATGCTATGAACAGATATGGCCGTCGATGGACACTGTAGAAATGTTTTAATCAAGCCTGGTGTCAAAGGCAATGCGACTTATTATTATAGAAAATGTTTTAGAAGCTGTTTTACTACCATGACATGCAAACATTTCGGTCTAAGACCAAAAACAAAACTTGTCACCAACTCATAAAACTCAACCAAGAATTTGTAAAAAACTATGTTTCATACATCATTTCGTTTACACAATGGCTCTCGAATACGCCAGATCCAAATTATATGGGCTATTCCATTTGAAACATTTTCGAGGGCAATCTCAGCACTAAGAAACTATGTCAGTATAGATGCATAGTCAATATGACTTATTATTAGAAAATATTTTGCAAGGTGCTTTACTGCTGTGGAAATGCATAGATTTCGGTCGTAGACTACACACATTCAAACGAGACTCGCCACGATACCATAAAACTCATGTCAACCATGAATGTTTGAACAATTATGTTCCTTACATCATTTCGTTTACACAATGGGTTTCGAATACGCCAGATGGAAATTATATGGGCTATTCCATTAGAGCCATTTTCGAGGGCAAGCTGAACACTAAAAAACTATGCCAGTATGGATGCCCTTACTAAAGCCATTGTACAGGAATGGGCCAAAATACCACTCATTTTTTTTAACCATCTGAAAGCCATAGTCGACCATATCGAGCTAAAGTGAATGGAGATGGAAATTTTTCTTTTGTAATTTGAAGCAATTAAAAAATGTCTTTCAATCGCCCAACCCTGTTTCTTGTTCCATATATTTGGGTGCTTTTTTCGTTTCGTTTAGTTTTAAAACTTTCTTCTTCTAGTCCGCTTTAATAAGGACACATAGGTTTCTTAAAGACAGAAACTTGGTTAAAAATTGTATAAAATTTGTCTAGATTTTCTCGCTAATTTTGTATTATTTTTTTTCTGGTCAACCGATTAAGATCTTTTTCAAAACCTAACTGTCTTTGAAAACCATAAATACTTTAGACGAATTTTATTGTTTTCGGCGTCAATAGGTGACCGCGAGAATGTTTCCCACAGCCAAGTGCAGCCAAATCAACTCAGAAAATCAAAGGCACCAATTGATAAATATTTTCACATGATATCAACAAATAGAAAATTCATACGAAATAAAGTGTTTTTCATTTAATTAAAATCTTGCTTAAATTTTAAAACTTAAAATATTTTTGTTGAGATCAGGTTGTTTACAAATCGTATAAAATTTTTACTACTTTTAAATTGCACGGTACTGTTAATATTAAGGTATTTTCTGATGTGTAAAAAAGTACGACATAAATAGTTTCAAATGTCAAATGACAGTTTTTTTCTCAATGAAATCAATAGATGATGACATGACGGCAACAACAACAACAACACAAAAGATGTTGACAGCAATCTTCAATCAGATGAATCAGGGGGGAGTTGGGGGCTGATTATATCACTGTTCAGACTTAGAAAAAGGATTTAGAAAACAAAAAAATTATTTGTAGCATATTGCTAAAATCTCCGACAATAAGTGTATAGGAGGAGTACTAATACAAACACATTTGGCGTTAATATCAACGATTACATGTACAGATACATACATGCGAATGTTAAACATCCATGCAATGGCAAACAAATTGAAATTTAATATTTTTTTTTTAATAATACTGCAGCAAAGAGATATAAAAGAAAATAAAAATAAAAGGAATTAACATTTGAACGGTAATTTGAGATGTCGTCGTTTTATTGGATTTAATTTCTAAAGAAATGCTCTTTGCTTCATCTCCATCTGCAATAGTACAAACGTTACTCAAAAAATTTATTTTAGACTGTAAAATATATTAAAAGAAAATAGAGTTTAATAAGAGTTTTCCTTACTTTCCCTGGTTTTAATATAATTGTTAAAAACTGCTGCATACTTTTGTGCTGTATGCGTATGCGTTTGTGTGGGCGTGTGTGTGTATTTTATGGTGTGAATTAATATGTTTATAAAAAGTAGAAATAATTTTGTAGCAAAAATAAAGTTGTCAGTATCTGAATGAGAATAATTGTCGTTTAATACCATTTAATACCCTTAAGATATGCACGCTCAGCCAGAATACTTATGGCTGAGTAAGAAGTGAGTGTGAGTGTTTGTATGAAGGCGAGCTGCATACAAGAAAAACGTGTGTTACAAACAAACAACAACAAAAAAAAAGCACTATTTTATTACATAAAAGCTTTATAATAATATGCAATTTTTCCCTTAGTCTTGACTTAGGTTTCATGTGTTTTTTTTCTTTTTTTTAGTTTTAGTTCAGTTTTTTGTTTTCTTGCTTTGGCAGCCCTTTTAATGGCAGAGTTGATGTCTCTTCTACGTTCATACATAAGTACGTATGATGAGGTTGAAGTTAATGACTGTAATTATGAGTTTAATCTTTATGCAAACTTTGTCTATAAATGAGATGAAGTATTTAAAACATGTAAACAAACAAAAAATATTCAACTGGATTGAAAACTTTTTACTAAATTACAAAAAAAATAAAAAAACAAAAGAAAATCATAGAAAAAAAGAAAAACAGAAGTAACACTGACACTGTATAGAAGCGAAAAAAAAAGTATGAATGATGACAAAAGACATGCACAGTCACGTAGAATGTATAAAACGAGCGTATACGCAAAGATTAATAAGTAAATGAAGTACCACTTATACACACATACCGCCGTATTTACATCTATGCAAATTGCTAACACACTGTGGGTGGGTGTTAAAGGGGTAAAATGTCTTTAATTTAAAACTTTCTAATGCAGATTCACATACACACATGCCTACACTTTCCTAATGAATGTTTAAAGGATTTAAATTTCTTTTTGAAATGAAAACAAGAATAAAATAAAAAAATAATGAACTAAAAAACAATTTAAATTAAATGTTGAAATAAATCAAAAGCCTTGTACAAATAGGCAACGACACATGAGACTTATTTGAGAAAAGAGATTTCGTTTTAATGGCAAATAGAAATGGTAACGCAAACAAGTGTGAGTTAAGAGATAAAGTGCAAACGGTGTATGTTTGATGTTCAAATCTTTTTGTTGGTTGAACAAATATATTTTGAAAATGTGATATCTTTGAAACTGATATGTACTGAAATTAATTTCAAACTAATAGAAATATGAAATTTTTTTAAACAGTTAAAGGTGGATTATTATGGTACTCGTGTCCAATCAGCTGATTATTTTATTTTTAAACAGGGTGGTCCAAGCGCTAAATAAAACAAAAAGTTTTTAGCGAATTATTTTAATATTGTTTTTATAACGATAGAAGGATCTATAACAATTATGTGTTAAACGGGTTTTGTTGCCATACTTCTACTCGAGTGTCCAAATCTCCACTGACACTGAGACATAATTGAGGTTCAAAGTCGTTAATGTGCCGAATTATCCCCTCCTTAAGCTCTTGAATTCTTCTTGACTTTAAATATCCCCAAAGAAAGAAGTCCAACGGTGTCATATCATATGATCATGGCGGCCAATTAACATCACAATTACGTGAGATAACGCGGCCATTGAATTTCTCTCGCAAAAGTGCTTATGTTGTTGAGTGTGTTGCAAGTGGCACCATCCTGTTAGAACCACATATCGTCCACATCCATATTCTCTATTTCTGGTCACAAAAAATTCGTTATCATCTCGCAATAGCAAAGGCCATTTACCGTGACTGCTGGTGATGAGCCGCCAGCCCATAAAACGCACTAAGCAGTCACTCTTTCAACAATTATTCGTTTATTCCTGCCTGAATGCGGCAATTCTGCTTGTTAACGAAGTCACTAAAGTGAAAGTGTGTCTCGTTTTTGAAGACGATTTTCTTTGTAAGGTCACCTATCAACCAACCATTCGGTGTATTGACGTCGCTTGAAATGGTCAGTAGGCCTAAGCTCTGGAGAAAATTGAACTTTGTGATCAGGTGAAGTTTTTTTTTCTAGAAGTTTGTGATTGACTTTATCAAAAGCTTTACTAAAGTCGCTGTAAATTGCATTATAACCACAATTTACTAGCATAGTAAAGTGCAGTAGATTAGCTACAATTGAAAAACTCTTTCGTAAGCCATGTTGTAAAGGAGACAATATAGATGACACTTGATGACAAAGATGGTCTGTTATGATTTTCTCCAACATTTTGGCTATGGTACCAAGTTTAGCAATAAATCTTTAATTAGCAATGCCATTTCTGCAGCCAGATTTATATAATGGAATAATGAAAGAGCCGTTCCATGAAAAAGGAAAATAACCAGACTTTATTTGACATGTTGAGAATTAAAGTAAGAGGGGCAGCGAAAGCCTCAGCACAATTAATAAGAATGCAACTGGGAATTCCATTAGGTTCGTATTTATAAGAATCTTTAAGCATTTTTAAACTGAACTGGTACAGAGATTCTAAAAAGAATTTTTAAATTTAGATCAACTTCGAATGCCATATCATGCCCCCTGGATACAGAAATTTGGCAACAATGCCAATAACACAAACAATATGGCCACCGCAAATGATTAAATTAAATTCTAAATAAAATGCCACTACAAACAACAACAATATTTGTTTTTTAAGTTCTTTACAGACCTACTCTCGCAAATGACTACAAATTAAATTTTAGTGGTCCTGACTTGAATATAAAACTAAGGATTTAACTATCTAATTGCTTTTAAAGGACGAATGAAAATTATTAATCCACATATTGACAATATCTAACAAAAAAACAAACAAAATTTTATTTACAGGGAATAAAAAATTTCCAAAAAATCAGTTTAATGTTGTAAAGTGTTGGGCTTATGTTTCTCTTCTTTTTTTTTTGCTAAACTGTTTGCATAAAAAATGTTTTATTTATATTTACAATTTTTTAAAATATAAATAATTGCATTAGAAAATTTCCATTTTAGCTGCCGCGAACAATATTTTTCTGCACTTTTCACAAGTAATAATATTTAATCCACCCAACACCCACCCCCCTACATCCACCATCCCCCACTTTAAAAAAAGTAATGAAAAAAATGTCAATCAATTTTAATATGAATTTAATATTTATGCCTGTTGGCGTGTGTTTGTGTATAGTTTTTATTCAAATGTCGTTAACTAATTTATGAGCTAAAACAGGCAGGGTATTTTAGAAATTGTCGCTTGTGCTAACGTTTTAGCTAAATTTATATGGACTTTCTCTTTAGCGTTACGTAAAGTTTTTATTTCAAATTATGTTTAAGTGCCGGAAAATGTTATAAATCTGGGTTAGCCATTCATTCATTCATCCATTTATTTGCTCGTCCTTTTACACATGCAGGCTTACATTTGTTTGTATGGGTTTGTATACATTTGGCCATTATTTACAAGTAGAGCACAAAAAGCCGGTATTTGAATACTCATTTATATTAAACATACAGACACAAATACACACATTAATATTTATAAATATTTGTGTAGGTGTGTGTGTGTGTTTGTGTATTACGATTACAATCCATTTAGCCATTCGTGCAGTATTTAAGTTTAGGAAAGCACTTATGGCACCATTAATCAATTTACAAATCAAAATGTTTCATTTTCGTATGCTACATTAGCATTTTGTTTATGTTGTTGCTTTGTTTGTTGTTTACAATAAATTTTTCAAAACTTTTTTTTCTCTTTGTTTTAATGCAAAACACAACAAACACAATGGCAAGAAGCAGCAAAAAAAGGAAAATAATATTTTGAGCAGGAAAAAAAGTTCAAGTGAAAGAAACTCGCACAAAGATGTAAAGCAAGAGGAAATGAGTGAGTAACAACGGCAAAGGAAATACCTTAGAGGTTTTTGAATTCCAAGGTCGACAGGATATGACAACAATAAATACAACAAAAACAAGTGGCAGTAACAAGCAATGTTCGTTTTTTTAATACAAGAAATTTGTATTCATGATTAAACAAAACAAAACAAAAACATAAAAACAAAGAAAATACACAAGTAACCATCCATTCCAATACACAGGCATACAAACTAACAAACAAATACATTAAGGAGCAACTAGCACCAGGCGAGACCATTAATATTAAGGATATCCTAATACCAGACTTTTTCTCTTCAGTTGTGTTCCTCTTCTTGTCTGCTTTTTTTGTCTTTAGACAACTTTAATACGATTTCATTTATCCTGCATTTCGTAAGAATGATGTCTTAAACACGTCAATGCTTACGGAAATCGATTATGCTTATGTAGGGATATGTCTTAAAGCGTATCTATTTCCCTCTCTGTGTCTGCAAGTGTCAGAGTGTGTGTGTGCGTGTGCGTGTAAGTGTGGGTATTTGATTAAAAGCATTTTTGCACTTCTTTTGTGAGACAATAGGCAAGGGTCACATTACCGGATAATTTGTTATTTTTATTTATTTATTTCTTCCTCTTTCCGTTTGGCTCTAGCTGCTGTTTTTTCGTTGTTGTTGTAAATGTTTTTCCTATTTTCTTCTATTTATATTTGCAGCAACATTTGTATTTATTTACGAAAGCAAAATACAATTTAACAGACAAATAAATAATAATACAGATGGCCTATGAATTTAAAGTAATTTTTTTTTATTGTCGCTTGGCAGATACAACAAAAGACAAATGAAAATTTGCACAGTAGCGCCGATGGTAGCAGGGACGACCTACAACATTTCATTTCAATATTTCAGTATTTTTAAACTTTTAAAGAGATGTTTGTTAACTTTACTGGTGTGTTTGCATTGTGTTGTCGAATAAAGATTTTTTGCTTTCTTTTACCTCAAGAGCTGTTCTTTCTTTATTTTATAACAATTTAAAAATATTGATGCGAGGTATATTTAGTTTGTCATTTAGTTTGTAACACATAAAAATATTACTTTAAGATCTTGTAAAGTTTACATCTTCTATATCCTGGTGTCTTTCCAAGACGATATAGCGATGTCCGTCTATATAACTGTTGAAGGCACTATCGAGTTTGAAAAAAAATTCCTAAGGGAATAAAAGGATCTAATATTTCTTATACTTAAGCAGAGTTTGGCACTTCAAACGGGCAAAGTGGACCAAACGAAAAAAACAATATATTTAAAGGGTGGTGAAATTTTAAGGGCCGTTGTTGATTTTGAATAAACCACAAATTATTTAGGAAATTATTGTCATTTATTATAATGATATTGGTATGATTCGATTATGTATGGAAAAAAATATCGGCCAAATGGCCGCCACAACCTCGGCGGCATACTTCCATCCAATGGTCAGGATTTCCAATGACAATGTTGATGTCAAAATTGTTGGACACGATGATTAGTCGAGCTTGACTGCTCTTCAACGAACTAAGAAGGCATTCACAGATGTTTTCATATTTCATACAGACCTGTTTTGCTGAAATTTAAATATTTTTCACAATTCTCCCGATTGTAGACGAATTTGAACGATTATGTTGACCAAAAGAATCACGTAATGCATTTTGATTTGTACGCCCATTTTCATAATAAGCCTGAATAACTTTAACGCCTTTCTCGATTGTGTATCTTTCCATGGTTCAAATTGAGTTGGTCTAAAATTGAGAAATGTCAAATGAAATGCAGAAAAAAAACTTGACGTTTAGGTGTGGTTCACATTCAACAGCGGCCCTTAAAAATTTAACCACCCTTTACAATGAAAGAGTAGGTACGGCTAGTATTTCCGTTTGGTATCGAACAAAATCTGCATTAACACAGGACGTGAAGTAATTAGATTTAAAAAGTAAAGGGCTTTTAATTTAAAGCGAGTTTAGCAGGCTTTAACAACAACAAAAAACTGCTTACAGATTGCATCAAGGCATATTCATACAGGTTTATGCAACGGCGAATTGATACAACAAAGCAACTTTTTAGGGGATGTTTTCTGTTGTGTTCGACTTCAAGCCCCCTCCAGACAAATTTACATAAAATGAGTAAAAGAAAACCCTTGATGTTTTAACTCAGTCCTGAGGCCGAATTACGGCATTCGATATCGATGGAAATTTTACTCGAACGGTCGAATGCCGTAATTCGGCCTCAGGACTGAGTTAAAACATCAAGGGTTTTCTTTTACTCATTTTATGTAAATTTGTCTGGAGGGGGCTTGAAGTCGAACACAGCGCTTCGAACCTGGGTTCTTCGGATTATAGTTCAATACTCTAACCGCTTCACCACGCTAATATTTAGCAAACAAATTTCGAAGTGGTATAAAGTGAATTTAATGTTCTGAGCTTCCAAATCAATAGTGAAAAAAGTATTCATTCTAAGTTACTCCCAAAATGCAAAATAATTTGTCAATTTGTGCTTCAGAGTGAACGCAAAATCATGGTTAATATCTAAAATAATTCATATAGGTTAGGTTAGGTTGAAAGGAGAAGCACTAAAAGCCCAAACCCTCGACAGGAATACACTTATTCCCAATTGGCATGTTGTGCGCTCTATATGAATATAATAGTTAGAACAGGAAGAGAATAGAAGAGAAAGAGAAGCAGAACATTCCAGAGTCTCTGGCGGGAATCGAACCCGCAAGCCCCAAACTAACACACCAGCACACTACTGACTAGGCCACCGGGGCACCCTAACAATTTATGTAAACAAACAACATTAACTCATGAAACATCGGATTCTTTTCGCCTAATTTGCACTTTCTGGAGAGGAGTGCAGTTCATTAATACATTCACATTAACACATGATCTTTAATGACACGCTAATGTTAAAATCATTAGGGTTTGCACCGGTTGAATCCCTGCAAAATCACTTCTTCGTCATAATATTTTTTACTGGGTACATATGTACATACATATAAATACATACACACTTAATTACAAACATACATACATACATATGTTAACATCTTTTTACATAATACTGATTTTTACACGATTAAGGGAACACATTATACCTATTTCAATTTAAGAAGTTAAGAAGTTAAAGCTCTTGATTTAAGTCGGCTGCTATGGTTATAAAAATAGAAAAATGAATTTAATTTATTTTCTTTCGAATTTAAATTAAATCAAATAAATCATGTCATTATTTGTTGTCAAAGACAATCGATTGGAATTTATGTAAAATAATTTCAATTAGAAGTATGAACATACCGGCACACACAAACACACATAGAAATATTTCCGATTGAACACACAGCAACTTCCAAAGTTAAACAATCGATTGCAAAAGTGAAATGCATCAATAACTTCGTTGGTTGCCGTTGTCACATTTAAGCCAACCACATTTAAAACCATGAAATATTGTTTAGAACTTGAAAATATATTTCGTGTGTGTGTGTGTGTGTGAGGATTTTCTTTAATAAATCTTTATTAAAAGAAATTAGAAATTTAATTTGTTGTTCGACTTATTTGGAAGTGGATTTGATTCAATTTAAATTAAGAAGTGGGTGGGTTAATCGTTTCTAAAGAAAAAAGTTTAAGGGATTGGAGAAAAATTACAGTCGAAGTTCCCTATAGTGAATCTTCACGGGGACAGACAATTATTTCACTATATAGAAACTTCATTATACAGAAATATTTCTTTTTGTTTTTTTTTATTTAATTAAAATAATCATGTATTTTTGTTTGAACTATATTTATCCATTTCTTTATCAATAAAAGCTTCAATTAGATTAAGACATTTAAATACATTTGTCGGAACGTTACTCTCTATCAATATTTGCCATTACTTCACCACCCAGTTTCTCTTCATCGTCATCTGATAAAAGCTGTTGTAATCCACGACTTTCTAAACCACTGCTTAGAATATCTTCATCGGACGGAATATATATTTTTTCTTTGATGTCCCTTCTTCAGCTTCATTAATTACTAATACATTTTTTTAAAAGAGAAATACTACTCTGGTTCGTCATTTTCGTTCACTGAACTCAGTCAACTGATATTAAAAGGCAAATCATTAACTTTTTTGTTTTTATTTTCAAATTTTGGAAAGCGCAAAAATATTCACTTATTTTCTTAATAATTTTTGTTTTTGTGTAAATTGAAGCTGAAAAATAGTTCATTATATGGAGACAAAAACACACACGTAAATGTATTTTTGTTTTCAAAATTTTGTTCATAGTAAAGAAATATTCACTGTATGGAAATTTATTATACGGAGATCAAAATACATTGAAAGTGGAAAGAAAAAGCTGTGTTCTTGATTTTAGTTCATAATAAGGAGAACTTCATTATATAGAAGTTCATTATAGGGAAGTTCGACTGTATTTTAATATTTTTTCTGCTCCATCAAATTTTAGTACAAGTTGATTTTGAATTAGAATTTCGACAAGCAAACTGAATATTTTATTTTAATTTTCCACAAAATTGAATGACGTAACGCTGATTTAAGTGTAAAGTCTGGGTCTGTTTATTTAATTTCTAAATGAAAATTTGTTAATATGTTGCCAGTTCTTGGTGGCCGAAAAAGGCTAAATTCCATACAAAGCAAATCTAAAAAACGGCTAAAAAGAGACTCAAAATTACAGAGCATAGTGTTTTATATTCATTCAGAAAATTTTGGCAGTGAATGTGGTTTATTTATTCAAAAAGTATTCCCTTAAATTATTTGAAAATGAAATATCTGTTCAAATACAAAAGAAAGTTTTTTAAAAAAATAACTTCAATAAAATGCTGACTAATAAACAAATTAAAAATTTTCAGTTATTCATATTTAGCCAAAGTAAAAAATACCGTAGCGGAGAAAAGCGAGTTACCCAGTAAACAAAAAGACAAGGATTTGAAATATGATTGTGAATTGTATTTCCTGACTTAATATTCAAAGCTGAGATAAGTAATATTTATAGCATTTGGTTCCATACAATTTTGGTGAAGGTCAATCAAATTGAATTTTGCAAACTCCTCACAAATTATTTACTGTAGAAATTTTAACTGTTAAACAAGTAAGAGTCTTATATTCGGTCGTGCCAAATCTTATATACCCTTCACAACGTATAGCCATACAATCACAATTGTTTGTATCACCATTCATCTTATTAATATGAAATACGTACATACATTCATATATGTTTTATTGTCCTTACAATGACTTCATTTGCTTAAAAATGTCCTATTGTTAAACTATAAATTGAAAATGTTTAAAAAAAAAAAAAAAAAAAAACATTTTTGTCTTAACTGGGATTCGAACCTACGTTCATCAAGTTTTTATTGGTGTGGAAAACGTGGTGGTCTAGGTTTTTTTATTATATATCAGTTGTTTATAGGGCGATTTTTCCGATTTTCAATACCGATCTCATCCCGAATATTTCTGATATTTTGGTACTTTTCACGGGTCTTGAAAATGTCTAGGGGCTTTTCAAAGTTGATTTCAACAAACACACAGACAGACGGAAAGTGCTGAATCGACTCCCCTAATCATTAAATATATACTTTATGGGCTCGGAAATTATTATTGTAGAAATTTCACAAGGAATGACAAACCTATATATACCCTTACACTCAGTGTAAAGGGTAAAGGGTGGTTTTTTATGAATTAAGTTTATCAGGTTGGCAACACTGGTTGGTAATTGTATCCAAGCTACATCTATAAAAGTGAAAAGTGTTCAGTATGCTCTGTCATTTCATCATGGAGAAACTCACAAACGAGCAACGACTGCAAATCGTTGAAATTTATTATCTAAATTCATGCTTACAACAGCTAGATAGAAATCCACTGTTCTATAGACAAATTGTGTTCATTTTTAGCTAAATGGATACGTAAAGAAGCAAGACTGTCGCATCTGGGGCGAAGAACAGCCACATGCCGTACAAGAGTTTGCCGATGCATTCCGCAAAAAACGACAGTTTGGTGTGGCATATGAGCTGGTGGCATCATCGTTCCATTTTTCTTCAAACACAACCGTGGAAGAAACGTTACCGTCAATGGCGAACGATATCAAGCCATGATACGCGATCTTTTTTTGCCCCAATTGGCTGAGTTGGACTTGGTTGATATGTGGTTTCAACAAGACGGTGACACATGCCACACAGCTCATGAAACAATGGACATATTGAAGGATGAATTTGGTGAGCAGTTTATCTCTCTAAGTTGCCTTGTAAGTTGGCCAACAAGATCATGTCATTTGACGCCTCTTGACTATTTCTTGTGGGGTTATGTGAAGTCGTTGGTCGATGTGGACAAGCCAAACACGATTGAAGCATTAGAGTATAAAATAACACCTGCTATTCATATATTACAGGCCGAATTGCTCGAAAAAGTGCTGCAAAATTGGACCTTTCGAATGGACCATTTAAATCGGAACCGCGGGCAACATTTACATAAAGTTATTTTTAAGAAGTAAATTTAAGTAAAAATTTTGAATAAATTATGCAAATTTGAGTGATTTATTAGATATGAAAAAAACTACGCTTAAAAAATCACGCCTTATAAAAACAGACTCCTGTTGCTAAGTTTTCATATTGATCGTATTGAAAGGCAAATGGTTTGTGTCAGCAATGCATATATTTATATAGGCTAAGAGGTTTTTTATTTTTGCGTGTGCTTTAAATATACAAAAATTTTGCGTTTTAAATGAATTTATAACATTTGCAGAATTTCTTTTCTAGAATTTTGCATTCACTTGACCATTCCTTAAATATTTGGATTGTTGGTGGTATTACCAGAGAACAGAATGAAACCGTTCGCGTTTGCTGCCTTTTTACAAATTCATTGCTTTTGTATTGCTTTTGATTGTTAATAAAAAAATGTGTATTGACATTTGCATACTCATTTCTTTTTCTTCTTGCACTCTCAATTATCTCTTTTATGTGATGATGTCATATGAAAGAACTAAAACAATTCGCAACATTTGTTCAGTATTCGTTGACATTTGTGAGTGCAGTTTGTCAACAACCAGTTTTGCTTATGTACATACACGCATAAGAAGATGAAAGATTTGGTAATTTCATTTAATTTTTTTTTCAACACCAGAATTATATTTAGTTCAATTGTTGTATTACGCTACAAGTTACATTTACAGAAATTTTGTCAATGAGCATTAATACCATTCACACTCATACCATTCGCTCAGTATTCGTTGCTTATTCAATCAGCATTAAAACCGCTCAGTATTCGTTGCTTTTGCGACTGTTAGTTTGCTTTTGTAGAAGACAAGCAATGCATGATTCGTTACACTTTGGTACACTACCTCTGTCATTGTACTGCGTTTGGGCCTATTAGGTGCGATAATTTAACAGTGGATACTATGCCGAACTTGGAATACCTGGGGAACTCGAACTGGAGATCCATAAGAAGTTACGTTGAGGGGACTGGGTTCTTGGACTAGTCCGTTATTTATGGGGATTTATGTTTATGGTTGTTGTTTGGGAATTCCTTTTTCCATATGGAGCGCACAACATGCCAACTGGGCATAAGTGTATACCTGTCGTGGGTTTGGGCTTTTAATGCCCCTCCTTATCAACCTAACCTAACCTATTCGTTACACTCCCTTATTGTGAATCATGTCATGCATTGCTTTACTAAACTGATGTATATTGTCAACAAAAGGCTCTCTTTTTGAGATTGTATTTAAAGACATAAAATAGACCAATCAAACCGTTCTCTGGAGGGTATTTTCACAGCATTCGAGTTTGTAACTTTTTGGACTTTGTAAAGCCTGCATTGGCTTTAATTTTTCGCACCAAATAGTATAAACATTGAGCTAACCTGGCAGTTTTCTACCAGATATATTTGGAGCAATTTTCAATAAGATTTTTATATTCGTCGACCTCCCAATGTTAATAAAAAACAAATATATTTCTTCCAAAGAAAAATTTTAGACGCAAAACCTTTACAAATGTCTATCATTTATGTTGAAACACAATTTTCAATTACTTTCAATATATTTAAGAGACGTTATTATTGTTTCCCGGATGAGTTAAATATGTCAATAGCGCAAGCAGTCATTAGACCGTGTAGCTTCGATAAAAAGTATTTTCTTTTCTTTATATATGAAATCTAAATCTGAAACTATTCTGCATGGTCGAATATAGCTTTCTAGCTTTTGGGTGGATTTGCCAGGAGGGTGTTGGGAGTGTCTAAATTAAAAGCTAAAATATCGCGCTGAACATGTTTCGCAGCAATTTAATAATTTTCAATTATAATTTTAATTAAATTCGTATTTAGGTTGAGAGTGACACAACTTTTATGATTTTCAATTAGAAGCTTTACAAGATTCACTGTTTACATTCATCCCTGTGGTATGAATTTAAAAGCTTACTGCTGTATTCATAAAATATATTTCAGGTTTATTAAAGGCCTATTTGACAAATTTCTCTACAACATCTGTCAAATAAGCATTTAATAAGCCTAAAATATTTTTTATGAATACGGCCCTTAATGTTTAAAAACAAAAACAATTTAATTTTATTTAAAACATCGTTACTGTGCAGATTTACAGAAGCCAAAATCATTTATTAAATCATTAAACTTTATCGTCTTTTGTTGGAAATTTTGTGCACAAACTACTAAATGTGAAACTGGAAACATTGTTCCGTAATGGAAATCTCCGCATATTCCCCTCTGCATTGTTTATTGTCATCAAATGTGTCAGTTTATAATCAATCACTTTATAATTTTTTTTTTTGTTTGTTTATTATTCTCTTCTACCTCTGGCTGGCTTCAGCCAACATTCATTTAATTCTTTTTTATTTTTGTCATTTTGCGTAAAGCCACAAATACTCTTTGGTTAGTATAAAGGAACCACAACAGAATGAAAAGGAAAACCCAAAAGGAATCTGTCCTTAATAAATTACTTATAACAGTTTTTTTCTAAAAAAAAGGACAACAAAATCACAAAAAATACTTAAATATTATAAACAACAACAACAACAACAACAACGAGAGTTCAGAAAAACAATAACATTAGTTGGTAGTAGTTGTTGTTGTTGTGGTAGTATAAGTAGGGGAGTAATAATAATGTAAGTACTTACCCATAAGTTTCATCACTTCTTTGTGGCTTATAAACACGTTGAGATAACCACTTGACAACAAGGGATACCAAGCAACCATTAGGCCCCAATAGAGCAACAAAATTTTGGCCATTTGGTTTTCAAAAAAAAAAAAAAAAACAAAAATTAAAGACGAAATAGAGATGTCAATAAAATTGTTGTGAAAATCTCAAAGAATGCTTTCAACTGCTTTTGTTGTTGCTATCGTTTGGGCATTTGCTGCTTAATAAATATCAATGATTATGATGATGCTGATGCTGACAACGACGAGGCTGATGTAGTTTGTGCTTGTTACTCTTAATGAGAAATGCCGTTGAAATGTGTCCAGTATGGTTTGTTTCGCTTGTTATAGATAAAAGTTTAAAAATTCATTAAATTTTATTTAAATTGACAATTTATGGTTCATTCAATCGTTGTGGGCAGCATTCAAAGCCATTGACTGTGGTAGTGACCAATCAAAGGATGGAAGGCAGCAACAAACTAAAACCAAAACCAGAACCATTCGATATGTTTAAGGGATTGTGTGTGTTTGTGATAGAGTTGTTGGCTTTGTAGTAGCAATAGTTTATTTGTTTATTTTATCCTGCTTTTGTTGTTGTTATTGTTTTTCTCTGGTTTAACAAGTTTAAAAATTTAAATTTCTCTTAGTTTGAGTGTGTGTTGTTTTTGTTTTTGGTTTTATTTTTTGTTTGCTTGTTTGTTTTTTATTTAAATCCTTTGCCACATTTAATTCAGACCAGTCAACAATTTCGAGTGACAGCATTTGTTGCCTTCTTCCCTTCCTCCTTCCTTTCGCTTGTGTGCCCTTTTGCTGTTGTTGCCTAGAGTCAGTGGTAACAATCCGTTTTTATTTAAGAATCTGCACGTTGCTGTAGACTGCTCTACATACACATATTTAGTTGGGATACAGTTGGTGTTCTGTGCTGGCTGGAATATATTGAATTTTCGATTTTGTTGATGCCTGGCTGTTGTTGCTGTTGTTATGTTGCTCTATATGCTTTTGATGGAAAGTGCGGGTGTAAGCATATGTTGTCTCGCCTGTCACGTGGTTGTTGCTTTGATGATACAATTGTAACAAAAAAAAACAGCAACAATTTTGCTGTCGCTGCTATTTTCTCTTGTATATTTTGATGTTCGTTTGTTTATCACTGTGCCGGGCTGTGTGTCTGTGTATTTTAGCTGTTGCTATAGCTGATGATGTTGCTGATGCTGATGTTGATTTTGTTGCTTGGAGACCATCACCATATCATACATATATGTGGCATTTTTATATTGTTGTCAGACTGCCTGACTTGACTTTAACATTTCAGCATTCCTTCACTCAACATTCTCAACTGTAGCTGGGTTTTCAGATGCTTGCAAAGTTGTATTTTAGTACGTATTTAACTGTTTACTGTGGCCCACTCCCAGTTGTTGGTTAAGTGTCAATATATGGGTTTCAAAGCTATCGAGAGTGTGTTTCTTTAGTTTGTTTTGTTACACATTTAAGGTTTCTTGTTGCATACGAACTGTCTTAAATCTGCTCAACTCAGCTTTACGTTGTTTGCTGGCACAATGTTGTTCGTTACTTCTTGCCTCTACTGTACCTTTCAGCTGTTGTATGCCTGGAAAAACGCAAAGAGAAAAAATGAAAGAAATTTCAATAAAAAAGTTTTTCAAACTGTTTAAGAGACAAAGAAAATGTGAATAAAATACAATTTTATTGAAAAGTCAAACTCAGCTTGAGCAGTCCACAAACGAACTTCACGTGTGTATTAACAAGTGCATGGACCAATAGATTCATGCACACCATAATGACTAATTTTTTTTTTCAAAGCAGTGTTTTAAAAGAGTTTGTTGCTTTTGAAATAATTTAAAATTATTTTTTAAATAAAATTAAAGGCATCACCGACATCCATTTACCAATTAAATACCAACCGTAAGGAATTTGATTAATTTTTTCTGTAAATTATTTTTATTTTTTTAAAACCAGTTGGGCCAAAAGATCTCACCCTATTGGAAGATGCTCTTATTTTTGTAAATGGCGGTCAATGTCAAATCTGTTTTGACATTTGTGAACTAGACAGATGTAGAAGACAAGTGAACAAGCCATGGAGCGATACACTCTCCAAGAACGCTGAATAATCGCGTCGATGCCGCAGTGGACGCTTTTTCGACAAAAATTATAATGAGCGATGAGGCGCATTTCCACATCAGCGGCAACGTGAGCCAGCAAAACTATCGCTTCTGGGGCACCGAAAGTCCACGAGTAATGCACAAGAGGCCATTACACCCTCTCAAAGTGATTGCATGGTGGGCTGTTCACGCTGTAGGAGTCATCTGGCAATTTTTTTTTTCGAGGACGTCGCTGTTAAAACGACAACAGTGGACGGTGCGCGCTATAGGGCCATGTTAGCTGAGTTTTTTTTTTTGTCGCAATTAAACGAATTAGGACACAAACGATATTCTGAAGGCGGTGATCCTGGGTCGACTAATCTCTCATTTTGGCGATTACCATTGGCCCACAAGATCGCCTGATTTAACCGTTCCAGATTTTTTTTGGGTTTTTTCGAAGTCCCGTGTTTACGTAAACAAGCCCGAAACCCTTTTAGCCCTCAAGAACAACATTTGACACGAGTGCGAGAATCTGTCGACCAAAGTTCTCGCCGAAGTGATGAAAAATGCCAGAAAACGAGCCCGTTAGCAATCAACTGTGACGGTGCCCATTTGACCGATATCATCTTCTCGACTTGACCAATAAGAATCAAAAGGTTTAAATAAACTTAATCAAAAAACAGAATCGAAAATTAGAAAATAAAGATGAGAGCCAAACAACATCGGATGACTTCTTTTGGCCCACCTTGTATTAAATGTTTTTCAAGAAAGTTACAACCTGGCAATTTTAAATTTTCCTTTAAACACATTCATAGTCGATAGTAGTCTTAACGAATAATGTACTAACTCTTTAAAAATCTTGCACATAATCGAAATTGTGGCCATGTACACTAATCATTAAATTATTTTTGTTGTTGTAAAATCTAAAAAAAGCATTTTTGAACCTGGACTGTGATTTATTGACATGAGTTCATACGTTGTAAGACTGGCATCCCAGGACACGTATGGTTGCCAGGCTGATGGCGAAGTATCATAGAAAAAAAATAATAATAAAAAATTAAAAAATGGCTTTTTAGAGGTGTTGCTATCTGTACTATGTTTCTATAAACTCACAAGCATAAATACATACATATTGTACATACCAACACACATAAATAAATCTACATACATGTATGTATATGCGTTTGTCTCTTCGTATTTATTTATGTGAAAATAAATTTATTTTTTCCTGTTTGAACATTTCTATGTTTAAGTGAATGTATGTGTCTGTGTATGTTTTGTGTCAAACTCAAAAAATTTATATATTTACAATTAAAGCAAAGCAATAGATACAGAACCTGAGCGTGCCTTAGAACAAAAAAAAAAAATGAAGCTCAAACGAACTTGACTAAACAATTTTTAAATGTTTTCGCTTTATCTTTTTCCCCTCTATTTTAGATTGTACAGCTTTTTATTTAAAGTTCTTCAAAAAGTAATTAAAAGTTCGTAAAGATTAACAGTCTCTCAACGAGCACGCAACTCTGTGCACCAGTGGGTCATACAAGTTGTTTTTTCGTTTTTTACATTTTTCTTTATTATTTTTGTTGTTTATATTCCTAATGCTGCTGCTGGCAACACTAACACTGTTGTAGCTGGCATTTGGCTGCTCTTAAAATTGTTGTGAATTTACTATATTGAAAAAAAAAAAAAAATAATAAAAAATGTCCCGGTATGAGTATCAAATAACGACTACATACATACACATGTGTACTTCGACTACATTGGCTATGCTGAGGATAGTGATGATGATGGTGCTGAAGATAAAGTTTACCGCAGCGTACAATTTAATTGAATAACTTCTGCATAAATGTTGGAAAATAAATGACCCTCGTGTGGCAACAGCGCTTTACGTTAAGGCTTTCATGAAAATATTTTATTTTAAAGAAAATACTCAGAGTCTCTGTAACATACGTCTAACGAGAACTTTTCAATACAAATTGTTTATATTGTTAAGGATAAAAAAGATAACTGGAGATAAGTAAATATGGCGCTTATTATGCTCAAATATAATGTGCAAAAAAATTATGTTTGATAAAAAGAAACAACACTGAACAGTACACCTAGAAAACAGAAGATTAAATTCTTTTGCAGTCGCAAGGTTGAGTTCCTGCAATAAAATCTTTTTCTTTTTTTTCTGTTGCAAAAACCATAATTTTTTAGTGCTGAATATAAGCGTGTTTACAATTTTTTTTGGTGTCAAATGTTTAACTGAGTTAATTTTATATGTCTATTTAATTGTAAATAGTAAACTTTTCAATTACGCGGGGAAAGGCCATTGCAGCCCCCCAATATGGGAGTGAACTGATTTGATTAGTTTATACTATCGAGAGTTCACTGTGTTTGTATACCTTGTAATGGTAATACCGTTTTGTCTATGTTTAATTAAAAATGGTCATGCAAAATATTTAACAAAAGTGTAACAGTGGGCGTGTCACCTCCTATACAAAGTAAATATTTTTTTCCCCGTGTCTGGAGAACTGCAAAGAAAAATTTAAAATTTTTGTAAAAAAATACTTTCTTATAACTGTTTATAACAGGCGGGCCAAAAGAAGTCATCCGATGTTGTTGGGCTATCATTTTTTTTTCTAAATGAAAAACTTCGATTCTGTTTATTTGAAGCTTTAGAACTTTATTGAACAAGTCGAGAAGATGATATCGGCCAAATGGACGCCGTAACAGTTGATTGCTATGCGGGCTCCTTTTAGGGCATTTTTCATTACTTCGGCGAGAACTTTGGGCGACAGCTTCTCGCCCTCATGTCGAATGTTATCCTTGAGGGCTTCCAAGGTCTCGGGCTTGTTCATGTAAACACGGGACTTCAAAGAACCACACAAATAAGTCTGGAACGGTTAAATAGGCGATCTTGTGGGCCAATGGTAATTGACAAATCCAGCAAAGAGGCGACCCGGAAACGCCGCCTTCAGAATATCGGCTGTGGCTTGCGCAGTGTGTGCCGTTGCTTCGTCCTGTTAAAACCACATGTCCTCCAGTCCTAATTCGTTCAATGGCGCGGTAGAAAAAACTCGGCCAACATGGCCCTTTAGCGCACACCGTCCACTGTTGTCATTTGACCAGCGGCGTCCTCGAAAAATTGCCCGATGATTCCTCCAGCGTGAACAGCGTACCATGCAGTCACTTTGAGCGGGTGTAAAGGCTACATGTGCATTACTCGTGGATTTTCGTGCCCCAGAAGCGATAGTTTTGCTTGTTCACGTACCCGCTGAGGCGGAAATAAGCCTTATGGCTCATTATGATTTTGGTCAAAAAATCGTCCACTGCGGCTTCGACACGATTCACTTGTATTCTACATCAGTCTAGTTTACAAATGTCAAAAGAGATTTGACATTGGCCTCCATTTACAAAAATAAGAACATTTTCCAATAGGATGCTTTCTTTTGGCCCACCTTGTAGTTTAGCAAATAGAGGAGATTTAAGTTGTAGGCGTGGCGTATGGGTTAATTTTTGTATGTCTACAGGACAACGATACCGAAACTTTTAAAATTTATACCGGCATTAATTGTTCATGATTTAATTGGTTACGTCAAAAACTTTTAAAGTCGAAATAGAGTAGATAGGTGGCGCTGTATTCTTATGTAGAAGTATATAAGTTTCAGAACCTGAAAAAAGTAAAATTTTTCACTGTTTTTTTAAGCTGAAGTAATAATATCTTCAAAGATATTAAATTGAGCTTAAGATTATTTCACTTTGAACAGAAATGCGCCCAAATAATATTGTCTCAACAGGTTGATTAATTATTTCGTCACAATTTATAATTCACAAATGAAATTTAGTTTCCGATGGATGTATTAAAGCCAACTAAAGCAACACCACCATCCCATCAAAAAACTTCCTTATCAAAAGCCGCTTTAGAAACGCTTACTTAATGTTTACTAGCTTCCAAGAGCGTTTCTAGAAGGCAGGATTTTAATATGTGATGTCCCACTTTATAGTTATCTTGTATGCAATTAATAAGCCCTACCTTTATTCCTACCACACTCAAAGATAAGTCATGGTAACGACATGATCACGATGGTCATATTATATTCGATAAAACAATATTTGGTTGTCGAAAACAAGTAATAGTTATTTTGATTTTATTATACCCTTCACACAGTGAAAAAGGATAAATATAGGTTTCACATTCCGTGTGAAATTTCTACAATTTTCATTTCCGACCCCATAATGTATATATTTTCTGAAAGCTTATGAATAGGTGAGTCGATTAAGCTCTGTCAGTCTATCCATCTGACCGTCTGTCCGTGTGTATGTATGTGGAAATCAACTTTTTGTAGCCCCCGACATCGCATTAAAATATCAGAAATATTCGGCAGTAAATCGGTATTGAAAATTAGAAACATCGGTACATAAACAACTGAGATATGAGCAAAAAGCCACGGCCACTTCTTTTTTTAACCCAAAAACAACGTACATATATACAGACGTGGTATACTGGTATACCGGCTGAGCCCAAAAAAATTTGTTTTTATATTTTTTTATATTTATATTTTTGTTATTTAAAAAAAATTTTTTTTTATTTATTTTTTAATTTTTTTTTCTATTTTTTTCTTATTTTTTTTAAATATTTTTTTTACTCTTCTTTTTTTTAATTTTTTTTTATTTTTTTATTTTATATTTATTATTAATATTTGTATTATTTTGTTTTATTTTTTTTTTTTTAATATTTATATTTTTTCAAATTTTTTTTTAATTTATTTTTTAAATTTTTTTCTATTTTTTTCCTAATTTTTTTTTAAATATTTTTTTACTTTTCCTTTTTTTAATTTTTTTTATATTTTTATTTTATATTTATATTTGTATTATTATTTTTTTTTTTGTTTTATTTTTTTTCAATTTTTTTTTTATTTTTTATTTTATATTTGTTATTTATATTTGTATTATTTTTTTATTAAATTATTAAAAAAAAAAAATTATTAAAAACAGACCTTTAGCTTGATTATTTAACCAAACTTGCAGTTCATCAACAGGTCAAAAACATATATTTATCAATTTTTTTTTGTTTTATATTTTTTTAATTTTTTTTTTAACACACACTTAAATTTATAATTTTACAATGGTATGTTTTTATATATGTATGTTTTTTATATGTATGTACGTATTTCATATAAGATGAATGGTTTGAAGGGTATATAAGATTCGGCATAGCACTCTTACTTGTTTTATCAATGATTTTGTCTCGATTATCAGGCATTTGTTGGAATTGTATCATTTAATGTTTACTTTTCGTAAAAATTGTAAAATGGTTGTTGTTTCAAAATAGTATAATTTAAGAAAAATTAATGCGACAAAAATAACATTATATTCAAAAGCATTACAAAAAATCATTAAATAATAGGTGAGACAGTAAGATTACAAATTAATCAAAGTATGATTTTTTTTAATAATAATTTGATTTCAATTGTTCTTCTTCTTGCTGAATAAATTTTTATTATTTTAAAAGTTTGAGATGTCAAAAAAAGTAACAAAAATTTAAAAAAAAATTTTAAATAAACGAGAAAATGTAAAAAAAAATTGGTATAAAAGTTGCAGTTAAAATTTTAGGAAAGTACAATTAGTTTATCTAACTTAAAGCAAAATGCAATAATTTGCCGTTAAATTGCAAATATTGTCGATTTTAATTGTAGTCATATATTTACATGGGTATTGCATGATACTTTAATTAAACATAATTATGATAACTGGTAACCATTATATGTTTTAACCACAATCATGCAATTCAATCATAATATGTTGATTGAACATTATGATTACCACAACTATATTCTTTCTTTGCGTACAGCAACAGCTTTATAATGCCTACCCGTAACGCACTGCTGAAAAAGGTACCAGTAGTTTTAAAATAGAACTACTATTGTAATAAATAAGTCTCCTTTTTTTCAACTACTAAAGTTATAGGCAGTACAAACTAAGCACTTCCGTGAATGCCATTGGAAATGTTTCAGGATCTGTCATTTAATTATGCAAAATTAGCTAGACGCTAGTACTAGAAACATGCAAAAATGGGTGCGTAAAAATGTTTAAATTAAATATTACAAATTTACTACCTTCTCTGCATATAAGGACAAATTAAAGGACCTTCCTTAATGTCTTTGAGTTTAAGAAAATCCGTTCTGGCTACCTTTGCTGATATTGTTGGCAACAAAAAGTATTTTTTAAATAAAAAAACCAATCATAGTTAAAAACAAGTAAGAGCGCTATATTCGGCCGTGCCGAATCTTATATACCCTTCACAACGTGTATTCATGCAATAACAGTAGCTTGTATCACCGATTCATCCCATATGAAATACGTACATACATATAAAAAACATACATATATAAAAACAACCCATTGTAAAATTATAACTTTACGTATGTATGTTAAAAGAAAAAATAAAAAAAAATAAAAAAAAAAATAAAAAAATTAAAAAAAAATTAAAAAAAAATTTTTTTTTTTAAAATAATTAAAATATATATAATAAATATAAAACAAAAAAAAAAAAATAAAAAAAAATAAATAAAAAAAAAATTATAAAAATATAAATAAGATATTAAATAAAAAATAAAAAAAAAAATAAAAAAAAATTTTTTTTGGCTTAGCTGGGACTCGATGCAACGTTTTCTATAACCAGTATACACGTTTGTATGTATGTTGTTGTTGTAATGTTGTTTTTGTGAAAAAAAAAATCGAGGTGGTCATGGGTTTTTGCTCATATCTCAGTTGTTTATGCACCGATGTTTCTGATTTTCAATACCGATTTACTCCCGAATATTTCTGATATTTTAATACCTCACCCGGGTCCAAACGATGTCGGGGGGCTTCAAAAAGTTGATTTCAACATACACACGGTCAGACGGACAGACTGACGGAGCTTAATCGACACTCCCCTATGCATAAGCTTTTAGTAAATATATACTTTATGGAGTCGGAAATGAAAATTGTAGAAATTTCACACGGAATGACAAACTTATATATACCCTTTTTCACTGTGTCGAATTATGTTTAAGGTCTCAAATCCTCTAAACCATTGAACATGCAATTAAGGTTACAACTTTTGAAATCTAACAATTTACAATTAATTAAATTTAAAAATAAATCATTTGTTTTATTTACATAATAGTTTTGTATTGTATATTTGCTGTGTGTGTGTGTTCGTCAAACAGTAACAGTAAATTTTAGGGATTTAAATAAAATGCTTGACTTTTGCAAAAACTTTCTAACATTTCAATGCATGACATTAATATACCTGAACACATACAAATCTACACTCCAAAGATTATACTTTATAGCCAACAAAAACTAAAACAAAAACAAAAAATAAAATAAAAATCTGAAACAAAAATCATAAAAAGCACTCACTTTAACAAATATCCAAATTTTATAGACCAATAAACATGTGAATTTATATCTGAGTTCATGCTTGCTGAGACTCACTCTCAACCAACAACAATAACAACAAAAATATTTGTTAAAAATTAAAAAAACAAAAAAATAAAAATAATGAAAACTTTTCAGTTTTAAACAAATAAATGAAATAAACGAAGAAACGAACGCATGTACTACAGACAAGCAAAAGTTTTCGTAGGTGAGTGTGTTCATTATAAGTAAGTGTAAATGTGTGCAAGTGTCAGTGCAAGTAAGTGACTGTAAATAAGTGCGAGTGGGTGTGTGTGTGTGTGTGTGTGGTAAGTAAGAGTCTGTAAAAACCAGAGTTTATAAAAGGAAAAATTACAATGCGGCTTTACATCGAACCTCAAACATTATTCGAAAACTGAAGAGTGAGAGAGGAATAGGAAACAACAATAACAAATAGAAAGGAAAAGTTTAAAATCAAATTTTCTATTATTATTTATTCTTTTATTTTTTTTTTTATTTTTGCAAAATGTAACAAACCCAAGTAACATTTATAGGTATTCGCATATGTACATGTATTTGCATACATACACGCATACATTTAAAAGTAAATAAATTCAGAACAGAAAATTATTCAACTTTATTATATTCTTTGTTACATTCATAAATTTTTGAAATGTTCATTTGTATGGCTGTTGTACAAATGTGTGTGTTGAATAAGACACAGGCAGCCCTACTGTTCTGGCAAATGCCAGAACGTGAGAATTTGCTTATTAATGATGATGTATCAAACTTTCTTTGAACTGCTGTATTCTTGGAAAAGTTAAATCTGTGCTCTATGGTTTATTTTATGAAAGAAAAAGAGACGAAGAAATATGTTTCAATGTTGAAAAGAATTGACAACATTGTACGTACCGGAAATTAAAAAAGAAACACAGCTAGAGTAAACATTATCTAGCTCAATTTAGCAACGCTAGTTGTCGCTTAAGTTGGGTTAGTGGTATATTAATAATTAAAAGTTGTTTAAAAATTCAAAATGACCAACATTTAACACCAATCGCTATCAAAGAAAATACATACACATATAAGCCTTTTGATTTTTCATACTACAGTGCTGTCTGGGTAGAGTGAACTAATTTTTGCAGACCGATTTCATTATACCCCGGTTGTTCACTAAATCAAAGTTGAATTTTTTTATTTAAAAACTTAATTTATTTATTTTAAATGCATTTATAGGTTATAAATTTTATTTATTTCCATGTAATACTAAAGTTTAAATTTATGACTGGAAAAAATTATTAATAGTTGTTGGTTTCTTTCGTTTGTTTACCGATATTTGCACTGCTTGATCGCGAAGGAAATCTAGATCTTGTATATTCGGGAAATTTGTAGTATTAGCCTCAGCCCATTCGATACCCTATTCAAAAACCTTAATGTCTTCAGCAGCTGATATCGGATTTGTGTTTGCTGGTGTTTTGCCATTGTCTTCATCATCTGATATTTCAAATGTGCCGACGACGTGTTGCCCAGAATTTGGCTCTCTGTTCTCTATTGACCTATTGACACGACCTTAATGGAACATGCGAGCAGACTTAAATAAATGAACACTTCATAGAATGCGTATTTGTGAGAGTAACCTGTCAACTTACTCTAAAAGAATCATTACTTTACCGTTATTTTATATTCTCTTTAATTTTTATACTGTTTTTCATTGTTTTTCTCCTTTGCCAAACCTAAAAACTCACTATAAAGTATGTTCACTCTATAGAGGTTCATGAGTGTTCACTCTACAGAGTAGTCAATGTAAACATTCTGGTGTTCACTCTAACGAGGTATTCATAGCATCGGGGCTTCACTCTACCCAGACAGCACTGTAGTGAAATATTATTTATTTATTTATTTTTATTACAATACAATTACAAATTATTTTCTAATTTTATTAACCCAGCTGGTTAGCAAAGACCATTTGCCCGTTGTAGTGAAACAGGCCAGAGTCACTGGCAGGAATCGAATCCGCAACCCCAAGGCTAGCAGACTAGTACCCTACTTACTAGTCCACCGGGGTACTCTTAAAATAATTCATTACATTTTGAGTTAAGTTGTCGTAAACGCCTACAAATACCAATTTATAATTTTTTTTTTCCAATATTAACACAATTTTTTGTCACACCTATTACAAAAGTTAAAATCTTCAAAAATTGTTTTTTTTTTATATATTTCGAAAATATTAAAACTACCTATATTTAAGAAGTATTGAATTAGACCACTACTATCTTGTGTTCGTTTTTGACTCCCTTTGCTCCTTAGTGATTTTGTGGCTTCCGATTGACATTCCCTTCTTAACTGACTCTCCAGCCACAAGTGGCGTTTGCTCTAGGAAAAACAATTTCACACTGTCTAATGGTGATTGTCGACAATCTTCATTGCACTATCGCTAGCATTTTCTTTAGATTTAGGTCCCATTATAAGCATTTGCTTTAGACTAAAGTCCCCCATAACATTCTCACCTAATGTGTGCTTTTCTGTGATCCTAAATCTTCTGTTTGCCAGTACTAAACTTTTGCGTACTTTATGTGCTGCTGGCTCAGCATCTTTCAGGCAGATTCTACGAATATTATCGTGCTCGATCTGCATCCTTCTTAGAGGATATTTTAAGTTTCCATGTCCTGTAATTGACAAAGTTATTCTGCTTATCGTATTCCAAATAAACGCGAGTTAATGCATAGTTGCGATAACGCGGAAGAGAAGGAGACAACTGAACATTTTCTCTGTAATTGTCCTGCATTCGGGGACCTGAGATACCAGATTCTAGGTCAGCGAATAATTGTAAGTAAAACTTGTCTTTCCGCAGTTGATCTGGGAAACAGAACAGGATGGCTGAGGAACGACGGCCAGAGAACATAGACACAACGGGACTCTCGAAGGACCCAAGTGAGCTATGCCTTCGGGCGGCTGCCGAATCTTACCTAACCTAACCTACTGCATAGCTACCCAGAGAGTTCTGGATCCCCTTTCCAAGTTTGTAGAGTTCACCCATTCAAAGACCTTCGCTTGCACTTACCCATCACCTAGAGAAATTCTGTGTTCTGTTCCATTAAATTTATAGATCCTCTCTTTTCGAGTTCGTCAGAAGATTTATTGCCAGGTATGCCCACGAGTCCACTGACCCACATCAGCGTCACTTCACATTCATCCACTGAACGCTTTTGATAACCGATTGGTTCTCAAGTGTAATGAGAATTTTCTTTACTTACACTCAAAATTCCAACAGGTAATGTAACGCGTGCATAAAACCAAGCATTTTTACATGACAGACGGGCGCGTACTTCTGCAGATTTAAAGTGCTGAATTAGTTCAACTCAACTAAGTCACTAAGACACTCTTTGTACTTAATACGAAGCGTATCGTTCGGTACCATAATATGCTTACGTACCTTCTTTCGTTCTATGGCATATAGAATTTCGAAGTGGAAAGCTCTGTGGTCAGACATGGTTAATATATAGAACATTTTCCAGATTCTAACTTTATCTGGCATCCGAACAGATTATGAAGCAAAAAGGTGGTTTAGGACCAGCAGGTTCTGTAGTACAATGAGAATTCTCTTAACTTGCACTCAAAATTACAACACGTGCAGAAAACCAAGCATTTTTGCATAACAGATGGTCTCGTACTTCTCCAGATTCAAAATGCTGAATTAGTTCAACTTAGCTAAGTTACCTGCTTCACTGTCTGCTCAATATATTCCGTATTCCAAAGTGCCCGTTGTGAAACTCTTACGGAGAGTCCCGGAAGGCACTATTTATACTTAATGCGATGTATACCCTTCGGTACTATAATATGCTTACGAACCTTCATCTGTTATCTGCTATATAGAATTTTGAATTGGATAGCTCTGTGGTCAGACATGGTTAATATGCGCAACATTCTCCAGATCCTATTTCTTTCTAGCATCTGGAGAGATCATGAGGTGGTTTTTACACCGCTATTCAGGACCAGCTGGTTTTAACACTTCACAAGCTCCAGCAATTACTGTCCCCTGTTTTTGTCATCCATACTGCCCCATACAGTGCTTTGTGAGTTAGCATCACAGCCCATGACAAAAGACATACCACTCAGCCTACGGACCCGCCATCTTTCCTGATAGATTCCCAGAGACGTCTTCTACCGCACCTAGATGAACTTTAAAGTTTCGTCTGTTTTCTGGCTTAGTCTTGCTCTAGTCACTTTTTTACTTATAAGGATATAAGGATGTTATCTATATCCTTTCTCCGATTTAGTTCAAAGTTTGCATTTTTGTTTATCCTGGTTACTAAAGCTGTAAGTCAAATTTTATTAATCCACAAAAACTTCTATTGTATTTTTGCCCAAATTTGTTCGAAGACAAGAATCACAGTGCCGTGTCCATTAATAACATAAAAACAAATAGTTAATTAAGTATCGTTTTATTTTAGCTTATTTGGGTGTAATAAAGTGTCACTAAAAATTTGAATTAAATTCAGCCACTTAGTTAAGACTGCGTTCGAGATGACGACACATTGACACCGTAAAACTTCTGGGTCAAGACACTTAATAATAATGACGTTTATAATAATGATGTTAATGTTAAATTATCATTTAACTATTTGTTGTTGTTCTTCTTGTTGCTGCTGTTGTTAACGAAACAAAAAAAACTCATGTTGATTTCAAATGTGTTGCTGTTCAAGTTAAACTTATTTCTGCAATTTATTTTGTCTTTACTTTTTAAAGTTAAACTTTTTGAAGAAAAACTACAACAAAAAAATCGTAAATTTTTCGGTTTTGATTGTAAGTGAAATGTTGCCAAGAAGCACTCATTTAAGTAACACACAGTGGAAAAAAAGTTTCTAATATAATAAATGCACGTTCACAGAAGAAACCTTAGTTACACAGAACTTTTTCTATTTTATTAATGTGAGTGGGTGTATGTGTGTGGGTGCATGTGTGTGTGTATACCTTCACGACTTTACCACCCAAAAAGAAACAAACTGTGAAAGGTTATGAAAAATATGTGGGATCTTTTCATACCCTATAGACTTTATTTGTGAGTTTTGGATAAATTATAGACGAGGATAGTCGTACTATGGCTTCGAAAGTTTATTGTTTTTTAATGGAAGACAGCAACAATTTGGTAATAAAATCGCTGGCCGCTTGGTGAACTTTTTAGAAAACGTATTTGATCCAATTGTACTCATTGTCGTGGTAGCTTGCAAAACCGCAAATTATCAGAGTATTAGTGTCTTTCGGTATATGTTCCACCTGGAGGTATGTGTACTTGGGTAGCCTTTGGATAGGATGTATTGTTGGTATGGGGTAAAGAGGTGAGACCAACACCTCTGGCTTCTTTAAGCCATAACTTGGAAAGATTTAAGCTCTGTTGGGAGTACATTTTCAGACCAGAGACTTATGTGGTACCATGGAAATCCGTAAGCCGCTAGAACTTATTCTAGACTGATTATTGGTAAGGTCTCTTTGGAGAGCACGTGGCGGCTGTGGTTACTCCCAAGCGGGAAAACAGATTCGGAGGTGTTTTTGGTCAGACTTTATACAATCACTGATGTTTCTGGGGTACCTTTGCCGTCCCAACAAAAGCAGAAAATAATCAATAAAGATCTGCGGACTGTTGGGAACCATTTAGTTCTCGGGGTGCTGTTGTCTTTCAGCAAAAGTTTTTACTTGGTGAATTGTTTGGCTTCTTTCGGAGCAAACATCCGATTATTTCGCCGATTAATTATATAACGTCGTAGCAAAAAAAAAGGAGGAATAAGAGATAGATAGCCCGAGCTCCTTAACAAGGTGCACTTACATTAACCAGGCTACCCCGGTGGACTAGTCAGTAGTGTGCTGGTCTGCTAGTTTGGGGGTTGCGGTTACGATTCCTGCCACAGACTCTTGACTGGTCTGCTTCTCTTTCTATTCTATTCATATGGAGCGCACAACATGCCAATTGGGCATAAGTGTATACTTGTCGTGGGTTTGGGCTTTTAGTGCATCTTCTTTTCAATGTAGGTAAGATTGCCACCTGTGGCATGTTGAGTGGAGCAACTTAATCATAGGGCTTGTGGTTGGGAATCACAAACCCAACCCAATGGTGAGATCACCGTCAAATTATTGCATCAGAGCCGGTGCTGACGTCAATCAAAGCGCAGTATGTCTTTCCGTCTATGAATCGAAACAAAATGAAAAGACACTCTGGAGGTCTACACTAATAACTACACATGAATCAAAGTTCCTTGGGCTTCTAAATCTTATAGGAAAGAGGTTTTGGTTAGACCCTTAAGGTCTTTTTCGCAGTGAAATTCCTTACAATCAGATTTAATCTTTTAATTTCAACTTGGAAGCATTAAAGCCAAATATGACTCGACTTTCTATTCTATAAGCACTATAAATCAGACACTGGGAGATAGTTTAGGAGATGTAGCCCCGTAATGCATATTTTAACAAAGATGAAAGCAAATAACGATAATTTTATTTTAAGATAAAAATTGTTTTTAGAATTCTTGTTAGAATTCTAACGCCAAAAGAAATTTCAAACGTTTAAGATTGCATTTGACTCACGTTATTTGTCTCCAGATCAATGACCCTCTATTCTCAATTTACTGGTCTACTACATGCTCAAACCCAATCAATAGTTTAGTTGTGTTTCCAAGTTATTTCCTAATTTATTTTTAACCTTAAACAGCATAGATGGAAAGCTGTTGTCCTTAAATTCCAACCGCATGTAGGGTATTGAAAAAAATTTCAATAGAAAATTATGTTCTCTAGAGAGCATTTGCTTGGTTGATTTGTTTATAAATGTTTTTAGGACATTCACAGAATCTTTCATGCACACACAAGCCCAAACAAAGAGGTAGAGCGATGCTTAAGGGAGAAAAACTTTTCAAAATTATTACTGGAAATAATTTTACGAGCAAATTTTAAATGGTTTTTTAAATACACAACGACAAGTTGTGCTTAATAATAAACATATTCATATTTTGGTCTATTTAATTTATGCATTGCCTTAAACTCACATGCAAACATACAAAATATTTAATATTAAAACCAGGACGGCGAATAGAAAAATCTACAATCACTTTGATGAAGGCAAAATGTATGAATTTGCACGAAATTGGCCAACTTATTCGTATCCCTTTTATGTTGCTGCTGGTGGTTTGTGGCAAAGATTGCTACTGTAGGTTGTTGTCTATTGCCTTGTGTGTCATGTCGGTGTGGGAGCAGCAACAAACATCGTTAGAAGAAAAAAATGAAGCCAATCATCGATCATTGGTTTTTTTTTTCTTTGTAGTTTAAAAAATATTTTGGGGAAAATAGCAAACAAATAAAATGAAAAAGAAAAAAAAAAACAAAGACTTGCAATAAAAATATAAAAACTTTTTTTGGTCGCTGCTAAAAATTGAATGATTTACTACGGATTGCCGGCTCCCCCAAAAGTAAAGTTTTTTTTCTTTCTGCAGAAAATACATTCATTAATAATTCAAAAGAAAAATGTTTCCCCACCAACTAATTTGAACACATTTGCAGGGCTTTCAAAGAGTGCGGTATTTAAAATTGTTAAAAAAAAAAGAGCAACAAGTCATGTAACATAGAAATAGTTTTCCACGGTTTAATTTGCAAGGTCTATGCTTAGCGACAAAAAAAAACAACAATTAAAAAACCCATTCTTTCTTTTTACTTTTTATTTGATATTTCTTTTAACTTTAAAGTAAAAACGTTATATTTTCCTTTATATTCTCTGCCGAACTCATAAAAAATATTTTAGGTTTATTGAAGGCTTTTTTTGACAGATGTTGTACAGATATTTATCAAATAAGCCTTTAATAAACCTAAAATATTTTTTATGCAGACGGAAGTATCTCATTATCGCATTGACCTTATAGCCTAAAGATAAGTTTAATAAACACAGTAAAAAAAGTTTAAATTTAATATTAATAATACAAGTTTACACATTCCGGTCAACTTTTGGAGCTGAACCGATGAGAACAAATCTGAACGTTATTTGAGGCGCTGAATTCGATTCCGGTTTTTGTTTTTCAAGATTGGTTGTAGTTTTCGGGTTCTTGCATGTTGGCTGCACTGCACTGTAATAACGGCAATCAGCTGTTGGCATCGGTAGAAACGCCATTTCAATTGTAAACTTAGAGTAATTTTTTGTTCCAAAACGTGTGAAAATGGAATGAAAGAAGTGCAAAGTTGATTTTAAGCGTTTTTGTTATGTTTGCGGATGTTATATTATCGGAAAAATTGGGAAAAATTATATCAAAAGCGCTGAGAGATGCATATTCTTATTATTTTGATTTCTGTGTGGAAAACACTCACAAGCCGTGGGTACCGAAATTATTTTGTAGAGCGTGTAGCACAAAACTGTACAAGTGGTCACTTGGTCAAGAAGTAGACTTTTTATTTTTAATGCCGATGTTATGGAGAGAGCCGAAAAATCATGTAGATGGTTGTTATTTTGGCTTGATGAGTGTGGTCGGTCTTAATGCAAAAAAAAACTATCAAAGTATAAATATGCTGACGTGTCATCAGTGTCCAAGTTAGTTCCCCGTACGAACAATGGCTCTTTGCCAATTTGCTCAGGTGTGAGTGCAATTTCTAGGGGAACTTTCAGTTCATCACCGACGAACTGTTCGTCACCGACCAAAGATTTTAACATGGAAGAAACACATATAATATCGCAAAGTGATTTGGATTTATCGAAACAAAAAGTAGAATTGCTGGCATCACGGTTGCAGGAGTGAAACTGTCTTCACACTGAAACAAAAGTCACTGTTTACAGAACCAGAAATCAGGCGCTTTTACCGTTTTTCAAAAAAGAAGATAACATATGTTTCTGCGATGACATCAACGGTTTATTTCAAGCGATGAATACACCATACGATGTAAATGAATGGCATTTGTTTATAGATGGTTCAAAATACAGCTTGAAGGCTGGTCTAATACACAATGGAAATTTTTTTTTGTTATCTTACACGAAATGGTGCGTATCCTCATGCAACAATTATTTAGACACGGACTCATACGATTCTTTAACTGCTTTTCATAACCTTTGTACAACAAAACAGCTTTCCAGCTTAACCTGCTGCTGTCGATATATAACCGCCAATCATTTGGAAGCTAAATGTGGGTTAATTCACTAAATCTTCTGTAGCTTTGTCATTTTTGCACCAATCTGGGTCTTGTTCGGCGCAAAATGTTCGTATTGAAATAAACTAATGTCTGGCACAATTTTTAATTGTTTTGTGTAAAACAAATTAGTTGAAAAGAGCAAAATTTCAAAATATCATCAAATTTTTCATGAATTTTGAAATTGTGTCCACTGTAGTCATTTCTTGACTAATCTTCACAAACGACCCATGGTTATTTAAGCAATTTTATTAACTTTTAATAAAAAATAATAATTACATAAACCGACGAATATTTTTGAAGATATTTGCATTTAAGTGACATTATCTTTTTAAAAACGCAAATAACGGTAAGTATGCAATATCTCGAAAACTAGAACCAATCTGGAAAAACGGAACCCGGATTCGAATTCAGCGCCCTAAATAGCTTTAGGAATAACTTGTGGTTGCTCAGCTCCAAAACCGTGTATACTTGTGTAATTAAAAGAAAAACACGGGTCTGGGCGTAAAATAAGAATATTAATCATGTGACTAAATGCAACGTATACTTGCAAGATTGCTTTAACGCCATCTTAAGCTAAATGCAATTAATAAACTTGTGGCAATGATGTGCGTTTAGTGAGGACTTTGCCAAACAACTCCTTGTTTTTTAAAGGCAATTAACAATCTTACCGCTTTTGGAGCGATTGGAAGAAAATAATATTCATGAGACTGGCACCATTCAAGCAAACCGTCTGCGAAAAATAGATTTGAAATTTATGAAAGTAGGAGATTCTGACCAAACTATTACGTCAGATGGAAAAGTTCTTGTTGTTGTCAAATGGATAGACAGCAAATTGGTAAGACTTGCTTCTACCGCATATGGCCAGGATTTTGTTGGCGTCGTAAAAAGATGAAACAAGCGTGAACGACGCCGGGAGAAGTAACTTTTCCTGCCATCGCTATTGAGTAAAATAAAAATATGGGAGCAGTGGACGTTTGCTACCATGGATGATGATGGAATGAAGCAAATAAAAAAATATTCAGCAAAAATTCGACAAAGATCTTCGTTCATTTCGAATTGAAATTGCAGAAGCTTTACTAAGTGCACCGAAAAGAAAATTGCATGAGTTGAACGAATCAGCAAACAGCTTAGAGGAAGAACAGGAGCGAGCAGACATGAAATGTAAACCAGTTTCATCCTTTGCTAGGATGCAGCAAAAGGTTGGATGGATTGGGGGTCATTGGCCAGTGATCGACAAATTAAAAACAGCAGGAGCGTGTCTGTACAAACAATGTAATAGTCGTACACGAACTCGGTGCAAAAAATGTGACGTATATTTGTGCCTTTCTTCGAACAAAAACTGCTTCAAGACATTTCATACGTCCATTTAATTTTTTTTAAGTAACTGAAACCAATAAATTATTTGTTAAGTTTTTTGTTGTTTTATTTACGTTGTGCATATTTATTATTATTTTTTTAACATTTAAAAAAAATATGTTTTTCAATATCTGGTTTGTTTTTAAAATTTTGACCATGCAAAATCCCAAGGCACTCATTTGTGCAGATTCTGTTTCTAAGGATATGAACATTGCAGGGATGTTTAAAAAAAAATACATTTTTATGATCTTTATGAACAAATCATCAAGTACTGAAAATTTCATTGAAATCCCCCAATGTTGTCAATTCGTTGGGCCGGAAAGGGTTAACAACTACCATTTTGTTAATCAACATGTGACAAAATGCAACTATGTATACCTGCGAGATTGCTGTAGCGCCATCTTAAGCTAAAGGAAAACATTAGACTTGTGATAATGACGTACAAAAAGAATACAGAAAAAGCGTATAACTGTAATTCTCGTACTAGCTCATTGAGGTACGAAAGTCATGAAATCAATTATTGTGGAGATCTGGTAACGCTGTTGGTAACTAAAGAGTGTGGAGCAGCACTCGTGGAAAGGAGATGTAAAAAGTTTGTGAAGTATTGTTATGTTCTGTTCATTTAAATGTTAATAAAATACAAATAATTAAATAATATAAGTGTTGTGTGTTATGATTTATCAGAGTATTACAATTATAACAAATAATTCTTAGTTTCAATTTTCAATAAAATACTGAGTTAGATAGTTGATATTAGCACACAACACTTGCAGTTATAATCAAAAGAGTGGTGATGATGAAATCGTAGCTGGGCTCGAAAATGCATTTTACTCGGCTAGTATCGGATAACTAACTTTTCCTAGATATTCTCTCATTGTCGCGACCTCGGGGGCAGACCTCCATCCGAAGGTCCAAATTTTCAATGATAATGTTGATGTCAAAATTGTTGGGCACGATAATGAGTCAAGGTTGACTGCTCTTTTGTCACACTATCGCGAAAAACTGCAATGTTTTCCGTTTAACGAACTAAGAAGGCATTCACAAATGTTTTCACATTTCATACAGACCTGTTTTGCTGAAATTTAAATATATTTCACAATTCTTCCGATTTTGGACGAATTTGAACGATTATGTTGACCAAAAGAGTCACGAAGTGCACAAAATGCATTTTGATTTGAACGCCCATTTTCATAATAAGCCTGACTAACTTTAACGCGTTGCTCGATTGTGTATCTTTCCATGGTTCAAATTGAGTCAGTCTGAAATTGAGAAATGTCAAATGAATTGCAGAAAAGAAACTTGACGTTTAGGTGTGGTTCACATTCAACATCGGCCCTTAAAATTTAACCATCCTTTATAAATTCAATTTAAAACGTAATATTCCTGGTTTAATATTTTTTATTTTAAAATTTTTTTTTATTTTTTAAAACTGTAGAAAAAAAACAAAACAAAGATTAAGTCTGACAGGTGCAGACAAATTATTAAAAAAAACTTGGCATTACTTTTAAATGGTACAGAAAAAAACAATCAGCTGATTGGATACAAGTAATTTATTAATCTGCCTTGATAATTTGTTATTCGAAAATATCAATTTTTAATATTGTACAAATCTGTAGAAACTGTAGAAATCACATTGTGACAAACCATTCTCTCAAGTACTGAATGCACATAAACAACCAGTCAACAGCATATGAAAAATATTTTTTGTCGTAAATAAGAGAAAAAAAAAATTAAAAAGAAACACAAAGTTTAGGAATTGGTTTTAAGGATGAGCTGCTTTTAATAGACACACCATTTTGCACATATGTGCTTGTGTGTACAAATACATGTATTTACACACAACAACATATGCACGTGTTTATGTATGTACGAGAAAAAAAAAAGCAGAATAGAAAGAAAAGTAATTTATAAATATGGATAAGTATCATAACCAACCCTTAATCATTTTCAATTTCTTACAACATTTTCTGCAGGGGATTTTCACACACAAACACAAACGTATACATCGTTGTGTGCTTGTGTGTGCAAAAGCAGCCAGTTAAACACTCCTTATGTTTTTTGTCTGTATTCACGCCAATTGTTATTCCGCTCCAAAGTTATTCAACATCATATTAGCAACGTCATCATAATCATTACTAAAATGATGAAGCGTCTGGCATTTCATTTTGATTTTCAGTCAGTGACAAATTTATTGCCAAATCGCGTCAAAGAAATTAAACTTTTCAATTATTTTAATGGCATGAGAGAGAGAAAGAAAAAAAAAAAGATAAATTTAACGAAAAATTCGTTGATGATAAAAAGCAGCTTAATCACAAAAGTATGAATGACGCAGTTGAGGGAGCCCACTGATGGTTGGCGGAGGAGGAGGAGGGGGCTATATACAGCATCAGCACACTAATGAATATAAATTGAGCTAATTTTTCGCTTCGCTTTAAATACTAAAATTAAGGTGTAAAATATTCAATTTTTAAATACTCGAAAGTGTGTGTGTATTTGTTTTCTGTGTAATTGCAGGGATGTAAATATTAAGGGCGATTTGAAAGGAGTAGGGGAAGAAATAAAAAAATTGTCTGTAGGAAAACAAATGTTTTAACCCAAAAATTATTCATTTGGAAATTATTTTTTTTTCAATCAAAAAATTTTTTTTCTTTTTTTTTCTTGACATTGAGAGCACTCATTGTTTTTTTTAATTTTTTATTTACAACCAATATTTCGCTACCAAACAATTAAAAAAATATATTTTTGAAACCAATTGGCTGCTATGGCCCAAACTGTGCAACTCAAACTAAAAATATCGTATTGACTCCGATCACGAATATTTGCGATATCCATTGATCTCATCGGAGCTGCGATTTGATCCGTATAAAATTTTTCTTATATGGCGCTGTTTAAGACCGATTCTACGCAAATAATTCGAAAACGCTCGACACCCTTAAACAAGCAGCAACTATCTACAAAATGTAGGAAGTTTATATTGAAAGGTTAAGCTTTTGCGAAGCAAGAAACGACAGTTCAATGAACGATACAAAAATTTAATATAAAGAAAAAAAATTAATTTAGTTTATTTTATTTAATTTGTCTAAAAAATTCTGTATTTGGTTCACTTTACATATCGAAAAGCTTCCAACATTAAGCTATCGTTTCTATTCTGTTTCCTTTTTGGAAATAAATTGTTGTAAATTATAATAAAATTGTCTGTGTGTAGACAACGTCGAAGGGTAGGGGGTATGGCATTTTTTTTTTTTTTTATACAATTTCATATTTCTGGAGAATAGTGAGAGACGTTGTTGTAAAAATACAATGAAAAAAATCTATGGGCATGGCTCTTCCCAGTCAGCGTAAATGTAATTTTGTGTGTTTCTACATAATCATGATGCATATAATCTACACCGTTGACCCACATAATTTGCTCAAAATTACAAATAAATTGATAGTGGGCGTGGCATATTTCATACACTCAATAGAGAAATCGCTCTGCAGAACTTTTTCCTAAGTATTTTAAGCTTAAAGTTGCCGGCTTTTGTATACTTAACATAGCTCCGCATTATAATCCTTAAATGAGTCATCGTAACTGAAAAACATTGGTCGTTGTTTATCTGGCCCGGACCACAAGTTACAATTTGTAACTGTTTTCATTCGACGATATATTTTAAAATCGTTAGCGCAAATTTTTTTTGTTATTCGTCTTTATATTATGCCTGCACTTGTATTAACGTCTTACTAACTTTTCGTACCTTTTATATAAGTAAAATATTAAAATTTTCTTCGATTTTCTACTTTTTGTAAAAACAACGAGATGTTGTCTTGCTATAAACAGTAGCCAATATGTTAACTCAGCTATTACGATCAATAACCGGATACCCGGGTAACTTTTTCAATTCAAAAGTGCTCGTAATTCTTTCACAGTTAAAATATGGCCATGAAACTTAAAATCGTCATTATTTAAGTCTTAAAAAACACTTGAAAAAAATATATACTATATAGCCAGATCTTTGTTTGAAATCGTTTTACATTCGACACCTACGCGAGTCAAGGACCGGCTACCGCGGTACCTCTACAAATTTAATTTGTTTTTCCTTACAACTTACTAAATTTATTTTGTTTTTGATTAAAAATGCATTCAAATTTTCTTTCAACAACCTTCTTATTTCATAACTATATGTATTCATAAATATTTAATAACTAGCTAATACCCGGTGTGCTTCGCCACCCCCATCGTTATGAAATAAAAATTTTATAGTTCAAAAATATATTTATTTTGCAAGTGCCACACCTACTATTACTAAATCAACCATTTCTTATTCAAATAATCATATAGACGTCAAAGTGTCTCTTGCAAAATTTGGATACTCTTATTATTATCGCTTCCCAGATATACGAATTTTTTTCTTTAATTCATATGACAGGTGCCACGCCCACCATTACTAAAGCATCCATTTCTTATCAAAATAGTCATATAGATGTCAAAGCTTCTCGTGCAAAATTTGGGTACTCTAACTGTTATCGCTTCCCGAATATACGAATTTTAGTATTCAATTGCTATGAGAGCTGCCACGCCCACTATTTCTAATGTACCCATTTTTTCCAGAAATGTTTATTTGGGTGTCAAAGTTGCTCTTGCAAAATTTTAGTACTCTAATCAATTTCGTTTTCCAAATATACGAAATTTCGTATTTAATTCATGTGGCCACGCCTACTATTGAAAGTCCGCCCATTTTTTACCCAAATGTTCGTGTGGATGTCAAAGTTTACCGTACTTAATTTGAAGACTCTAGCTGCATTAACTTTCGTGACATACAGAAAGATTCTGTGAAAATTTCAAGGAAATCGGTCCAGCCGTTTAACCGTCTATAAAGCACAAACAAACATACAAACACAAATTGATTTTTATATATGTAGATAAACATACAAACACACATTGATTTTTATATATATAGATATACATACATATGTAAAGGCACTTATGTGCACTAAAAACATTTTAAAATAAATAGGATTGGTGTGCTGGTCGCATATAGGCTTATGACAAAAGCTGCATGGTTTTCTGGTTTTTCTTATTATTTTTTCTGGTAGCGCAAGGCACAAAAAAACAAGAACCTACCATAGGCTTTCTTCCAGGAGTTCGGCTAGAGGTCGATGCTTGTTCACATGTTATATTTTTGGTTATAGATTTACCTAAATATCATTCAATAGCAGATCGTGATGAAAAGTGGCGAGTAATTTGGCTATTTGCAGATCGTTCCTTAATGAGAGGCATACAAAGCTTCTTGCTGAGTCCCTGCAAAAAGCATTTGCGTATATTTTAATGGTATAGTTTTCAGAATATATAATATATTCAGAAAACGCACTAATATCTATCATGTTATAAAAGAGTGACAAAAGCCACCTTTTTGTTTGCCGCTGTGTGGTATTTTGGACCAGCATTTGGTCAATGACATCTACTACACCTCTTGTTTGGTTATAAAATGCGATATCTGATTTTTAATTACTACCAACGCTGTCATTATAATGCATTGCAGATAACACAGCAACATAATTTGATTTTCTATGCTTATATGAACACATAGTAACCTTTCCTTTAAAGACAAATATTGAGGATCCAAATGGTTGGTTTTAATCCTTCATTATATCAGGCATGTAAGGCTTGTTTTTACGCAGCGTTCCCACCATTGATAATTTGTTCGAAAATATATGTTCCGTTAAATCAAAAGTAGTAAAAAAATTATCCATCGTGATGTTACGCCTACTTCTATGAAAAGGACTGTTAGAACCTTAATCACTCTTTCTCCTTATCGTATCTCATGATCCATTGGTGATATTCCGGTATATAGTTGCCCTTCGAGCGAATAGGAGTTTTTTGCGTCACAAATCCACCAATCTTTAATCCTAGGCTTATAATGTGCCAAAAGATTTGCGTTGAGCATTATCCATATATCGCGGATTAGCCCGTCTTTATCCAAAAGTATTCTTACAACTCTGGTGTTTGCATTGTCAAATCGTATAAAGCGTAGTGGTGACAAGAATCTGTTAGTGCACATTGCTGCTCGGTATAGGGGATAAGATGTGATGGCTTATAGATCTTTCGATTTATCATTACATGAATGATTTGCAACTGTCATTATTAAAATGCCAACAAAGGCATACACTTCATTATTGTTACATCTTTCCAACGAACAAATTCTAATTTAAAAGTGTGAAAATCTACAAAGGGGTACCGGGGTACCCCGGTCATTGACTAAAGTATATTTTTATGGTTACTGACTGTAGGGTTAAGGTACGTAGCTTTTGAGCTAATCGGGTTCAGGAAGACACACAGAAATATAGACAGACAGAAAGACAAAAGTTCTAAACGCTAGTGTTTTGCATTCTGGATTGCTAACTGTTAGACTCAGCATTTTACAATGTTATTAAAAATATTGATAAGGAGCACCGAAGTGTATAGAGTCATTTTAATAGAAAATTATATTACAAATTTTAAATATTTTTTAATTTAAAAAAGAATTATTTCAAATTGTAATAATAGGAGTATAAACGAATTCGGTAATTTTCTCCGTCAAAAATATCAAATTTTAAATCACCATTGAATAGATAGTATGCTGAACTATACATGGCTGAACATAATTTAGTCCCATCTCTAAGGCTAGTGTCGATTCTAAATTTAAACTTTACTAAGCGCTTCTAAAGACCTTTTAATGGATTTTGTGTGTTTTATTGAACAGACAAAACAATTTTGTTCCAATGGCATCATCCACCAATTAATTTACTGAGTTATTAAATGCCATAATTTTTCGACCTTGACTTGCCCAAGCAGCGTTTTTTTTTTTTATAAATTTCTCCTAATCAAAGTGGAAGATCGCAGTCATTCGCAAACGCTGTATTGTCAACAAACAATTTGTTTAACTTTTCCAAAACAGTTTTAACCATTTTATTCTCAAATATCTCGAAATAGATGTAGAATTAAAATTATTTCTAACCTCCTCACAAGTTTAACTTGTTCTTAAGGATCATTTATCGATTCCCTTTTAAAACTTCAGTTATGGAAACAGTTTTGTAATCACTAGGGCAGACAAAGGCAATCCGATTAAAGACTGTTTAATAAACTGAGTTGTGTTTTAATATTTCCGTTTAAGATTCCTTCTCCGTTTTAATGTACTCGTAGTTTATGAATTCTAGGCATCCATTAATTGTCGAGGTCTGTTCATTTGCCTTGAATTTTTTAATTTTGTTATTGCTTCTCTGCTTCCGCCTTAAAGGCAACCATAAACAAACTAAAGGGGAGTTGAATTTTAAAAGGAAGAAAAAAAAAAATAAAAATAGAAAGAGAAACATAGATTTTGCTTAAGGGTCTGTGCTGGCAAAAATGCTTTAATTATAAAATGGCTTTTAAATCAAATCGGAAGTTTATTTTAACTTACAACAACAAACTCGCATACAAACACACCCAACAAACCAAAACACTTAAGAAATAGTTTGAAACCAACTTACTACCATAAGGCTTAAGTTGAAAAAAGTTTTGAGAATATTATTGCGAAAGTTATCAATTATCATTTGCCATAAACTTCTTAAGCTTATCAATATAATTGAATATTTAATGCTTCAATTTCTTGTTGCTCATCTAATACGGCAATATAATTTAGTAAAAATAATATACTTAGTACTAATATTATGATTGATATACCAAAATCAAATAGTTAATATAATTATGAACTAATTTCATAAATAATAAATAAATACAAATACATATACATATACAGCGTGATCCATTTTGAGGTTCCCTACTTTTTTAAAGAAAAAAAAAAAAAAACACAGCAAATTCAAATTTAATGGGAAACGTTTATTATCATTTGAAAGAACATTCTTTGGCATTTATTTTTTTAAGATTTTGTCTATTAAATGTTGGCCGTTGATACGTCGCAGATCGTCCATCCGTTGAGTCCCATTTTCGATGACTCGTTCGAGCATTTCGACTGGTAACGGGCGAATGACACGCGTGATGTTTTCCTCCAAGGCCTGAATCGAAGCGGGTTTGTCCGCATAATTTTTAGACTTTACATTGCCCCACAGGAAAAAGTCTAATAGTGTGATATCACACGATCTTGGTGGCCAATTGACCATCCCAAAACGTGAAATTATGCGCTCATTGAAGTGTTCTCTCAATAAATCCATTGATTGATGCGATGTGTGGGAAGTGGCGCTGAAACCAAATGTCGCCGAGATCATGAGCTTCAATTTTAGGCATCAAATAGTCGGTTATCATGGCTCGATAACGGTCACCATTGACGGTTACATTTGCACCGGCATCATTTTTACACTCTCAGCTACGGCCGCTATATTTTCATCGGAGCGTGCTGGACGTGGTCTATTCGGTCGAATATTGTCCAATAATGAATGCTGGATCTCAAAGTGGGTGAAGGTGTTGCGAATAGTAGGCTCAGTAGGCCGATTATGTTGACCATAAGCTGAGCAAAGTTCACAAAACACAGAACGTGAAATTTCGTAATTAAGTTGAACGATTTGTAAACGCTGTTCAGACGTAAGTCCTTCCATTGTGAAATGCCAAACAAAAATAACATGACAGCATGACACGACTCACACGTGATCTGTCAAAAAAAGGCTACTTGAATCACCCATTATTATTATATATTATATTGTAAAGACGTGTTTTTCTACTTAATGCTGGAGTAAACTCGTTGCAAAAATTCATATATGTGCAAAAGCGAAAGAAATACGATGATGCTTTAATTTATGTTATAAAATTATTTTCTCCTTCTTAAGGAAAAGCAGGCAATCTGGTTTTCCTAGGTTCGCGCAGCCGATCGACCGTTTGTCGTATTTACCGACTCACGTTATATGAGGCGAACATGTAGCTTTAATCTGCGATTGCAACTCTGCGTGGAGCCTAAACTCAAAGCACCCAGAGATGTCTCTACTCCACCCGTACTCAGTATTACTAAAGAGCAGAGTTTACTCTCGAATACTGCTGTGTGATTGGGGCGTAGCGAATCCAGTAGAAACCGAAAAGACGTCTGTCTTGATTGCCATTCGAATACAACTCTGTGTGAAGCCTAAATTCCGAGCACCTAGAGAGAACTCTACTCCACTTGCCCGCGGTATTACTAAAGAGCAAAATTTTCTACTTAAAATTAAATTAAATTTTACTCTTTAGTAATTTAATTTCAAAGAGTAAATTTTACTCTTTAGTAATTTAATTTCAAAGAGTAAATTTTACTCTTTTGTACTACCGGGCTTGCGTGGCGCAGCTGACACAAGAGAGGTCGCTACTTGAAGAGTGCGTGTGTTTGTCTGGCGATAAATTAATTGGAGCCTAAACTCGAAGCACGCAATTTAACAGCCGATCAACAGCGCTTATCTGTGCAAGACTGCGCTCATCAGGCAACACAAGAGGAATGACGACTTTATAAAACAAAGAGCCATCAAAACAATAGTGACCATAAAACAAAACAAATAGCGCGACATCATTTACACAAGTGGTCTATTTCATAAAAATTAAAAGAGCTGTATAAAAGGTTTAAAAAACAAATTTCCATAGAAAATTAGTTTAATAAACCCTTTATATACCTTTTATAACTTTTATGAATAGGGCAGAAAGACTTTAAAAACTGTTGTTCAGATAAATCTTTCTCAAGGCTGCTAATAAAAAGTTTTAGAAAATTATCTGTGAAAAGATTATTCGCAAGTTTAATTATATTTTGCTTCTAAGTTGGGCTGTTGGGTAATCTTGCCCACACACACACACAGCCAAATACATTTACACACAATTACAAACTTAAGCAAATAAATGCACACTCATCTTTTGTTGGTACTTTTAAGTAGAAATTAAGACAAAGTTTATGTTGTTTTTGCTGTTGCTCTTCTTGCTGCTGCTGTAGCCTCTTGATGTAAAACTTTATCTACCAGATTTGGGATTTCTATAAAAAAACAATTTTAACAAATTTTTTACCACAAAATTCTTAAGATCAATAAAAATAACAACTGAAAATCTGTTTGAAAGTTTGATAAAATATTTGGTCAATTCACAAGGTGTGCCATCATGTCGTATTGTCATAATTTTATAAAAATTGTCGAACAAGTAAAACATATTTGTTGAATTCACATGGTGTCTTAAGCGTCGTATTGTGCCAATGTTGTAATTTTTTTGAAAATCTTAAAAAGATTAAAAAATTTTACAATATACAAGGCAACACTTTTTATTTATTTTAAAAATTTAGCGAAGCTCTGGTTTCATTATAATACGCTGCTTAGAACTTCTTGTGAATGTATTTACTAGGGTGATCGATTCGGTTTTACAACCGGTGGAAAACCCGGTTTTTTACTCTTTCAGCTGGCGGTTTTTGTCAAAATGTTAATTTTTCGAATGTCGAATACACCGGTTTTTTTTACTCACAGAAACCGGTTTTTTTTTCATTTTTAGTTTTATGTTCAGTTATATTTTTAACTAAACGTACCTAATCAGAAAATTTATTAAATAATCTTCCATAATATTGTAAGATATTCATTTTCTGTTTCAAAAACCAAATGTAAAATAAGAAAAATATTTAGGCTTAAATATTATTTGTTTTAAATGGAGAGCAGGTATTTTGTAACTTTGTTGCGCTTATAATTTGCTGCGATAATCAGCTGTTCAGTTAAGTTTTTTGACCAAGTTATTGTACTTTGCAATACTTTTTGATCTCATTTTCGAATTTCATAATATTTTGCTTCTACGAAATCTAGCGACTTGTACTAAAGACTACCCATAGCTTAACTAATATCTCTGATAACAGATGACTTGTATACTAAAATAGTTTAGCACACAAAGGGTCATTATTACATCTTGCCTATAAAGTTGACTACCGTGAGCAGTAAAGTGACTTTTTTATATATTTCACTAGCCAAACCCGGCGCGCGCTGCTACGCCCCTTAATGAATCGAAATGCATTCTGAATTTTAATTGAATATCAAGTGCAAAAACCAAAAAATTATAATTTTTTATGGGCGTGGCATTGCCCACTTTTCTAATCACGAAATTTTAAAGTCATGACAGCTCAATATGTGTGCAAAGTTTCAGAAGAATCGGACCAGTGCAAGTACCTCAAAATTATAATTGTTTTTATGGGCGTGGCCCTTCCCATTTTTCTAATCACGAAATTGTAAAGTCATAACAGGTCAATATGTGTGCAAAGTTTCAGAATAATCGGTCCAGTGCAAGTACCTCAAAATTATAACTTTATTTATGGGCGTGGACCCGCCCACTTTTCTAATCACGAAATTATATAGTCATGACAGCTCAATATGTGTGCAAAGTTTTAGAAAAATCGGTCAAGTGCAAGTAGCTAAAATTGATAACTAATTTTTATGGGCGTGGCCATAAAACACTCCCTGGTATGTGTACAACAACTTACCAAAGTTTGAGCCGGATCGGTTTTACAGTTTCGGAGTCTATAGCTAACACACACAAAACATAACCTTAAAAGTTCAAGGTAATTGAAGCATAAACTTAACTTTTAGGTCTCTATTAGGTAAAAAGTGTCTGTCCTTTAACATCCTTATTTTATATAACGGCTTTTTATAATAGTTCCATTGAATGTGTGTCAACTTAAAATGTAATTAAACCATAGAACAAACTAGTTTATACCTATAGATGTATCTCTGTCATGGGTTTAAGAAAGAATTATATTTTATGTATTCGACCGGTTAACCGGTTTTTTTTCGAAATTTTTGAAAGAGCAACCGGTTTTGGCCTAGAATACGTCTTACCTTACGGTATAGGGAGTCATGTCAGATTGTTATTGTTGTAATCTTTATTTCACTGATTATGAGGAAACGGCGCGACAACTTTTTTTAAAAATTTTTTTGTAGGTAAATGAAGATGTTATCTTTCGTTTGATATACATTTCATATTGGTTGATATCTTCCTAATATTTAAATTTCTCAAATGAAAATTGCTTAAACACATACACTCAAACATATGTGTGGTGTTTGGTTGAGTGTTTGAGTTTGTAGCGTGAACACAAACTATGCTGCTGTTTCAGTGTGGACACAAACCTTCGGCTGTTGTTTTGATTGATGAAATATTGAAATTTCGTATATTTACTTATGTATGTATTTAAGTGAAACAAAATGTTAAATGTTAATTTGAATTTAACATGGATATATAATTGTAAAAAATTTATGAAAAAATTAATTCATACATTTTTATGTTAAATGAAAGTGCTGCCAAGTAAGCAAAATAACAATGCTGCTTGATGCTGTTTGACAGCAGTAACAACCAGTTTAGCGTATTCTACGTTAAACTTAATGGCCGTGACTCTGACACAGCCTGCAGGGATAGTCCATGGCCGAATGCCTCGGACAACTGTCTGCTGTTTTTTTTTTTAATTTTAAATTTTAAACTATTTAAAAACCGGTTTCTTAAAAATGTCGAATAATCGATCACCCTAGTATTTACATTTAAATAATGACTTTTCATTACATTTCACAAACATTTGCAATCGCTTATGTTTTCTTATGCTAAAAACTATAGTTTCGAAAACCCATTTTATGTAGATTTTATATCTAACGAAATGTTATGTTTTTTAAGTGATTTTCTAAGTTTTGAAATGGTTTGATTATGACGTGGATTCTTAACAGTAATAAAAATTTTTAACAAGTATTTAATGATACTTGATGAGAACGCTTTATATAATACTGCAGATGGAGGAAATTAAATACCCACATTTCCATCTCTGCTACATAATTTGATTCATTGCTGCAGTTTTCCTAAAAAGTCTTCCAACAATTGCTGAGACTCACTTGAATTTTGTTAAAAGCGGACACTGTTCGCTTATAAGTTTCTGTTTTCTAATGTAAAAGCTCAAATTGGTTTTTTTTAACTCTTTTTCTTCTTCGTCTGTTTTATTATTGTTTGTTATTAGGAAAATAATTTTGTTTTGTTTTTTTTTTTAAGAAATTAGATTGCTGATGTAAAACGAACACTTCCCTGCAGATATCGCGATTAGTCTATACACGCATGTAAAGTATACTCCGTAATGGAATAGGACTAATCCAAAGATCATCCCATTGTATGGAGAAAATGTGATCAATTTAACATTGCGATGTCCTAGGGCTGGACCATATAACCCATCGGAGTAGTATCAAAACTACTATTTGTCACTACTCGATGGAGCAGCTACACGATCATTACGCACGTCTTGACAACAATATATGTAATCGTTAAAGCACGAACACTTGTCGTTAAACTACAAGCTCTTGTTTAAAAATTATATGGTCCATGACTGCATTACATAGGACCATGTTGTAAGTAGACCATTTAGCTAAAATGGACCACGTAGTCCAATATTATCTGCGGGGTTTGTTTACAAATTCTGTTTGTTTGTGTGAGTGTTGATGTGTAAACACACATTGTACGAGGGTGTATAAGTGTTTTGGTTAGACAAAAATATGTAAGTGAATAAAGTTGTTATGGATGTAGTCGGTTGTTGCAACTGAAACTGAATGTAGAACTAAACAAAAAAATATGAAAATAAAGATCGCATGCAAGGCAGGTGGTAAAAGTCCAAGTGAGTGTGTATTTGGTACAAGCACTTACATGTTTAAACATTAAACAAATACAAAAAAGTGGCAAACTCTTGAGTAATGTTTATCAAAAGGAAAATTATAACGTTAAGATTTTTTCATGTTGCTCTTTTGCCACTCTAAGTTGCATTACTACGAACTATAAGGACAGCATGAAACAACAACAACAAGGAAATGAAATGAAAATGTTTTAAAGCAATTTCGCATTGAGCAAAACAAAAGTCTGTATCTTGAGAGCAAAAAAATAAATAAAAAATAATGACAAACTCATAAGCAAAATGCCAGCCCAAGTGACTGTCAAAAACAAAAAACAGAAAAACTTAAAAACATATTTTGAATGTTTAATTTTCTAGGTAAATTTCATATTTAACTAATAGAGTTGTTGCTTTTTATTATAAATTCTCTCTGAGCTTTTTTTTCGCATTTGATTATTATGCATTCAATGCTGGTTGTTGCAAACAGAAAAACGAACGATGGAATATGAATGATTAAATGGAAGCAAGTCAAGCTGCCAGCTAGCCGGCCAGTAAATCAAGCAATGGAATAAATGCAAAGAAAAAGGCTATAGTCACTCACTGGCCCTTTAATCTAGTTATGCCACAGTACAATTGTCGCATTCAAGCATATCCGTTTCCGGTAATTTTTGCAATTTTGTCGTCTTTATTTTATTTTTCTTTTTTTTACATTCGTCTCTTCAGTCATTGCTTCTAAAAAGTTTTGTTAGATTTATATTGTGGCTTAATGCACTATGGGTGTGGGTGTAGTCGTATAACATTGGAAATTTAATGGTAGATGGTTGGCTTGGCTATTGCATAAAAAGACGCGAAACGTAAATGACAGGACACATAATGTAGTTGTGCTAAAGATTAATTTGAATTTTTGTTCTCTTTCAAAATTATAGAAGAAAAAAAAAAAAATAATTGAAAATAGCAAAACGGCAGGCAACGTTTATGGGACCAAGATCACAGCGAAAGGAAAATCAAAGAATACAGTCAATTTAAATATTAATGGAAATTAATTAAACCTGCTCTTTGACAGGTAAATGCAGTGTTTAAAGTAGTTTTTTTAATAAAAAGAAATTTTTTATAGTTTTCTTTTAAACTGTTATACTTTGCAACAGTTAGTAAGCAGGATACCCAATAGAAATAGGGAGTGAAAATTAGAGTTGTTTTTCATTTAATCAAAATATTTTTCATTAAATTCTATCCTCGATATTCATATCCATGATCAATTTTAATTATAATTAGAGTTTCATTAAACTTAATTTTAATACAATATATGTGTCCCCTTTCTCGGAGAAGGTCACATATGTTTTTGTTATGTTGTTGTTTAATGCTTTTAAAGTTTAGAAGTGATTTATCACAATAAAATACATACCTTCTCCTAATACTGAATCAAATAACATTTAGTTTTTATACCCTTCACACAGTGAACAAGTAAGAGCGCTATATTCGGCCGTGCCGAATCTTATATACCCCTCACAACGTGAAGTCATTAAATAACAGTAGTTTGTGTCACCATTCATCCCATATGAAATAAGTACATACATATATAAAAACATCCCATTGTAAAATTATAAATTCACTTATGTATGTTAAAAAAACTAAAAAAAAAAAATAAATTAAAAAAAAAATTTTTTAAAAAAATTAAAAAAAAATTTTAAAAAAAATTAAAAAAAAATTAAAAAAAAATTTTAAAAAAATTAAAAATTTTTTTTTTTTTTGGCTCTGCTGGGATTTGATGCCACGTTTTCTCTAACCAGTATACACGTTTGTATGTATGTATGTATGTATGTTGTTGTTGTAATGTTGTTTTTGTGAAAAAAAAATCGAGGTGGTCGTGGGTTTTTGCTCATATCTCAGTTGTTTATGTACCGATGTTTCTGATTTTCAATACCGATCTACTCCCGAATATTTCTGATATTTTAATACCTCACCCGGGTCCAAGCGATGTCGGGGGGCTTCAAAAAGTTGATTTCAACATACACACGGACAGACGGTCAGACTGACAGGGCTTAATCGACTCCCCCATAAGCTTTCAGAAAATATATACTTTATGGGGTCGGAAATGAAAATTGTAGAAATTTCACACGGAATGACAAACCTATATATACCCTTTTTCACTGTGTGAAGGGTATAAAAAGGGTATATCGTCGTTCGTAAATTATTGTGTTCTATGTGACGCATAAAACCTATACTTATAGAACACAATAATTTACGAACGACGATATGTATATACATAGGTTTGTCATTTCGTGTGAAATTTCTACAATTTTCATTTCCGACCCCAAAAAGTATATATTTTCTAAAAGCTTATGAATAGGGGAGTCGATTAAGCTCTGTCAGTCTGTCCGTGTGTATGTTGAAATCAACTTTTTGAGGCCCCCGACATCGCTTGGACCCGGGTAAGGTATTAAAATATCAGAAATATTTGGGAGTAGATCGGTATTGAAAATCAGAAACATCGGTACATAAACAACTGAGATATGAGCAGAAACCTACGACCAACCCAATTTTTTTTTACAAAAACAACATTACAACAACAACATACATACAAACGTGTATACTGGCTTTTTATTTTTTTTATTTTTTATTTAATATATTATTTATATTTTTATTATTATTTTTTTTAATTTTTTTTAATTATTTTTTTGTCTTATATTAATTATTTATATTTTAATTATTTTTTTTTTAATTTTTTTTTTAATTTTTTTTTATTTTTTTTTATATATCACGAATTCCACAGAAAAGTCATCCGTCACACATGTGCGTGACGATGTTAAAAACTAGTAAAAGATGAATATATATATATTTTTTCAGATAATATAACTTTTCGTATAATCTAAGATTGCTTCTTCTAGCTGTTAAAAATATGAATTTTTATCTGAAGTAAATTCGCAGAAATTTTTGATAGAAACTGACATAAAATGTTCAAAAGGTAAATTTTGTAACATGTGCTTACGATACATTTTGATTTATACTAACGAAATTAGAAAACCTATTAATAAGTGCTTTATAAATTTTTGAAAGAGCATAAAATTAAATAATAATAGCGGCAAATCTGCTTTAACAAAAAATATTTTTTTAACAAAATTAGTTGCAATTATTCGCACTCTGTAACAGTGCGTGACATGGATTTTATGATGTATTATTTAAATTTTTTTATTTTTTTTTTAATTTTTTTTTAATTTTTTTGTTTGTTTTATATTTATTATTTATACTTTAATTTTTTTTTTTAAATTTTTTTTGGAATTATTTTTATTATTTATTTTTTTTTAACACACATACATAAATTTATAATTTTATAAAAATATTAAAAACTAATAAAAACACATGATCATATTAGCTGGAAAACTCCAACGCTTGACGATCAACGCTCTTATTTAGGTTTGATACGTCATTCCTTAAATCTACATTTAGGCTTTGCAATACTAAGCTACTGCTTCTAGCAAGCTTTACTTAAAATAATCCATAATAATTACATCCCTTCAAAACTCTGATTGGCAAATAAATCACATGCATTCGGAGCACACTTGTAGGGACATGTGTTGGATTTGCTGCAAAAACTAATCACACATACTAAATGGTCGTTACATTTATGTATTTCTATCGCTGAACATACAATCTCAAATGCAATGAATGTACGAATGGATGTATGTATGCATGTGTATGTATGTGTGTATATGTACAATCCAACAACTTGAAAACAAGACAAAAAAGGTGCAAGAAAAAAGCAAATTCATAATAGCCGAGGTGGGTGCTTTGGCGGACATTGACAATTTGTCGTTGTTATAAATGCATCCTACGTGGTGGCCAAGTTACAAGAATTAAATAACCGGACTGAACGTGAGTTATGATTGCAACACCTATAACAAATTGTTACTTTTATAAGCAGCAACGACACAACACATACACACACACACACATACATACAGAAGCTAAAACTGAAACTCCATGGAGTAGAGGAAAATTGTGGCAACGATTCAGCTGAAACATGACCATGTTAAAAGTGTAGAGTAATAAAAGTAATAATTTAGATTTTGCCTGAAATTTAGCAAAGTCACAGAGAGAAATTGATGACAAATCTTCTTTAATTATAATGAAATGAAACACAAATGTTTCCTCTCAACATCGCAGTAACCAATGAAGTATGTCTGTATGCAAGCCTTTAGGAGCTTTTGAATTGAAAAAAAAAAATTGCAAGATGAATATGAAACATTTAGGGCCGTATTCATAAAAAATATTTTAGGTTTATTAAAGGCTTATTTGACAGATGTTGTAGAGAAATTTGTCAAATAAGCCTTCAATAAACCTAAAATATTTTTTATGAATACGGTCCTTAAAGTTTATATTTTAAATTTGTTTAAATGTTATTTTTTTTTATTAAAAAATATGTTTAATGTTTTATGCAAATGAAATCAATTGAACAAATTTAGCATTTGAGTCGTTCAAAGATAATTTTTTTACGAGGAAATATTTGCTTTAACATAAAAAAAATAAACAATTTCACTTGTTTAAACCAGAATTGGTGTTAACTATTAGATTTGATTGATATAATTGTTTTATATTTGTAGTTACTCAATTTCGCTTCAAAATGCTCTTCTGTACAGTCAGCACCAGTAACTGTCACAGTTCAAGTGAACAAAAATTCATTTTTGATAAATACACTCAGAATCATGAGTTTTTCTTTTACACATCGATGTTGCTCAAATAAACACATTTTGAGTGTTTAATTGAATTCAGCAAAATGTTTTCGTTTTTTAGTGATTTGTTCTTATTATCTCAGTTGCTGGTTCATAATTTGTTTAAAATTAACAAAAATTCCACGCAATAAAAATAAAGCAGTTACATACTAAGAACGGCTGAGACTGAGGAATGAAGGAAAGGGATATATAACAACAACAATATCTATATTATATCCTTATGAATTATTTAACTTTTGATTTCTATCTGTAACTTCGTACCAAGTAAATTGACAGTGTGGTAAGAACAAATTAAATTTTTTCACATTTTATCCAGACTTTTAGAAATGGAGTAAATGAACATTTCGATTGAATGCTGATCATTGTGTTGATTTGTGTGTGTTCGTTAAATTTAATGACTTTGAAGGAGGATTTTTAAACATGAGCTAACGAAGTCTATAAATATTCTGTTCTCTGCTAAACACTGGGTAATTTGATATGCTAGCAGTGCAACTGAAACGAGAGAAAGACTAACTTTTGGCCGCGAATATTCTTGCTATATAATAAATCATATTTGTGTATACGACAAGGCGAACAGTCATGCTTAAGGGCAAAATTTGTCATACGAGCGGCGCACTCTGCAATAAATTTATTATATTTTTTACTAATTTACACAACGAACTTTTTACGATAAATTCGTTGTGTTGAGGGAAATTTATAGTTCACGCCAGTTGTGTACCCAGCAATACTTAAATAGTGCTCTTTTAAATTCAAAGAAAAAATGCGATTCGTAGTCGTATGGAATCTTTTTTCCGCGAAATAAAGAATGTATTTCGCGATGTCAGAGTAGAACAACTTAGGGTCCCCTTTGAACCATTTTAAAAACTTTATTTTTTTTGTAAAATTAATTTTATTTTATAAAATTGATTTCTTTAAATACTTAAAAATATAATAAAAATATTAAAAAACAATTTTAACGTTTTGAATAAGCAAATTTTCAAACTTTTCACTGCGGCTTTATTTTACTGTTGCCTACTCAGCGTTGTAAGAGATTAAAAAAAAACAGCAGCACTGAAGACAATGTTATTCCTCATCACCGTCCTCTTCAGAGACAACATAAGCGAGACGTGCCATCAGTGACAAATTTAAAAAATATCTTTAAAGACTTCGTTAAAGCCAACTGGTAATCTCTAATCAGAACCGTCGTTTAAATAAAAATGTCAATGTATTTACTAGCACCAAAGTTTTTGACCCATTTAGCCTTATCCTTAAATGAATCATCATACTTTTGCCCAAACTTTTGCATATTTTACCTAAAAACAAACCCTTCTAATCGATTAATCTCATAAAGAAAGAAAATGGTAAAACTTTCAATACACATCCCCATACATACTTACGTACTATGCATATAACTAATTTAAGTTGTTTATCACAACAACAAGTACAAAGTACGATAGAATGAGCGGAGCGAAAAAAAAAGCATAAAAACTTTTGTAACTATAATTACAATATAATTTAGCTTCCTTTAGCTCCTTGCGAAGATTATAGTGTTTGGTCAGTCTTGTAAAAAGAATCTTATGCCATATTATTAATATAAAACAATCACACACAGTCACCAACACTAATGCAAAAAAAATAGAAATAAAAAATAAACTTCAAACTGTAATTTGGCCCTAATTACATAAATAAATTTTCTTTTCAAACTTAATATGTCGGTGTAAGCAAAGGTTTATATGGATGTGTGCATGTGTGTGTGTGTGTGTTTCATTCCAGGTAGGAGAAAAGAGTGTGTAAATATGAATATCTTTTATATCTTTGCATTTAATGTAGTGAGAGGTAGTCGAATGGGTAGTGGCAGTAGTAAAATTTTCATCATATGGCCTTTTAACCACAAATTCCTGTGTTGTGGTTTAAAGGTTTTCTACTTTGGCAAATTGAAATATATGACCATTAACACTGAAATAATAATAACACACAAACACACACACAAGCAATACATTCATCCCACCAACCAATCGACCAAAGAACGAACCAAAGCAATGAATATTCTATATGATGACAATAGTATGTAAATGTCACAGTGCCAATGACACTAGATACTAAAAAAACAAGTTAGAGGGCTATATTCGGCCGTGCCGAATCTTATATACCCTTCACAACTATTCACAATTCATCTCATATGAAATATTAAAGACATACATATATTAAAACATCCCATTGTAAAATTATAAATTGAGTTTAGGGATGTATGTTTAAAAAGAATCAAATAAAATAAAAAAAAATAAATAAAAAATAAAAAATTAAAAAAAATAAAAAAAAATTAAAAAATAAAAAAAAATTAAAAAATAAAAATTTTTGGTTCAGCTGGGATTCAATGCCACGTTCACTCTGACCAGCATACCACGTGTGTATATATGTGTTGTATGTTGTTGTTGTGAAAAAAACGAGGTGGTCGTAATTTCTTCTTCATATCTCAGTTGTTTATGTACCGATTTTTCTAATTTTCAATACCGATCTGCTCACGAATATTTCTGATATTTTGGTCCTTTGCAGGGGTCTTGGAAATGTCTGAAGGCGTCAAAAACTTGATTTCAACATACATACGGACAGTTTTCAGAAAATATATTCTTTATGCGGTCGGAAATGAAAATTTTTTTGTGTGAAGGGTATAAAAACAGGTTAAAGTGCTATAATTTGAGACGAATCTTTTGCCTCTTTCGATAGCGTGTAATTCAGTAAAAAGTTATTATTTTGCACACATCAGGAGCTTAGTTTTCGTTAGTGAAACTCTGAAATAAAAATTATTTTGATTTGACCTATAGTGCCACCATACCTTTTGCTCTACAACACCTTTTCATTTCAGAGTTTCACAGAATGAGAAGTGAACACCTGAAAGAAAAAAGGCTAAAATTATCCGGAGGCTGAACAAAATAAATATTTTTGCGTTAAATTTTATGGTAAAAACAACGAAGGCCGAATGGGCCAATTCAGATGATATTTTAATATAAAAAATTCGTGAACAGATAAACAATTAAATGCTGCAAGCATGGTAAAGCCTATTTAAGAGGGAATGATGTAAACAAATCTACAGGTTGAATATACGACTGTTCTTTGCTTTGTACCATCACGACCCTGTAAATACAAAATTTTGACTTCTAAAACAATGTTGTACCGTGGCAACATTATAGATGACAAAAATACAATCTTAGTTTTTTTAGTGATGTATTTGCAAAAATTCTACATCAGTACAACATTGCAAATACAATTATACGATAAAAATTTCGTAATTATGTGTTCTTAGTGGGCCTTTTCCAATTACACTTGAGGTTTATTTATTTACTAATCTGGGGCATTCCATATCGATCGGAATTTCAATTGAACGTAAAAGTTTTTCTTACATTTTGTATTGGATTATGCCAAAGCACAAAGAGCACTGATAGGTATTGTTACCTACAACACTTGCTATTCAAATGTTATTCACAGTTAAATTTTTTACCCACATTTGTTTGCCGTTAGTTGTTTTTGTTAATGAAATGATAAGGTCAGTACTAATAAATCTACAGTCATTAAGCGATTGCTTTTGTTAATATATATTTTTTTAAAATTAATTTTTAAAGAAAATGGAACTAGAAAAAGCTTTGTCTGAACTTGAAAAGTGCCAAGTAGATGAATACTTCGACCAACAGTTGAGATATAGAGAAATTTCACGGAAATTGGATCGTGTATTGTGGAACTTATAATTTTGCAAATATTCAATCTAAACTTGATATGGCTATCATTTGCAATAATTACAAAAATTTATAGAAATGATTTTTAGAATTCCTCCAGCATTAGACTGGAAACAAAGTGCTAAATATTCAGATGGAGTCTTAACAAAATAAATCTTTTAAATTTTAGGTTAAAACGTCAGTGATTTGTAAAATTAATTTTTCTAATTTTTTACAAAAAAAAATTTCAAAATACGTGCAATAATTCCATGATACAATTATTTTCAAAAATTAGTTGTGGCTTTTATCTCTCATTGAAACATGTAAAAATATGACAAAAAAACATTCGGGTTTCGAAAATTTTATTGACACTAAATTTGTTTTGTTTTAGAAATTATTTAATAAACATATTTGATACACACTTGTAAGTAACTTAAAAGCGGTTGTATTCTTTTTTGATATTTTTTTTTTGTTTGTTACCATCCAACTGGTTTTAAAGATTTTAAACTTTTCTATGAACCCCCTTTCCATGCTTGTTATTACAAATTTCGCAACGTATACTCTACAACCAGCTTCCCTGTGAGGGGTCAAAGCACCCACTTCAATAACTTTCTCTTTAAATGGCTTTTGTAGTTTCAATTTATGGCTTAATATATGTAGGTTCGGTTAGGTTAGGTTGAAAGGGAGGGTCACTAAAAGCCCAAACCCACGACAGATATACACTTATGTCCAATCGGCATGTTGTGCGCTCCCAAACAAATCATAATTTCCCATAAGTAACGGACTAGTCCAAGAACTCAGTCCTCTCAATGTAATTCCTTATGGATCTCCAGTTCCAGTCCAGTCTACTGTAAAATTTTCGCGTCTAATACGTCGAACAATGACAAAGGTAGCGTTTTAAGGTATCATCCTCTTCCTCGCGTGCTCTACATGTTGGCTCCTTAGATAATCTCATGCGAGCTAGATGGGTTCTCAACTCCATATGACCTGTTCTTATACCGGTTAGTCTCCTAAGTGTTGGTCTACTCAATCTCAGAATCTCCCTTGATATCCCAAGATTTGGGTCACGCCATAGTAAGTTTGTCACTTTTTCGACTTTATTGCTTTGCCAGCTTCTGAGATGCTCCTCCATCGCCTAACCTTTAAGTTCGTCCTTGAATCGTTTAAAGGGTTTAGCATTTTCCAAAATTATAGTTTTCAAAAGAGCTCCCATTTTGGATAATTTGTTGGCTTTCTCGTTTCCAATCAGCCCGTGATGGCTTGGTATCCATATTATCTCCAGATGTTTGCAATTTGCATGTGATTTTAACTCGACCTCGCATAGCAGAACGTTCCGAGATTCAACTTTCTCTTTTGGCTTAATATAACAAGGGCATATCTGGATTTTTAATGAAATCGCGATTTCAACGTTTTCTGGCAGTCCAAATACAAACACATGACCCCTAAAAAATGAAGGAAGCTGTGGCTAAAAATAACGGATTTACAGCCACACAAAAAAGCTCTAACTCATTTCAGTCTTTTTAATTTAAGTCGGTTTTTTAACTTTCGCTGAAAAGTAATAAGAAATCGAGATACTACCTTTTCATATATAGCCATCGATGAGATTAGGACATCTGGGGTTTCAAAAGTATTTGTTTTTAATACAGTTTTTTTGAAACTACAAACGGCATAGGAAGCCTATATATACCCTCGTCACTTGTGGTGAAGCGTCTGAAACGTACACACATACAATTAGACAATGGAAATAGAAATGAGCAAAGAATTAAAGGTGGCAAACTGAATACGAGGACAGAAGATAATATGGTCGGCCTGGTTGTCCTGTTTAAAAAAAGATGTAAAAAAAAACCTTTAAAAATTAATATACATTGTGGCGGTGACACGGCTGGCTTTACGTATTTAATACAACATTGAAATTGAATGCACCATGAGTAGAGGGATGTGTTGGAATAGGAGCAGTGGCTGTTGTTGTATCAGCAAATGATATTGCCAATGTGGTAACAAAGAAAAAGATATGAATAAATGTGTGACAAAATTGGCCATAAAATTTGATTTACGTTTAGTAATAATGAAACAGTTTTCTGTCGTTTCATATTTTTGGGCAACTTTTTTTTTCTTCTATTATTGTTAACTGCATATTATAAATTCTGATTTAGGTTTTATTTTATTTTTTCAATACCACCTTCTATGAATTTATTTTAAATGTAAAAATAAAAGCAGATAGTGAGAAAAAAAGTAACAGCGACAGAATAATACAATGATAAGCCCGTCCCTTGTCAACACTCAACACAATACAAGTATTTCTTTCAGTTTAAACCAGAGACTTTTCAATATCGCCCATGAACAAACGTTCGTATTTATCAAATTGTATGCATCTAAATGGAAAAGATAAAAGAGGCAAAACTTAATTCAAACTTAAACTTGGTGACATTTATGACTCATATTACTTGGAAAGAACGAAGACAAGCCAAACAAAAAAACAAAAAAAAAAAAAAAAATAAGGGCAACATGAGTTGTTCAGTTTGCACTCTGGTCATGTGTTTAATATTGCACAGGGTATTGCGTTATGTTGGCCAATAAGCATATTATTCTTATTTATTACATTCCTTGTTGGTAGACAACATTTTTTGTTTGGCCTTAATGTTGCCATTTAAGCCACTAAAATACATTAATACATTGTTTAGCTAGTTACTACCTTCTAATGAAATGAAAATGTAAAAATAACAACAACTGCAATAACAAAGGGAGACCTTAATAATGATTATGATAATAATAACAACTCACATCCATACATCCATACCTCTAACAGGTTAACCAAAGAAGCGGAGAATTTAAAAAGAAAAAAAAAAAGTTAAAAGTGAAAAGTGTAGTCAAATACCAGTTAGTAAATTGTGTAGGAGTTTCATTTATTCTTTCTTGTACTCGTATGTTTTCCTGCAATTTACTTTAGAGGGGGAGCGAGAGTTTTTTTTCGGTTTTTTGTGTTTTTTTTTTCGTTGATAAGTTTTAATTTATTTACATTTGCAAGAACAGGAACCACAACATTTCTTGGCGGCTTGTAGGGGTGGTGGGGGTTGCACTGGTATTGAGGGTGAGGGTTATTTATTTGTTTTTATAGCAACGCTAAAAACATAGAAATTCTCCAACCATCATCATGGTTGGTGAGTGCTTTTATCCAAATTAATAGAGACTTCAATAAAATATTACCGAATAAATGTTGTGCCTTTTTTTAAATAAAAAAAAAGTCAGTCACTTAAACGTCACCCTTCATTACAAATAATACGGAATGAAAATGACAAGCGTTGGACAAGTTCAATCATGAATTGAAACCCTATATCGCGTACTCTTGAACAGGTGTTCATAAGATTTCTTAATTGTAATGGTTTCTAGGCATGAACTCTATGGATTCTTACAGAATTTAGTGATGAAGTTTCCCATTACTTTATTCGCAATAAAGTTTTTCGTTAAAGCAGACATTTTTTTCATTTAAATTTCAGAATCATACATCTAATTTCGCCGGCTTTACTACGTTTTAAATTTTGAATATACCGATATATAAAATGTAATATATTTTTTTACTCAGGAAATATACATTCGACGCAATTCGATTTTATTCGATGTTGGAAGGACATGGTTTTTTGACCTACTTTTGCATTACGAGCTATAACTCTCTTCCTAATATTCCGATTTAGCCCATTTTCAACACCAAACAAACCTTGTGTATAGGAAATATTCTGGCCCCCTAACTTTTTCGGTTCTATCTCTATCGTGCTTTCAACAGACGGACGGACATATCTAGATCGTCATAAAATGAAACCACGGGTCAGAAAATAAATACTCTATGGGGTCTAAAATAGATATTTCGATGTGTTACAAACGGAATCACAAAATAAATATATAACCAACAACAAATAAACAAATATGGGGAAAAAATCTATGAATTTTGACAGATCAACTTAAGTCGATATAAAAAAAATCGTTCCCTTTCTTTATCATAAAATATTATTCTTTTAACTCAGAGTTACTTTTGTGCTTTCTTGTAATATTTAAAAATTTAATTAAAAGTTGACAGTTCTTGGAACGAGGCTTGGAATAAAATGTACCACAATAAAAGGAATCTTTAATTCAATTTAATCCTTTTTTCGATTTGTGATTTTTTTTGCTCTCCTAAAATATTTAAAAATTTGTAACAAGTTCTTTGGTTATTTTAAAATTATTGCGTTGAAATTATATGTTTTTCATATCTGGTAAATCAGGTAGTAATCTGAAAGGAGCTCTGCTGGGTATCGGTTTCCTGACATTAATTGGCCTAAACACATCTTAATACCTTATTTTACATTTAAACTATATTAAGTCTGGTTTACGAAATCAAATAAATTTCATCAAAAAGTCGATAGCAAAATTATAGGCATTTTGTTTTATTTACTGTAAATCATTTTTATTCAGGCTCAAGTTCATCTATTTAATTATTTTACTTCCTAAAACATTTTCTTAATTTAATTAAATTGTAATCATTTTAGAATCTTGAAAAACTATTCCGATGTTAGACGAGTGAAATACATTTTCTAAGAGTCAAACCTAAACAAGAGCGTTGAGCGTCAAGCGTTGGAGATTTACATGTGTTTTGTTTTTGTTACAAGAATAAAAGCAAAATTGCAACGCTTGACGCTCAACGCTCTTGTTTAGGTAGTGCTGTAAACCAGCAATGATTTCATCATCGGCAACCGCTGTTGGTGTACTCATATGCAATTAGAAACAACTTTTGATGTTACAATTTAATGGAAATAGAATTAAGGAATCATATGGGTGATTCACAAGGTGTCTTATCATGTCAAAAAGTGTCCTATAATAACACTGCTCTGCAAAAAATAATTTTTTGTCTTCCCATTTAATAAAACTATGTGGACTATATGGATTTTGACGCGCTGAACTCAAATCCGTTGTCGGTTTTTTTCCATCAGATCGGAATTTTTTTTATGGGCGTGGCAAATTTTTCCCCCTAAATTAGACAGGTACGGACACATATTTAATCCTAACTCGAGAACCAGTCATCCGATTTTCAAAAATAAAACACCAAAAAATATGTAACAAAAATGTATTTATTTTGGGTGGAATAAAATTTTTCTCTATCTCTTATCGTTTTGGAGTTATTTAGAAATTAATGGAGAAAAAACAATTTTTTCGTGCAAAATTCGTAATATTTTTCAATTTAGAAATGGAATTAAAAAAATTATAAGGCAAATATTCAACATTTTAAACTTTTTTCTGAGAGCCACTTGGCTTGGAAATAAAAAAAGCCATAAACCATAAAAAGCGGTTAAAAAATGTGGATTTTATTGTAAATTTACCGCAGGTACCCAATATTGACCAAATATGTGTAATGCAGCAAACAACGTCAGAGTGGGCGCACCAAAGCGCCTTGTAGCATCAATGAATGGCAACTTTTTACTTCTATCTATTTTCGTACAACAAAAACAAATACACGCAAAAAAATTTTACAGATTGTAATTTTGTAGCAACGCCTCGCTTAGAGCACTTACCCTGTCGTCACCCGTAGATAACTTCAAATTACAATAAAAATATTTACAGGCTATTTTACTTAAAATAACACAAAAATTTTGTTAATAATTATTGATTTTTATTTAGGAAACATTGTTAAAATAAAAAAGTAGCTTAAACTGCCCATGCCCTTCTGTCCACATCATTCAATTTTGTTCTGAAGACCTCGTCCTTCATAAGATGTTGTATTTGTGGACCTACAATTATGCCTTCTTTTACCTTAGCATCTCTGATTCTAGGAAATTCGCTCTTAATGTATAGAAAGGCTTCACCGTCCTTGTTCATTGCTTTAACAAAATTTTTCATTAGGCCTAGCTTTATATGAAGAAAAGAGTTTGTTCCTTTTGTTTTAAAGGCTCTTCTGCTACTTTTTTTTCGTGGAATAAAATTTACTCTTTTCGGCCAAATTTTATCATTGTAGTGTTTTTCTTTTGCGCGGCTATCCCATTTACATAAAAAGCAATAAAACTTAGTATATCCACTTTGCAATCCATTTAACATTGCTACGACTTTTAAATCTGCAGATTCCATGAATATTTAATTTTTTGTAGTACCATCTTCATGCTACAATAGTTTTCTTTCATATTTCTTGCATACGCGAGTGGGACCAATGGAAATTTGTTGCCATTGTGAAGTAAAACGGCTTTCAAACTTGTCTTGGATGAATCAATAACAAGCCGCCAATCCTGAGATATATGACTGAAACACAGTTGTCGCAAAAGTCCATCAGCATTATCGCAAAATATCAAACCTTCCTCTTTGCTGAAATATATTAAAAAAGGTTGTTTTTTATTTCGAAAGTAAGAGACGTTAACGTCCGTTTGCACCAAACTCCATTATTTTCATTGGGATGCAAGAAGCTCAGACTTGGTTTTTTTAAAGCCTTGATTTACAAACTAAGTTATTCATATCAGCTTAATTCGGAAAATAAGGTGTACTCGTTGGACTCCCAAATGAATGCGAAGAAACACCCATGTTGGCGTAAGTGGATTCAGTTGCTGCAGAAAGCCCATCTTCTTCATCGTCTGCAGGAGGCAATAGAAGTGAAAATTTACTTGTAAACTGGTTAACTGGTCGTTTGACGAATGAGGTATTTGGACATGTAACTTTATTTTTTTCGTAAGCCCACGTGTTTTAGTATGGCAAAAGTAGCAATTATTTTGATGATTTTGTGGTTCACTCCAAATCGCTGGCTTCATAAAGACTTATGACTTCCTTTTAACAAACCTCTTAAAGACTTACCACAGCTTCTACAACATATTTTCGGCAGCCAATTTTTATCTCTATCATCGATAGGAAACCCAAAATAACGGCAATAAGCATCTTTAAGCTTGGAAGATATTGTCTCCCGTTGAGAACTTAAAGTTAGATCGCCACATACGTAACAAAATAAATTTAGAGATTTGTTACAAATCCTTGACATTTTGTAATATGAAAGCATTTGTGGATTCTTTAATTGCTTTATTTCTTTACACAATAACAAAGTACACTATAAGATCTATTTACTGTTGCCGATTTTAACCGCACGATATTCAAATTAAAAGTGACTTACTTATTGCCCATTAGCTTCTATATATACAATAAATACCAGAATCTACCCTAATGTTCTTAATTTAAAATCACAGGTAATTGAAAAATACTGTTATAAATATTAATTCCAAGAACTATGTAAAATACCGTTGTACTTTAGTTCCATTACCTGCTCACACAAGGAAATGTTGCATATATCATATGCAAGGCTGGCTGCATTACAATATTGGGTACCTGCGGTAAATTGACAATAAAATCTACACTTTTTAACCGCTTTTTATGGTTTATGGCTTTTTTTATTTCCAAGCCAAGTGGCTCTCAGAAAAAAGTTTAAAATGTTGAATATTTGCCTTATAATTTTTTTAATTCCATTTCTAAATTGAAAAATATTACGAATTTTGCACGAAAAAATTGTTTTTCCTCCATTAATTTCTAAATAACTCCAAAACGATAAGAGATAGAGAAAAATTTTATTCCATTAATAAATGCAATTTTGTAACACATTTTTTGCTGTTTTATTTTTGAAAATCGGATAATTGGTTCTCGAGTTAGGAGGAAATATGTGTCCGTACCTGACTAATTTAGGGGGAAAAATTTGCCACGCCCATAAAAAAAAATCCAGATCTGATGGAAAAAAACTGACAACGGATTTGATTTCAGCGCGTCAAAATCCATATATTCTACATAGTTTTATTAAATGGAGGATTTTGCTGCAGAGCAGTGTAATAGAACTTTGTACGCTATGTTTTCTGTGCTGTCGTATTTAATAAGCAGCGACCTGTGCTAAACGGCTCAGCCGGCTAAGCCAAGCCGCAACAGTTTTCGTAAGCCGTCGCCGTTCATTGTATAATTTTATCGGGCCGACATCAAAATTTGAGCGCAGTTGCTAATTTTTGATAACAAATCAGTGGTGGCGTCAAATAAGATCGGCTAAGGACTCTGCTGTTTTTGTTATTTTATTTACTTGAGTTTGCCATTACAACATCTAAAATGTACTTTCCGCACAAACTGGCTATTATTTTGTTTTTTTTACTTGTTTTTGGCATTATGAAAGAAAATATTTATTTTTATAATTGTTTTACATCAGCTGATTTAAATTCATAATAGCACACTTAATTATGAGGGGTTGTTCACAATAGTCTTAATTTTTCATGCTATCATTATAGGACATAGACTTTATGACACTAGTGTGAATCCCCCAATTGTATTTATCTGCAAATTTAACATTTTTCTACATTTACATATTCTTTCATATTCTTAAAATAGTTCTGTTAACTATGCTATGATTCTCGTATTCTAATTTCATTGAATTCACAGGATCTTTGGAAATAATACGATTTCCAACTAGAAACAAAAATTTTGGGCTTCTGTCTATCTGTGTCTCTGTCTCTCTGTACAAATAAAATATGTTTACGAACACACTTCCAACAAATAGTAAGAATTATTTTATTTCAAATTACGCCAACTCAGTTCTGCTTTGCGTTACGTTAAATTTTATGTGAACTAAGTCTAAAGTATAAAATAGCTCAAGCTCAGAATTGTACGAACCAAATCGTTTTTCTATGTTAGGAAATGAGAGCTTAAACTAAGTACATACTAATACGAATGTCTTGAAATTTGTCTATATACTCGGAATGCGTATATTCGTAACATCACCAGTGTGTGTAAAGCCTCAAGAAAATATTCCAACATCTACCATGACGATGACGTGTTCAGCACCCCATCTGAACGTATAACGATTTGCTTATAATCCTTTTTAAGTTGAAAAAGGAATATCAATACTGTTATATAAAATTCTTTCAGAATATGTATAACGAAATTTTTAGTGCAGCCTACTTCCCAGCGAAAAATTTTTGAGATAGAGTTCAATGTGAGTAACATTTTCCGTGACCTCTAATTCATAATTGCAAAAGGAGGCATGAAGAATGCCTTCTCCAAATACAAAATAGTTAGCCTTTAGTAATGTGCTTTAAAATACATGCAGATGCATGCAAAATATCTTAAACAATTCGTGTAAACAATCATTATGAACTCATGAAACATGGGTTTCTTTTCATCGACTATGCAGGCGTTCTATCTACTTATTAGATTAAGTGAATCTTATTAAAATATTTATATAAACACATGCTCTTCAATGACACGTTAATGTCAAAATCATGTGTGTTTCAACTAAATTGAATCACTTCATTATGAGTTGAGCTCTAACATTCACTGATTCTTTTGCATGTCTTCTTTATACAATCTCATCTTTTTTTTTCTTGAGCTTTTGTCCTTTCGAAAGGACCTTACAATTTTTAAGGCTACAAAATATTAAAATATTTTTTACAACCCTTACCTGCGGTGCCAAGAATTTGTCATTCCGTTTGATATTTCTACAATATTCATTTTCGATCCCATCAAGTATATATTTTCTGAATACCTAAGACCAGGGGAGTCGATTGGATAATGTCCGTTTGTCCGTGTGCTTGTTGAATACAACTTTTAGAAGCCCCCACCTGTAGAACAGATCTATATGTGGTGTCAGATATCCGGAGATAGGTAGGTAGGTAGGTAGGAAAGGGGGATGCAGGAAGCAAGAGTTACCTTCAACTCCCACACTCTGAGACCAATATAGTCCATTGTGTTATCCGGAGATAAATAATAACAAATAAATACGACTGCTTCAAATTTTTTCCCAAATAATAATTTGTAACTTCTAATAGATATCACATGCCTTTTCGTAAACAAATTTCGACAAATCCAGCAGTGACTGGTAAAGCACAGTGGTAGGCACAAATTATTTGGCATAATTTATATTTTTTAAATATATTAAGTTTTTCGAGCTGCCAAATATTATAATTTTGGGACATCCTAATGCCATAAAACTGCAGGCCATAGACTTATAAATTAATTCTAAAAAAAAAAATAACAAATCAATTTGAAATTAACTGGGATATAAAAATATAATTGTTTCGGTAGTTTTCCTAAAATTTAAAAAAAACCAACTTTTAAGCCTCTACACAACAGATGAATGGGCTTGGCTAGCAGTATATACAACAGTAAAAAAAAATTTAAAATCTATCATGGCCGCTGCTAAAAATTTAACCTAATTTTTAAAGACTACAGAAAGAATAAATTTTTCGAAGGACATTTTTGTTGTTGTTAATTTTCTGATGAACTAAAAAAAGGATTTTTTATTCTGTGCAATAAATTTTGATTAAAAAAAAGCTTTGATTAATATCCTTTTCAAACTTATAGTCCTATTAAAAGGACAAAAGATCATAAAATCATAAATGAGTGAGCAGTTTTACTACACTCGGTCTGCTGATTAATGCAGAAATAAATTTATTTTTTTGTTAATTTCTTTACATGGATGGTGACAAAAGATATAAGTTTCTATTATTTGTAAAAAAAAGTAATTGCAATTGACCTCTAAGCTTTATATGTGTATTTAGATCCCCCTCCTTCAATTTGGTTGAAAATATCAGCGATTTATTTTGGTGCTTTAGCTGTTGTTAATGTAACGGCTCTAAAGAAGTCGTAAAAATTGAAATGAAATGAAAACAAACCACAACAACAACAACAACAAAAAAATAGTAAAGTCCAAATGATTAACTAAAGTACCACCACACCACCACCGTTGAACAATTGAATGAATAAACGAACAAATGCATACTAATAATACCCATACCCCATAAGAGAATAAGTACGTTCGAATGTACGTATGTATGTGTGTAGGAATTAAGTCGTAAATATGTAAATATCTTTATGTGTGTTAGTTGGTATGAATATATTTTTTTGTATTTATTTAAAAATTATTTACATTCTTTGTTTAGCTCCAAAGTCCAACAACAACTGTCCGTCAGTTCGTCTGTAATTTTATTCACATGTTTTAATGTCAGTGTGCATGTATGCATGTATGTACACATGTGGCCATTAAAATAGGTACCATCTATATAATTATAAAAAATGCATATTTTTCGATCTTATGTTAACTAAAATTTATTCTTAGTGCATTTTTATTATTCGAAGCATAAAAATAAATAAAAATAATAAAAAAAAGTTATTATTTTAAAATAAAAAAAAATCTATAATAAAAAAAACAAAATTCACTTGGCCATAAAAATAGGTACTTTAAAGGAATTGTAAAAAATTAAAGGAGTTTTAAATAATTTTCAACATAAATAGCACTATTTCCGCTTCATTGCATCAGTAACCACTATGTCCACCATTTTTTTTTTATAACTTTATCTAATCTGTTGGGCATAGAAGAGATTAACTTGCGGCAGGTCTCAAGAGGAGTGTCATACCATATTTCTTGCACTTTTTGCCATAACGGAGTCTTGTTTTGAATATTTTCTTTCCTAAGTCTAACTTTGAGATCTCCCAAAAGATTCTCAATTGGATTGAGATCGGGTGATTGACTTGACCACTCCATAACACTAACTTTATTTTGCTAAAACCATCCACTAACTAACTTAGAAGAGTGTTTCGGGTCGTTTTCTTGCTGGAAACACCAACGTAATGGCATTTCCTCCTCAGCATAAGGCAACATAACATTTTCCAGAATATTTTTGTACCCTTCCTTGGTTATTATTTCTGAAATTAAGTGACTAGGCCTTACGCCACTCCAAGAAAAATATCCCCAAACCATGATGTTGCCGCCAGCATGTTTTATTGCTTTTTAGTGTAACGTGGGTTGAATTATTCACTTTTTGGTCTTCTCACATTTCATTCAGCATTGTTTCCAAAAAAATTAATTTTAGTTTCATCACTCCAGAGTATGTTATGCCATTTTTTTCCTTCTGGCCACACCATGGCGATTTTCAAATTCTTTCCTCTTCTGTAAATTTACTTTTTTTAGCAATGGAACTTTTCAAACTATTCGTCCCGTAAGATTATTATCACATAAACGACGTCGCACAGTTCTTGCTGAAATTTGATTATGTATTTCAGCTGCAATCGCCTTAGAGGACTTAAAGGGGTCTCGTTTTGGAAGCATTGCTATGTAAGCATCAGTAGTTGGGCTGGTTTTTTTCTTAGCACAATGTCTTTTTTAGTGTTTCGGGGCTTAAGGATATTGACAACAAAATTTTTAGACCGTCCAATTAAATCGGCTATAAATTTATAGGATTTATTCTGTTTCCGAAGCTTTTTAACTAGTCTCCTCTCTTTTTCAGTACAATGCTGTGCTCGACCCATCTGCCATCGATGTCAGTATTGATATTAGATTATTATTGTATTAAAATTAGATCACCAACCTTTAAATGTTCAGTTCGACCTTAATTTTTGGAATATGTGGAAAAATTTAGCAAAGTACCTATTTTATTGGCCACAAAAATTTTCTTATTTTTAACCAATTTCCCTGTGAACGCTAATAAAAATTTCTAAAAATAACAGATTTTCTTATATTAATGTAAAAAAGTGTGTACAATTAAAACCATGTAAAGTTTGTAAAAAAAATTTATGAATTTTTTAAAAAAACTTAGAAAATGTAACAGTATATCAGAGTACCTATTTTAATGGCCATATGTGTATGTATGTATGTGTGTGTCTATGTAAATTATTACGCTTATGATGGTAGATATTGGCTGATGACTAAATTTCTTTGAAATAAATTTTAACAATATTGTTAACGGTTCTTTGAATTTCCCATCTAAGTAATAAGAACGTGCCGTTGTTTAGTCTGTTGGTCCTTTATAACATTGTATCCTTAATGTATTCTGCTTTTCTTTTCTTTTTTTTCATTACTTTCTTTATACGTTTTTATGCTTTTATATGTCAAAAAGAAAAGAAAAAAAAACTAATAAAACCATTAAATTTTATTGACAGTTTTTATAAAGTTATTAAGAAATTCTAAGGATTTTTATTTTCTTTTGTCCAAAATTGCGTTTAAATGTTTTTCAAAGTTTTTGTTTGGTCACGCTGACTTTAATTTTTCACACTCTGCTTAATTTCACTTCCTGCTTATGTTTTCGGAATTTGTTAAATGCTGTTAAGAAAATAAATTGAAAGAAGCTCGTTACAAGTTATCATGGGCGTTTGTCAACTGCGCACAATATTTTCAAATTATTATTTAATAAACCAAAAATTATAATTTTTGTTTTTTCCAAACGTATAGTGGTCAATTTAATTTTCAGCAGTTTCAATAAATCTGATCAGTGGAGAAGCTTTAAAGCTTCCTAATAGTAATAAAATATTGTTTTTCAAGAAATTCAAAAACTATAGATGTTGATGATGACATGGTAATAATGGGTGTCCCAACTAGAACGCAATTTTTAAATTTGGCGCCATTCGAAGTGTCATTGTTTGACATTTGAACAATTGTTATTGTTTGCTAGTAGAAGGTACGAGGTTAGTAAACATGGAGCGCTACACGAATGAACAACGCATTCTCATTATGAAATTGTTTTACCAAAATGGTGACAGTTTTGCGGCTACAGTTCGCAAATTGCGATCAATTTGGGGTCACAATAATGCTCCAAAAGAGTCAACTGTAAAGAGATTAATGGATAAATTTGCCGAAACTGGGTCTGTTAGTGATGTAAAGTCAACAACGCGCCTTCGACCAGGTCGATCGACCGAAAATGTCGCAGCTGTACGTGATGATGTCGCTCAAACTCCATCCACCTCAATTCGACACCGAGCTCAGCAAATTGGTGTCTCCAAATCCACTATGCAGCGAATTTTGACGAAAGATTTGCATCTTCATGCATACAAACTTCAGTTGACTCAGGAACTGAAGCCAGCTGACTATGGACAGCGAAGGGAGTTCGTTAATTGGGTATTGGAGAGACAACATGAAAATGCTGAGACCAGAATTGGCCGCCTAGATCGTGTGATTTAACACCTTTAGATTTTTTTCTTTTTTCTTTGGGGTTTTTTGAAGTCGATGGTTTACGCGAATAAGCCGACGACGACTCAAGCCTTAAAAGAGGAAATTGGACACTGCATTAATGGAATACCGCAGCATTTATGCAAAAAGCTCATTGAAAATTTCATTAAAAGATCGCGTGTGTGCCAGCAAAGTCGCGGCGGCCATCTGCACGATATAATAAAATTTCACGATTTTTTTTTAAATATCTGTGTTTTATTTAAAATTTAAAAATTGCGTTCTAGTTGGGACACCCGATAGAAATATGGCAGTAGGGTTTGTTAACCCTTTGCCATGGTGCCAGGTCAGCTCATCACTTCGTTCATAACATTCAAAGCCTTCATTTTCAATCTCATAAAGTTAGTTTATCTATTCCGAAGCTCTTTAAAAAAGAATCTAATAAAATATAATTTTACTCTACCCCTAGAAGCCACACAGTGGTTCCTCTTAAAGAAACAATGGTAATGAATATGGAACTTATGCGAAATGCATGAAACAAAATGGGGCTCGTAGCACAAGACCAGGGGGCAAATTACGGCATTCCAACGTGATGAAAATTCGAATGAGAATCTCTATACCTAAAGCACAGCAAACTCAATCGTTCGAGTAAACTTTCGAACGTGATCGAATGCCGTAATTTAGCCCCAGATATTTTCCATCGTTGTAGTTTGAGATACAATACTGATTTTTAGTTGCTTTTTAAAATTTTATGATTTAGAAAAAAAGGCAATAAAATTTAAAAAAATTAAAAAAAATGTTGTTCCTTAAAAAATCTTTTGTATCTGTAAAACTACTGACCAGATTCCATAATTATGTTAGTATTACTTAAAGGCAATTTTGTGTTGAATTTTCGGGTTTTTTTTTTAATAGATAAAAAAAAATAAAAGTGTTGTTAGGTTATGTTTACGCAAGGCCTATATAGTAGACAAAATGTAAAGAGCCACGTGCACATGTGGGTCTGACGTCACTAAAATGTTCAACACTTTGGTTGGATTTTTTCAAATAGTCGTAGTGGCTGCATGCGGTAAGATTTTGGTATAAGACGAAATGTATTTTAGTTCGAAAATGCTAATGATACACATGTGGCCGAAGCGGATTCATTTATGCTTTCTGATGACGTCAAAATTACGTCCCGGTAAGGTTCCCCTTTTGGACTAGTCAGTAGTGTGCTGGTCTGCTAGTTTGGGTATTGCGTGTTCGATTCCCGCCAGAGACTCTGGACTTGTCTGCTTCTCTTCTCTCTTTTCTATTCTATTCTTAGTTTTCTATTCAGGTATCACGAAGGGATCAATATAATGGACACAAGTGAGCTGCACAACAGCTGCTTGTTCTACCTAACCTAACCTACGTCACAACCACATGCGTATGTGGCTTTTAACAGTTTGTGTACTGCAGACTTAAGACGTGCAAGCTTCATTATTTCAAAATAACACCATGTCTCGAAAATTAGAAAAATTGTTAAGAATCCAAGTGCAATTTCGATTCAGCGTCATAAATTACAAACTCGAATCTCATGCTATTCAAAAGATCATAAAACACCAGCACTTGCCTGTAATGTATTGTGTTTGCATATATCTTTTCTACTTGTTTTAACATAAACTCTAGACATATTTTATATCATTGCATGTCGGTCTAAAAATGCACAAGTTGGGTTTATGTTTTTGAAATAAAAGCATAAAAACGAAAAAAACTTAAAACAAAAATTTTTGTTTTCAAAATTTACTTTAAATATTTTCGCACTTATAAGCGATATGTACTGTTTTTAAAAATTATAAAGGACATGGAATTGAAGAGAAAATATGACTAAACAAATTTGTAATGCAGTAATTATTATACTTGGCTAATTCACAGGGTGTCCTAAGTGTCGTATTGTCGTAATGTCATAATTTTTAAAAAATTTTAAAACCGCCTAACAATTTTCAAACAAATAATACAAACATTTTTAATAATTTTAAAATTATTCGACAATACAACACTTAGAACATCCTCGTGAATAAGCCAATTGTTTTTCTTTGTAATAAAAACTGTAGTTTTTTTTTAATTTAACTCTTCCGGACATATTTTGTGAAGGATATCTAGGGAAACTTACTTAGTATTAAAGACGAATTAATTCATAATAAAAATTAAAAACAAGAATAAAAATCAGAGTGCAATTTTGGGCGCACTTTACTCAGTAGGAATTTTTTTCAAAATTTGTAGCTTTCTAACAATGCTAGAAGTAGGGTGCACATTGTGAAGGCCTTAAAATTATATCTGCGAGAATTCTCAGAACCTCTTCTTTAAGCTACAAAAAAGACAATTATACTATTTTATTGCACAAAAAAAATTTGTTTCGAAATAAGTAAAACAAACTATGGGTCAAAAACCAAAAAAAAATGGGAAAAAATTTTAAGAAAAAATTAAATTCAGTTTGCTAGAAAGCTATAAGATGCCCTAACACTGTTAGCAAATTTGTTTCCTGTCTTTGATTTCAAATTACCAAGAACAAAAAATCATTCAAATCTGTTCACATCTACAAAAGTTACAAGCCTCGAAAGGTTTTTGCAATCCAGAGTTGCCAACTTTGACAAACCGTAGAGCTACTCTCTGCTGACACAGGGTGTCGGAAAATGCAATGATTGAAAGGTTTTGGTCCTCTACTATGAGCTCTAGTTTCTTTCATGCCATTCGTATAAGTTGCTTAGAAGTTGCATATTTATTATCACTTTCTCTTCAAAAGGAACCACTGTGCGCACTAAGGATTCTTAAGAAGTTTCTGTAAATTAAATTTATAAAAAAAATTCAATTGACAATAACTAATCTAATACATGATAGAAAGCATGACTACCTCTATGTTTTACCTAAATTTGTTTCAACACACAAAGTAATTCGCTTAAGCTTTAATTTAAGGATTCGTTTATAATTTGGAGAATGAGAAGTGTATAAATGTACATACGAATGCAAAAACTCTTTGCCATACTGGTCCTTATTAATGTTTAACATAAAATTATTGATTTTATTTTCATTTTGTCGTTAAACATTTTGTAATGTACAACCATAATGAATTTACGTTTTTCTTCGTTAAACCTCTTAAATAGTTTCATGAAAATCAGCTCAATTTAAATTTAAGTCTTTAATCCTGTTTTCGAAACCTTCTACGAATTTGTACATTTCCTTCGAAAACTATAGCTGATGTGCTGATGATGCAGCCAATTTAAAACAAAAGTTTAAATCTCATTTAAAAGTATAAAACAAAGGCTTCATTTTGTACCTGATATTTTTTTGGTTAAATTTAAAGTCGATGATAAGAGGAGGGGGGAGAAATTATAAGATACAAAATGAGATGATGCAATAAAGGCGGCATGTACACACATACATACATAAGTAATAAATTAATATTTTAATAAAATTTAATTAAAGCATTTTAACATGTCCTTTTGGCTACATAAACTTTCCCATCAACACACACACACACACACTCAGGCATACAAAAATACTGTATGCGAGTGCATAGGAGTGTATGTATGTGTGCATGTATGTATGTATGTACTTTTAAATAGTATATCTTTTGATAAGCTGTCGAGGATACGGATGAAAAAATACGACACAACCACAAGTAAATGTAGCATTTCCGTTAACACAAATACACATCAACCTTAAAGAAGACAAGCAGGCATAAGGACTGGAATAAGTCTAACTGGGGCGAAATATATTTTCAAAAGTTAATTCACTCGATTTAAATATTATTTTAAAGTTGGAAAGTTGAAGAAAGTAGTTTCATGTTATTTTGTTAATAACTCTGGACTTAACTGATCCCAGTCCTCTGGCATACAAAGTGAGAGAAAAAATGTTAAAAAATTAAAGTGAAAGAAAAAGCGAAAAAATGGTAAAACCCTTTAAAAAAAATCGACTTTCAACAATTTGCATTCGTTTCGGCCTGATATGGATGGAACTTAACAAAATGGACAAAACACACACACACACATATACACATACATACATATAATAGAGAACCTACTAAAAAGTGTTAGACTATAACCAAAAAAAAAAAAGAAAAATAAAATAATGCAATCATGGACTACTTAAATATACAAAACCATAGATACATACACACACACACACACATACATACATACACATACGACAGTATATGACGGACCATGGCGCTTTTAGGCAATATCTGCACAGGGTTGGCCATGAAAATTCCCAAACCAGCCCAGAATGCCCAGAAGAGGCGGAAAATGCGGAACATGTCGTATTCCGATGCCCTAGATACATGGGGTGGACTTCGGGTATGACGAATCCATCGGAGTTTCTTCGGCATATGTGTCAGGACGTGGAAAACTGGGAGGTCTTTGGTGGAGTGTGCTCCCGGATAATTAAGGACCTAAGAAGGCTGGAAAGGGCTAGACGGTCCGACGAGGAGGAGGCGTAAATGCCAACGGCCCCCGCGAAGTAATACCTAGCGGCAGTCCCGTGGGTGTGGATGTCCGTTGATGATCGTACGTAGGCGCTACGGCGAATCGTACATGCTTGTGGCACGGGCCACTAGTATCTATGAAGATTCCACACCACCGACTCGAAAGCAAAAAAAAAAAAAAACATATAAATTTATGTGTTAGAATATGTGTTTAACTAATATGCATATGAATTTGTATGAGTGTTTGTATGTAATAGCCAAAAAAAATGAAAATGAAATAAAAAGAAAAATATTTATAACAAGTATAACAACAATAAAGCTGTTAAAGAAGATAAACTAAAGGATTTTTTACATACACTCGAAACATTTTCCTTTTGTAAGTATATTTATTATGAAAATGTATTAGTACTTAGTAGCAGGACTTTGACTCTTACCACAAGCAAAAACAAACCAAAAAAAAGAAAAAAGAGGAAAAACCCCAACTGAACATGTATTACAATACATTTTTCAATTAACTTGAAAAGTGTGTTCTATACATATACATTTATACAAACGCACACATACACACACTCACACACACACATACTCATTCAGTTATTTGTATGAATCAGTCGACTTTATTTTTCTTTAAAGGACTTATTTTATTATTATGGTTGTTGTTGTTGTTGTTGTTGTCATTGTACATTGTTTATGTAAAAGCTGTGAGTGTAGCTTCTAAAGTTTTTACACAAATAATATTTCTAATATTTCCTCTCAAAGTACGTACGTACCAAGATGAATTGGGGGCTTTTTAAAGAACATTTTTTATTTCATTATATTTTCTATGAGGGCGTTTGCTTTAAAGGTTTCCCATGTTGGCAGTGTAATCTAACTACCTATTCGAGTACGTACATACATATGTTTGTGTATATGCGCCTACATACATATGTTCGTATGTATGTAAGTGTGTTAGTTAGCTACGGTGTAAAAAGGTGTCAAATGTTTTGTTTGTTGCAAAAGTGTTAATATGAATTCGTTATCCAATATCTTATCCCGTTATGAGTTAAAAACATTTTTAAGGCTTAAGTTGAACTAATATTTTCTTGATGTTTGTGTGTTTGTGGGTGTGTATGTGTGTGCTAATTTTAACAATGTCTTTATTTATACGAAAAGATCCTGGATTAAGGTTGTGTGGTATCATGGACTTGAATAAATAATCTTTTTAGTGTAATTTTATAGCATATAAAAAGAAGACAGACTTCCCAACAAAAAGTATAAAACTTTTAAAGGTGTTTTTGTGTTGGTGGGGGATATTTTGCAAGACACCTGTGTGAAGTGTACCAAACGGTTTATCAAACAAAAAAACTTTTCACTTATAAAGTCTTAACATGTCTTGCCGGGAGTTAATAGTTTGCCGAAACTTTACTATCGAATAAAACCTATAGATTGCTGTAAACTATAATTAAGTGTAAATTATTAAAAACAAAATTGTTTAGTCAAGTTTAAAATATTTTGCAAGGACTTCTACATACAGTCTCGAATCCTTGCGAGCATAAGAATGAACTGGAGTTTAGTTTTCATTGTAATAACTAAAACAAGAGTTGGGCAGGGCATTTAATGTTTAAGTAAAACAGTCACAAAACATATTTTAGTCTTATAATTTACTGTGAATTTATTTCTTAGAACTAATATATGTCTGTCTGTCTTTCCATGTGAACAAGAAGCCTGTGCCAGAAAGACCTTTCACTTGTCTTAAGTCAAATAAAATCAAAACCGTTCAATGTAAAAATTCTCAAAAATGCATACGTTAGGTAAAATACTGTATAAATTCATTAAACTTAAAAATGTTGGCATATTGTGTTTACAAGTTTATCAACTTTTTCCGAAAATCCTCCAATTAAATATTTCACAGTAGCTTTCGTTACCTTTTGGGACGTGGTGGTCTACTAACGCTTAAAATCAGGCATATCTTTGGAAACTTTTCTTTAAATCTATTTTTATAGGAGCCTAATACCTTTCCAGAGAGCCTAATAGCATTCCTAATACCTTTGCACAGTTAGGTGGATCCGCTTATTGAATAAATACCACTCAAGAGTTTTTTTTAAGTTACATGATGCCAAATCAGTTCAGAAATAGTTAATTGCTCTATGCTGTCCTAGGAAAAGTAAAAAACCTTTTTGTAGACACTCCATATTTTATATTTCTGTATTTATCGTGCCTGATGTCACATGTGATTGGCTGCTTTCGCTACAACTGCAAATGGCTTGCCACACAAGAAACTTCTTGGAAAATGTTATTTGTTTTTTATCCATTAATATTCTCGAACATCACATCGTTCATCTGCCACATAAAAGTCTTGACTCGGAAGTAGTGGAAAGTTACATTGTTCATCACACAACAGTTGCATTTGTTATACAATTTGACCTTAATTTGTTCGCTCGTTCTTTTGCTTCTAAGTTCTTTACTGTACTACGCTCTGGAACTTTATACGACTTTAACCCATACAAAGCTAGTGCCTCGGCGTACAAAACAAACAGAGCATTAAACTTTATTAAATTGCTAGACATTCGTCTTAGCATTCACCACACCCATTTCACAAATATTATCACCCTCTATCTGCATCCTTTTCAGATGATATTTGAAGCTTGGTCTTATATGCTCCAGACACGAGTACCTTTGAGCTCTATATGAGCCTGTCTATAAAAGGCCATCTTTACAGGTCTGCAGACTTTACTCTTTTAAAAGCCTTTGCCCGCACCAGCCCATCAGCCAGGCCTATTCTTCACTAGTTCATCAGCCGCTTTAGTTTGAGCTATGCTCACGTCTCCCTTAACAAACATCAGCGTTAAATCATTTCAAGAAGAACAAATATTCAGCTCTAGAATACAATCAATCACCATAAAGGAGTTAACATTCATCTGCTGCACACATTATCTTTCCTTGCACTCGACACTAGAACAGGTGCCTAGTAGACTAACATGAACTTTCGCAGACTCAAGGTGCTAGATAAAGTTAACTGAAGTGGGTACAACTACTCTTCCGCTCTCAGAGAAGGTATCAGTAGATATACCGGTGATACTATCCATGCAGTCATTGTGAATGTAAACATTTGATATGAGTGTGCAATGTAGCGCTTTGACAATCACCATCGGCATCTAGGTCTTTTTGATCGCTCTATGCACGAGGATCACAATTCTCCTATCGCCCCAATTCGATCTAAATTGACCATGTGCCATCGCTTTGCATTCGACTGTTGATCGTGCAGTCGTTCGCCTTATAAGTCTAATGGAACTAGTTCTAGCATTGCCTCTATTACTTGCTTTACTGTAGAAGTCATCGAACCACATCTCTGAACCCTATACAACTTTTGCCTAATCGCTTCCTAAGAGACCTTCGAGTAAATTCAATGTGCAGCCTTAGGCCACATTCCCCACTCTTAATCGCAAACCCATTTTCAAAGATATAAAGTCCTTTTTGCGAGTTTTGTATAATGCTTAACCCCTAGATATTTCCCCTTCCTAGACACGTTGATTTCTATTTTAAAAATCATTAGGAATCCAATAGTTTTAAACTTCCTTCTTCCTTTGAGGAGCATGACATTTTATTTTCCACTATATATCGTTAGACCACGTTCATTAGGGGTACAAACTAAAATAAGGCCCTATCACCACGCTGTAGCCGATGTTGTGCTGAAACCGAAAAATGTTTCCTCACGACATTTCGGAACAAAAACGTTCCACGTCGAAGCCGATTTCTTAAAGCCCTTTAAGATTTTTTTTTTATTTTTAAAATTTTTTTTTTTTTTTTTTTAATTTTTTTATTTTATAATTATTTAACTATTTACATTTCTTAATGTAATTATATGATTAAATATAATCAAAATCACAATCTAAAAACTATCTTTGTTAAGTGAAGTTACTTAATTTTTTAGAACTTACTGATACCAAACTTAATTGCATTTAAAGCGGAAGCTTTTTTAACGATATCGCAAATCTAAAGATGCAGTTCTTATTGTTTTTCTATGCACTTCATGGTATGGATAGGGCCATTTTGATATTTTCAAAAATTGTAAAAAAGTTGTATCCCTAATGTTCATTACACTTTACCCCTAATGCCCTGAGTACCTGTATCATACATGCTAGAATGGTCTTCCTGAACTTATCGCCAACCATAGTTGTGACATCATCGGCATACCCTATCGTGTGTACGCCAATTGTTTCAAGGCTTTTAAGGAGGCCTCTAGGGTTATGTTCCACAGTAAGGGTGATAAAAACCCCTTAATGTGGACAGCCTCTAGCTGCCCTTCTCCGAATATTGGTGTAAACATTTCAGAGATTCTCTGCTGTCTATTTCAGCAGGAAAATAAAAACGACATGATAAAAGTATCTTGTTTAGTTTTTGCTGTAGAGGTTTTATAGTTTCATCAATCAAAAAACTACCTGGTTTAAGAGTATCTCTTCCGAGATTTCTGCTCACAAACAAAACACACCACTTAACTCTTACGAATTGGTAAATATTTAAGGAATTTCGTCAATTAAATTTTAAATAATTTATTAAGTCATCTCTCAATTTTATGTTGTGAAATATTTAGCGCGATACAATTTAACAACAGACTTCAGTTAATACAGTGAGTGACTAACACAGCGTAACTAAAAGTTGTTAAATGACTCCCACCACAAACAGTGGCATGCTAAAGCGAATGTTCGCTTTGATACTTGTGTAAATTGCTAAAGTTGGTCTGTTGTCGGGCTGTGTAGAGAAGTTCATTTGCTGTTACAAAAACATAAAAATTATTTTCTTCCCATTGACATACATTTTTGTACATACTGTGGAAGTAAATTTCAATCATTATAGAATTCAACTTATGGCAATTAATAGAGCTAATTTTGCCCTATTGAAACAAAGTTTTGAAAATTAAGAAAATTGTTTGCTAAATTCGCTTAAAGTCAGCAAAAAAAAGTTACTTTTACTTGGCCAGAGTGAAAGTTTTATTGCTTAGAAATTTATCAAAATGTTGTTTTTTTTGTTTTATTTAAACGATTAATCTGCAAATTAATACAGTTGCAAACATCAAAGAAAAGTATTTATTCATTTTTGTTGGTAATAAATTGTTTATTAATGCAAATTGTCTTCGCCTAACGTCCATATTCAATTGACCCACCCTGTATGTGTGAACATAATTGCTTGAGTGTAACATTAAAGCACTGTATTGGGTTAGGGTGTGGGTGTGGGTGGGTGTGTGTGTATGTTATTTACTTGCAAATAACATTGTATGCCTGCGTATGAATTATATACTGTTGTGCCCCATTGAATTTGTAACTTAATATTAGAAATTGTTTTGTATTTCGGCATGAAGAATATAAAAAATAAAAAATATTTTCTAAAATTTTAAATCCTTACTTATCACTTTTTTAAGCAGCTTAATGCGGTCACATTTCCCATTTATCCAGTTGTTGTTTCTATCCAGTTCAATGCAGGATTTTTTTTTTTCACTTATTTCCAATTTTTTTTTTCTTCTTTTCAATTTCTATTTCCTTTTGTCAAATATCTTTTGTAATCTTACACTAATGACAATTTTTCTTTAGCTTTTCAAATATGGATGTACACACATACATGCATACATGTGAACGTATGTGGGTGTGTTAAGGTACATACATACACTTTTCAAAAATTCTATTGAATTTAGTTATTTCAGTTTTAAAGTTGAAAATTTTTTTTCATAATTTTTTTTCACAATTTTTTATTTTTTTTATTTTTTTTATGATTTAAGGCCTTTTAAGTGCCACTAATCCATTGTTATCCTTTTTTTTAGTTTTAATTTTCACATAAAATTCAATCATAAAGTTGAATCTTTTTCTTTTACTATTTTTTTTTCGAGGGCGTTAGTGATGCAAATTAAGACACTAGAATAAGCCTTGAGCACAGTCTACATCATCATGATGCGAATTATATGAAACTTTCTTTCTATGACACTTTAATGAGTTTTAGTTATTTATTTTTCAGCACATTTTGTTTTCCTTGCCATCATTCATTTTATTTATTTAGAAAATATACGAGACTATATTTCTAATATCATTTTCTATTACGAAATAATAAACTTGATTGAAATTGTCGTTATTATTATTGTTACTATTGTTGTTGTTGCTGTGTTGTGTTGTCGTTATTGATGCTTGTGTAACCGTAAATTGTAGGAGGTTCATTAATATTATTTTTTTGTTACTTTTGTATGTGTAAGTGCGTGTAAAAGTTTTGGCTTGTGTTTACAAAGGAAAGAATAGAGATGTTATTCGTAAATAAGATTTTAAACACGCACTCGAACTTGTACACAAACAGGAAAATCATCACCTACACACTCATTGTCTTGTAGGGATCAATGGGATTTTCACACGTAACAGTACAACGAACGTTTCAACAAAACATCAACGATTGTACATACGGACGGATGGATGGATGGTAGTGTATGAATGAAAGAAATAATAAATGTAAGATATGATGATGTATGACAGTAATAGGTAAGAGTAAATAATGTCAGTCTAATCAAATGAACGTTTTGCCACACGTCTGTCTCTATGCGATGTAGTCAATATTATAGAATTACTTCGTTAAAAAAATATGTTGAAATGTAACGTTGTCAACGATAATGATACTGTTGCTGATTGTTGCTTTTGCTTATCTCTTTGGCTAGAGTCTCAACTACACAATCAGTGACAAAGACAATGTGAAATTTTCTATTAATCCTTAGATGAGATATCAACTATGATGATGACGCTAATGTTGATAAAATTTCAATTTAGCTAAACCTCTAATATGCCCATAATCTTATTAAGTAAATCTAAATTGTATGTTGTGGAGTAGAGATCTTGTAGTATAATAGATTTTTACCGTTAGAATGTATGTATGTTACAGCAATCACGGAAACCAATTATAGCCGTCGGTTAAAGATTTAGAAAACAGGATGTTGTGTTGTGTAACGTTTATTGTTAAACAAATATTTTAGGAACTAAAAACGCACTTGTTGTTGTTGTTGTTGTTGCTAGTGTAATTCTTATAAAAGAAACTGTTAAATTTAAATATTTTTTTTGATTTTTTGTGTTCTATTGCGTGTAGTGTATGAGGATGCATATGACAAACACACACACACACACACACACACAGTTAATGTTATTGTCAATAGATGAACCGAATAGTACCGGAAATTAAAAATTGTTTTTAAATAAAAATCGTTTCGAGCAACAAAGTATTTTCTTTAGTAGAAGAGTATTTTAATAAAATAAAGAGAAGTAGTAGCAGTAGTAGTAGTAGTAGTAATGCACGTAACGCGCGCTAGAGTGAAAATTGTAACGGTTAATCCTTTTAAAGCTCTCTGCGAACAACCGTTAGCTTTAATGGTTTTAGAAAGACTGACATAAGTGTTTTCATAAAACCAGGACATTGCTTACAGGATTTAAGGCTGGATTTCACCACAGCTAGATATTCAAAAGTGCTGTCAATACTATAGAACCAAAAACGCTGAATGAGGAACAGCATCTGAATAAGAACAGTTGAACAAATAATACAAAAATATTTTTTTTTTTTATTTCGCTAAAACAAAAGAAAAACTTTTGTTTGGAAATTTTATTTTAACATTCCAAAATTTCAGAGATGGAAAGATAACATTTAAAAAAATATTTTTTAATATATTTTATTCTATAAAATTATGCACTTTAATATGAGGCCCACTATGATATAAAATATTACATATATGTTAAAGAATAAACGTTTATATATAGTACATGGCTTTAAAACCTACAAAAAGGACAAAATGTCAAAAAATAAAAACAATTGGACACTCAGTTAATCTACATTTTATTTGTATGTATATGAATGAATATATGGATTTGTGCCTGTCAGCAAAATTCTGTCTTATACATTAAATTGTAAGAAAACGGATATAATCCTTATAACGTCGCCTAAACGAGAACCGTCCTACTAACTAACATATTTAATACTTTTATAGTAGAAATTAAAAAACACGATGAAATAGCAAGTGTATTTGTGTTGCTTTTAAATGCACACTTTTTAAATAAAATTAATATTTTATCGAAAATGTTTTGAATATCATTTACATTTTAGAAAATATATTTGAAGTTATCAAAAACTGTCTGTGAATATTATTCATGTTAAATTTTTACGAACGTCCACAAGCTTCATAGATATAACAACACTAGTTTGTTGTTGTAATGTGTATGGTGAAAACTGTTGTGGTAAAGTTTTTAACAACTAAAAGGAAATTCTATACATAAGTTTGTGCCCATTGAATCTTTTATTATTCTTATGTCACATAGTTAATCGCTTTTAAATATCTTTATATATAAAAGTGAAACACTGTCTGTCTGTGTGTGTGTGTGATAGCTGTAGACTCCAAAACCGTTAAGCCGATCGGTCTCAAACTTTGGCAAGTTGTTGTACACATTCCAGGGGGTGTTTATGGGTGGTAAAAAATGGGCAGTGCCACGCCCATAAAAAATAAGTTATCATTTTTAGCTACTTGCACTTGATCGATTTTTCTGAAACTTATACATATTGAACTCTCATGACTATACAATTTCGTGATTAGAAAAGCGGGCAGGGCCACGCCCATAAAAAGTTATAATTTTGAGGTACTTGCTCTAGACCGATTTTTGTGAAACTTTGCACACATATTGAGTTGTCATGGCTATACAATTTCTTGATTAGAAAAGTGGGCAGTGTCACGCCCTTAAAAAAATTATAATTTTCAGCTACTTGAACTTCACCGATTTTGCTGAAACTTTGCACACTTATTGAGCTGTCATGACTATACAGTTTCGTGATTAGAAAGGTGGGCAGTGCCACGCCCACTTGATATTCAATTAAAATTGAGAATGCATTATTATTCATTAATGGGCGTAGCAACGCGCGCCGGGCTTGGCTAGTTTTAAATAAATATAAAAGTAAAACTCTGTCTGCCTGTGTGTGAGTTAGCTATAGACTCGAAAACCGTAAAGCCGATCGGACTAAAACTTTGGCAAGTTGTTATACACATTCCAGGGAGTGTTTATGGGTGGTACAAAGTGGGCGAGGCTACGCCCGTTAAAAAAAGTTATCATTTTTAGCACTAGATCGATTCTTCTAAAACTTTGCACACACATATTAAGCTGTCATGACTATATAATTTCGTGATCAGAAAAGTGGGCTGGGCCACCCCCATTAAAAATAAATTATTATTTTCAGCTATTTCCACGCATTCCAATGGTTCCCACCGATTTGCCTCTCAACTTCAAGCGACTACAAATTCCAGTTAACCTTGCCTTTGCTATTACCATCAACAAAGCACAAGCACAATCTCTGCGTGTTGCAGGGTTGAAATTTGGAAAATCCATGCTTTTCACATGACCAGCTGTACGTCGCGCAAGCTCCAGAGTGGGAAAACCAAAGAATTTGTTCATTCTTATAGCAAATGGTAAAACCAGAAATATTGTATATAAACTTGCATTACAATAAAAATCAAAAAAATATTATTTTTAACGTATTCAATTAAAATTCAGAATGCATTTTTATTCATGAAGGGAAGTACCAACGCGCGCCAGGCTTGGCTAGTTTTAAATAAATATTTAAATAATTCAAAAAATTTATGAAAATTGATCCATTATTTTTTTTTTTTTTTGCTTTTCTATCAAACTGGTTTGATTGATTTTTGACCTTAAATTTTCTTAAACACTTATAAATTCAACGGTTAGATTGTATGCACTTAAGTTGAATATTTAAAAATTATTTGCTACAATTTAAAAAAAAAACACACATTTTGGTTTGGATTTTCTTATATTCTATTTAATAACTTTTTTTTTTACTTTGTTCAATAATAATATTTTTTACTCCATACGCACTGTGCCACGAGGGTGTTCAAAAATGCTTTAGGTCAATGTTAGAATTTTAAAGTTTTTTTTTTTTAATTTTTTTAACGCTCTGGATAGATGATATCTTAAATAACTTCTTAAAATCTTTTAAAATTTTAAAGTTATAGTGGTTCATATTTATAAGTCGTTTAAGAAAAACATATTCATTCCATAAATATAAACTCGTTCTTAAACCTTTAATATACAACAACAAACTCTTTAATCTCTAATTCCATTTTACCGTTTTTTTTCAAATATAAACCACAGAAAAAGCTAAATGTACCTTTTCTGCTTAAAACTTAGGTCACATGCGCATAAGCAATACTCACTCTCCTTTGTAAGTTTTGTGCAGGCCCTCCTTTTACCACACTCACTTCGCAAACGCTCTCTAGGTGAGCGCATGTTGTTAAATGCTTGGGTTTTGCATAATAAAATCGAAATCAAAACAAAAACAAATATTTTTATAGGCCGGCATTTAAGGACTTACTCTCTATGCACACATGTACATCATGTCGAATATTGTGTGTATTGAAATGTTGTTTTTGTTGGTGTCGGTTTGGGTAAAACAAAAAAATGCAACTGTTGCGCATTTTTTCCATCCGCTTGATAAAAACACACTAGCAATTTTCAGCATCTATTTTCTATACATATACAAAACAATCTGTAGATGTGTAAGTTAGAGTGTGTGTGTGTGTGTGTGTAAGTGTTGTTCATTTTATTTCGCCAAGTCGCACCTAATGAAATGCTAATAATCTCAGTTATCTCTGTAGCGATAGCAACAACAAATTGCAAAAAAAAAAAAAAATTAAAATACAATGGTACGCACACATACATACATACACACGAAGTGAGCAATAGAAAAATTTTGCATCCCCCACTACAAAATGGATAAAATGAGTTTTTAAAAAACAGCAAATTGATAGAGATAAATTCCTTTAAATTCAATTCACATTCACTAATTTGCTTGAGCTGAAAATTGTTTTACATTTTAGAGGAACAAACATACAGACACACAAACATACATACATACAAAAAAGCCGCCCACCTATCGCCTGTACTAGCTCATCAGCCTGCCATTGTATAGCTTTTGCAACACAATTAAAAAGTTTTGTATATTTTTGTACATATTGTCAAAAATCAATCTAATTACATTTCATGCTGTTGCAGGGCCGATTAGAAGGACAATAACACACACACACACATATATAAATTTACAATATAACAAAAAAAAAACAACAAATATCTAATTTCCGCTTTTGGAAAATGTCCGCCAATTAAAATTTTAATGAAAAAACTTTTATTTTGTTGTTAGAAAGAGGACTTAGTGACGGAAGACCCTTATCGTTTGAAGCTGTTATTTTTATGTGTTTGTATTTATATGTGTACATACATACATAATAAATAAAACTAAAATTTGTTGTAGTGTAAAATGTTATAAGAAGAGCCTTCCAAACGGGGTTTCCAGCAAGAGCGATTAGATGTTTGAAATAAATTTACTTAAATAGGACGCTTGTGCGGTATCAACGAAATTATTATTATACCCGCCACCAAAAAAAAATGGGTGCGGGTATATTCATTTTGTCATTCCGTTTGTAACACATCGAAATATCAATTTTAGACCCCATAAGGTACAATTTGTTTTAAGACGGGGTTTGATTTTATGACGATCTAGTTATGTCCGACCGTCTGTCTATCTGTTGAAAGCACGATAGAGGTCGGACCGAGAAAGCTAGGTGGCTTTAATTTTTCCAGAATATTTCTTTTACACAAGGTTTGTTTGTTATTGAAAATGGGCTAAATCGGAATATTAGGTAGAGATTTATAGCTCGTAATGCAAGAGTAGGTCAAAAAAACCGTGTCCTTTCAACATCGAATAAAAGGGAAGTGTGTCGAATGTATTTTCTGAATAAATGAATTTTCTGAATAAAAGAAATATCTGTCCCTGAAAATTGATTAAATCTATGAATTAGGAAGGGTGTTATAGATCAAAATGTACGAACATTTATATCGCACAGTGTATTTTTCGGTAGATTCAGAATTTAAAACGTAATAAAACTGACAAAATTAGATGTATGATCCTGAAATGTTGCAAACATGCCTTTTTGGTCAAAGGCTTTGTACTAACGGAAAATAAATATGACACGCCCACTTTTACGCCCACCTCTTATATAACGCTTTATCTCAAATTCATATAATTTATCTGTGAATAAAGATTTTGGAATAATAAATGTATTGAAATATCTAAATTGTATTGATTACAGAAAAACTTCGACACGCCTACTGTAACGCCCACTTTTCACGTAATCTACTGTTAATGAAATTTAAATGATCATACACCCAACAAAATTAGAGGCATGATGATTAAGTTTTGTTCATATAGTTTTCTAGTCATTGTCATTGTTATGCCAGAAAATGAAGGTGACACGCCCACTTTAACGCCTACCTCCCATATAACGCTTTATCTAAAATTCATATAATTTCTCTATAGATAAAGTTTTGGGAAGAATAAAGGACTTTATTGCAAAATCTAAGTTGCATTTATTAGCAGAAACTTTATTCACACGCCTACTTTAACGCCCACTTTCATTGAAAGACAAAATTTACGAAAATATTTTACTAGCAAATCCAGTTTATACAAAGAAAGTGATACATATTTCAGTATAAAGGGATTATTCCATAGCGCTTACGGTTAACAAAATAATAAATTTTGTGCTTTAAAAGTACACAAAATTGGCGGTGGGTATAAAAAATTCGGCCCTGCCTGCTCTTACTAGTTTTTTTTTTTTTTTTTAAACACATGTGTTATTCAAACGACCACTGTGGATTCACAAATAATTTGTTAATTAATGTTTATAAGGCACAGATCGGCATGAATTGGAGCAATGCACAGTGGTTCAAGTGTCTAAGGAAGGCGGTCATACGTAGTTTACTCAGCTATAGTCATCAAAATTAATATAAATATTTATGTTTACGATATTTATGGGCCAATTAGGGTAAAATAAGATTAAAAAAAAGTCTGTAAATATAATATTATAATAATTTATTTACCAAAAATGTTAGTGATTAATTAAAGAAAAAATAATAAATTTTATAGCGGCAATTTAAAAAAACATTTGTACGCAAAGCCTCAGGTGATAGCATAGACTTCTTCTTTTGTGGAAGTTTACGTAAAGAAGAAATCAACGGGTCGGAATTTAGAAGCAGTCTATGCCGAAAATCAGTGTAAGTGACAACACGAGACATTTTTCGTGTGTCGTCTGAATTGCTTAAATAGTTTATGAGAGATTCAGCGACTTCTTCAGAAAGCTCACCTATGAAAACTAGACAGTGATCAACTTCTCCCGTTCCATGAATTAACACTTTATGAAGTGAAGCAGGCAAATTATACCATGGATACGTACTAATAAGCACTATTAATTTTGTAACCCGATAAAAGACATTGCAAAAGATGATGACACCGATCAATAACTGCGGATCTAAGTCAGTTATTTCAGCTGATAAAGCTGAATTTAAAAAAAATTCTTGCAGCGTTTCCGACATTGGATGTGCTACTTACGCTACTTTGAACTTTGTCGACAATTAAACCTAATCGTGTCCTAAAGTGCTGCTGAACATATAGTTTTTCCGGTGTAAGAAGCTCCTTTTCATCTGTCGAACGAGCCTGCCACTATTTAAAATCTTAATAAAATATGTGCGAAATATGTATGTGCTACGAATCTAGTCGTAGAGACGAAGACCCTCTGCACATTCGCAAGCAAACGCAGATAAATTCTTTTTAAATTAAAAGTACAGATATGGAGTAACATTTTGATATATAACTTAAAAGCGTCATAAGACGGCAACATAGTTAATACCTTAAGGGGGAAAAAAAGTCGTAAAAAATATACGCGAAAAAGGATTTGTCGTGAAACCGCTTTTCGCAAAATACGTTTTGCTTAAAAAATTATAAAATACATAATAATAACGGTAAACACCTTCAACTTAAATATCCATTGTAAAACAATAAGAAAAAAAATTTTTTTTTCTTTGAAAAACACACACTAGGAATTAATTTTATTAGCACTGCTGAAAAAGATAAGGTAAGTTGTTTTGATTTGTTCACTTCCGATGGACAAAAGTAAGTGTAAAAAACAACTGATTGCAAATCTTTTTGCATGTTTTAGTAGTACCACTAATAGTGAGTACCAGAGCGAACTAACAGTGAAAAAATCGAACATCGTCATTTGACCGCTATGTCCTACTACTGAACTACTGTGCAATGGTATCAACGTTCAACTGCAGCTTTTTGATATTGATCTGTAACTTCGTGACGTCTAAGAAGCAAAAGTTTAAATTGTAATTAAGGACGATCTGGATTAGCAACTCACGTTAAATTGCGTTTATACTTATTTTGACAATAAAGTTCAGCCTACAAAACAACATGACATCAAATTGCCATTCATCTTCTTGCCCTTTTCGAAAAACCCTTTTATATAAATTTTATTTCATTGATTGTTGCTGGTTAATTTGGCCCTTTTTTTGTTGTTGGTTTTATAAAATTTATCAATTCCTTTTTCTTTCTTTTTTTTACAACATTCTCTTCTTGTCCCTTTGTTTGTTTGTCTTTCTTTCTGAGACTGTGTGTGTGTGTGTGTATTTTGAAATGATATGAATAAAATTTAAAACATTCTTCTGGTGACAATGTTGTAGCCGAGAGACAAAATCAAATTAAAAAAAGGTTAATTAATTTCTATTGACATGAGGTAATGCCCTGGACATGGAAATTGATGATGATAATGATGATGGAATTTTTTTTCTTCTCTTTATCAAAAAAAAAAAAAAAAAAAGAAGAAAACTTTCGCAGAGCCAACAACGTTTTGACGATAATAATGAATGAAAAGGTCTTGTTGTGCTCCGTCTTCAAGTATATGAGAGTTTGTAAGAAATTTGAAAATTTATTAAATTAGAAAAGTTTAGTTTAATTAAGTGTTTTTGAATGGAGGATTATTTTCATTTTCAATATTTCAAAGCAGCCAAGCTATTAGTGTTTTATAGGAAACTTGGAAAATTTAAAATTAAAAGTTTTTTTTTCCCCCCGGCTAAGGAGCCTTTCCTCCAAGCAACAAGTTACGCTTAAGTACTTTCAAATAAAAAAATTCGTATTTTTAATTGCTGTCAGTGGTGTGGGAATATTTTTTTCTGACTTTCATTAAAGTAAATTTTTAATGAGAGTTATTTTTTTCCAAAGATAAAACACAAACAATTTGAGTTAAATTTTCTTTTAGGTAATCTTAAGCATTTTCAGCAATTTTTCAATTTAATTATCAATACCATGTTGAAATATGTTTTTGAAAACCTTGGCCATAAATCTATGAAAGCCAAAAGTTGGACCATAATTTTCTAATCAAAACTAACTAAATACTTATAATTTATTTTGGTTAACAATTTGGTTATACTTTAACAAAACGTAATGTTCTGTTGATTGTTTTTTTTTTGCCCTAAAAGCAGTTGCTTGTATTGTTTGAGATGCTGAAACTGCACTCCTTTAACAAGCATAACTGCAGAATGATTTACCTAATTCAGTTTGAAAGAAAATTCGAAATTCTATAAAGAACCATCTCTGAGCCATGTTCACACCATGAGTGTAACTAGATCCAGAATTTTAAGAAATTTACTATTTACATTTAATATAAAGGGTGGTTTAATTTGAAGGGTCGATGTTGAATGTGAACCACACCCAAACGTCAAGTTTTTTTTTTCTGCATTTCATTTGACATTTCTCAATGTCAGACTAACTCAATTTGAACCATGGAAAGATACACAATCGAGCAACGCGTTAAAGTTATTCAGGCTTATTATGAAAATGGGCGTTCGAATCAAAATGCATATCGTGCACTTCGTGATTTTTCGGACAATTTAATCGTTCAAATGTGCGTACAATCGGAAAAATCGTGCAAAAATTTGAGCAAACCGGGTCTATATAAGATGTTAAAACACCAGTGTATATAAAAGTTGGTATCTAGAATCTGGTGTACAAATGAAAAACATTTACAATTTACAGAACAACTGAATCAGCTATAGGGCGTGGCAAAAACTATTTTATTGTTGTAGTATAAGAATCGTTTTTGAAATATTTTTATCTTAGGCAGTGATTAGGACAACTCATTCTATTGACCCACTTTATATAAACACACATAAACGTTTCCACAGATCGAGTTCAAAATTAGACAATCCGTGCGTAGACATAGTAAATGAGAAAACTAAAATAAAAAAGTGTAAAAAAAAAGATTTTTGAACTTTAAATAAAATTATTTACTCAAGGCATGCAAAACAACACTTAAAGACAAAATAAATCGATTAACAGGCGTTGGATTATGGTCTGGCAAAAAAAAAAAACATCAGCGATACAATGAAATAACCCGTTACATTTATTGACCTACAGCTAATATCATTAAGCCACTCTACTAAATTTGTTTCAACACGTTTAGCTAACGCTAAATGAATTAAAAAAAAACGACAACAAATACATTAATTGAAGAAAACAAGTCCTTGACAAACCCTTTAAAAAAGAAACAATATTTTAACCTAATTTTATAACGAGCTGGACACAGACATTTTAAACATGTTAAACACACACACACAAAGAGTGCGGGAAGTGTAAAAGAAGGCATTTAATAATAGAATAATAACAAATGGTCATAAATATAAATATAAGAATTTATTGGTTAAATAAAACCAAACATTCTAAAGGTAGGTCTAGATCATCCAAATGCGTGTTTATAGTGTGTAAGTCTGTATGTGTGTGTGTGTGTGTGTGTGCGTAGGTGCTGTGGGAAAAGAATTTGTGAGTCTATTTTGTGTATGGTTTATATATTATTGGTGTGCTCCGTATCTTAATCATATAAAATCATTCACTACCGAACACAATACAATACAATACAACGAAATACCACAACTACCACTACAACCACAAAAACAAAAAGTTGTATCATTATACAACTAATTATAACTGACCACGCAGCATTGGTTAAAAAGTTATATTTCAATGATGGTCATGGAATTGTATTTGGTAGGGGAATAAGTATATTTCGTAAGTGTGAGTGTTTCAAAATTTTTTCTACAGGACTGTTAACGCGTCAGTCTTAAGCTTATAACGACATGATGTTTTACATTTTTACTTTGATTTTTATAACTTAATTGACTTTAAAATAGAATACTTAAAGGACAAAAACTGAGAATGGGAGTGAGTAAAAGTGGCCCTATATTTGGTCACGTCGAATTAAGGATTTAAAAAAAAATCGCTAAAACTTTATTTTTCATTTGAATGTAAAAATAGTTTCACATTAAGATATCTATTCGAAATACGCTAACATGTGTAGGATACCTCCTTTAGTTGAGGAGATATTAAGGTTGAATGAAAATTCAGTTTTTTTGCTTGACTTTTTGGAATTTTTTTTACGGACTTATCTAAGGTTAGAATTTTTTAAAAATTACCTTGTTTATAGATAAAATTTAAAAAGAACCTTTGGTAACCATCATGTATGTATATCTGATTTGTTTAAAAATTACAAGCATCCAAATCAGCAAGATGCTGGAAGGCTTAATTATTAAGATTTTACAAACGAAAAAATTATTTGAGACTAATTTTTGATTGTTATCCAAATGGGTGTAAAATAAAAACCCGGATCAGGATAGCGAACAGCTCCTCAATCTGTATTGTTGCGGATATAAGAAAACAAAATGACAATTTCAAAGCTTTTTCAAACTGTTTTTATTTGTTTAAAGGCATGATCCTACTATATATATAATCTATATATAAAATTCATGTGTCACAGTGTTTGTCACCAAATTACTCCGAAACGGCTGAACCGATTTCAATGAAATTTTGCATACACATTCTATAGGTCTGAGAATAGGCTTATAACTATTTTTTATATTCCTTAATGAAGTGGGCGTGGCACATTACTATGAAAGGGTGAGCTTCGAAAATTCGTGCGACATCATTTGTTGTTACCGTTTGTAGCCGTACCGAAAATGGACGGGATAGGATAAGTGGGCGTGGTAGCTGCGATACAAAGTGAATTTTTAATGTCATATATCTTGAGAACTATGACAGGGAAAGCTTTTTAAATTTATGTAAGGCCTTCTTTTATTAATGTGTGCACTCCACCGATTTTTCTGAAACTTTGCACACATATTGAGCTGTCATGACTTTACACTTTAGTGATAAGAAAAGTGGGCAGTGCCACACCCATAAAAAAAGTTATCATTTTCAGCTACTTGAACTTCACCGATTTTCTGAAACTTTGCACACGTATTGAGCTGTCATGACTATACAGTTTCGTGATTAGAAAGGTTGGCAGTGCCACGCCCATAAAAAAAGTTATCATTTTCAGCTACTTGAACTTCACCGATTTTCTGAAACTTTGCGCACATATTCAGCTGTCATGACTTTACAATTTTGTGATTAGAAAGTGGGCAGTGCCACGCCCATAAAAAAAGTTATCTTTTTCAGCTACTTGAACTTCACCGATTTTTCTGAAACTTTGCACACATATTGAGCTGTCATGACTATACAGTTTCGTGATTAGAAAAGTTGGCAGTGCCTCGCCCATTAAAAAAATTATAATTTTTAGCTTTTTGCACTTGACATTCAATTAAAATTCAGAATGCATGAGTTAAGGGGCGTAGAAACGCCCGCCGGGCTTTTCTAGTAATATAATAAATGTGAATGTTTGTATGTTTGGATATTTGTTACTCAATCACGCAAAGACGGCTGAACGGAACTAAACAAAATTCGGCACATACTAAGATAGATAACAACCTAGATTAACACATAGGCTACTTTTTATCACGATAATAACGCGAAGCCGTTGCCAAACTCATCATCACACATTCTAAACGGGTTGTGTTGTAAATATTATTATTTTTGTTGTTAATACTAAGTCTACCTTTTACCCCGATAAATACGCAGACGAAGTCGCGGGCACAAGCTAGTATGAAAATAATTAAAAAGTATAGAAGATTAAAAAAAAAAATAATTTTATAATTAATATTAAAAATCATAATATAAAGAAGACCTTATTTTTCGTGACGCACGTTTCAACAATAGGACCAACATTTTTCATACCTAATTTCAATCTTTCCGAAATAGTAGAAAATTGTTTTTACTAAATTCAAAAATAATTTAATGAGTAAAAATAAGGCTTTCGTTTGGAGATCTATACTAACACTAAAGTATATATATAAGTATATATATATGAACACCTAAAATTTTTTTTATTTAATGAATAACCCTAATCGACTAGTGGTAAGGGAAAGTATACTACTTTGTTTATGATATTTGATTACATTTTTCATTACATTCTCACACATTTAATGCGGTATTTCATTAATTTTATCACGAATATTTTGTTTGCGTTTCTCCAGCATTTCTGGTTTGTTTACATAAACGTTGCTTCTCAGATATCCCCCCACAAAAAGAAGTCCGGAGCACTCAAATCTGGCGACCGTGGAGGCCAATCAACACGACCATTCCTTGAATATACTTGTTGTGGAAAGAGGTCTCGCAGTAATTTCATTGTAATCCTGGCTGTATGCCATGTGGCACCGTCTTGTTGAAACCACATGTTGGTCAAGCCCAAAGCAAGCAGTTGTGGCATTTCAAAGTTTTCAGTCATATCACGATATCACTCCCCATTGACAGTTATCGTTACGCCGTTTTCAGTTTCAAGGAAAAAAGGCCCGATGATTCCTCCTGACCAAATTGCACACCAGCCTGTAACTTTTAATATATGCAAAGTTGACTGATGAATAATTTGAGGGTTTTCTATTGCCCAGAGCCGACTGTTCTGTTTATTCACACATCCATTCAAATGAAAATGTCCCTCGTCACTCATTATGATTTTTGCATGAAAATCGTGGCTGTCATAGGCGAGCTGTAACATCCTATTGTCATATGTACGGCGGCGTAAATGGTCTTCTGGAAGAAGCTTTTGTATCAACTGAATCTTAAATGGAAACAAATGCAAATCTTTGTGCAAAATTGTGGTCAAAGTTGTTTTTTGAAGACCAAGCTCCTCAGCACGACGTCAATTTGAGATTGATGGATTGTTTTGAACACTTTCTTGAACAGCAGTAATGTTTTCAGCCGATCTTGCAGTACGTTGTGGTCCATGCTTGGGCTTATCAGCTACAGTCTCTCTTTCTCATTCACTACACGATAAATAGTGTGTCTTGTTGGAACGTTGTTTCTCCCAAAAATTTTACGTAACTTTCTCATTGTCACAGTAATCGATGATTGATTTCGATTAAATGTTTTAACGAATATTTTTCCATAATAAATTTGCCACGTCTCTACTTCACGACTGCCGAATATGAACTGTCAAGACAAATGTTTACCAAAATGGCGGCAAAATAAAGTAGTTCATCTTCTTGGTGGACATAAGTTTAAGGATTTGGTTATAATTTTTGCAATATTGATCAATGAAAATAATTCTTTTATATATACATACTAGCCAGGACCGGCGCGCGTTTCTACGCCCCTTAATGAATAAAAATGCATTCGGAATTTTAATTGAATATCAAGTGCCAGAAGCTAAAAATCATAACTTTTGTTTAATGGGCGTGGCCCTGCCCAATTTTCTAATCACGAAACTGTATAGTCATGAAAGTTCAATATGTGTGCAAAGTTTCAGAAAAATCGGTGCAGTGCAAGTACCTCAAAATTATAACTTTTGTATGGGCGTGGCCCCGCCCACTTTTCTAATCACGAAATAGTCATGAAAGCTCAATATGTGTGCAGAGTTTCAAAAAAACCGATCAAGTGCAAGTAGCCAAAAATGATAACTTATTTTTGATGGGCGTAGCCCCGCATACTTTTTTACCACCCATAAACACTCCTTGGAATGTGTACAACAACTTGCCAAAGTTCGAGTCCGATCGGCTTTACGGTTACACACAGACAGACAGACAGACAGAGTTTCACTTTTATATCTATAGATGTATATACTAATATCTTGTCTGATATGTTGTACTAATTTAATGTACTAATTTAAAACATTTTTGGTTAATGGACAGCTTCTAGGATTTACACACATCAAAAACTTATACTATAGTCGGCTTAAGCAGATTGTTCGTCCACAAAGCATATATTGTGGAACTCAGTCTATAATTTATTGATAAGGATGACGCATCTTAAACTTTTTTAAAAAGTCCTTCAGAAAAGAAAAAACCAAACTCGAATGGTGGTTCAATTGAAATTAAGAGCCTCTTTTCGTCTTGCTGTACAAAAGCCTAAGAGCTTATCTAAGCCGCTAATTACTTTTTTATTAAAAAGTTTATTCAAAACAAACGAAAAAGCCAGGGGCCGAATTACGGCATTCGATATCGATCGAAAATGATAGAATTCTTATTAGAATCCAATACAAAATGTAAGAAAAACTTTCACGTTCGATTCAAATTTCGATCGATATCGAATGCTGTAATTCGGCCTCAGAATTAATGTCTATTGGAGCAGTCCAAATTCAAAGGGAATAAACAGTAAGGTGTTCGCAAAATTTTCTTTTCAAATTATAACGAGCAGAGTTTTCTAAAATTTAAATGTATTGAAGGTAGCCATTTCAATTATGGCTGTCGAGTAAAGCTAGTAATGAAATCCTCTCTCTATAAAAAGAAAGAAGAGACAATCATTTCACCAGTTTTTAAAAGACAAAAAATTAAAAAACTGAACCGATTGCTTAAGTTATTATAAGTAAAGTCTTAATAAACATTTTGAAAAATACTAAACAGACTAAATCAATTTTAAAATGTTGGTAAGGAATTTACTTGTGCCCTTACCTAACATTTTAAGTAGTACATGTTTGATGTTGTGCACAATCAAAACGATTATGTTTATTAATGGCAATAAATGTTTGTGGAAAATACAAGAAAAACAAGAAAATTATATCAAATGGAAAAATAAAATAGTGTAAAATGTGTATGTGTGCGAGTGTGAGTTTCTTATTAATTTATTTATTTTTATTTTGTAGCATGGTTTCAAACACTTTTATCCATTGACCTAATGATCCATTAAGGGAATTCCATTAGTATTAATATCTTGACTGTTACAACAACTAAAAAAATAAAGAATAAAGCAAAAAGTTAAATTTATACCAGCGATTGTTGTTGTGTATTTGTTGCTGTAGTTTGAAATACAAAAAGGTGTGGTGGGTAGGGTGAGTAAGGACATGGCTGTTGAGGTTTAAATAGGGATTGGAATGGAATAATAATACAAACCGAGTTTGTATTACGTACACTTTCTTCGCCTTACACACACTTCAACTTTAACGACGACATCATCATAGTGTTTTTGAGTGACGTGCTTTTTGCTGGCCTCCTCCATTTTTGGGCTACAAGTGCATGCATGACACATTTTATGCATTCCTATCAAGTCTGATGAATGTTTTAAAAAAACTTTTAGTGTTTTTCTTTATCCCTTTTTTTTGCCCACATTTCAAAGGCATACCCTACATGCAAGTTTAAGTATTGAACTGAAACAAAAATATTGCAAAAAAAAATAAAAAAATAAAAAACAAACAAAAAAACAAACACAAAAGTATAAAGATAAAGTGGACTAACAACGCTTCTACAGAGATTTTTCATAAATGCCTTTTGGGCACTTTTGGTTGTGTGTAATTCACGTGCCTTGTACGTGATGTACTCTAAGAGTATCACAAAACTTTTAGACGATTTTTATGGATGTCTGTATATTTATACCCAGTACATGAGTAAATACAATATGACGACTGTCTTTTGATACAATTATATTGAAAAAAAAAAAAAAATAGTAGAACTCAGGAATGAATAAATGAATGTATGAAATCATATTTGTATTGAATTATGTCCTGTGCCCAAAACGCCTCTCAGACAATTAGTGTCCGTGGCAGGTCTATATCATCATCGATACTCTTGACATTTTTTGACGATGATATTGATGGTTGTGAAGGATTTTCGTTAATTTTTTTATGTTTTCTTGCACTACTTTAAAACAAATATTGAAATTCGTACCTAAAAAGCTGAAACTCATGCCCAATACATCAATGTAAACACAAATACACACTCATACATCGTTATGGATTGTCATGAAGTGCCAGAGTGCATGTGACGTTCATAGTGACAAAGTTATGACACAAGTAATTTGAGTGTTTCTAAGTAGAGTGCACTGTTTGTAACAGTCAAACAAACAGGGTGGTAGTTTAAGTTTGAGGGTGGGTATGTTATAAAAAAACTAGTTATAAAATCCATACTTGAAAGTAGTCTTCAGTTCTCAAAAAAGGTCACATTTATACAGAAATAAGAAAAACTTTTGAAAAGTTCAAACACATGCTAAACGTTTTTAAATAAAACTTTCGCTACGTCCTTATTTATTAATTTATTTGTATTTGTATTTTTTTAAAATGGGGTAGTTTTTGTAAAAGTTACTTAAATTGGAAAAAAATAGACTTCCAGGGTGGTTTGCCAACACTTCAATTGATAAGTACCGTAAATAGTTTGATGGTATGTACAGCTAGAAGGGTGCAAGAACAGCAGGGTTAACAAGACGACTTCATTAAAAATACGGTACAATTGACATTAAAACTTGTTACGAATTTGACAAATTGATTTTTCATGCACTCTCTGGGGAAGTTGAGGATTGTAGATAATTGTAGTTTACTTGAGTAATATTGAGTACAATTTTAGAAATTTCACTTAATCAACTAAACGAGTACTTTTATGAATGATGTTTAGAAAATATAGAATCGAAAAATACAACAACAACAACAGCTACACAATATTTACAACAATAAGAAATTAATACGAAGCACAATATTAAAGAACTAATCCTTAAGGATTTAATACGACACACTTACACTTTCTTACATGTACATCATCAAGCTAATCAAAACTTTTTTCTTTTCTTGACTTCGTCGTAAAGTGTAGATGAATTTTTTTTTTTGGAATTTGCCAAAATTATCTAAAAATAAACCACAAAACATGACATATTTTCCAACTCATTTCATTTTCTTAAGCCATAAGACATACATGCAGACAGACAGACAGGCAGGCAGACAAACACAAAAACACTGTTCATAACGCATCGCTAATAAAGTCAACTTTTTTGATAGGGAATTTCCACTTGCTAGTGAAATGAAAGCCAAGGCTAGAGTGAATAGCGAATAGGATGGAAAGGTGAGGGCAGTGATATTTTGTAGGAGTTAAGTGTGAACCACTATAACGTAGAAACAATACCAAACAATTGAACCCCAAGTAGTGGGAACAAATAGGGAAATTCATTAGGATGACTCAACATCATCATGATTTTTAAGGATGTGAAAAGAGATTTCAATTTGTTACAATTTGCCTGGATGGTCTGTGGAGCCTGTTACTTGTGAATGACAAGACCTCCCTCTCTCTCTCTCTCTCTCTCTCTCTCTCTGGGATCTTGTTGGTGCTCTAACAGGATACTTTGGGAGTACAAGCTAGAGGATTAAATACCCCTTTGAATGATATCGGCAGAAGTTCTTACGATAAGGAGGAGGTTAAGACTGACATTGCCCAGCTCTAGCGGTACTTAGAGCCCTGCATTTGGGGGGCAAGTTCTGTTCAAGAACTGGCGAGTATTTCTTGCACTGATGTTAGGAGAGTATGTTCGTTTTTTCGTGAGTCGGTTTGGTTTTAGATTTTGAGACCGTTTTTCCTTGGGTAGATGCGGGACTAGCCGTACGGGACATTCCATGTATCTAGTATCACACGAGGATCAGTCATTGACCCAAGTGTGATGATCTTTAAAATCATCAGCCTGTATATAGAGAAATATATTAAATTGAGCGGTTGTCTAAAAAATTGTCTGCTCTTTGAAAAGAAAACATAACTCACATATGTAGAATTAAAATTGTAAACTTAGGTTGAATTAAAACGAATAGTACTGTCTGTACTAGGTGGGCCAACAGAAATCACCCAATTCGAAGATGCTCTTATTTTTGCAAATGGCGGCCAATGTCAAATCTGTTGTGACTTTTGTAAACTAGACAGATGTAGAATACAAGTTAACAAGCTATCGAGCGATAAACAACCCAAGAACGCGGAATAATCGTCTCCAGGCCGCAGTAGACGATTTTTTGACCAAAATCATAATCGCTTCTGGTGCACGAATATCCACGAGTAATGCACGAGGAGCCATTACACCCGCTCAAAGTGACTGCATGGTGTGCTGTTCACTCTGGGGGAGTCATTTGATAAAGCTAAAGTTTTAAAAAATTTTAAAATAAACAATTCAATAATTTTTATTCGTTTAAATTTTTTTTTTTTTTTTAATTATGACACTATAACTGGCCTCTTGTCAATCCGCCATTTATATAAACAATCAGTTACTTTTCTTTGACTGGAAAAAGTTACAAAATATTTTGATTCCATACGAACATCAACCATCCTAATGAGCTTATCCATATCTCTAAGTAGTTAAAGCATTTTGGTGTTAATATATTTTTATGTTGCCAATATGACTGCAGATGTGTTTGTGTGTATATGCGTTTATGCACACAAATATGTAAAATAAGCTGTCATATATGTATGCAAAATTATATAAAAATATAGAAAAAAAAAATTGCAAAAATAAAAATGAAAAGAATTTAATGTTTTAATTTACATTCCGCTCTAGCAATTACAGTGTTGCCACTTTTGCCATTTGCTAAAATCAGCAATATTTATTATTAAATTTCTAATGACAACAACAACTAGAAAAATTAAAACTCATCTATTGTAAATTATTAGTCATTTAAATGTAGTAAATGTCAGGATAATGTGGCTTACAAACCTGCTTAAATGTGGCATGATATATATTTGCAATGTCCTACTTAGTAGCATTTTCTTTGAAGCACTTATTTTAGAGCGGTGAATATGTATAGAAATTTGTTGAATATTGCATCATTTATGTTCGTTACTCGTCTCAAGACTAATAAATTTTTACTCACTGCGATACAGTGCCTTACAGCTCTTCTCAATATGCTTCCCAGTAAATGAAGGGGTAAATATTTTACAGAAAGAAATAATACTGTTCAAGGTAGAGTCATTAGATATATACAGTGCAGCAACATATACAACAATGTGAAAACAAAAGGCATTAATTTTTATAAATAATTGTAAATCTCAAAAACTTTTATATTAATTTTTTTTATTTTATTTATTTGTGTAAAACTTCAAGATAAAATCTTTATACTCTAAATTTTTGTGTTTAATTTTAATAATTTTATATTTTTATATTTATTTTTTTATATTATATTATATTATATTTATATTTTTTCTAAAAATTTTAAACTAACTTTAACTTTTTTATTGTAAACAAACAATAAGCATAATAAACAAAGCTTGATAGCTGAAGGCATTATATAACAAGTAGGAGCACTATATTCGGCTGTGTTGATTTTCTATACCCACTACCAATTTTGTGTACTTCTATAGCATAAAATGCATTATTTTGTTATTAAGAGTAATCGCTATGGAATAATCTCTTAATACTAAAATACACATCACTTTCTTTGTATTACCTCGATATGCTAGTAAAATATTTTCCTAAATTTAGCCTTTCAATGAAAGCGGGCGTTAAAGGAGGCGTGTCATTATAGTTTCTGTTAATAAATACAACTTAAATATTTCAACATAGTCCTTTGTTCTTCCAAAAACTTTGTCCATAGAGAAATTATATGAATTTAAGATCAAGCGTTATATGGGAGGCGGGCGTAAAAGTGGGCGTATCTTCTTCATTTTCTGGCATACCAATAACATTGACTAGAGCTCTATATGTAGGAAATTTCATCATCATACCTCTGATTGGTCGGTTTTATGAGCTTTGAAATTTCATTAATAGTAAATTACGTGATAAGTGGTCGTCATAGTAGGCGTGTCAATATAGTTTCTGCTAAAAAAAACAACTTAGATATTTCAATGTTGTCCCTTATTCTTCTAAAGTCTGTAATCATAGAGAAATTATATGAATTAGAAATAAAGCATTATGTGGGAGGTGGGCGTGTGACATTTTATTTCCGTTAGTACAAATCCCTTGACCAAAAAGCAATGTTTGCAAAATTTCAGAGTCATACATCTAATCTTGTCAGTTTTATTACGTTTTAATTTTTGAATATACCGAAAAATGCACTGCGCGGTATAAATTTTCGTACATTTTGATCTATAACTCTTTTTCTGATGCATCGATTTAAGCAATTTTTAGGTAAAAATATTTTTTTTACTTTAGACACAATTGCATTTTATTTGATGTTGGAAGGACACGGTTTTTTTGACATACTCTTGTATTACGAGTTATAGTTCTCTTCCTAATATTCCGATCTAGCCCATTTTCAATACCAAACAAATCTTGTGTATAAGAAATATTCTGGCAGAATTTGAGTCCCCTTACTTTTTGTTTCGAGCTCTTTTGAGCTTTTAACAGACGGACAGACGAAGGGACTTGGCTAAATCGTCCGAAAATGATACTAGGACTCAAAAAATATATACTTTATGGTGTTGTGTTACAAACGGAATGACAAAATGAATATAACCCCAGCATTTTTTTTTGGTGGCGGGTATAAAAAAATCAATCAGCTGATCAGATACAACTATGTATCTTATTCAGTATTATTGTCGGTGGCATTATCGTATCTTTCTCCTGTCAAAAACGACATTTTACATTGTCGTAAATATACACGGTGCCAAAACAAAATGACATTTATAATTAGTCTGATTAATCTATCTCAATACTTCCAACAAAATTTAACTGTGATAATTTTTTATTGCAACTTTCAGACGATGTTTCCAGACAACATAATTATGCAATCGGAATATTTTTATGCAATCGCGGAAATAAGTTAGTGATTATTTTTATGCAATCGCGGAAATAAGTTAGTGGCAATTAACAAACTAGAATCGCTAAAATGAAGTTGCTTAAAAATCGCACACAAAATCAGCGATATAGAAAAGAAGCTCATGTTACAATGGCAACACACGCCACCAACGCTGCTGGTGTCTAATGGAACAGAGGGAGTCGGCTGTTTGTATGTATGTGTAAATGTGGTAAGTAAAAAGAGTATATTAAAGAGTATATTATAATCGAATGCTAATAAAGTTGTCGTCTAACAGTTTTATTTGCATGTGTATGTGTTGGCTCATCGTCGTTATATTCGTTCTCGAACTGTAATCATTTTAGTAGAATTTTTTATTTTGCTATTTTTGTTTCTGTTTTTTGTTTTTTTTTGCAATGTAATGATAACAATGATGGGGAAAATAGCGCCAAAAACAACCATGTTGAGATTTGTGTGTGTATGTGTGTGTATGTAGATTTTAAATTATGCATATGAAGTATGTATGTATCTGAGTGTATAATAATATGTTTGTGTAGAATTGTGTGCTTATGTATGTACTATGTGCTATTAGACTATTAGTATATAGATGGCGCCAAACTGGCATAATTCAATTACATCCGATGTAGACTCATAAAACTAAATCAAAGGAAAACAAAGCGTCACGCTTCATTTAGTTTAATGCTCCCGCATTGTTTGTTGGCTGACGAGCCGACAGCACTATACAGGATGCTATTTGTTAACACAAACTAACAAACAAAAACAACAATAAGTATTCAATAAAACTGTACAAAATACACACACATTTACAATTGGTAATGAAATTGCTGGTTGTTGGTCTTGTTTGGTGTAGGCAACCAACCACTTACCAAAGTCTTAACAATACAACACCACCAGCAACAGCAGAAACTACTGTGTAGACAACAAATATAAACTTGTCTTTGAACAACTAAAATAAAATAATCAGGAGGCGTATAACAACTTAAAAGCATAAAACTACATTTAAGCTTGCAAAGAAAACAAGTAATGAAAGTAAAAAGTCTTGAGCAAAATGGAAAAACAGAAAAAGAAGCAGCAAAAAAAAAAAATTTCATCTCACATGCAACTTTTTCAATGGCGTTAAGTTGTGGCAAACTTGTCGTCATAGTCTATACTTTTACAAAGTACCCAAATGACAGGAGCAACTACAACAATAACAACATCAAAATCAACAACTTTACAAACTACTAGAGTAACAATAGCAAAACTTTGCGGTTTAGTTTTATAAACTTTTATTTTCTTTAGCTTGACTCCGTCTATAGAGCCATTTGCAATGCGGTTAAATCATAAAGAACAGAAAATAAAACGTAAACTCACTCACACCCACCAACGAAAGCTAAAAACTGACTTATATTACAGCTCATACCATTTACGTCAAACCATCATAAAAGAGCTGTCTGATTTTATCTTCATTTTATATGACTGAGATTTTATTTCAAGTTAACAACCCCAGCAAACTTTATGAGCAGCAAAGTCAGCAGAATATTTCATTTCCAAATCAAATCCAACTATTTTCGTGTATTGAATTTAAGTTTGGGAACAATATGTTAAGCTTTTGATTTTATGTATGTTTTTTTAATATTTTACTACAACATCAAAGTGGATTCTAAGTAGTCATATTGTTTGCTTGGTTATTACTGTGGCATGTTATGTTTCTTCATTCAAATCAACAATTGTGCGAATATAACAATATAGAATCTCATTTCTATGACTTTTTTTAATGGTTTTTATTTAAAATGCATATTTTTATTCATTTTTGGAGTGTCCTTTGTTTGACTACATTTAAAGAAAAATGCAAAACATTTAACAAAGGACATAAAAAAATTACATTTATTTTACAAATTCGAGATTTTCTTATCTTCAATACAAGTTCTTTTAATAAAAAATTATACTTTGGTTCCTTTAAAGCAAATTAACAGTTCGTTAAGAGATAACAAGTAGATTTGAAAAATTTAACTGGATATTTTTCAATACCCTTCACCTGTGCTGCCAAATGTATATCAAATGTCTCGAAATGCTTTTTTACATTTTTTACAGGGCACCACGCAAACTATTATTATTTAATAAATTTTTTTGTTCCACTCTGTGATAGTTATAAGTGTCAACAATACTTTGTTAATAAGTTTATTCAAATTATTTAGTCCGTATTTAAAATGTCGTCAAATGGAGAAAAAGTGAGAAAAATTATTGTGGATATTTATAATGAAAATAAACAACTTTCTTACGCTGAAGTTGCGCGACGGGCAAAAGTGTACAGACAGACTGCCCGTAGCGTTATTTTTAAATTCAAAAAAGACTTGTCTATTAAGCACAAGAAAGGTGGAAGGCCTCGTGGTTTTAGGAATCCTCAAATCGTTAAAAAGGTGAAGACCCTTTGGAAGCAAAATCCAAACATTTCCATTCGCGATATCGCACGAAAACTAAATATTTCGAAGTCGCTTGTAGAACGAATTAAGAAACAAGAAAATTTAAGAACATTCAAAGTCAAGAAAGCTCCAAACCGAAGAGAAAAAGGAACAAAAACGGCAAGAATAAGAGCAAGACAGTTGCTACGTCACAAATTAAATAATTTTAATGGATGTATTTTAATGGACGATGAAACCTACTGTAAGGCTGACTATTCAGAGCTTCCTGGTCAGGGTTTTTATGTTTCTAATAAAAGAGCTAATGTTTCCGATAAATTTAAGTATAAAAAGATTTCAAAACTTCAAAGGCAATCATTGTGAATCGTACAATGAACAGCCAAAAAGGCAGTATTGCCATTATACAGAAGCCACAATATACCTCCACTGTTTTGGCCCGACATGGCAAGCTGCCACTACAGCAAAGACGTCCTTGAGTGGTATGAGGCCAACAAAATAAATTTTGTACCGAAAAACATGAATCCACCTAATTGTCCAGAGCTAAGGCCTATTGAACGCTATTGGGCTATAATTAAGCAGTACGTAAGAACAAAGTTCAAAGCTTCTGCAAATGTAAAAAAATTTGGATTTATTTTGAAAAAAGCTATCAAACACTTCGGTAAAACGTGTGTCCAACGTTTAATGCAAAGCGTTAAGAAAAAAGTGCGAAATTTCGCAAAAGAAAATAAAATAAGAAACTTTGGTTTTTTGCATAATAAAGTTTAGAAATTTTTCTCCATAACGCCAATAAAATTTATTTTTTGTTTGAAAAAAACTAGATTTGGGAGACATTTTAAAATGTTAAAAAAGCATTTCGAGACACCCCTTATATCACTTTCAATCTGTGTGTTGCTAGCTAGAACTCAACTAGTAGAAACCCCTGCATATTATGCAGGCCATATTGGAGTGCCCCGGTGAACTAGTCAGTGGAGGACTAGTCAGTGGTTTTGGGGTTGCGGGTTCGATTCGCGCCAGAGACTCTGGACTGGTCTGCTTCTCTTTCTCTTCTATTCTAACTATTTCTATTCTTCTCTCTATTAAGGCGTCACAATGGACCGTAATGGTCTCCGGGTAATGGTGTAAGGATAACTTTGCACCAGCCTTACCTACCTACCTAACTACCTACACAGGCCACTGGTATGTGGTAGCAGTCTTAAGGAAATATTCGGGAATAAGCAGCTATTGAAATTCAGCACAATCGCCCCACAATTTTCTGCGATATGAGCAAAAGAAGACGACTGCCTCTGTTTTTCCTATATTTTTACCATTTTAATTAAATTTTTTCAATCATAGAACAATAGACATGCTTGCTACTATTTAAAGATAGGACATGCCTCAGGGTGTAATTGTAAAAGATTTTGAAAAAACCGCTCACAAATCACCAAAGTTATAGACAAAAATTATTAAGGAAAAAATATATTTTCTTTAAATGTATCAAGTTTCCCAAGCTTCAAAATAATTTTTGGGCGTGGTAGTAATAGCAAACTGCCAGGCCTTGACGAGCCGAATATAATACACTATTAACAAAATCCATGATGAACTCCACTACCAAATGGCGTACAATTATTTTATATAAAAAAAAGTACCTCTTCAACCACCTCAACATTGTTATCAAATGCAAGGCCTTGACCTGTAGAATACAATTAATTGTGTTAAAATTCAAAATTAAAAATGGCGCCGAAAAGAATAATGCAAACTGACGTATAGTATTAAATCCAAGCTCTAAGCTACTCTAAGATGTGGTCATTATATCGATGTGCATGATGATGAAGGGTATTTTCAGATTCGTTAGGAGCCGAATATAGCACTCTCACTTGTGAATTTATTATTTCGTTTAAAAGTTATTACAGTTTAATTTGATTGAAAGAACAGAATAAATATTTTTCCGTTGTAGCGTAATAGACCCAAGTCTCTGAGGCAAAGCGAATCAGCAACTCTTAAAGCTGGGGCACAGTGAATCTGTCGTCTGTCAAACTTTAACTTTTTCAACTGACAACATGTTTTCTTATGTGTGTTGTCATATTCAGTACGTCTCCGTCAACGCAAAGTACGAACGTTGACCTACTTTTAACTTTTGGCGTACGTCAAGTACTTTGACAACTACCATATGGTTGTGCGCAAAAAACGAAGTCAACCGGCTTTACAGCAGTCGCCGTACTTTTTTGTGTGATGCATGAGCCGCCACAGAAGCATGCAGTTTTTTCGGTTCAAAACTCTTTTTATACCCTTCACCTGTGGTGCACAAGGGTATATATAGCTTCGTCATTCCGTTTGTAATTTCTACAATTTTCATTTCCGACCCCATAAAGTATATATTTTCTGAAAGCTTATGAATAGAGGAGTCGATTAAGCTCTGGCCGTCTGTCCGTCTGTCCGTGTGTTGGTTGAAATCAACTTTTAGAAGCAACCATATGTTCCTTAGATCTGTGTATGGTATCAATCTTTTGGAAATATCCAGGAATGAATCGCTGGTTGGTTGGTTGAGCAAATAAACACGACTGCCTCTGTTTTTTCCCATATTTTTACCACCAAAATTAAAATTTTTCAGCCATAGAAAAATTTATAGGTACCTTTACTACTATTTGTAGATATAATATGCCTCTAGGGATATTCGTGAAAAATTTTGGATAAAGCGGGCTCTAATCGGTAAAGTTATAGGCAAAAAAAAAATTTTAAAACTATATTCCAAAAACTTACAAACGAAAATCAAGTTTTTCAGCTTCTAGACAACCGTGAGAGTCAATATTGGTACCATCTGAAAGGACTTAACTAGCGCAATATAAGCACTATAAAAAATTTTAATTTATGTTGGCTGCCACTACAAAATGGCGGACAAAAAATTTTAATATGGGTCAAATCTGGTATTTTAAAATGTAACTTTTAGAACCCCTTCAATATTGGTATCAAATGAAAGGGCTTGACCAGTAGAATACTATAAATTATTAAAAAATGTAAAATCCAAGATGGCGTCTTGAACAAAATGGCGGAACAAATTTGTTTAACCCCATCAATATGGGTATCAAATGAAAGGGCTTGACTAGTAGAATACAGATAACTACGTAAAACTGCAAAATCTAGGATAGCGTCGGAAATAATAAAGCAAAATGGCGTATAACATGAAATAACATGAAAGCCACGAAGTGGGATTATACCTACTTATGTACATGATGGTGAAGGGTATTATCAGGTTCGGCACGGCCGAATATAGAACTCTTACTTGTTTATATATAGATTGTATGAATTTGAAGCTAAATTGACATTTTCTTAAAACAAATATTATTTTGTTTTATTAATTTTTTGTTATTGCGAAGATAAATAAAAAAAATTATATAAATAATATCGGCCTTCAGCCGCTGCTGTTTGGCCGTTTGGCTGATTATGGGCCATCAACACAAAGTACTGATTGTGCCAACCCCTCTCCGTCAATACGTTGATGTCAGTTGAAAAAGTTGAAGTTTGACGGACGACGGATTCATTGTGCCTCAGCCTTTAGACTAACAGTCTAACACGCTACTGACAATTCCACCGTGTCACTCTTTTGAATTCTTATTTTGATTTGATCATTAATAAAAAAAGGTTGGAAGTTTTCTATTAGTTTGGCTTAAGGCCTTCTCTCTTAGACGCCTTTTCATCGAATTCTAAAGAAATTAAGTTTTCCAAAAAATATTTTCAAAAATTAAAACCGCTTTTAATGTTAAACTGTCATTTTAATAAAAAAAATATTTTAGGCTTATTGAAGGTTTATTTGACACATGTAGATTGTATAGAAATTTATCAAATAAGCCTTCAATAAACCTAAAATATTTTCCATGAAAACGGCAGTAAAGCTCTACATCTCTCGAGCGTTCAGTGTAAGATTTGTTTTTATGGTTTTTCTTTTGTCTGATTATTAGTGATGGGAAGTAATTTTAGCACAACTGATTGTTCCGCAAGTTGTCACATAATGTTGCCAGACAAACAAGAGCATACAAAAGGAAAAAGATAACTATAAGCTTGTACATACAATCGTATATACAAATAAAGATGAAACTATAGACAAACAATTAACTAAAATAACTTACCAGCCAGCCAGCCACAGTTACAGACATAGACAAACCAGCAAAACTACTAGTCACAAACCCGTCAGTCATTCCAACCCATTTTGCCAAATAGCAAAACAAACCGGCAGACAGTAAAACTGTCTCTCTGACAGTCAACCAGCCAAGCAGCCAACGTGTCAACCAGTCCCATTAAGACAATTTCTTCATTGTCAGATTTGTGAGGATGCCAAGTATTAAGTGTTGGCGCATTATTATCTTTAGAACTTCATAACTTTAAACTCATAAAGTTAAAGATGAGAAATGAAAGTTGGCAGCCAACATACGACGAGTATCTTCTCACTTCCCTTTTATTGCCGTCTCCCCAAACCAATTGAAGTTGTTTTTTTTCCCTTTTTAATCATATAATTTTGTCAACTTTTGACTGCCACACCACAACCTCCTACTCTACTCCGATTACTCACACCATTAACAAGGTTAAAAAGACTGTTGTCGTTGGCTGGCTGACTGACTGGCTGTGTGTGTGTGTGTAAATATATATTTGATGGTGCTATTTGAAATGCTGTTAACTTCAATTTAAATGAGTTTAAATAAAATAAAACAAGAACAAACAAAAAACGAAGCCAACAGGAAAAATTATTTATTTATTTTGGGGGTGAGTTTAAAAGCGTAATGCAATGCTTTAAATTCGTTTTTATTTATGTTTGAAGAAAGATCTTTATGTTTTTATGTTTCTATTGTTTTGATGTGCGATAAATATACTTTACAATACATACGAGCGCATGTAAATATTTGATTTTTTTTTGTCTCTTCATATATAAGAGGATAGAAAGACCGTAAAGAGACGAAGATGACAATAAGTGTTAAATGTAATGTGAGTTATATTTTATAACATTGCAACCCCTCCTCTTACTCTCTCACATTCTTATTTTGTGCCAATTTGGGAATAAACACTTTTATCATTTAATTAAGAGCAGGATTTTAAGGAATGAACTCACTCGATTGATTTTTTATGATTTCCTCCAATATTTGGCACAGAGATAAGCTTTCAAAAACTAAATCGTTTTATTGTTTAATTGATTGGTTTCAAAATGGGAACGCATAAAGTTGAAAGATATGATTACGATGATTTAGATTTATTGATAAAAATGGTAAAATTCATTTAAGGAAGTCTTGAAAATTCAGTTTTTTAATAAAATTTTTCGATTTTTTTTTGTCGTTTTAAAATGGGGACTAAAAATGTTCGCCCTTAACCCTCTAACTGGCAAAACAGAATCCCTTAATTTATTTTATCGGGAATTTTACTAAAGGTAAACAATGGTCAAAAATTACGATTTTCAAGGTTTCAGGTAAAACAAATCAGCCCCTTAGCCGCCAGATAGATTTTTATTTTGCGCTCCTATAGGATCGCTTACCAGTTTGAGCGTAAACAAGTAAGAGCGCTATATTCGGCCATGCCGAATCTTATATACCCTTCACAACGTGCAGTCATGCAATAACAGTGGTTTGTGTCACCATTCATCCCATATGAAATACGTACATACATATAAAAAAATACATATATAAAAACGTCCCATTGTAAAATTATAAATTCACGCATGTATGTTAAAAAAACAAAAAAAAAAAAAAAATTTTAAAAAAAATTTAAAAAAAAAATTTTTTAAAAATTTAAAAAAAAAATTTAAAAAATAAATAAAAAAAAAATTATTATGTATATAATATATATAAAACAAAAAAAAAATAAAAAAAAAAATTAAAAAAAAAAAAATTAAAAAAAAAATAATAATAAAAATATAAATAATAATATATTAAATAAAAAATAAAAAAAAATAAGAAAAAAATTAAAAAAAAAAATATAAAAAAAAAATAAAAAAAAAATTTTTTTTTGGCTCAGCTGGGATTCGATGCCACGTTTTCTCTAACCAGTATACACGTTTGTATGTATGTATGTTGTTGTTGTAATGTTGTTTTTGTGAAAAAAAATCGAGGTGGTCGTGGGTTTTTGCTCATATCTCAGTTGTTTATGTACCGATGTTTCTGATTTTCAATACCGATCTACTCCCGAATATTTCTGATATTTTTTACCTATATCGGGGGGCTTCAAAAAGTTGATTTCAACATACACACGGACAGACGGTCAGACGGACAGGCGGACAGACTGACAGGGCTTAATCGACTCCCCTATTCATAAGCTTTCAGAAAATATATACTTTATGGGGTCGGAAATCAAAATTGTAGAAATTTCACACGGAATGACAAACCTATATATACCCTTTTTCACTGTGTGAAGGGTATAAAAATATAGATAGGTAAGAACTATGTAACTATATGTTCAAAAGTGGTTTTTATTAGAAAATAAGAAGAAAAAGGTTGAAAATAAACTATAACAAAGCTTAATAAGTAATGAAAAGATTAAACACGACGGTGATAGGCACCGAAACAATTTTTTCCAGTAGTTATGCAGAGATGCAAGTGACATTTTTCACAAAAAAATTGTGTTCTGGACGTTTTGCATAACTTTCAAAATCTTTTTTCACTGTTTCCCAGCATTGTTGGGTTATGGTTGAATCCGTCATAACGAATATCATCAATGGGCTCTTTGGCTTTCTGACCAATCCTCAAATTACATGCTGGTGTTGATGATAGTGGTGGTGTTGTGGGAGTAAGTGGTTGCGATGTTGGTCGGCCAACAAATCGTTTATCTACAAACTTGACAAGACCTATGGCAATTTTTTCACGAAATTCAGGTAACTGCAGCAATTTTTCATTCTGCACCGAATCAGTGGAATCATTTCTCTTTTCAGCGTAAGTTCATCGATATAAAATATATGAATTTGTTGCGGCCATGTCAACGAAATGGTAGAAAAGCCGAACCATCATATTTCGAGTTTTCGCCCTTATATGGTAGCGGCCCATAAGTCTGTCCATTAAATCAACACCACCCATGTGGCTGTTGTATTCACGTATTATTTGTGGACATTCCACTTCGATGAAACGTTTTTGCTTTCGATCAAACCGTGATGCTTTCGCTGCCTGATGCTCCGGACTTAAGCGCAAGAACGGCAGGACTCCAACATATGTTGAGGCTAACCGAACAGACTTATTTTCTTTCCACAATACTGCAGTACCAACAAATTCAGTCGCATAACCTCTTTCTTTTCGTTTTATGACAGCATCACTTGGGAGTTTACATTTTGGAATCCTGTTTACACGAATTTTTAAATAAATATGGTTTCACCTTTACCGTGGGAGAGAATATTGTGCAAGTAAATTTAATTTTAAATAAAAGTTAGGGCGTCCTTCTGACCTCTATTGAAGGAATGGCCTTTGAAGCACCGGAATGACAAAAATGTTGGCTTTAATAGCTCAAAAATTTAATTGGACTTAATGTTAACAGACCATTTCAGGCATATGGTCTCCGTGACTGCGTCTTGCCATACTGTCAGTTCAATTTGCAGCGGTTTTTTTTTAAATAACCGGTCTTAGTTATTTCGTCAATAGAGGGTGCCTCGGTGGACTAGTCAGTAGTGTGCTGGTCTGCTAGTTTGGGGGTTGTGGGTTCGATTCTCGCTGGAGACTCTGGACTGGTCTGCTTTTCTTTCTCTTCTATTCTAAGTATTCTATTTATATGGAGGGCACAACATTCCGATTGGGCATAAGTGTATACCTGTCGTGGGTTTGGGCTTTTAGTGTCCCTCCTTTTTAATCTAACCTTACCTATTTCGTTAATAAAAAGTTGGCAGAATGTTGGCTTTTTTAAGATCATTCGTTAATAATTTATTAATCCAATGGTCAAATATTTATCGTGCTCTATAAATGTAGCTTAAATGAATGGATGACCAATTTACAGGTCCATTTCTTGAGATCATTAGATCTTCAAACGTTTGGATGAATAAAGTGATTGCTTCATATGCTGTATGGGATGTTGCGCCATTTTCTTGGAACGATTTCTCCTACAAATGATTTGCAATGATATGAGCAATCAGAAAAAATTGCGAATCATAAGACTTAGATGCTGCGACAGGCGTCGAATCGATTAATCCGACTTTTCTGTCACCATCTTGTCTGCAGCGGCGATAGCCTCTTCTGTGCGTACAGTAAAAAAACGGAGTACATAAGAAGGTAAAACAAATATGACCGGAATTGCAAGTTGGAAATTAGAGCCATTTCAATTGTAATGTGTGACATGCCACAAATGAAAAGTTCGATGCAGTAGTTGAACCATTCGATTGATTGGCAATGAATGTGATTTTCTGTTTTCTGGGTGTGGAGGACCACACAGACAATTTTTCTGTCTTAATAAAAGTAATAACGCCGGCAGAATTAGGGCATAATATTTTAAATTTTAAAATCGTTGGTCAAACATTAGCATAAAACAACATAAAATTTAAATTTAAATTATTTTAAACCTCTGATTAGTGAATCTCCCGTGAAAAAGGTCCGTGGGGACCTATAACAAGTTGTGAGGTATTTTTCTTAATTAGAGAGGTGTTTTGACGATTTTGATTGTTATTTGAAATTATCTAAAGCAAGTGCAATGTCGACAGCAAAATTACAACTTTATTATTTTTCGGAACATATGAACGCAGTGATACATCGCTTTCATAAAAGCCAAATCATGAGCTGCAAACTGGTACTCACATGGAACAAACGTTTTATTTAAGCGTACTGCAGTTTTGTGCCTCATCAATGTATGCGCCACATTTAATGTAGAGAAAAAATTGTCAGCATTAATTGTATGGCCTGTATTTACGCATATTCCTGTTAACTGATTCACGACATTTTGCCCTCCATTTACCTCACTCTCTTGACCAGGCAACTTTTCAGAGTAAATCACTTCGCACAGCCACCATATTGTACTTGGCTAATTTAGACGGTATGTATTGTGTGTGCAACGTCTTTATGGAAAAAGTTGCTCATCCACGGTCAGCGAAACTTGCGGGATGTAAGCTGCTGCCAAGTTAGCCATACATCGTCAATAGCAGCAGTTTTACAGCAGTTTAGTCGTTCCAGTCGCGTATTTAGATTATCGAATCGAATGAATTTTTTGATGAGCATAAATATATCGTTTGATAATGCTGCTTTGTATATTGGAGCATAAGTTGCTCCCCAAAGTACCTTAGCTGGCTTTTCGACCAGATTCCCTCATGATAATGTACGCCATATCTTGGCTTATGAGCGTGTGGAATATGGTGTAACGATCATATATGTCTTTCGCTGACCCTGGTTTATTTCTTATATAGTCGACCGCGTTGTGAGCACGAATGCGGTTATTCGGCGGTGCAACTTTTCTTCATTTTGTACCAATGTTAGATATAAAATAGCTGTCGGAGTTGCCTGTAGTGGCTAAAGCAATTTCTATGTGGGTTCGTCATTATCTTCAACCTCAAGGTTAAATCATCATCAGCATTTTAAATCTCCTCGTCATTCATAAATTCTGCGAATCTATCATAAATAAAACGTTTCTCCTCCTCAGTCATTTGTTGTTGGCGTATACTGCGACGTATCACCATTTTCGCAACATCTAAATTTAAATCAGCCATTTTTCTTTATAAATTTATTCAGTTTATAAACGTTTTATGATTTGATTTCTTCCAAAAATAGTACAAGGTCCGTAGGGACTAATCCACGTACTCAATGCAATTAAAGCTCAACAAAATGTAAATTATTGGCCGTATTGCTTGCAAACTAGCTTGGATCGATTTAACACACTTTTTTATTGGAATACATGTATGGCTCGATTATTCAACCCAAACGATATTAAGAAGATGTAAGTTTGAAGATTCAAAAGGTCCCCAGGGACCTTCTCACAAACAGAAAGATTAAAGAATTGACCTATAACCAAGTGAATACAAATTCCATATTATATGTATCTGCAAAAGAAATCAATGGACTCGAAGGTTTGACATAGAACATTATCAAGAAAAGCTAGAAGTGATTTCGAACTTGAATGCGGTGAGATGTAATTCCATCTACCAGATACTTGGAGTATATTTCATCGATCACAGGCCATAGGTTTTGATAGAAAGAAAACACCAACCTCTATATTTTCGCCAAATGAATGAATACAATTTATCAATTCGCCTTCAAACGGGCTAGCAATTTAGTCATATAAATGTTCCCTACAAAAGTCCTACCCCTACGGAAGCCTTATAGATCCATTAAAGGTGTGGCTAAAATTCAAAGCTTCACGATATATACATTTTGGCATATTGATGTGATATCTTTAAACAATAAAAAGATTTATTAAAATCAAAATAAATGATCTGATTAAAATGTGCGGCAGAGAACAAGGACTTTTAAAGTTCTTTTTATTAGTCCTATTATTCATTCTTCAACGCTATTGTGGTATTAAATTTTAGCGGTTTTTGCCGTTTATTACATTTTAAACACATCACACACACATACATGTAAAGTGTGTATGTGTTTGCATCATATAAAATCTTCTTACGTATCAAAGAGTTTATATTTGCAACACCAAAAACATTTAACGAATCAACCAACCAACGAACCATTGAACCAGCATACTCGTAGACTCCATTCACTCGTACACAGTAGTTAACAGTTTTACAAAATATTGGAACACGTCCAATATGAAAGTCCTTCCTTTTACACATGTGTATATGTTATTAAACAAAGCAGTATGTATGTATGAGTTGTTCTACATGCCTAACAATTGTTTTGCACCATCCCAGTACATGGTAGGAGCTGACAAAAATGTTCCTTAAAAAAAAAGAGAACAAATTAAAAGAAAAAAACTGTAGACGTAAAACAAGTCGTTATCACATTTTAATTTACGTTACGTGATCGTATGAGCAACACAATTGTGATTTTTTTTATTGCCGTTTTGTTGCTGTTGCTGTAGCTGTTGTCTTTTGTTTTATTACTCGTATTTGGGGAAACTTGGCACTTCCTTCGTTATTTCCTGATTTAACAAAAGAGTTTATATGCAAGTCTATACATATTCATACGTATGTTGTAATTCCTATGGAAGTGTAAATGTGTCTGTGTGAGTATGAGTGAAGATTTACTATCTGTTGTAAGTGGAGCTATTTAACGAGTGTACCAGACTGGCAACACTAGTAGACATTAATAATAATAAAAAAAAAACAGAACCAACAACAATTTGAAACTAAAAATGAGTTTAAATAACCACAAAATTTTGACACGAACTTATTAAAAGAAAACAAAAATGAAAATAAGAAGAGTAAAAACCTCCCAAATTTTTTGTTGTTATTAAATAAGCAGACTCTAGCAACAGTTTTTGTCGATAGTGCAACAGACAACGGCCATGTACACACATGCTGTCTAAATAAATATTTTATATTTAACAAAGACATGCATGTGTTTTTGTATAGACAAGGATTTAATTGCAGTTTAATTTATACAAACATAATTTTAATGATTACTTTAATATAAAATTCGTAAACTACAAGTTCGTTGTTGAATGCTATAAAAATTTGAAGAACATTTGATTGATTTTATCGATTGATGTTTAATTAAATTGAAAAATTCAACACCAACATTTGTTCAGCAAAGTTTTTATAGCGTTTATATCAATAATTTGAACAAGATTTTGCCTTTAAAAGCTCGTAGATTTGATGGCATTTAATATTTAAAAATTATTTCTGGCATATGGCCTACGTGGCTGCGCTTAATGAGTTCAATTCTGGCGGTATTATTTCGTCAATAGTGTGTCAAATGTAGGATTCTAAACGATCAAGCTGCTGGTTAATCAGCATAGAACAAACATTTAACGTGCCACACACATTAAGGGTGATTTTTTATGAATTAAGCTTTTCGGGCTGGGAGCACTGGTTGGTAATTGCATCCAAACTACATCTGTGAAAGTGAAAAGTGCTAAGTTTGCTCTGGCATTTCATCATGGAGAAACTCACAAACGAGCAACGACTGCAAATAGTTGAAATTTATTATCAAAATTCGTGCTTACAACAGTTCGATAAAAATCCACTGTTTTATCGACAAATTGTGTTCAGCGATGATGTTAATTTCTAGCTAAATGGATACTTAAGCAACAAAACTGTCGCATTTGGGGTGAAGAACAGCCACATGCCGTTTAAGAGTTACCGATGCATCCCGAAAAAACGACAGTTTGGTGTGGTTTATGGGCTAGTGACATCATCGGTCCATTTTTCTTCAACGACGACCGTGGAGGAACCGTTCCGTCAACGGCAACCAATATCGAGCCATGATACGCGTCTTCTTTTTGCGCCAATTCGCTGAGTTGGACTTGGTTGATATGTGGTTTCAACAAGACTCTGCCACATGCCACACAGCTCGTGAAATAATAGACGTATTGAAGGATGAATTTGCTGAGCAGCTTATATCTCGAAATGGCCCGGTGAGTTGGCCGCCAAGATCATGTGATTTGACACCTCATGACTGTTTCTTGCAGGGTTATGTGAAATCGTTGGTCTATCTGGACAAGCCAAACGCGATTGAAGCCTTAGATTATAAAATAACACGTGTTATTCATGAAATACAAGCTAAAATGCCCGAAAAAGTGGTGCAAAATTGGACCTTACGAATGGAGCATTTGAACCGGAGCCGCGGGCAACATTTACATGAAGTTAGTTTTAAAAAGTAAAGTAAAAGTAAGACCAATTTATCGATTCAAATAAAAATTTTGAATATACGATGCAAATTTAACTGTTTCATTCGATTTTTAAAAAAACTACGCTTACAAAATCACGCTTTAGTAGTCCAAAGGTGTCACACAAAGATGATGGACATTTTACACATCCATTTCTTGAAATAATGCGGTTGCCAAACATTTGGCTCGACAAAATGATGGTTTCACGCGCTCCATAGTATGTTGCGCCGTCATTGTGGAAGCATTATTCCTTCAGATGATTTGCAAATGCATGAGAAACAAAAAAAATTACGAACTACGAGACCGAGTACCTAAGACAGACGTGAGATCGATAAATTCGAGACCTCTATCACACTCGTGTCTACAGCGTAGTAGACTTCTTTTGCGCTTACGGTTAAAGTTCATTTTGCTTGACTATTATACAAAATAGTAAATGTAGTCATATGTCAATCTATAGTAATGCGTATTACTTGCTTAGATGAACATTTATCCGCACCGTATACTTTACGAAGTGCTCTATAAGTTTGACGAACAGGGGCCGAATTACGGCATTCGATCACGATCGAAATTTTACTCGAACGATCGAGTTCGCTTTGCTTTAGGTATAGAGATTCTAATAAGAATTTTACAATTTCGATAACGTTCGAATGCCGTAATTCGGTCCCAGGGCACAATTTGGAACTCAATTTCCAAGTTTTTTAAACGTTGTAAGTCGTAGGTAAGCGTAAGTCTTTGCATTGCCACTCAATGCACTAATCAAACTTCACTTCACAGCTGGTTTTACAGTTATCACTATCAGAAATCCTATACCTCTAAAAAAACACTCTATGTATTACTTTTAAACAAGTTTTGCGACCATTATTTACTTCAAAAAGCCTTTAAGCTGGTTAACATCTTCTGATTTCTCATCTGGGTTAAGCTATGAAACACTAGTTTAAAGCACTCCTAGTATCCAAAAATTGTAAATTCTGTATACTTGCGGGAAGCTATCGTATTTTAAAAAAATTTTTAGATCATATGTTTAGACGGCAATCAGTTGTTAAAGTCAGATGAGAACTCAGATAGTGTAAAGATAGCCTTTAGATTTTAATTAAATTTAACTTTTACAAGTCGAAGTTTGTGTAAGCAAAACCAAATGTTGCTGCCGTAGTGGCAATGTGGTAAATTTTATTTTGTTTTGGCAGCATCTATTAAAATTTGTTGCTTTATTATTCAGTATCTGATATCAACTATAATGACCGGACTGATCAAAAGAATATAGCTTTTTTGCCAATACAATCGTATTTTGGCAAGGTAAGTCGGTTAACAAGAAGGTCCGATTTAATCCTCTAAGACTTTTACTTGCTCAATTTTACAAAGTTTAAAACGTATGTCGATAGGCTGCAGTCGATAGGGTGCCTCAAATATAACAATACTTGAGATATCGCTCAAGTTCGCCATGAGGCAAATTCTTAAAAAATTAAATTTATTGATTCCATGCACCCAGAAAACAGAAAATCACATTCATTGCCAATCAATCGAATGGTTCAGTTCCTGCAAGCGAACTTTTAATTTGTGATTATAAAATTTCTATTGCAAGAATCACAATTTATTAGTGCTGACTACATATTTATATTCCGAAACGAAATTCTGTAAACATAAACGTAAAATACTACTATAACAACTGAACTATGCGGTTGGCAACAATTGCGTTACTCACAGCCGATACTGTTTTCTCTGTGTGACTTTAAACCCATGAAGGTCATTAAAGTGATTCGTAAAATCAAAAGAGAATTCGGTTACACATTATTTTGTTTTATTTCGCTCTTACTGAAAATTGTGTTGTTGTTTATTGAATGTCATACGGAACTGGACATCTCGGTTTCAACTGATAAGGGCTGTATAATAAATATTAAAGATTAAGGTTCGATAAAAGAAACTATTAGAAAATTATTAAATACTAACCAAGCCCGGCGCGCGTTGATACGCCCCTTAATGAAAAAAATGCATTCTGAATTTTAATTGAATATCAAGTGCAAGAAGCTAAAAATTATAACTTTTTATGGGCTTGGCACTGCCCACTTTTTTCTATCACGAAAATGTATAGTCATGACAGCTCAATATGTGTGTAAAGTTTTAGAAAAATCGGTGAAGTTCAAGTAGCTGAAAATAATAACATCTTTTTGTGGGCGTGGCCCTGCCCACTGTTCTAATCACGAAATTCTAAAATCATGAGAGCTCAATATGTGTGCAAAGTTTCAGAAAAATCTATCTAGTTCAAGTAGCTAAAAATGATAACTTATTTCTTATGGGCGTGGCACTGCCCACTTTTCTAATCACGAAATTGTATAATCATGAGAGCTCAATATGTGTGCAAAGTTTCAGAAAAATCGGTCCAGTGCAAGTACCTCAAAATTATAACTTATTTTTAATGGGAGTGGCACTTCCCACTTTTCTAATCACGAAATTGTATAGTCATTACAGCTCAATATGTGTGCAAGGTTTCAGAAAAATCGATCTAGTGCAAGTAGCTAAAAATTATTACTTATATTTTATGGGCGTGGTACTTCCCACTTTTCTAATCACGGAATTATATAGTCATTACAGCTCAATATGTGTGCAAAGTTTCAGAAAAATCGGTGAAGTGTAAGTAGCTAAAAATGATAACTTTTTTTTATGGGCATGGCCCTGCCCACTTTTCTAATCACGAAATTACACACACACACACACACACAGAGTTTAACTTTTATATATTTAGAAGATATATTTATAAGCTTTAGTTTTAGTTCATTATTTCCCTTAACACTCTTCATTTCTAACAATCGTTTCTTTTTTAAATTCCCTGCTTCAAGATGCTGTATAATAAAGCATTTTGTAAAACAAGAAAATATTTGTTCTTTATACCTTTTAATGCAAATAAATCCCATAATTAAAGTGTCACTGACAGATCATTTTCCATTATTCAAAGAAAATGCCAAACACAAAGAGTTTTAAATAATAAATTAAAAATAAAACTTTAATAAAGGACAATAATTGCAGAATTCAATCTAAAGCCTAAACAAACGTACAAACATACGCATCAACACCCATTCACATAAACAACTATTTAACACCATAGAATGGAAAATACACACGCACACTTGCAGATGCTTCTTTGAAACGAAACAGGACAAAATATGAGAAGAGGACATACAAACAAAGGGGGTTACGATTTTTACGATTTTAAATGCGAACATTTAAGAGTTAAAGTTTTGTTTACAACAAAAGCACGTGTTCGACACTTAAAAGAGGACTAAAAACGATTGTTTTGTTTTGTACAAATCCAACATGAGAAACGTTTAAAAAAATATTTGCCAGAGATTTGGTAACATTTAATCTGTACAAGAACACATAAAAGAGTGTTTGTCTGTGTTGTTGTTATTGGTGGCTGATGTGACAATGAAAAAGGCTGCTTTCGATATGCTATGGTGGTTACGAAGAAGGTGTTGTGTACGTAAAAGATTTTGATTGGAACCAACAGAAACGAAATCAGCTCAAAATGCATAATGCCGTGATAACAGGCCACTAATCTACCCCAAATACCTCGAAAGAACTGAGCAACTTATCGGGGACACACACACACACATGCACATTCGCACACACAGTCAATCATCCTATTTGTATCCACTAACAAACATTCTGCTGTTGTTGCCTGAACAAAAAATTGTAACCAGGGAAGGCTTAAAAGATCTTATGGGTAAACAGCATCATCAACAACAACAACATACGTTATTGAGAAAATTAAAAAACGGGTGATATTTCAGCAGTTCAGTTTTTAAAATTAAAAGAAAGCGGAGAAAATTTCAGTAGTAAATGAAATATTTATTTTTAGTGATAAATGAATGCCTGTCATTGATTTTTTGACAATTATTTCGTGTCAATGATACTCGCGGCTACGATTTAGGTGGTTAAGCCGTGAGCTCTAATTTTGGTATACCTTTTGCAGCATTTCGCCGGTATCTCACCAATGATTCATTTAATGTTTCCCTTTAGGGCTGGAGTTGTGGCTGAATTATCCCTGTACATGAAAGACTCCACGTGTTTCCACAAAAAATTTTCTAGTGGGTTCAAATCGCATGATGTTGGCGTCCAATGCACTGCTGCGAAACGTAAGATTAATTGCTCAACAAACTTGCCTTTTGGCATGCAGCACCGTTTTGTTAACACCAAATCTCAACCAAATCCAATTGTTTCATTTCGGTAAAAAAAGAAGCCTGCAACATTGACGTCATCTTCATTGACACTGGCCACATTTTCCAAGTTACAAAAAAAATCACCCTTTACAATCCTGCTCTAGTTTTACTCTTTTTTTCTTCTTTTTTTGGTTTTGTTTTAGTTTCTTCTAAACTAAAAATGATTTTTAAATTCTCATCTCATTCATTTGTATGTTTAAATGGCGTTATAACAGCAAGCAGCAACCCCCTGTTGCATCATTACAATCGCCAGCCATCATGTGTATGTTGTTCTTCATGTTTATTTGCAGTTTTTTATTGTTGATTCCAACAAAATACTCGTACACAGTATTTTACTAGACATTTAAATCTCCAGTATGAATTTGTTTTGTTTTTGCAATTTTATTTTCTTCTGTTTAAATAGTATTTTGCCATGCATGTGTGTGTGTGCATTTCGATTTACGTTTTTATATTTATTTACATTTTTTTATTGATGTTGTTGTTGTTTTTATTTTTTCATTCGTTCGTTCGTTTATTCATTTGTGATGGTGATTTCAAGCAGAAGAAGACAATAACAACAAAGTGCAAAAATTCACACCAACCCTCCTCTTGTCAACAATTGTATGCTCAGCTCAACTACTTTTATTTCACTTATAAAACTCGAATCAAACTCGACACAACAACAATGGCATACTTCAATATCCTGGTTCTGATTCTGATTCCGTGTTAAACTTTTTTTCATTGTGTGTTTTTTTTTTCCTATTGAATGCCAACTGACTGGCCTTACAGGCTGCATCAAGTTCGTCCATAGCCTCAGTGGAGAATGCAGCAGCTAAAATATCAGATACAGTTACAACGTCAGTAGTGTTTAAGGAAAAAATTTTGTTTTTTTTTTGTTTTGAACTTAAAGACCTTTCTGTAGTGAATAATATGTGGCAAGAACGAGCAGTATGCCACACGTGTGTATTTGCACAAACATATCATTTCAATACTATTCCTTTCCCTTGCTCCCTCCACACTTGATGATTGTTGTTGCTATTGCTACCGTATTGGTTTCATATCAAGATCATAATATAAGAATGCAAGAATTTTTATAACATTCAATGCATTGCAAGAGTATGTTTTTTAGACTCATATGAGCTTTTTTTTTCACAAGCCTTGGAGATGAAAAAATACTTTAAACATTCATTCATACGCCCACAGCCCACTGGAAAAGTAACGTGTAACGAAATGAAAAGGCGTTTTTAATACGGAAAATAAACAATAGTTTGCACGTGACTCAACATTATGTTGTGTATCTGAAAGATCCTTTGATATGTATGTGTATTTGTGAGTATTTTTAAATGTTTAAATACACAAGGCTTATGTGTATGTATGTGCATTTATTTGTTTTTTCTTCTTCATCGAATGATTTGAACAAACATTTTTCCATTATTGTGAAACCGGACAATAACATGATGTTGCAATAAAACTTGTATGGTTACTTTGCCAAATACGTAGACACTTACATTTGTATAAAAATAAAAACATGTAGTCAAACTTAAAAGTCAACCAAATAATTTCTATGTTTGAATTTTAAACAAAGGTTATCTCTATCACTTACTTACAACTTATTGCAATTTTGCATAACAGGTAGCAAAATACTTTCAAAAATATTCTATCGAAAAACACTAAAAACCGAAACAGTTTGGTCGTCTGGTCGTTTGCTCTTCACTGTAAAAAACGAGTGAATGTTTATGAACCAGCATACCACACAACGTCCTTCACATTAATTATGAGCCGTATTCTTTCTCCAAAGTGTAGGTCTTCTCAGTCTCAAAATCTCCTTTGATTTCCCAAGATTTGGATCACCCCATATTATGATTGTCACTTTACCGACATCAGTGCTTTGCCATTTTCTGACATGCTCCTCCATCACCCAACCTTTGAATAGTCTTTGAATCGTTGAAAGGGTTTATCATTTTCCAAAGTTATAGTACTCAAAAGAGCTCCCATTTTTGATAATTTGTCGGCTTTCTCGTTTCCGATCAACCCGTGATGGCTTGGTATCCATATTATCTCTAGATGTTTGCAATTTGCATGTGAGTTTATCTTGCCCTTGCATTGCAGAACGTTCCGAGATTCAACTTTTTCATTTCTTCATGTCCTAATCACTGACTGGGTATCCTTAAAGATACGAATCGGGGCTTCGCTATTCGTTTCCGTTATCCATTTAATTCCTGCCGTAATCGCTATAATCTCAGCCTAAAAGATAGTATTGTGATCTTCTAAACGGAAGTATTTGCTCCTGTTTCGGCTTATATCATATAAGCCCACTCCAGTTTGGTCACCAATCTTTGAACCGTCTGTATAAAGATCGATTCCTAGTTACTTCATCCCATTCTCCTTCTTCCGGTATTAGGGTGATGCCGTTAGTACTTTCATATCTCACTGGGATTTTATCACATGTTACTTCCATAATATATCCCATCGGTAAGATATCTATAATTCTGCGGTATCTGATCTTATGTTTTTTACCAGCCCTTCATCCATTGCCATTAATCTTATGTTCTTTTACCAGCCGTTCATCGATTGCCATTAATCTAGTAGCTGCCAAGGCTGCTTCATATTTCACCTGTATCTCTATTGGCCAAATTGATGGTATATTCTCAAGGGCCATTGTCGATGTGGTCCTCATGGCATCGCAAATACTAATACAGCACAGATTTTATACTAAGTTAAAATACTAGCTACCTATCGCTAATTTTTCACAATTTTATTAATTTTTTTTTTAAATCTTAGACATATCAAGTTACAATTATTCAAAAACTATAAAGTCCCCAAATAAATAATATTTAACAATTATGGTTGCATAGCCCGAATAACTTAGTAAATTATTTCAATGGCTTAATTCACAAGCTGTTATAGGAGTTGTATGTCGTAGTAGTTGTACAACAATTTGTTTATAAAATCTCCAATAAATACATCCTAGCTGGAAAGGTGAGCACTATTGCCGTTTTTTTTAATATGCCGAAGTGAATTTCTTATTTATTTTATTTATTGAATTTTAATTGAATATCAAGTGCAAGAATACAAAAATTATATTTTTTATGGGCGTGGCACTACCCACTTTTCTAATCACGAAACTGTATAGTCATGACAGCTCAATATGTGTGCAAAGTTTCAGAAAACTCGATCTAGTGCAAGTAGCTAAAAATTATAACTCATTTTTATGGGCGTGGCACTGCCCACTTTTTACCACCCATAAACACTCCCTGGAATGTGTACAACAACTTGCCAAAGTTTGAGTCCAATCGGTTTTACAGTTTCGGAGTTTAACACACACACACAAGCAGAGTTTTAGATGTATGCACTAATAACGGGTGGGTTAGGGAAAATCGTTACATATCTCGCTAATAGCTAAAGTGCATTTTTTCTCGCTAAACTGAATTTTAAATCGCTAGATTTGACGGAAATAAAGCTAAATTTCCATCACTGGCTTTAGTGTACTCGCAGCTTATAAGCAATATCCAAGAGCGAAGCACACATCTATTTTTTTTAATTTCATTACAAAAACGACTATTGCACACCCTGTTTTGTATACATTTTGCATATGTGCATATGTGTTTGGGATAGTAATTAAGTTTTAAAGCTTATAACTTCCAAAATACCGAACCGATTGTAACATAATTACTGAAGTATTTTGAGAAAATACCTTTTTAATTGTGTTGTTTTTATTCAAATTGGTTGGTGAACAGAGGCTGGCTGGCTGAGACTGGCTTGCCTTAACCTACTTAGTTTTTTATCTGATGTAGGCTTCAACTGCTATAGTTAAACAACATTGTCGGCAGTATTGAAACTTGTCTAGTGTAAGTTTCTATAGAGCAAATAAATGTACATGGGAGGTGGTGCATCAGTGAAAAGTCTACTATTTTGAATGTATTTAGTCAATTGTTACTTAAATGGCCCCAAATAATCTATAGTCATTTTTTATATTTTTACGTTATTTTTGAAGTGATTTTTATACTTATACTACTTATATCACACGCATGTTTAAATAATTAATCTGTTAAAGTTACTTATGAGTCAGTCGACGTAAACTCTTGTATCTACATTGAAGTAGCCATGCTAACCAACAATTAGTTTTTTCATCATTTGCTCTTTGAAAAGGGGGCGTAATTGCTACACACTCCACTCACATGAACAAACGCACATACCTACCACTAGTGCTCTGATGGCCAAAACAGCAGCAGCATGTTTAACTATCGTATGCGAGTATGAACTATTATGTGTGAAAAAGGAAAACTATTTGACCAGTGAAGGTCTTTATGTATGAATGTATGTTTGTATGTCTCTCTGTCTGTCTCTCTATCGGTCTGGCATATGTTAGTGCAGGCTTCCTTGCTTATCAGCATCTTTTGGATGTGGCCAAAGTGTACATATTCGTAGCCGTACATGTACAAAATGGATAAAATTTATTAAAAACCATAAATTTTACTTAAACTTGAATTAAAGCAAAATTTTCTTTCATTTTTTTTTTCTACTTGGATCTATAAAGATAAATGTTACAGTTTTTCTTTTGCTGCTCGTTTGTTTTTTTCTTTTTATTTATTTTCCTATTTTTGGTTTTCAGACAAGAGATTGGAAATGTTTTATCAATGAAGCAGTTTTGAAGTTAAAGATAAAAGATAAAAGCCAAATGTAAAATGGCTTTTTAAATATTGCGTTAGTTATCGTAACAAATGTGAAAAGTCAAGATTTAAAAGGAGTGTATGTATACGAAAGGAGATATGTATAGTACATACTGCATACAGAATCTTGAGCATAAAATTCTTAAAAAGCTCATGCTTTATGTGAAGAAAAAAGAAATCATTCATTATAAAGAAATATTTTTAATTTTCCCTAAAACTTAATTAAAATAGTTTTTACAGCTCAGCAGGGCTTTACCACAACGCTTTGCTGTAATTAATACGATTTCAATTGTATATTTGCAACATAATAAAGTTATTAAAAATACTATGTAATCATGGCCTGCAACCCATAACCTTTTTTCAATCTTAAATAATGGCCCTCCTTAACAAACGACCACCTCTATAATGTTACAGTTGCAGATAAATATCTAATATTGAAATTAACTTAATAATTGCCATAATGGAAAAGGGTAACAAAACAAAACAACACAGCACAGCACAACTTGCTACACACACACATATGTATGTGTGAGCATGTGTGTTTCCTATTGACATGAGAACACACAAAATGATGTTCGTTTTTAAATGCAATTTATTTTATTTGCTGAATTCACTTTATGCACAAGCGGCAAATAATTGCCAAATCACTATTTTTATGCGAACAAGGACGTCATACGAGTACAAATGAAAAATTAAATTTTTTTCATAAAACACATCAACAACAGCAATAGAAAACGAACAACAACAACAACAACAATAAAAAGTTGAAGTAAAAATGAACAAAGAGCAAAAGGAACAAGCTCAAAAGCAGTAATAAACAGAGTAATTGCTTAATTTGATTATGTGTTGGCATAAACAACAAAAACATACACACACATAAACATAAACAAACTCACACTAAAATTATATGTAAATTGCCGGAAGTTGGCAACAAATAAAGAAACTAAAGAAAAGGGAAAAAAAATTACACAAAAGGGTTTTACAGACATATTTAGTATAATAAGTACACACACACACACACATTCATATGTATATGCATATGTATGCACTTGTTTGCACTGTGGCTTAAGTTTTAGAATAAACATAGTATTTGAGCTTAGAACTTAAAAATAATTTTAACAAGTCAGGGCCATTATTACAACTTGCCATTAGTTAAAGACGGGGTTTTGACGAACCGATAAATGGCTTTGCATTATAAGGCCTTCATTTATTATAATTTTATCTATTAAATATTAGTATTATTAACAATAATAACAATAAAAAATGGAAGTCTCAATAATGCAAAGTTATTTATCGGGCAAAAAAAGTCCTACCTTTCACTAACGGCAAATTGTAATAATGGGCCTAAAAGTGATATGTTCAACCGTGACGAATCTCGCAATAAACTTCACCATCATGTACACGACCCCATTTGAGTTTAGTACCAACGCCATTTTTGATTTTTAATTTTTAAAAGGTCTACCATTATCTATTAGTGAAGCACTTTCTGTTTAATATCTATATTGATGGGAATAAGAAAATAAATTATCTATCATCCTGGATTCACATGCAAAAAGGCTAAATATCCCTTGCAATGACTTCTGCAGAAGTTGCGATAACGAGGAAGAGGAGGAGACGACTGAACATCTTCTCTGTAATTGTCCTGCATTTGGGGACCTTAGACACCAGATTCTAGGTCAGCGAATACTTGAAAGTAAAACTTGTCTTTTCGCAGGTGATCTGGGAGAGATCCACACCTTCATAAAGAGGACAGGATGGCTGGAGAACGACGGCCACAGGACGTAGACAAACCGGCATTGGTGCTTATGGTATCACAACGGGACCCTTGGTGGACCCAAGTGAGCTATGCCTTTGGGCAACTGCCGGTTCTAACCTAAACTAACTTAACCATCCTGGATTTTGCCCATTTTCGTAGTTTACTGCTTTGTACTGGTCCAGCCCTTTTATTTGATACCAATGTTGAGGGGATTGAAGGCAGTATATTTTGAATTAAATTTGTTGCATGCCATTATGTCGTAACAATCATCGATCTTTAAAAATTTTTATATTTTACTAGTCAAGCCCTATCATTTGATGTCCGTATTGTCCCTAGAATGAGAGTTGTCTAGAAGCTGAAAAAGTGTGAAACCGCAAAGCAGTTTATTTTGGGATTTATATCCCAGTTAGTTAGACTGCCATTTAAATACTTCTAACAACCATATTTCTATCTCTTTAAAATTTGTAACTTTTATTTTTCTCTCTTATATCCTTGTCTAAGAAAGGAAACACAATATTTTAGTATATGTTCTATGTTCCGCGTCTAATTAAATGCTCTAGGATGGGTTCATGGCGATTACGGAAGGAGTTAAATGGATAAAGGAAACGAATAGCGAAGCCCTGATCGTATCTTTACGGATAGCCAACCAGTGATTAAGAGATTGAGAAAGGAGAAAATTGAATCCCGGAACGTTCTGCAATGCAAGAGCGAGATAAACTCACATGAAAATCGCGAACATCTGGAGATAATATGGATACCAAGCCATCACGGGCTGATCAGAAACGAGAAAGCCGACAAATTGTCCAAAATGGGAGCTCTTCTGAGTACTATAACTTTGGAGAACGCCAAACCCCTTAAACGATTCAAGGATGAATTTAAATGTTGGGCGACGGAGGAACATGCCAGAAAGTGGCAAGGCACAGATGTCGGTAAAGTGACAAAAATACTATGGGTTGAAAATACTATGACTTGGGAAATTCTGCGACCTAGTAGACCAACACTTAGGAGACTAACCAGACTAACCATACGGAGTTGAGAACCCATTTAGCTCGCATGAAATTGTCTGAGAAAACGACATGTAGAGCATGCGAGGAAGAGGATGAGACTTTGATACACTATCTCTGTCATTGTCCTGCGTTTGGGCATATTAGACGCAAGAATTTTACAGTGGTGGATACTATGCCGAATTTGGAGTATCTAGGGAACTCGAACTGGAGATCCATAAGGAATTACATTGAGGGGACTGAGTTCTTGGACTAGTCCAATATTTATGGGAAATTATGATTTTGGTTTTTGTTAGGGAATTCCGTTTCCAACATGGAGCGCACAACATGCCAACTGGGCATAAGTGTATACCTGTCATAGGTTTGGGCTTTTAGTGCCCCTAAACCTAACCTAAATGCTCGAAATTATTATTGCATTGTTGTTACTAACTACAACACTATAATGTCAATACGAATATTCCACTCGGAATACAGAACAGGAACAATTATCTGTGACAATAAATTTTATTGGATTTCAGGAAAACGCTTTCCAAATTTTAAGTGGATTTTTATTAATTATATCACTTTAAAATGATTAATTAATAATAATTAATTATTTTTGGAATATATCGGTCTTCATGAATAAAATTAAGTCGGCAAATAAAATCAAATGTTCTTTCTCATTTGTGGAGAACTCCTAAAATTTTTTCAAATAATGAAAATTCGCTTGTGTGTAGTTTAAATTGTTAAATAATAATTTTAATCGACATAAGCAGAAGCATAAGCTTTTGGTTACCGATAGAAATATTAAAGTTGCCTGGCATATTAAGCAATTTGCAATAATTCAAAAGTAAGCCCAGTAAGTTGCAATCTCGAATAGTTAAATATTTGATAAATTTGTTGGTTTAAGCAAAGAGCATGAAACGATGAGAATATCTAATAAGAAATATTGTCTAGAAACTTTATTTGCAAAAAAAAAAATAAAATTCTATTCTATCGATGCCACTGTATTTTGGCTAAAAACTCATGTACTTTTAAGCGAATAAACAAATTGCAATTTGTGATTAAATAAATTTAGAAGCATGACTCTAAAAGTATGCGTGTGTGTCTATGCTAGACCGTTCAAGCGTTTTTAATATGCAACTCCGAAAGAGCGAGTGTTCTTTTTAATTTTTAGTTTAAAAACATGTTGCAGTGTTTTTTATAGCTTTTTTAACAACTTAATTTATATTTAACTGGAATGTCGCCAATAACAAGCAATATGAACAGAAACTGCAAGTGTGTATGTATGATAACTACAACAATAACAACAGCAACAAAAAGCGACACAATATTTACAACCTAAAACTGCAGCAACTACAAACGAACCGACAAACAAACAATGCAACCACACAAGTTTAAGCAACTTAGTTTAAAATCTGTATTAAAAGAAGAAGAAATAAAATTACATCTCACCCAATCAAAAGCTGATTTCAACACCTTCCAAAACCCCAAATCAGAAAACATGATCAAATCTCGCCTTCTCTGTATTCAACACCGACTACAGGTTTGCGTTTGGCATTATAGTTAATTACAAGATTGAATGTGTTTTACCCTGCTATTTACAATTGCTGCTTGCTGCATGTTGCAAATATTAGCTGCAATTTCACACGCACTGCAAACACGTAAAATTCATGTAACTAGGACAGCCAGAGCAGGCGAGCTATTCCATACCACCATAGAAATTGGCTCAATTAAGCCACAAGTGCAAACACACACACACACAGCCACAACTGATGGCGGTGGCAATTGTTAGTGCCTGATATGGTCTGATATGGTGGTCAAAACTAAGCAAATTAATGTGGGACCGACAACATTTTTAAACTTCACACTTTGGGAATGGAAAGTTTTTTTAAGAAAAAAAACCTTTCTTTTCAACATGTTGGCGAAAGAGGACACGCTAAAATTCGCTACAAATTAAGGAAGAAATTGATGTGCAAAATATGCTGTTTATATACATAAATGTGAGTGCTGGTACAAAATTGTATGGAACTGGTTTTAAATTTGGTTTTTGTAGTTTCTTTTTGTTTGTCCATTTTTTTCTTCTTTTGCTTTTTTTGTATATTAAAAGGTAATGCAATAACAGTCCAGTTTCATTTATGTTTTAAAGTTTTCGCTATTTAATGTTTAAAATTCAATTCAACTTTAATTCACTTAACAAAGATACTTTGAGTTAGCTGTGTACATAAATCCATTTGCTCATATACACACATACACACACACATACGCAAACGCCTATTATTTGATTTCGTTAATACATTTCATTCCTCATAAAAGCTTTAAAATGTGGCGCCAGACAAAATGTAACAGCTACTGAAACGAGTTTAACTAATAGTTTAAGTCATACGCCATCTAGTCCTCTTCACCAAATCTTTTCTCACACTCTCTCTCTCTCTACCTCTCTCTATCTTCTAAATCTATGAACATGCTACAAACGTGCTGGAAAATTTTTAGTTTTTTATCGGGTTTGTGTTTATGAATGTTTAACACACAACATTTTGTGTTTTTGTTTTTATAAGAGTAGAGTAAAGCAACGTCAATATTTGTCGAATATTTGCCTTAATATTTATGTTAAATGTGATTTTTTTCTGCATCTGAACTACTTTTAGGTTATTATACTCTTCACAGTGAGTATATATAGGTTTGTCGTTCCGTGTAAAATTTTTACAATTTTCATTTCCGACCCCATAAAGTATATATTTTCTGAAAGCTTATGAAAAGGGGAGTCAATTAAGCACTGTCCCTTTGTCAGTCCATCTGTCCGTGTGTATGTTGAAATCAACTTTTTGAAGCCCCCAGACATTTCCAAGACCCGCGTAAGGTACCAAATATCAGAAATATTCGTGAGCAGATTGGTATTGAAAATCAGAAACATCGCTCTATAAACAACTGAGACATGATGAAAAAACCTAGACCACCTTGTCTTTTCACACCAATACAAACTGGATGAACGTAGGTTCGAGTCCCAGTTAAGACAAGCAATTTTTTTTAATTTTTTTTAATTTTTTTTAACACATACATGCATACATAAACTCAATTTGTAATTTAACAATAGGATGTTTTTAAGCGGATAAAGTTATAATAAAGATAATGAAACATGTATGTTCGTATTTCATATTAATGAAATAAATGGTGATACAATTACACAGGCCAACACTCAATTTGCTTCTTTGAACTTATCAACTGATTCTGGTTAATTTGGGTGCGCTGAATTCAAATCTGTCAGTTTGTCTCTATGGCCCCTTTCGCATTAGGCAACTTTAATTGCGCAAGTATAATTTTAATTTTTATTTATTTTCTTTTGAACTTGCTTTTATGTTCACATTGAGCAACTTGGGTGCTCAATTTCTTTCAATTTCTCATCATTTTTAAATATTTGATTCACTTATAAACAAATAAAATTTTCACACACACAAAATTACATAACACACCGAAGAAGAAATAAAAGACAATGTCAAAAACAAATAAATATTCCAAGACAAGAATGACAGCAGAAGCAGAACTGCCAAGTACAAGCAAGTCTGTACTCAAATCTCGGCAATTCTTTCTCCTTCACACCGACCTTTCCTCTCACACCCACAAACACAAGAATTGCGCAATTAAAGTTGCCTAATGCGAAAGGGGCCTATCAGCTCTAGTTTTCATGATATAGCTTTTTTTAAGTATTTAAAAAGTAAAACTTTTCCATAGGAATTAAAAAAAAAAAACAAAGAAGTAAAACTGATTCATACAGATTTATTACAATAAAAAAAATTCTCACAAAGCATTAAAAACATAATATAAATATAAGTCTAGTTACAGGATGAAAAGCTTCTTTTAAGAGGCAATCTGGAAGAAACAGCCGGATTAGAGTCTCTTTGCAAATTCCAACAGTAGTCTGCCATCATATGTGATCCCACCTTCCCTGGTACCGATTCTCCATAAATTTGATATCTTGGTGAAACCTTTCTTCTTGTTCTTCGCTAAAATTAACCAAATTTTCGGGAAATCGGTCCAAGTGACTGTGCAAATAATGGATTTTAATACTCATGTTGAGGCCAAGGTCTCTGAACTTATCCAGCATATTCTCCACTAATTGAACATAATTTGGAGCTTTATTATTTCCCAAGAAATTTTTTATAACTTGCATGAATGATGTCCACGCATTTCGTTCAGTTTCGGTCATTGACTTATCAAAATCGTTGTCATTCATAAACTGCCTTATTTTGGGGACCGTCAAAAACTCCTGCTCTTATCTTATCTCTACTTAGATTAGACATTTTGCTGTAAATATATGCAAAACATTCCCCATCGTGATTCAGAGCCTTAACAAACTGCTTTATGAGTCCTAATTTGATGTGCAACGGTGGTAGGACGATATTTTCACGTGCAGCTAAAGCTTCATTCAGAATATTTTTATCTTGGTCACCCAGATCAACTCCAAAGTAATCTAAATACGATTTTTTAACACATTCCTAAATAGGTCTTATGTTTCCTTGAAAGGTGTATTCTCCACAAATATTTATCACAAAGTGTGTCAGCGTTATTTTTACAACATCTTCTATTGGAAGTCATTTCTATTAGATCAACACTTTTTTAATAAACTTTGCCAACTGCAGTAAACCACTCCTTACAAGCAACTAACTTTCGATATGCAATTGGAGTGCAAAAAGAAAAAATAACGTTCTGAATAATATTACACAAGTAAAATTCCCGTTAATCAGCTACCAATTACACAAAAAATAATATTTTCGAAAAAAACGGAATGACAAACTTATATATACACCCTCCTCACTTACAGTGGAGGGTATTAAAAAGTTATATCATGAAAACCAGAGCTAATAGAGACAAACTGATTACAGATTTGATTTCAGCGCACCCAAATTAACTAGAATCAGTTGATAAATTCAAAGAAGCAAAAATCTTTTTTAATCTTGTAGGGCTGTGTTATTATTGCATGACTTTACGTTGTGAATGGTATATAAGATTCGTCACGGCCGAATATAGCACTCTTACTTGTTTTTTAATACAAATATTTAGACATATATACAGTTTAGTAGTTAAGTCGATTTTGTCAAATATTGGCCTAATGTGAACAAATCTTAACAGCGGCCTTTAAAAACATAATTTCTAAATTAATTTTTTTTTAAGTTTTAAGAAATTTAATGGATTATTAATAAAATTTTTACAAAATTGTAACTGCCAAAGAAGAAAAATTACGTTTTTCTTTTTTTTTTTAAATAATTGCAATGTGAAGTTATAATAATAAGGATCAATTGAAACTCGCTTTTTCTTAGATTCTGGCGGAGGTTTTAATATCGGCTCCACGAAAAGCCCCCCAATGAAATAACGCCCAAACGAAAAATGAAATATTCCCCAAATTTTTTTCATACATTTTTGGGTGTTATTTCATATGAAATAACTCCCAATTTTTTTGGGCCGTCTTTCATTTTTTTTGGAAATTATTTCATTTCTCATTTGGGGTTTTCAAATTATGAAATAATCTCCAATGAAATAACACCCAACAAATTTTTAAATTCGGGGCTTGTTTCATAGCGTGTATAATTTGGGTAATATTTCATTTTGTATTCGGGGATTCTTTCATTTTTAAAGCTTCTGGTTTTGGGGGGTGCTTTTAAATAAATTATATAAAAATAGGCCTTTTACAAGAAAACTTTTAGCCTGTGAATATATTATAATATCTTTTTAAATACATAAATGATAACGTTCTGGATTTGGATGGTGCGACCTTCGTGACAGACTACGAAATAAGTCTACGGACGGCAATAATGATTGTTTTCCCTAAATCAAAAGTAATCGGTTGTTGGTTCCACTTTTGCCAAGCAGTAAGGAGGCCCATAATAATAAAGTGTAACCAACTGGCAGCATTTGTACATACAACGTATATTTTCTCCATTTTGATTTCATGAGCAACCATTTTGTTTTTTTTACCATTTCTTACGTATAATGTATTAAGTTTATTATTTATGTATGTACATGAAAATAATTTTTTGGTAGTTGGGTTTCAAAAATAAATATATTGGAAATATTAAACAATTCTTTGTCCATACTTCCTCACATCTCCATTACAGAAAATTACTGCCTTCTTTACAATATTGTAACTATAATAACGTCTCCCATGAGTCGGATTTTTAAGCCATTCGTAAAGTTTTAGGATAGCTCGTTGGTGGCTGATCTGATATTGCTTCCATCGTATAAGGGAAATTTACTGCACTGGACTTAGTTCATTTACAAAACCAAAAGTAGTCACTATTAAACCAGCTTTGTATGTTCTTTCACCAAAAAAAAAAATTGAAATTAAATGATGGCACACTTTCGAAGTTGCATATATCCTTATTATGAAGAAGACGCATGCGGGCCTCCACACAATTTATATCAATAACTTTGCGATTTTGCTGTTGGTCCATATTGACTTCATGAAATCCTTAATGAATCTGACTCTTTTATGAATTTTGGGCATAATTTCATTTTTGTTGCTGATGGGGTTTATTTCATTGGGGGTTATTTCATTTTCATCATTGGGAGTTATTTCATATGAAATAACTCCCAAATATTGGGGGTTGTTTCGTGTTCGCTTTGGGGTTTATTTCATTTATTTTTGGATGTTATTTCATTCACTGTTTTTGGGTGTTTTTTCCAATTTTTTGGGGTTTACTTCATTGGGGATTGTTTCCTGGGCGTTATTTCATTGGGGGGCTTTTCGTGGAGCCTTAATATCTTCACATTGGCGTTGCTACAACTTTTTTTCTAGGAGGGGGCAGAAACTAAACAAGTCTTAAACTAAGTTAATTTTATATGTTTATTAATAAAAAAAAAAGTTTTTTCATGGTTTTTATATTCTCTCCTTAAAAGTTTTAACATATTAGCCCTTACGTCTGTTTAAAAAGTCACGATGGGGCACAGGATGGATAAGCTGAAAAAATATATTTGGCAAAAAATTTTTGTTATTAATAAGAGTTTTCTAGTATTTAAAATGGGTAAAATAAGTAAAATAAATTAAAAGGTCCGTCTATCTGTCTGTCTGGCAGTTTTAAAAATACATGCAACAAAGAAGAAGGACTATTATGTGTTTTAACAGTAATTAACATGTGACAGCAATTTTAACTAATTCTGGTTGATAAAAAAAAAAAAATGAATTCAAGGTTGCCGCATAAATACTAAAGCCCTTAAGCAAAAGTTATTAAGAAAAATTTAATTAAACTGGAATACGAGTCTTAAATTGAACTACGGCAGATTTTAACACGATTGTGTCAGATGAATATTTTCCATTAAAACTATTTTTTACCGCCAAATTCTTACAGAATTAAAATATAGCAGAGCATCTGATAAGTTAAATAATTTTGTTTATGAATTTAAGTTAAATAATTTTATTTATGTATTTAAGGGTCTTCATCTATCAACCACTACCTTTGGTTTAAAGTAAGTCTTTGTTGTACGATGCTTTCAGGCGCTTACATGTCACTTGGCCATAAAAAAGTTTATGTCTGACATGAACCAAAAACAATTTGCATATTTTTTTTTTCCACTGGATAACAACTTAATTTAGATGTAGTCAGTACTAAAAGCACAAGCCAAGTTAAAACAAACACATACAGAAGCAGACACAGACACAAACATTAATATATACAGGCAAAAAAATACAAACATAAATTTGAACATACACACACACACATACACATAGTAACAACATACAATACTTAAATGTTCATAAAAAAAGGCCATAAGTTAGATGACTTTGGTTTAAATTTAAATTTGGTAAAACAGTTAAAATGGAAAACAAGTACGAGTACTATGTTCGGCTGTGACGAATTTTCGATACCCACCACCAATTTGATATATTTTTATAGCACAGAATTTTTTATTTTGTTAGTAACAGTAATCACCATGAAATAATCTCTTTATATTAAAATATGTATCATTTTCTTTGTGTAGGTTGAGGTTGAAAAGGAGGGGTATAAAAGCCCAAACCCATGACAGGTATGCACTTATGCCCAGTTGGCATGTTGTACGCATATTTGTGTAACTTCGATTTGTAAGTAAAATATTTGCGTACATTTAGTCTTTCAATGAAAGTGGGCGTTAAAGTAGGCGTTTCAATATAGTTCCTATATAGCCAATATAGCCCATTATCCAAAATACCAAACAAATCTTGTGTATAAGAAATATTCAGTCAAAATTTGAGCCTCATAGCTTTTTCGGTCCGACCTCTATCGTGCTTTCAACAGGCGGACAGACGGACAGACATAGCTAGATAGTCATAAAATGAATCCCAAATTCAGAAAATGTATACTTTATGGGGTCTAAAATGGATATTTCGATGTGTTACAAACGGAATGACAAAATGCATATAACCCCACCATTTTTTTTGGTGGCGGGTATAAAAAAAAACAGAGAAAACAAATACAAATGGCAACAGTGACAAATGTACCACCGACAATATGGCCTGTCAGTTCGTCAGCATTGTTTATAAAACATAAAATCAAAGGGTTGTTGTTTCTTCATGTCATCTCCCCTTTTAAACAAAAAGACAGAAAATTTACAAAGACAGCTTTAAAGTTATGGGTGGTAAATCTAAACAGACATTCAAGTCATTCAGTCATTCATTTATCTAACGTTTTAGTTGAACCAAGGCCATTTCTGTCTGGGGCTATTTAGATGCCAGAGATAGAGACTAATACTGGATTTTTTTTTATACTTTTATTAGTTGGTTCAGTTTTACTTTTGAATATAAGATTTCGCAAAGAAACAAATCTTAATTGTCAATAAGAGAATTTTATTTGTAGTTTTATTGTTTTTTTTTTGGAACCCTTTATGACTATTTTATGTGTGTATGTGTGGGAGAATATTTTTTTTATTTTTCTTTACTTAATTATCATAAAAAACTTATACGTTTTACATCAAAGGATGCTTACTTTTCCCTTTTCTGCCATAAGTTTGTTTATTAAAAGGGATGAGATGGAAAGATGATTATGAAATTTACAGAAATCTCCTCTCAGTTACTTAATCAATTACATTTTCCACTACTCCTGAATGAAGGAGAAAAAAGTTCAAAAATAATAATGTTATAGCCAACATATTTCATATGCTAAAGATTCATTTCCTTTTACATATACATACGAGTATGTATTGTACATATGTACCCACACATATTTATGATTGAAAGCATTTGCATACATGCCTGGTGTAGGAAAGTTGTATTTATTACAAATAATTTGTTTATTTTTTGTTTGTTTTGCTTTTAACAAAAAACGATCCTGAAATTTAATGAAATCTGTTATGAAGTTAAACATCAGACACACACATACACTCGTACATGTGTGCACTTAAATGTAATTAACGAAATGTTACCAGAACCATTCAACTGAATTGTAGAACCAAAAACCAAAAGGCTTTAAAGGTAAAAGACATGTGTATCAAGAAGATAGAAGTAAGATTGCTCTATTCGACCAAACCGAATCTTATTTGCCTTTCACCATCATAAACATAAATTTATCTCTATTGCAATCAGCGTAGCCCAGATTTCTGCTTTAATTAATTTACTATACAAAGTTTGCGATTCGCCATTTTGTTTTAGATGATGAGTGGGCTTAGGAAAACAATAGATCTGCTATTTTACTTCGGACGTCATCGTGGATTTCTAGTATTCAACAAGTCAATGAATATAAATTGATACTCATTGATATGGTTACAATTCAAATTGGTAGGTCATTTTGCTTTAGACGCCATTTTGGAATTTGATTTTTTCTATAATTAACGGTATTCTACTACTCAATAGCTTAAATTTGAAATAAATATTGAATCTACATTAACGATAACATATATTAACACATCAAAAAGCTTTATTACCAAGAGAAGCTTCTCGTATTGCTTACTTACTGCCTTACTTCTTCCAAGAGCGCTTGTAACAGTCGTGATTTTCGAAAGCAATTTCCCACTTCGTAGGTTTTTTTCCCCCAATTAATAAGCGTTAAATTTGTCCCTAACAGGAACAGCTAAATTATGCTAACTGAGCTAAAAGCTTGTTAAAAAAGGTAGCACCCAGTGCTGAAAAATGTAGCACCCACTGCTGAATTAATAAGCAGTATATTACACCCACTTTGTTGCGCTTTTGTATGTAAACAATTTTAGCATTTCCTCGTATGCAATACGGTAAGGGAATAAAGTCAGAGCTGCTTACAAAATTCGAAAAATTTTTAAGTCATTAAAGGAAATATTTTTTATCTTAGAATCACTCCTTCGTAGTCGATAAATAGGAGTAAGCAGACTTTGAATTTGTACGCTATAACGAATGTAAAAATGTTCTTTAAGATTAATATATTGAATGCATGCGTTCAAGCGGTACTACTATGTGAATGTAAAACATGGCAAGTTGCCACATCTATTACGCCCTGCATGCAAGTGTTCGTTAACAGATGCCTGCGTTGCATATTAACCGCCTTATTCATAAAAATTATTAGAGGCTTTAAATGGGTTTATAGAACTGATTTTCTATGAAAACTTGAATAATAAACCTCTTTTAAAGCTATTTTAAGTTTTATGAATTAGACCGTAAGAATATGGTGGCCCCGTCTATCTTCAACGAACAACTTTTACGAAGAACAAGACAAATAATGATTTTTCGTGAAAAATTGAGGTGTAAAGTCTTTCAGTGAGAAAAGCTACTTTAGAGATGGCTTTCGAAGACCTAGAGTGGAATCTCCAGGGCACTAGAAGAAGAGGTATGAGTATGAGGAGAAACGTTCAAATCGATTAGTAAATTCAGATCCATTTCTAGTAATAGAACAAACTGAAGGAGTTTGTAAATAACTTATATGAATTGGCTAAGCTTTAATATTATTAATGTTAAAATATGTCTTCTTAAGCAATTCTCCTTTTGCTCTTTTATTATGGTTGGAAAAATTCACAATTTTTTTTAATTTTATATGAATAATGCCTTGTCAAAACAACTAGTTGTTCTTATACAGAATCGGTCCTCGTCACTCTTTTCTTTCTTTCCTGTCATGATCTTTTCAACTACACAGATTAGAATACCAATGTTAGCAGGAAAAAGATCTTAAATGTAATTCTGCCCACTATCAAGTAGCAGCAAGTGATCGTATATAAAATTATTTTGCTTAACAATGGTTAAAACAGGAATTTAAGAAGCCTGTTATAAAACGTTATATAAAATAGACAACCACTACCAGTCCTATTACTTTCCAATCTACATAGAGTATTTTGCATTACCGACCAAAGTCATGCAAGCTTCCTTTAGCTTAGCCTAATCGAAAAACTTCTTCAATATACATGTATTGGGGATACCGAAACAGACCTCTTTCCTTTTATGACCCCCTTCGCTTCCCAGAGATTACGAAGCTACCAAAAAAGAGTATCCCCGACCTCACTGAGTCCCGTGTTATCCCAGGCGTTTGTTTAAGACTTTTCTGACTTCACATTGTAGACTGATGATTATCTACAATCCACACAGAGTCCTTTCTAATAGCCAGCATCTGCCCTAGACTAATTTCCCTCATAGCCTGCCCCGTGTGCCTGCTGGTGGTACTAAGCCTACTGCCAGCCAATGCCGGACATTCGCATACTACATGCGCCGTTGTCTCAGCAGCCTCAAGGCACATTCCGCAAACATCATGCTCCATAACCTTAATCCTGTGCAGATGATACTTGAAGTTGCCGTGCCCTGTGATCAAAGCAGTTATCCAGCTCAGGGTCCTCCGATTATATCTGAGCACCTTGACTGCATTCTGGGCACCATACGTGACTGTCTACATGTGGTCGTCTCCATCCACCTTCTTAGGTCGTCTTCTTCCACCTATTGTAGGACTTTCGACCGCACCATCCCATCACCAAGAGCAAGTCTATGTTCCGGTCCGCAGAGTGCCACAGAAGCTCCCCTTTTCACAAGTTCGTCTGCCGCCTCATTCCCATCTATGCCAACATGTCATCTAACCCACATTAGCGTTACCTCGTTCACAGAGGCACACCTATTGAGTTTCAGAACACATTCGAGCACCAGTTTCGAGTTCACATCACATTTAACCATAGACTGGTTATCAAGTGCTATGATAATTCTCTTTCCACGCACTCGATCTTCCAGAAAGTGGTCCAACGCGAGCAGCAATCTAAGCATCTCTGCCTGATATACGGACACGTAATCTCCCGGACTCAGGAAGCAGAAAAGGTTCAAATCAATTGATTGGACCCCGGCTTCTGACCTTCCGTCAATAAGGCCAAAATGATGTTCTTTAAGAAGAGACATATAAAAACCTCAAAATGTCGTCATATGAAGACAGTGAAGAATCAGTATTGCACCCTAAAAAAGGCTTAAGTTAGCCACGTGTACTCTCTGATTCCTACTGCCGAAACATATTTTTTATGAATGCCAATGTCGAAAAGCTCATTTATTTATCAAAGTCATCATCAACCAAAACAACATAAAAATCATCATCATAATCACTATAGCAGTATCATTGTCGTTATCATCATTAATATCAGCAGCAGCAGCAGCAACATTTTCATGCATCAATAATTTTCTACTTTTCGAATATGAATTGCGATATGTTGCTACGACAACTGCTTGTTATTGCACAAAATTGTTTTCTGTCTATCTTTGTTTTATTGCGTACAAACACATGTACATATAACAATGTAACTGTATGTCAAAGGCAGTGGCAGTATCTGAAACCGTATGTATAATTGCAGGTGTGAGTGTGGTGTGGAAATGTGTTAAAGTGTGAGCGTGTAAAATGTTTCAAAAGATATAACTTCTTACAAACATGACTCCCATTTTAGGAATCAAGGTAGACTCACTCACACACATACATACATTCACATACAACACAACATAATGGATAAGGACAGGATGATTGTGAAAAGATGATGAAAGTGAGAAACGACAAAAACAGTTACTACAACAATAATAAAATTATAACAACAATTTTTAACATTCAGCAGCTCAAGTGGCAATATCAAATATTACCGTGATGCTGAAATATTTTCACTTGAAAAAGTTTGCTGTTGAACGTTTTGTGAACGATGTTTGTATGTACATTATGCTGCAGCATCAAGAACGATGATAACAACAACACAAAATGCCAACTAAAAAAGTTATTGCTGCCGCTGATGTTGCTACCAATGGCAACAACAAGCACTTACTTATACTCTAACCCACTTGTCAGAATTTTCAACACATTCAGATACACTGAAAAACATCTATTTTGGCTCAATCTACAATTAAACTCAATTCATCATCAAGGTCCTTTCTTTATACACAGCCATAATATCATTGCCGTCAACAACTACAACTACAATAAAAACAACCATAACAACAACAGTAACAAGTAACAACGTCTTTACTAGATTCACCCGTATCATTGTCAGCAGCATCACACCGTTATTGTCGTTATTATTAACAATTATTATTAAAAAAAATTGTATTCCATTTAGTAGCTGTCGTAGTTGTCCTTGTTACTGTTATCGTACCCATGACAACTAGATGTTGTAAGAATGAGAACAAAAAACAATTATTTATTACCATCTAATAGGTAAAGGAAGCATAGAAGGAAGTGTAGCAAATCAATTAATATTTTGATATTTTAGTTTGCATCAACAATATCATAACAATTGTTAGAATAAAATAATTTTAATATTTATCAATTGCATAATAGTAAATCCAGGTTTTTAATTCTCAAAATCCATAATCAAATTCCATCAGTTGCTTTAATACACACTTACATTTGTTGTTTCATTGTTGCACTTAAATAAAAGTAAAAGTAGAAATAAAGAAATAAAAAACTTGAATACAATGGCCATGCAATAATTGCTGTTCTCACAGTATTTCATTAGCCATTTTATACAACAACAACTACAAAATAATCTCTCTCTATTTTATCAAGCCATTTTATTTTAAGTGAAAAAAAATATTACAACTACAACTACTAAATAACACTTGTTTTGAATTACATTTTCATACAACAACTGCACCAACATCAACATGTTGATTTGTTTTGTGAATGCAAAAAAGGCAAAAAATAGAAGGGGGAGCCAAGAGTTGGCAGGAAGCACTAGTTGCAGGGTATACAAATTAGTCAAAGATAAAGTTATCATTAAGTTAGAAGAGTAATTAAGTGATGTCGTCTAAATTAACAAATGAACTCAACTTTCAAATTATATTAAATGTTGAACTTTGTTACAACAACAATAGCAAATCATAGTTTTAGAAGAAGAGAAATACATAAACGAGCACATAAATAAAGGAGGGATGGAAGGAAGGCTGGTGTTTTTTTTTTTATTTTTAGTTGAACTGTTGTCAGTATTGGCATTCTTTCCAACGTTTAGGTGAACTTTGCTTAAATAACAACACATCCATCTTCATATAAAAATTTTAAGTTTGATCTATAGTTTGCACAATTAAAACTTACACATTCGAAAAACCTTTAAGAAATCAAACAAGTAAGCCTTCGGGTGCCCCGGTGAACTAGTCAGTAGTGTGCTGGTCTGCTAGTTTGGGGGTTGCGGCTTCGATTCCCGCCAGAGACTCTGGACTGGTCTGGTTCTCTTTCTTTTCTATTCTAACTATTTTATTTATATGGAGCGCACAACATGCCCATTGGGCATAAGTGTATACCTGTCGTGGGTTTAAGCTTTTAGTGCCCCTCTTTTTCAAACTAACATCTAAGCCTATATTCGGCTGCACCAAATTTTTGATACCCATGACCAATTCTTTGTAGTACTTTTTAACCACAAGATTTATTATTTTGTTATTGACAGTAATCACTATAGAATAATCACTTTATAACAGAATAAGTATTACTTTCTTTGTTTAGGTTCAGTTTGCTGTTAATTTATTTTCAAATATTTAGTCTCAAAATGAAACCCAAACATTTTTAAAATTGCAGTGATAATACCCACTTCTTTCTGTCGCCGTATTTGAGAAATGGATGTTGAAGTAGTAATGAATTCCAATTAGTTTTTGCAATAAAGAGTCCCTTATTCTTCCACATCTTTGTCCATAGAGAAATTTTATGAATTAAAGAAAAATCTATTATTAACTAAGTTTTATTCTGGTTAAAGTTCATTTTTCTATTATTAAACTGGCAAAAAATTTATTAAATTAAATTTTTATCATTTAGAACAGAGACCTGCAACGAATACTCATGAAGTAGATCAACTTGAATCATGATTCATTATTTCGTTGATTTATACGCATTCATACTTATGGAAAGTCTTCACTACTTATACTAACCTTTACTTACTTATAGTACTCATATTCAGCAACACGTTTGACTCAGTTGATTGCTATTGTCGTTCACGAAAGATAAAAAGACGATCAAAAGCAAGTATGACTCGCATACTCATTATGAAGTTGTCTGTTTTAAAAAGGCTTGCCAGATTACAATTTGGCATTCACCATAATAACTGTGGATTGTTAAAAAACTAGACAATTTAAATTTAACAAAATAATACAAAAACAACAAGCAAAAATAAAAGGCTTGACTTGAAGTCTATTTAAGATATTAAGGTTTACACAAATTTAGATTTTGTTTTTGCGTATTATCTTTTAAATTTAAGTGAGCACCTAAAAACGCACTTATTTAATTTAATGCAAAAATGTAAACATAAAAATAAAATACACAAAATAACTGTTATTGTTTACCTTCTATTATAGAAGCCAACCAAAACTTAGCCTAAAGGCCATAATCAGTTGCATTTACTTAAAAATTAAATAGTGATGCTTGCAAAAATTGTATATTACACATTGTAAAATGTCAAATTTTCTTGCGGCTAAAAAATATCTTACACTCTCCGACCTGGCAACATTGTTTATTCTTCATACAAATGAGAGCTGGTGATGTTTTTGTTGTTGAGACAACTTGCGTCACTCTCAGAGTATAAGTATTTTCTTAAAAATATGAATCAACGTGGGTAGTTTTGCGAATCATATAAGTATGGGACGGTATGACGTAGTACTCATTTTCATTGTGAATTGTAGTGGGTGGCCTAAAGTTAACGAAGGTGTTTGAATTCGTTATATCTTTTTATTTAAAAAATAATTATTAAATTTTTTTTAATGCAGTATATAAATGGGGAATATTTTTAGTTTAGTTATGAAAAATATTATCTCGCAAGTAGTGGCCATTTTCTGATTCGCAAATTCGTGCTCTTTCCAACACATTTTCCATGACCTTTCGCAAAACTTCCGGTGTTATGTTGTTTATTTCCCGCATATATTGCTTTTTAATTGCTGGATGGTCCTAGGCTTATTAATGTAGACTTTTCCTTTCAAATAACCCCAAAGAAAACAGTCTGGAGGGGTTAAATCCGGTAAACGCGGAGGCCAATTAAAATCACTTGTTCGCGAAATAATTCGTTCATTTAAGATGTTCCGTAAAAGAGCCATTGTGTTCCTTACAGTGTGCGATGTGGCTCCATCTTGTTGGAACTAAACTTGCGGATGGTTTTCCACGGCTGGCCTTAAAAAATTTTGCAACATTGTCCGATATCTGACACCATTGACGGAAATTGCGACCCCGTGTTCATTTTCAAAAAAATACAAACCAATTATCCTTTCCGATTAAAAACCGCACAAAACCGTAAACTTAGATGGGTGTGATTCTCGCTGTTGAACTACTCTCGGATTTTCCGTAGCCCATATTCTGCAGTTTTGCTTATTAACGAACCCACTAAATTGGAAATTAAAAATATTATTATTTAAATTGAAAAATAAAGCTCAACAATTTGGGTACGTTGTACTGTACTGTATAAAGAACTGCTCCATTAGAAATTCCCCAAGTCTTCTTTACAAAATTCTGAAAAGAAAAGAACAAAAATTTATAATAAAAAAGTTATAAGCAATTCAAACCCCTTCCGTAATTTTGGGACGCCCAGTATTAGTGCAGAGTATTGTATGCTTGCGTTAACATTTTTTTATAAAATATGGGCCGTATTCATAAAAAAAATATTCTAGGTTTATTAAAGGCTTATTTGACAGATGTTGTAGAGAAATTTGTCAAATGAGCCTTCAATAAACCTAAAATATTTTTTATGAATACGGCCCTATATTTTTAGACAATACAATTACATCATTTCATTTCTATACTTTCTGGCCAAAAGTGGGAAGGCATAAAATACGCCAAATCATTTGAGATAAATTTCCTAACTAACCATTTTACATTAATTTAAATATTTTTTCGTATTTTTGTTCATGCTAAATTATTTGCCTTGCAGACACTTAATCAGAATACAAAATAATTGGTGTATTCACAAGAAGTTCAAAGTGTCACTGTTATCATAATGTCATAATTAACCAACAATTTTTAAATTATTGAAAAGTATTGTAGTGTTGGGTGTAAAATTTGTAAACCTTTTAAAATTTCGAAAACTTATGACATTATGACAATACGACACTTAGGACACCTTGTGAATTTTCATAGTTAAAGTTCTTTGCATTCTATGTGTATGTGTGTAATAGTGTCTGCATAAATATTGCACGTTTATAGAAAACTTTTTGATATACCGTTTCTTAAACTGCATAAAAAAAGTCAGTGCAGCGTAGAAAAATGGTTACCGAAACTGATAGAAAAAATTGTATTTTTAGTTTGTGTGTATTTGTGTATATTTGTGTATATTTTTTTAAACTTTTTCTTTATTTGTTGTAGTTGTTTTTGTTATATTGTTTGTAGGATGGATTATGTGAAATGCAATTTATTTGCTGTCGTTTACATTACACTTGCTGCGGTGACTTTTGACTGACGCCATATTTTTCTGCAACATTTGTTCTCTAACAGTTACTGGAACAGCAAACAGTAACAACAACAAGAGCCTCATCATCATTACTGAACACACACACACACACACATTTAGGCACTTGAATTACATGCATAAATATATACATTTATACATTTAATTCTGCACAAACACACACACACACATGTAATGTAAGGATACACCTTGGCATCATCTCACCTCGTCCTTGAGCAATCGTTTCTTTTGACATGGCTTTCATTTTTCATTTACTTCATGTCAGTTTTTTGTTGCTGCTGCTATTTTAAAGCGTGTTCTGCTTATATCTTTTTTATACCCTTCACACAGTGAAAAAGGGTATTTATAGGTTTGTCATTCCGTGTGAAATTTCTACAATTTTCATTTTCGACCCCATAAAGTAAATATTTTCTGAAAGCTTATAAATAGGGGAGTCGATTAAGCTCTGTCAGTCTGTCCGTCTGACCGTCTGTCCGTGTGTATGTTGAAATCAACTTTTTGAAGCCCCCCGACATAGGTTGGACCCGGGTAAGGTAATATCAGAAATATTCGGGAGTAGATCGGTATTGAAAATCAGAAACATCGGTACATAAACAACTGAGATATGAGCAAAAACCCACGACCACCTCGATTTTTTTTCACAAAAACAACATTACAACAACAACATACATACATACAAACGTGTATACTGGTTAGAGAAAACGTGGCATCGAATCCCAGCTGAGCCAAAAATTTTTTTTTTTTTATGTTTTTAAAATTTTTTTTTTTTAATTTTTTTTTTATTTTTTTAAAATTTTTTTTTTGTTTTATATATATTATATACATAATAATTTTTTTTTTTTAATTTTTTTTTAAATTTTTTTTTTAATTTTTTTTTAAATTTTTTTTTTAATTTTTTTTAAAATTTTTTTTTTTTTTGTTTTTTTAACATACATACGTGAATTTATAATTTTACAATGGGACGTTTTTATATATGTATGTTTTTATATGTATGTACGTATTTCATATGGGATGAATGGTGACACAAACCACTGTTATTGCATGACTACACGTTGTGAAGGGTATATAAGATTCGGCACGGCCGAATATAGCGCTCTTACTTGTTTTATACACAAAACATTTGTTTAAATTTTTGTTTGTGTGTGTGTGTGTGTGTGAATGTGCGTAAAATGTGTTTCTGGCATCCACTACAACACCACGAACAATTGTTGCCTGTTAGTTTAACAATATTTTTTTGTTGTTTTTTTTTTTACTACATTTCACCTCTTTATTTAGCTGTGAAGTTTTATTTTGTTTATTTTTCTGTTAAATATATTTTTCGTTTTTTCAATTTCGTTTCTTTGTTGTTTGTTAATGCTTATACTCTTTTGTCAGCATTTAAGCTGAAACTTTAATTTCAAATCACCTTTTTCCACATTTCTATTTTATTTTAGCAGTTTGACTGACTGACTGACTGCATTATAATAAATAAGTACTCGTACATTTATATTTTACAGCACAAGTTAGACTGTGATGATGATGTTGATGACGGCGATTAAAAAAACTGTTTTTAAATGTAGTGTTGCGGTAAGTCTGCGAAGCTTATTAAAGAATTTACTTATTTATTTGTTGCACTTGTATTGTTGCAAGTTTCTAAGAGATTTATATACTTCCAATCACCATAAGTTGCAATTTAGTGCATATGAGTTCAAAGATTAATATATGAAAGTGTTATTGTGTTAGTGTCTTACTATTTTTTAATTTATCTGTGGAAAACACATTTTATTTCATTAAAGTTATGATCTAAATGGTTTATTAATATTCTAAAGAGTTTGCTGTTGAAAACCACTACAGTCATGTAATTAAATGTACATATACATGTGTATGTATACCCAGTCGAAATTTGAGTTAAAACTGTTGAATCATTAGACATAAATTAATCAGAAGTGAGTAAAATTCAAAGTCATTCGGCATGCTAAAAGTTTTGTACTTTCATCAGTTTTTAACTAAACATGAGTTAGTTCATTATGACTAAGAACATGGTGCACATTTTTATAACAGACAAAAAGCTAACCACTTCCAAGTAAGTTTGTTATTCATAAGAACTTAATATAATCAATCTTATAAAAGGTGGTTAAATTTGAAGGGCCGATGTTGAGTGTGAACCACACCTAAAAGTCAAGTTTTTTTTTCTGCATTTCATTTGACATTTCTCAATTTTAGATTAACTCAATTTGAACCATGGAAAGATACACAATCGAGCAACACGTTAAAGTTGTTCAGACTTATTTTGAAAATGGGCGTTCAAATCAAAATGCATATCGTGCCTTGCGTGATTTTTTCTGTCAATTTAATCGTCCAAATGTGCGTACAATAGGAAAAATCGTGCAAAAATTTGAGCAAACCGGGTCTGTAGGAGATGTGAAAACACCAGTGCATGCTCGTACAGCTCGTACTGCAGAAAATATTGCTGCTGTTCGCGATAGTGTGACTAAAGAGCCGTCCACCTCAACTCGTTGTCGCGCCCAACAATTGCACCTCTCACGCTCGTCGTTGATGAACAGTATGCTTAAATACTAGTATTTACACGCTTACAAGGTGCAATTGACTCAAGAACTAAAGCCTCTTGACCATTCCAAACGTCACCAATGGTCAGAATTTTGGCAAAAAATGGCAATCGTGTATGATTAATTTTCGAAGAAAATCATCTTCAGTGATGAGGCACATTTTCACCTCAGTGGATTCGTCAATAAGCAGAATTGCCGCAATTGGTCGAATGATAATCGAAGAGTGATTGTCGAAGAGTGACTGTTTGGTGCGGTTTATGGGATGGCGGCCTCATCGGGCCATATTTTTTTCAAAATGAGGCCGGTCAGGCAGTTACTGTGAATGGTGTTCGCTATCGTGAGATGATAACGAACTGTTATATCCCGAATCGGAAGATATGGATATGGACGATATGTGGTTTCAACAGGACAGTGCCACTTGCCACAACGCTAACGAAACAATGACTCTTTTGCGCGACAAATTCAATGGCCCTGTTATCTCACGTGGTGGCGATGTTAATTGGCCGCCAAGATCATGTGATTTGACACCGTTGGACTTTTTTATTTGGGGTTATTTGAAAGAAAAGGTGTACGTCGATAAGCCAGCAACAATTCAAGAGCTAATGGATGAGATAATTCGGCACATTAACGGCATGTAACCTCAATTATTCCTCAGCGTCTTAAAAAATTGGGACCATTGGATGGAGGTGCCGATATTTTGTTCCATACATAATTGAACCATACCAATATTATCATAATAAAAAGAAAGAAATGACAATAATTTCCTAAATAATTTGTGTTTTATTAAAAATCATCATCGGCCCTTACAATGTAACCACCCTTTATTTAGTCTCTCAATAATAAGAATATTTTTAAATTTTTTTTTACATTAATTCTCTAGTATTTTAGCTAAGATATATGATATAATATAATAAATGTGAATGTTTGTATGTTTGGATATTTGTTACTCAATCACGCAAAAACGTCTGAACGGAACTAAATGAAATTCGGCACATACTAAGATAGATAAAAAACTAGATTAACTTACAGGCTACTTTTTATCACGATAATAACGTGAAGCTGTTGCCAAACTCATCATCACACATTCTAAACGGGTTGTTTGTGTTGTAAATATTTTTATTTTTGTTGTTAATACTAAGTCTACCTTTTACCCCGATAACTACACAGACGAAATCGCGGGCACAAGCTAGTATAACATAAATAACAGAATCTACTATCAATGGGAATATAATTATTATTATAAATTTTGTTCTCAGATTTTTTTCTTCTGAGACAAACTGCCTGGAATTGTCACTTCTAAAAAATCTTAATCGCGTTTCTTTTCCGGGTCTCTTCCATCTTATAATCGTGTGATTCTGCCTAAAGGTGAATACCTTTCTTCTTTTGTAAAATCAACAAACATTTGGAAGTTAAATGTTAGAATTTACAAATAAATTTTGTTGGCGTTGCACATTGTTACATTGTTCACTAACATTATTACACAGTACACACTGCAATTGTGTTCACACATTATGTAAAATGTAAATACTTTTAATGACATCCTCTCTACGACATAATTCTTTATGCTGTTCATTAGTATGCCGCTTCATTCAAATAAAGTGTAATTAAAACCAATTGTTACGTAATATTATTATATTATTACTTCAGCACCGTTAAATTCCCTGTAATTAATTGAATCAATGCAAAGTTATTATAGAAAACTAAAAAGGACAAAGAAAAAAATGGAAACTAAAACATACATTTTATAAACTAAATACTCGCTTAAATTATTCATAGCAATTCAGTCAACACGAAGACACATAGCCACACACTCACGTTTAACTCTTAGAGATTTAAACAGCCATCCAGTCAGTTATTCATTCATTTATATTCATTACGAGGACTATAAATACTTAATTGCTTAAATGTCTTTCTACTTTTGTTGTATAACACACACTTACATATATACACTTAAACATGTATAAAAAGAAACACACTTACACGACATTGTACAATCATAAACAATCTTGAATTATGGCAACAACAAAAAAATCATAATAAAATTATACACACACACAGCAATAAAACATGGAGAAAAATCGAGTCATTGAGAAAAGGGTGTCCTCGTAATTTAAACAAAACATGTAAATGCATGTGCGAAAAAGACCACCTGAAAAAATTAGACAAACTACAACTAGAGAGGAAGAAAGTATTATTTTTTTTTTCAAGTTTTGTTATATTATTTATATAAGAAAAACAAGAACTACAAAGATAGAAATACTCACACTAACAATAAAAAATAATAGTAGATTTTTTGTTGGTTTTTTATTTATCAGTTTTATAAAAAAAAATGCAATAAAAATCGCAATAAACCTACGTACAGATATTTATAAACCCGTACAAACATACATATGTATGTATGTGTGCATGTTCTCTCGTAAGCACTCGAAACAGTTTCACAAACACACGAACATAAGAAAGTCCTTACGCTAATGCATGTAGACACGGTTAATTTTAAATGTACGTAACACACCCTCTTGAAAAATCCACCCACACACTATCATTTCTGTTGCAATTTAATGGAATAGTAGCGCGAGTCACTCTACTATTTTCTAGCAAAAAAAAAAAAGTTACAATGACAAAAATAAATGTATAAAAACTCAACAAAAACAATTTTCCAAATTAAAAAAAAAAACGAAACTTTCGCCCAGGGTACAACTGATCAGTTAATTAGCTGCTGTTCCTTATTAAATATCAAAAATTTATTTATTTTCTCTCTTCTCTCATAATTTCTAATGGTCAAACTTTATTGAAGAAAATTGTTTCAAGAAAAATCTCTCCGAACTGCAATCACTCGCATTTTAAAAACAGAGTCGGTTTCCGAGAGCCTCAATGTCTTATATTACACCTTCGAATAGCGTGGTGATTTTTTATGAATTAGGGTTTTCGGGTTGGCAGCACTGGTTGGTAACTGTGTCCAAACTACATCTGTGAAATTGAAAAGTGCCATTTCGTAATGGAGAAACTCACAAACGAGCAACGACTGCAAATCGTTGAGATTTATTATCAAAGTTCGTGCTCTGTAAGAAATGTCCATCGTTTGTTATGAACTTCGTCATAATCGAAGCTCATTTTTGGAAAAATGGATACGTAAACAAGCAAAACGGTCGCATCTGGGGTGAAGAACAGCCACATGCCGTACAAAAGTTACCGATGCATCCCTGAAAACCGACAGTTTTGTGTGGTTCAAGGGCTGGTGGCATCATTGGTCCATTTTTCTTCAAAGACGACCGTAAAAGAAACCTTACTGTTAACGGCGAACGATATCCAGCCATGATACGCGACTTTTTTTTGCCCCAATTGGCTGAGTTGGCCTTGGTTGATATGTGGTTTTAACCGGACGGTGCCACTTGCCATACAGCTCGTGAAACAATGGACATACTGAAGGATGAATTTGCTGAGTAGTTTTTTTCTCGAAATGGACCTGTGAGTTGGCCGCCAAGATCATGTAATTTGACGCCTCTTGACTATTTCTTGTGGGGTTATGTGAAGTCGTTGGTCCATGTGGACAAGCCAAACAATATTAAAGCCTTAGAGTATAAAATAACACGTGTTGTTCATAGAATACAGACCGAAATTTTCGAAAAAATTGGTGCAAAATTGGACCTTACGAATGGACCATTTGAACCGAAGCCGCGGGCAACATTTACATGAAGTTAGTTTTAATAAGTAAATGGCAAAGACCAATTTATCGTATATAATAAACATTTTGAATATATGATGCAAAATTGAGTGTTTTATTAGATTTAAAAAAAAACTACGCTTAAAAAATCACGTTTTATTAATAGTTGAAGGACTCGCGTTCTCTTGATGTTGAGGACAGTAGAACGACAATTAATAATGTGTAAAAGTTTGCCTTTAGCCAGATCTCCTTTTAATTTATTAATAGTTGCAATGATAAAATTAGCTCTTTGAACATATTAAAAACAAAAAATAAATAAATAAAAAACGTTTAAGACATTATAAATAGTAAAGCTCATAGTCGACTATGATTATTTCAAACAGTTTTCAAAAATTGGTTTTGTTATTATGTATGTAATGCACGCAGAGAAAAAATTTCCAAACTCCGACATAATTACGACAATCATATTATATTCCCTTAAAAAAAATTTATTTATCGCAAACATATTATAGTAATTTTAATTATATATATATTTTTTTTTTTTGGATTTTTTTTGGTCGCCATAACCAAGTGTTTCTTTAAATTTGATTATTTAAAATAAAATTTTAATAAAAATTCTGATTTGTTTGCCGTTGAAAATAATATGATTTAGAAAATTTTTCCGAGAAAATAGTATGATGTGTTCTAGCATTGTTTATTATTTGTAAGCATTTAAAATTACAAACACCCATACAATATTTGGCTTTCTGTAAGCGTAGCTGAGGGCTACCGAACGACTCCACGGGTTGCGAATAGTGGAATGCCCTATAGATAAATGGAGTAACTGCGATATAAATAAATAAATAGTCGCAGATAGCTCAAGGGCCTTGAAAGAAGGTCTCAGAAGAGGTACGGGTTACGTTGTGTCCCTATTAAACATCTGAGTGCAAGTAAAAATCGTGGTGACATGGCTAGCCGTTGAAACCATAAAAATAACTGATATTAGTACACGCCTGCTTGGAACTTTGCTGGCAATCCCAGCTCCAGGATCGTATGCGCTAGTCTAATCATCTGATCATCTTAAACCGAAACGATTGCTAAAACCACTAAATACATTTTTATGGCACTATGTTCCTTAGAGGAATTTCAGGAATAAAAATATACAATATTGGGCGCAACAACATTAAGGTCTTTAAGCATATTTGTTGTGAATAATGTTTTAAAAAGTATTTTGTTTTTAAGGGTTATTTTTTCTGTTAAATGCTTTTTTGTTACCTTAAATGTTGGAAACAAGGCAAATTATACAAATAATCGTATCCAATCAGCTGTTTTTTTAATTTCTATACTAAATAATTTGCTGTTTCAGTTTGTTTAAAACGTTTAAAAAAAAAAACAAGTAAAAGCGCTATATTCGGCCGTGCCGAATCTTATATACCCTTCACAACGTGTAGTCATGCAATAACAGTAAATTCACGTATGTATGTTAAAAAAAACAAAAAAAAAATAAAAAATAAAAAAAAAATTTAAAAAAAAAAAATTTAAAAAAAAAATTAAAAAAAAAAAAATTATTATATACATATATAATATATATAAAACAAAAAAAAAATAAAAAAAAAATTAAAAAAAAAAAATAAAAAAAAATAATAATAAAAATATATATAATATATTAAATAAAAAATAAAAAAAAAAATAAAAAAAAAATTAAAAAAAAAAATTTTAAAAAAATTTAAAAAAAAATTTTTTTGCCTCAGCTGGGATTCGATGCCACGTTTTCTCTAACCAGTATACACGTTTGTATGTATGTATGTTGTTGTTGTAATGTTGTTTTTATGAAAAGAAAATCGAGGTGGTCGTGGGTTTTTGCTCATATCTCAGTTGTTTATGTACCGATGTTTCTGATTTTCAATACCGATCTACTCCCGAATATTTCTGATATTTTAATACCTTACCCGGGTCCAACCTATGTCGGGGGGCTTCAAAAAGTTGATTTCAACATACACACGGACAGACGGACAGACGGACAGACGGACAGACGGTCAGGGCTTAATCGACTCCTCTATTCATAAGCTTTCAGAAAATATATACTTTATGGGGTCGGAAATGAAAATTGTAGAAATTTCACACGGAATGACAAACCTATATATACCCTTTTTCACTGTGTGAAGGGTATAACAAGTAACAGTGCTATATTCGGCCGTGCCGAATCTTATATACCCTTCACAACGTGTAGTCATGCAATAACAGTAGTTTGTACCACCATTCATCTCATATAAAATAAATACATGTAAAAAACACAAAAAAAAAAAAATTACAAAAAAAATATATTAAAAATAAAAAATAATAAAAAAAATAACAAAAAAAATTAAAACAAAAATTTAAAAAAAATTAAAAAAAAAAATTTAAAAAAAAAATTTTAAAAAAAATTTTAAAAAATTGTTTAAAAAAAAATATAAAAAAAATAATAAAACATAAATAATATATAAAATAAAATGAATTTTTTTTGGCTCAGCTGGAATTCGATGCCACGTTTACTTTAACCAGTATGTATGTAGGTTGTTGTTGTAATTGTGAATAAAAACGAGGTGGTCGTGGTTTTTTGCTCATATCGCAGAAAGTTATGGGGCGATTGTGCTGAATTTCAATAGCGATTCATTCCTGGATATTTCCAAGATTTTGATACCATATAGAGATCTGAGGAACAGATAGTTGCTTCTAAAAGTTGATTTCAACCAACACACGGATAGACGGTCAGGGCTTAATCGACTCCTCTATTCATAAGCTTTCAGAAAATGTATACTGTATATGGGGTCGGAAATGAAAATTGTAGAAACTACAAACGGAATGACAAAGCTATATATACCCTTGTGCACCACAGGTAAGGGGTATTAAAACCGAGAATAAAAAGTTTTTAACTATTTAACATTAAACTTACTTAAAAATTTAAAAAACAGAGTGACATATGTAGACATCTATGCAAAAACAAAATGAATGTGTTATTTAATTGTTGTGTTTGTTGCCTCGATGCATGTACCTTATGAATATGACTTGATTAGGAATGTATAGAAAAAAAAATTATTAAATTTAAGAAATAAAGTGTGAAAAAGCAATTGCCAAACACAAAACAATACTGTTATTACGATTACTTGCAACTATTAAATCAAGCCATAACCTCTAAACTAACGTAACCGACAAAAACTAAATTTTACATGAAAAGTGTTTTCTTTTTAAATTTTGTTCCTATTTGTTTAGGATTTTCTTTTTATGCAAATTTAAATGTAGTCTGTCAATGAATGAGCTTAAACTATTAAAGCAGCTAATACACGTCATGTTTTTTCAACTAACTTGACAAATTCCACACTGATAAATACGACCATGGCGTGTGTTACCTGTAAAACATTACTTTTGTAAAAAAAATGTGTTGAGACATCTGACAAAATTTCAATTAGAGCGCGCAAAACATGTGACATCAGCCGTTGGCAAAAATCTCTGCTGCTGCAAAGCAGTCAGCGACGGTTGCCTGTAAAAGTACAAGTTTGACAGAGATGTAAATTTACATATGTCTCACAAATTTTAAAGTCAGATGTAAAAAACATGACGTCTATTATAGCCTTAATCAAGACGAATTTATACAGGTGAAATTATCAGCCCAGCTGATGGAGAAGAATTTTGTCAAAATTTGTTGAATTCGCCTTGATTTCATTTATTAATTCTGGAAAGGAAAAAGGGATTTTGGTTTCGGGGTTAAACAATTAACTTGTAATTTTTTGTCAATAAATGTACGAAATTGAAGTATATTTTTTACTTTTCAACATTAACAATGTGTTTCACTCATATATATATCCACTTTTTCATTAAATTATTTTTTTAAATAAACATATCGAAACAACTTTTCCATCCCTGATATACGAATTGGCCTTGACCAAGGCGAATTCATAAGGTGAAATTATCAGCTCAGCTGATAAGGAAACATCAAAATTGGTTGAATTCAGCTTGATTTCATTGATTAATGCAGGGATGGAAAATAAGATTTTAGCATCGGTATTAAACAATTAACTTGATTGTGCTTTTTTTTTAATAAATGTACCAAATTTATGTATATTTCTTGCTTTATAATGTGCTTCACAAATACATATCTTTTTTTTTATCAAATCTTATTACATAAAACATATAATAATAATTTTTCCAACCCTGATATACTAATTGGCCTTGGCAGAAAACATCACATAAAAAGTTTGCTTTGTTGTATCACTTCTTCGTTGCATATACTTGTATAAATATCCTTTGCAACTAATTAATAAGTTTTACCATAATTCTCCATTAAGAATTTGTCAATTTAATTAATTTTGTCGCCTACATTCTTTATAGGTTAGAAATGTGACCGCGAAATAACGCTGAACATTTTTTTAATTTTCTTTCTCTAATTTCATTTAACTAAATTCCATTTGATACTTCTTTTAGTAACATTATCCAATATTTTTCATAAATTTGGATATAAAATTCATAACAAAAATTAAATTTTTAAGCGATGGAATGTTTTAATTTTTTATTCAGAATTATAAGCTGTATTACGAGTATCGACAGTAATTTTATATTAAATATTTGGATAAGTTTTGAAGGTAAACATTTTTAAATGATTTTGTTAATTTGCTTTATTTCGTGAGTGACGTGTAGTGACCGTCAGGTTCTTTTTATCGCAGGTTAAAACTGAATGACTTGTATTACAGTTGCTCTTATTACTGTCGATTCAATATTTTAACAGAGGAGGTGCTGGACGCTGAAGAACAATTTTGTATCAAAAAGTCAATTTCGAAATATATGTCAGTTATGTTATTTAACGTTTCAACTACAATTATGCAATTCAATCATGCTCTGAGGTTACGTTCTTCTCAGTCATAATTTTTCTTTAAGTGTAGAGAAAAACTTTTACAACAAATACATAGAGTCAAATAACAAAAAAAAAACTTCACTTTTAGTGAGAGCTATTGAACTTAAATTGAATGTAAATTGCGACAAGTTTTTGCCAAAGAACACAAAAGCAGCGGCAAGAATATAAACACTAACAAATGCTCGCCAAATGTTGAACTACTTTCTATTCTTTTTATCAGACATACTTACACTAACATATACAGCACATACACATAAATATATGTTTAAGTGCATCAATATAAGCACTTGAGTTCAAAACTAAAACGCTGTCTTTGTGCATGTATTTGCAATAATAAAAATAATAATGTGAATGGAAGGATAAAGGATGTATGTGTGTGTGTATGTATATTTGTATGAATGTATGTTCTCGTGGGAAAAGCGCATCTGTCTTTTAGATTTTATATATATTATTTTCTTTTTCCAAAGTTTGATTTAATAGTGAAATTGTTACACAAAAGTAAAAAAAATCTGCTTTTACTGTGTGTTTAGTTAAGTTCTAGAAACTCGACATGTTTCGATAAATGCATTGAGTTAGCAAATCGAAAAAGTGTTTCAAATCAATACATTAGTAGTGAATACAAATACAATTTATTTAATAACAATCCTGCTACTGTAACTTTAACCACCTTTAACGTAGCAGCACCGCTACCTTGTCAACGTTAACATTCCTTCTATCTCTCACATAAATTTCTCATTGGCCTCATTCATTTTTTATGCTTTTCGCATATCGCCATTATTTTAAAGCTTTTATGTTTCTCCTATCGATATTGTTGGTTAGATTGTGAGATTTATGCAAACCACTGGCCTGTGACAATAATTTTCGTTTTTATTCCCTTAAAAGAGTTTCGTTTTATGCATAAATATTGCAGTTTATAGCTGAGCACTGTCGAGCAGACAAAAAACTGGAATAGAAATATATTTTTTTTAAGTTAAAAGTTTATTCTACTAGTCGTTTCTTTTTCTTTCCTTTATTGTTTGCTATCTTTATGACCATTTAAAAATAATTGCAGTCTTTAGAGTACAAGCAAAGACGACAAAATCATGGTGGTTTAATATTTATACAAAAACCAAATAAAAACCAAAATTTTTTAAATAGTTTTTATTGCAAAAAACAAAGAAAAAAATAACAATTTGTTATTGGCACTAAGTTTAAATTAAGTGTAGAACGGGTAAAACTATGAACAAACTTGCACGCACACATACATAGATACAATTTTAAACATTTTATCATCAGGTGTTATTTTTATGGCTTTTTTAGTGTTGTTCCTTTAAAGACCAGGTCAATTATTATTGTTTATTGTTGCTTAACAAAAGAGGAGGATAAACACACAAATAAATTAAGTCGTAAATAAATGATAATGTTTGTAATAAATTTTAAAATAATTCTTTTTATCCTTTTTCCTTTATAAATACGAGTGAGTACAAAGACAAATTTTAACTGATTTGAATGTTTTAGTTGTTGCAGATTAAATGAACATAGAAAGACCAAAAATTGGGGCATTAAAATTGGTGGCAATCTTGTATTTAAAATAATTTATTTTGATAAACTCTAGACAAAGACTTTCTCTCCGCCGGAAAGGTATACTCCTTTGTTTGTTTATAATTCTTAAATAAATGAGAGAGAATGGATTTTATATTGATAAATGTTTTATTTAATGTCTTCAATTATGTATGGAACACAACATCAGATAAATGTCCGCCTCACAAATGCGAGTCCTTTTGAGCACATTTTTCATTACATTCTCACACATTTCAAGCGGTATTTCATTAATCTCATCACGAATATTTTGTTTGCGTTGCTCCAGTGTTTCTGGTTTGTTTGCATAAGCCTTGCTTTTCAGATATCCCCACAAACAGAAGTACGGACCAGTCAAATCAGGCTACCGTGAAGGCCAATCAACATCACCATTTCTTGCAATAACTTGTTGTGGAAAGAGGTCACGCAGTAATTCCATTGTAATCCTGGCTGTATGCAATGTGGCACCGTCGTTGAAACCACATGTTAGTCAAACCCAAAGCATACAGTTGTGGCGTCAAAAAGTTTTCAATCATATCACGATATCGCTCTTCATTGACAGTTACCGTTACGCCGTTTTCAATTTCAAAGATCTATTGATTCCTCCTGACCAAATTGCACACCAGGCTGTCACTTTTAATGGATGCAAAGCTGACTGGTGAATAATTTGAGGATTTTCCGTTTCCCAGAACGAACCGACGATTCTGTTTATTCACACATCCATTCAAATTATAATATGCCTCGTCATTAGGATTTTTTCATGAAAATCGCTATTGTCATGGGCGAGCTATAACATCCCATTGAAATATGTACGGCGGGGTAAATTGTCTTCTGGAAGAAGCTTTTGTATCAACTGAATCTTAAATAGAAACAAATGCAAATCTTTGTGCAGGATTGTGGCCAAAATTGTTCTTTAAAGACTCCTGAGCACGGCGTCAAATTGAGATTGATGGATTGTTTTGAACACTTTATTGGGCAGCAGTAATTGTTTTCAGCCGTTCTTGCAGCACGTTGTGGTCTATGCTTGGGTCTATCAGCTACAGTTCTTTGATAAATCGTGCGTCTTGTTGGCACGTTATTTCTCTCAAATATTTCACGTAACTTTCCCATCGTCACAGTAATCGATGTTTGATTTTAATAAAATGTTTTAACGATTAAAACACGTTTGTTTATTGAATATTTTTCCAAATATAAAATGTCAAGACTAATGTTTACCAAAATGGCGGCAAAACAAAGTAATATACCTTCCCGGCGCACACCCTTAGCAACAACGTTAACAATACTCAAGTAATAAAATAAATTATCTTACTATCTACAAGACCTTGTATTTTAGTTTTTGTATCAAATATTGTTTTAAAATATTGAATTTAATTTAAAAAAAAAATATTTTTTTTTATGTCTGAATCGCACTAAAATTTCTGTTTTAATATTAGGCCTTCTGTGCACTTGTAACTAAAATTTTATTTTAATTTTCTGGGACTTCTGAGATTTCCTAGGATGTTTGAAACAAAGTTTGGAATTCAGTATTGCAAGAAGCAACTTTTTTTGCAAACTCTGCCTTAAAGTGAGGACGTTGTCTGTAGTTGTCACCAACTTACATACGTTTTTCTTAATTCAATATAATCTCAAATAAAAGTTGATTTGTGAAATTATTACCATAAAAAATTACTCGTATCAAATGTTCTGTGTGCGAACGTGGGGAAAATTCCATAAAACATTTGGTAACAAATTTTAGAAGCAATAAATTAAAGGATTTTCCATTTATAGAAAGTTGACGAAGTTGTACATACCCCGCAGGAAATGCGATAGTGAAACAGTACTGATTCACTGTTGACTCTGTCACTAGTACTACTGACTCCAGACTGTATGCTGTAGACATTTTATAAAGAGCGGTTAAATTTTAAGGGCCGATGTTGATTTTTAATAAAATACAAATTATTTAGAAAATTATTGTCATTTCTTTTTATTTTGATAAAATTGGTATGGTTCGATTATGGATGGAACAAAATATCGGTAACATGGCCGCGGCCAATTGACATCGCCACAACCTGAGGTAACACGGCCATAGAATTTGTCGCGAAAAAAAGCCATAGTTTCGTTAGCTGTATGGCAAGTGGCAACCAAATATTGTCCACATCCATATTTTCTAATTCGGGCCATAAAAAGTTCCTTATCATCTCCCAATAGCGAACACCATTCAAAGTAACTGCATGACCGACCTCATTTTAGAAACAATACGGAACGATGATGCCGTCAGCCCATAAACCGCACCTAACAGTCACTCTTTGCGACTGCATTGGTTTTTCGACAATCACTCTTAGATTATCATTAGCTCAAATGCGGCTGCTTATTGATGAATCCACTGAGGTGAAAATGTGCCTTATCACTTAAGGTTGGTTTTTCTTGTCACCATTATGACTGTTGACGACGTTTGGAATGGTCAAGAGGCTTTAGTTCTTAAGTCAATTGCTACTTGTAAGCATGTTAATGCAATTTTTTATGCATAATGTTCATCAACGACAAGCGTGAGAGGTGCAATTGTTGAGCACGACGACGGGTTAAGGTGGACGACTCTTCAGCCACACTATCGGGATAATATTTTCTGCAATATTTGCTGCTGTACGAGCATGCACTGATGTTTTAACATCATCTATAGACCCGGTTTGCTAAAATTTTTGCACGGGTTTTCCGATTGTACACACATTTGAACGATCTTTAGCTCATTGCTCGATTGTGTATCTTTCCATGTTTCAAATTAAGTTAGTCTGAAGTTGAAATTTCACAAGTTGGTCACAAGTAAAAAGGCCCTAAATAATTCAAATAAATGTAATTTTACAGGAGAAGATAAAAACGTAACAGAAACTGTTTTATCATAAAGTAATTTCTTTTGTAAAATTGCTTGTAAAACTGTTATTTTTACTACTATTGCGTTAAATTTTTGTCTCAAGATGTATTTGTGTGAAGTGTATTGGAATCACTGAAAAACTCAATTTCGCAAATATACGAGTTAGGGGGCCTTTCTACTTGCAACCAAGTAGTATGTACTCGCATATATAAAAATAGCAGGCGTGTTTCTTTTAAAATTTCAAAATCCTTTGGAAAACGTCAGAATTTGCAAATATTTCTAAAATACTCTTTGGTGCTTCAAACCCGGTTTTCTCATACATTCAGCCAATTCTAGTCACTTGAAAAGTGTTTGTAAGCAAATTTTTAGCACCGTAGAATATATCAGTATGCGTGCTGAATGTATATTTGCAAAATAAATTCATCTCACGATTACTTAATACATTATTTTGCAGATAAATCTATTAAAGTTATTTAATAACTTTGCAATAAATCTTAAACAAAATAAATAAAATTAATACATAATGTGGACTAAATTATAAAAATTAAAGAAAGTGTATGTTCTTAGTAACCAAAAATTTTTTTCCTGTTAATTCAATTAATGCACTACTTATTTATGTATATTCACTTCAAAATTACTTAACTTAGCTGCTTCTTTGTTAAAAAAAAAACAACATTTATTTAAGTAAATTTTTTTAGGTTGAATTTTTGATTTTTGTAATCCCATTATAACTACTAGCCTAAATGTATTTGTTTCTGTTTTTATTCTATTTTATTTGTAGTCCTGTCAAACAAATCAAAATATTATATAAAAAAAAAAATAAAAACTTCTCACCCACCACAGCACAACTTGTGTGCATCTGCTTGCTTTAGCTGCTGCTTCAACTCCTCCAAACTACAAGTACTTACTTTTGTTACTCGAACTACTTGCACCCAAACCAATATTTAGACTAATGCCATGAGCAACAACATTAGCGTTTGTTGAATGTTTTACAGATTTTTTTTCCTACTTTTGTTACATTTTTTATGAAGTACACTTTAACTTTTTTTTATTTTATTGGCTCTTAAGCATTTACTTCGACTTTAATGTTATTTGCGTTTGTGTATGATTGCAGAGTTGCCACTGCACTTAAATTTCTTTTTTACTTTAAAATATAAAAATCATAAAAAAGATAATTACGACGTAAATCAGATCAAAACTCCTGTTTAAATGGATTACTAGGGCGGATAGCTATAAAGCAGGGTAAATAACGGGACTGGGTCTTTTTGTTTAGGAACCAAAGACCTAACTTTATTCATGTCTCCCAGATCGCCACACAGTGTAGCAAGTGGCAGTATGAGTGATCGCGAAGTCTTTAAACTGTTAAAATGTAAAGATATAATTTTCAGCACAGCTTTCAATGTCATGACATTTTGAAGTTGCCTTTTTAAGCTGGTACCAAGGTTAGGTTAGGTTAGATCCGGCAGCCGCCCGATGGCATAGCTCACTTGGGTCTTGCGAGGGTCCCGTTGTGATACCGTAGGCACCAACGCCCGTTTGTCTATGTCCTCTGGCCGTCGTTCCTCAGCCATCCTGTCCTGTTCACGAAGGTGTGGATCTTTCCCAGATCAACTGCGGAAAGACAAGTTTTACTTACAAGTATTCGCTGACCTAGAATCTGGCGTCTCAGGTCCCCGAATGCAGGACAATTGCAGCGAAGATGTTCAGTCGTCTCTTCCTCGTTATCGCAACTTTTGCAGAAGTCGTTGTAAGGGATATTCAGCCTTTTCGCATGTGTACCTATAGGCCAGTGTCCGGTAATGACCGCTATGAGGTTCCTAAGGTGGATTCGGGCCATATTTACTGCATATTGCGTCCTATGCACATCCATGTCAGGCTAGATCTTTCTGGTTTCTCATCCATCTTTCCTTGGCATCCAAATAGAATCGATGCGAGATTAGCTGCTTACCCTTCGATAAGGGAATACCCAAAGCACAACTGGATTCAACCGAATCCAAGGTAGTACCGGCTTTTGCAAGTGCATCAGCTCTATTATTACAATCAATATCCCCATGTCCTGGAACCCACACAAGGGTAACTGTCGAATGTCTCGCTATCTCCTCAAGCTGGTACCAAAAACCTTCTTAATTTTTACGATGACTTTTTTCATGATTTTGTTTTATGACTTCTTTTTACGTATAATTGGTTAGTCTTCGCTATTTGCTCGCCTGCATTATGAAAAATATAAAAATTTCAAATACAAATTTAAATATTTGTTATACAAATTATTTTTACATTAAATCTTTTATTTTTATATAATTTTTTTTAATTTAAATTTCCGCTTTTTATTTCTTTCGAAAAGCAGTTGTCATTTCCAAAAAAGAATAAAATATGGTACAAAAACACAAATTATATAGAAAAAGGGCATTGCAATGCCCCCAGAATTTTTTTGGCACACCACACCCCTCCCTAAAGAATTTGAAAAAAGTAACTTTTCACATTTATAATACACATCAAATTAACTTAGTTTAAGATTTTGTCCTTCCAGAAAAAAATGTTTAAGCTATTGGCAACCCTTAAAAATTTGTAGCTACGCTCAAGACTCAGGCTGAATTTAATGGAAAGCAAGAGTTATGTTGGATTTTGGGAGCTGATGTATGTGGTTTGTGGCTTATGTGCATAGACCTGCAACACAATAAAATGTACAATAATGTATAATTTGTTGCAACCACATGCCATTAGTGTTCATATCAAGAACATTGGACACTCTTAGATCTTATGTGGATCAGTAATGTCCCAAATTCGAAAATTTTGTTTTTTGAAGAATGTACCTTTTCATTCAGAATTGAACTCATCACTGAAGTTTATTTTATAATAAAGTTCTGCTCTTAACATTGATCATATGGAACAGCATTTTGGTATAAAAAATTTTTCATTTGCACTTACTTTTGAACACTATACCCGTCCACGGTAATTTGAAAAAACAATGTAAATAAATGACAACCAATTCGACAGATGTCGCTATCATATGTCAAAGTTTAGAGGAGAATCAAAACCCAGACAGTCCTACAATGGTGATGACCGATTACTTGGAATATGGTCAGGTGCGTTGGGAGTCGAGCCAATATAGGGTAATCAGGAATAAAAAAGCAAACAATATCCCACTTAAAGCTGTAAAACAACAGGTAGTATTCCTAGAAATCCCTTGGAAACTAAGTGATAATTAAACAGTGATGACAATGACTAGAATCCTATATGCGACCCAAAAAAGAAAATTAGAAAACATGTTTGAAAGATGCTCTGAATGACACTCACACTTTTAAGCTCATTTCTACCGAATACGGTTAACCAAAAATGGCAGTTGTAGATCATGCGGAGAATATATCGAGGTGATGAAATATTCACTATGAAAACTGATTTTCTTAAGAATTGGCAAGAGCCCAATATTTTATACAAGACACATTAATAGATGTTAAAAGGATTCGAATGGAAGTCACTAAGGATTTTTTTCCACGTCCATCTTCAACTTTCTTTCTTTTTTGCAAAAAAAACACACAGCAAGTCGATTACTTAACTTAGATGTCTGTCCTATGGGTCTACGGCCTTCTTTTTTTACGCATTTTTTTTTACAACCAAACCCTCATAAAAAATCTTAAGGTCGTAGCAGAATTTCTAAGAAATAAATTATAATTTTTTTAATTGACAAAATCGATATATGGGCATTTCCATGTCATCGTACGTGACATTTGTACTCCTATAAAATGGAGTAATTTTTGCAAAAGTAAGAATAACTGAAACCAAATTAGATCTTTATGTTCCATTCAAAGGATACTTTATTTTAAACAAAAATAGTTATATTCAAACCATTGTTGTATAAAATATCCAGAAAAATAAGAATATATCGTACGTGACATAAAACAGGAGTGATTTTGAGGTATATATGGAAATATGGAAAAATCTGCAAATCTTGGGAGGCATTTTTTCTTTTTTAAATTTCTTACACTAAACCAAATACTTTTTATTTAAAATCAATCATACTTTAAATGATTTTACAATAAATTCAATTTAATATAGTTCGTGACATATCGTACGTGACAGATGTATCTCTAATAGTATTCTTAGGTAATAAATTTAAGTTTTTAATAAACTTAAATTGAAAAACTTTCAAGAGTTTTAATTTTTACAGTCGTGGTTGACATATTCATGGAAATGTCCGTATGCATAGCTATCAGTAAATTATATAAAAAAAAAAAAAAACAAAAAGTTCTTAGACACGATTTCCAAAATAAAAATGATAAGAAAATAGTTTCAGTTAGAAATGTGCTTCAACTTAGAAAAACTTCTTAAGTTTTGGATAACGTAATGGCAACCCTGAAAGACTAATGTGTATTTTAATGCTGACTTTGAAACTCTGTGATTTTAATGTTATTTTTTTGTTTATGTTGTTGTTGTATTTATTGTTTTTGCATGCAAGTAGGAAATGGAAGAGACGATATAAGAAAAGCATTAAATTTTATGAGCTTAAGACTAAAACGTTTTCGGTTTATTTTGATTTTCATTTTATTATAACTTAATTCTATTGCTTTTTATGTTTTAAGACAAATGTATGAATACATACTTACTTACATACATATGTATGTATGTATGTACATGTGAACTTGTAAAACATTAAAAATTATGCAAATGAAAAGAAAGAAAAAAAGTAGATAAACCATATTAAGATTTTCTAAGTTTATTTAGTTTCTTTAAACCAAAACTAAACAAAACAAAAAAAAAAAGAAGAATTCAAGAGCATTTACTGAAATATTTCAAATTGTCTTAATGGCTTTCCAATGAAATCAAGGATAATAAGGATTAGAGTCATAAAATAATTGGAATATGTCAATTGCTCAAGATTAACACATTTGCACTCTTTTATCAATTTTGTTTTTTTATTTTTATTCCCCATAAATACCCTAACATTTTTAGAAGCATTTGAAATATGTATGTACAATCGAAATTTGTGTCATCAATAGATTGCTTTTCAAATTAATATAGAAGAAAAAAATACGAGCAAAAACAAATAATCCACCCCCCAAAATGTACATATTTATTATTTTGCACAAAATATTTTTCTCTGAAATCTCAATAAAACATATTTTTTTATAAAAAAAAAAACTGTTTGTTGTTATTGACTAAAGTTACATACAAATGCAGAAGAGAAATAATTTTGGCACAGGGGTGGAAGGAGGAAGGAATATATAGGAAGCCAAAACAAAGCGAGTGCTGTTTGCATTTAAGATTATCTAGAATTGCATACACAAATATCAATGACAAATGATGTGTTGTCAGGAAGAGATAATAAAAATGTAATAAACTTCATTTATTATACAGACCATACACTTTCACTCACACTAACACTTATGTACATTAATACATCTATTACATATGGATGTACATATGTTTGTATGCATGGAAAAGAAACATTTTTACAAGCAATGCATCTGTAAAAAACAACACACACAGACAGAGAGCGACACCGTAAAGGCTGATATTCATGAACAGGAAAATCTTTAGAATTTTTTTTATTGGTCGCTTTTAGTTGTGAATGTAATAGAGAGTAGAGTGTCTGTCTTTAATTTAATTTTTGCCCTTTTTGTATATTAAAATATAATTTCCAGAAGAACACAGAACAAACAAACAAAGTAACGACAACAACATCAATATAAACCAATATTTACCGTAAAAACATACTGAAGCCTGCCAATTATGCATTTTGCAAAAGAGGCCAGTCAGGATAAAATATCTACAATCATTGATTGTGTCTGCATTTAACATGGTATTGTAGGGTGGGGGTGAAATTTTAAATTATATTATAAAATACATTAAGACATATAAACATACAAACATATTTGCACAAATCAATAGATCTGCAATAGACAAACATCAATTTGTTTGTTTTAGTTTCAACAATTTTTCTAAAATATTTAAGATGATGCATAAATATTTGCAGTTGGTTAATTAAGATCAAGTTTTAATTGACTCATTATATTAAATGATTGTATCAAACGTTTATTAAAGGCAAACAGAATCTTTATTTATATTTTGGTTTTCGTTACAATAAAACAAAACAGATGTTAAACATTGACTCGCATTAAAACAAACATCTCCAAAGTATAAACAACTTAATTTTAATAATATTCTTTTTGGAATAAAAATTTTACTTTAAACAAGTAAGAGTGCTATATTCGGCCGTGCCGAATCAGATAATACCCATCACCATCACCATCATGTACATAGATATAATCCCACATCGTAGCTTAACCTATGTTTCATGTTATACGCCATTTTTCTTAATTATTTCCGACGCCATACTTGATTTTGAATTTTTGCGTAGCTAACTGTATTCTACTAGCCAAGCCCTTTCATTTGATACCAATATTGAGGGGGTTTAATAAGTTACATTTTAAAATACCAGATTTGACCCATATATAAATTTATTGTCAGTTATTTTGTAGTGGTGGGCATCATGAATTTAAATTTTTTATAGTGCTTCATATTGCGCTAGTCAAGTCCTTTCAGACGATACCAATATAGACTCTCTCGGTTGTCTAGAAGCTGAAAAAAAATTAATTTTAGTTTATAATTTTTTGGAATATATATTTTTAAACAAACATTTTTGCCTATAACTTTACCAATTAGAGCACGCTTTATCCAAAATTTTGAGACATATTATGACAAAGGTACCTTGAAATTATTCTAGGGCTGAAAAACTTTAATTTTGTGGTAAAAATATGGGAAAAACAGAGGCAACCGTGTTTATTTGCTCATATCTCAGAAAGTTATGGGGCGATTGTGCTGAATTTCAAAAGCGATTCATTCCCGGATATTTCCAAAGGATTAATACCATACACAGGAACATATGGTTGCTTCTAAAAGTTGATTTCAACCAACAAACGGACAGACGGGTAGACGGTCAGGGCTTAATCGACTCCTCTATTCATAAGCCTTCAGAAAATATATACTTTATGGGGTCGGAAATGAAAATTGTAGAAATTACAAACGGAATGACAAACCTATATATACCCTTGTGCACCACAGGTGAAGGGTATAAAAATAACTTGTAGAAAAGTCCTATACTGTAGTAAAGTACATATATCTGTGGCAATGAGGAAAAACTGCTTATGACGGTTTTCGTATATTTAATAAAATTAAGAATAAAAATCAATTGTTATTGGAAATGTTGGATACCTGTCATGGGTTTGGGCTTTTAATGCCCCTCCTTTTCAACCTAACCTAAACCTATTGGAAATGATATAATTTTTTGCAAAAAGGCAATAAGTTCTTACGCTATAACTTCCTGTAAAGTTGTCCAAAATTTTTTGTGAAGTTAATTTTTAATTCCGGGATAGCAACAATGTGATTAATGCATTTTTCTCTTATGTCGACTTAGCAGTTCCTTTTATTTTTGCCAAAGATATAGTGTACCAAAGCAGGTAGAACTCTATACATTTATTTTGTGATGGTTTTTAATGGATGTCAAATTCCACATACAAGCTCCTATATCTCGAATCCTTCCTTCCTCCCTTTCAGAAAATATATACTTTATGGGGTCGGAAATGAAAATTGTAGAAATTACAAACGGAATGACAAAGCTATATATACCCTTGTGCACCACAGGTGAAGGGTATAAAAAGAAGAAATTACAAAAAGAAAAAATATTAAAAATAAAAAAAAAAATTAATAAAAAAATTAAAAAAAAAAAAATTTTAAAATAATTTAAAAAAATTTTTTAAAAATTTTTTAAGAATTTTTTTAAAAAAATTTTTAAAAAAAATTAAAAAAAAATATAAAAAAAAAATAATAACAAAATATAAATAATATATTAAATAAAATAAAATTTTTTTGGCTCAGCTGGGATTCGATGCCACATTTATTCTAACCAGTATATACATATGTACGTATTTGATATGAGATGAATGGTGATACAAACAATTGTTATTGCATGACTACACGTTGTGAAGGGTATATAAGATTCGGCATGGCCGAATATAGCACTGTTACTTGTTACTGATGTCATTGTAAATCGTTTGGAAGAAAATTGGTTTCAACCAGACGGTTTAACCTGCAATACAGCACATGAAACCATCAATTTGTTGATTCAGACTTTTGGTAACCGAACTATCTCAAGAAATAGACCCGTGAATTGGCCACCTCCTTAGTGTGAGTTTCCACATTTGGACTATCTTTTGTGGGGGTACGTCGATATTCTGGTCTATGGTGATAAACGGGCAACAAATTTACTGAGTTTAATAAATTTCATTATTTAATTTTAATTTTTTCTCTAAACCCTACATTTTATATATTTTTTAAAATATCTTATATCTCGATATACAAAGATCCTTTGCTAATTCCCTGCTTTAGTTTTGATTCGCATATCATGGTCGTATCATTTTATACAATCGATTTTCTGCTTGCGAATGACTGTGCAATTTAATACATATTATATGTCATCTTCTTTATACATACATACATATTTGTAATCAAATATAAAATAAATTTTTGAAATTTTAAAAATAAAATTGAACAATTTTCTTTTGTGTGATTGCTGTGTAATTTTGTTGTAGTTGTTTTTACTTTGATCAAATCTCACCCACAAAAAACTGAAAATTGTTAATTTGAAATCAAAGCAAATTTATATAACAAATCAAGCAAGGCGAATTCATACAGGTGAAATTATCAGCCCAGCTGATTGTGAAACATTTTGTCAAAATTGGTTGAATTTGCCTTATTAATGCAGGGAATGGAAATGTGATTTTAAATTCTGTATTAAACAATTACATTTTTGATAAAAAATGTGCTAAATTTATGTATATTTGTAGCTTTTGCGTCATTAATAATGTGTTTCAAACAATTATATCCTTTTTTTAATCAAATTTTATTATATTTAATATGTAAAAACACCTTTTCCATCCCTGATATACGAATTGGCCTTGACATAAAACATCACATGAAAAGTTGCTTTGTTGTATCAATTCGCCGTTGCATATACCTTATGGATATGCCTTGAAATCAAGCATATTGTACAAATATGTATGAATACACATACATATGTATGTTTGTATGTATGTTTGTATGTACGGACGTGTGTAAGTAAATACCCTATAAGCAAGAGAGTAGTCGTCTACGAAAATAACTCATTTTGAATAAGCTTTTTATCAACTAACTTTAAGATAACTACAAAGTAATCCATAGCATATCGAAGTTATACAAAGAATGTGAAACATATTTAAGTATAAAGAAATTATTCCATAGCGATTACAGTTAATAACAAAATAATACATTTTGTGCGACAAAAGTACACCAAGGCGGATACAAAAGATTATTATAGTACTCTTACTTGTTTCAATTGCATTTATAAACATTAAAAATTTGCTATGGAGACATATGTTAACAGATGTCAATAAGAAAAATGTAGGCGAAAAAAAAATTATAAAAATAGTTTCAAAATATTCCCACAAATTTTTTAAAGAATATTTTTAATTTAATTTAATTTAAAATCCAGAAAGGCATTAATATTGTTATTTTTTTACAGAAATAGATCTGTTTTTTTAGAAAGCATGTATTAAAAATATGAGAGAAAATGTCATTTGATAAGAAAGAAAGAAAAATTTAGAAATAAATGCTACGCTTTCCATTTTCTAATTTCATAAAGGGTGCTGATAATGAAATCGTTGCTGGTTTAGAAAATCTTTTCTACTCGGCTAATATTGGAATAATTTTAAAAATATTCTTAAAGTGACTACAGTTAAATTTAAAAATGTTTTGGGAAGTTTAGTAACATGAATATAAATTTAAGCTTATGAATAGGGGAGTCGATTAAGCTCTGTCAGTCTGTCCGTGTGTATGTTGAAATCAACTTTTTGAAGCCCCCCGACATCGCTTGGACCCGGGTGAAGTATTAAAATATCAGAAATATTCGAGAGTAGATCGGTAATGAAAATCAGATACATCGGTACATAAACAACTGAGATATGAGCAAAAACCCACGACCACCTCGATTTTTTTTTCACAAAAACAACATTACAACAACAACATACATACATATAAACGTGTAGACTGGTTAGAGAAAACGTGGCATCGAATCCCAGCTGAGCCAAAAAAAAATTTTTTTTATTTATTTTTTTTTGTTTTATATTTATTATTTATATTTTAATTATTTAAAAAAAAAATTTTTTTTTTTATATTTTTTTTTTAATACTTACGTAAATTTTTAATTTTACAATGGAATGTTTTTATATCTGTGTGTTTTTTTTTATATGTTTATACGTGTTCCATATGAGATAAATGGTGGTACAAACAATTGTTATTGCATGACTACACTTTGTGAAGGGTATATAATATAGCACTCTTACTTGTTTTTTTTTTTCTTTTATCAAAAAATATTGCATAAGCAAAAATTTAAAAAAAAAAAATGAAATATTTTTTTGAAAAAAAAAAAATAAAAAAAGTTTGTCATATTTTTTTTAATATAAAAAAAAATTTTGTTTAGTTTTATTCAGGCTTTTGATAAAATTCTTGTCTTCTGGCTGCTGGGTAACAAGAAACGCAAACACAAGTACATTTAAGGCTTTGACTTACTAAAAATTTAATTCCCATTTACCTTTGAATCACAATTTGATAACAGTTATTTTTTGTCAACTGGCCGATACATATGTACACAGATGTAGTTTCGACACAAAGAACTTAATTCATAAAAAATCACCCTTTATTTGTATTTTAACTGATTTTTTCGTTTAAAAATAATTTTAATTTACTAAAAACTAATGTTTTTTAATTAAATTTTTTTTGAAATTGTTATTCTTTTTTAGCCATTTTTGGTATAAAATTTAGCCTGTTTTTGTCAGCACGAACTAGCAGCACTACTCTGCATATAATATTGGACTACGTGATCCATCTTAGCTAAATGGACTACTTACAACATGATCCTATGTAATGCAGACATGGACCATATCATTTTGAAACAAGAGCTTGTAGTTAAACGACAAGTGTTCGTGTTTTAACGATTACATATATTGTTGTCAAGACGTGCGTAATGATCGTGTAGGTGCTCCATCGAGTAGTGACAAATAGTAGTTTTGAGACTACTCCGATGGGTTATATGGTCCAGTTTTAGAATATCGAAATGTTGAATTGACTATGTTTTTGACCATTTGGGTGATCTTTCGATTAGTTCTAGTCCATTACAGAGTATACTTTACATTCGTATATGGACTAGTCGCATTATCTGCTGGGTACACATCCATGCATATATATGTGTGCATTTATTTTAACCAGGGTATTACAAGTGATGAAAATGTTTCTTTAAAATTACCTGGAAATAAAGTTTCACACAATTTAAGATGTATTAAAGATATTCATCTTGCATTTGGGGGAAATGCAAGTAGTTTTATTTTCAATTGATGACCAAGTCATTTGCAAACTTGCGTTAATAGTTAAGCGACAAGTGTTTGTGTTTTAACAATTGTGTTAGTGTTGTCGAAAACTATATAATGGTCGTTTAGCTACACCATCGAGCAGTGACAAATAGTATATTTGAGACTACTCTGATGTAATGCAAAGCTGGGTTATATGATCAAGCCCTAGAACATCGCATTGTCGAATCGACCATGTCCTATTCCATTATGGAGTATATTTTAAATGCATGTATGTACTAGTCGACTTATCTGCAGGGTTATTATGCTTTTGAATATGTCCGAAAGGATTGTTAATAGCCTTCTTGCTAAATATTTAACTAGTAACGTTTTGAACTAGTCATATAACTAGTTATAACAAGCCCGTTGCATTAACTAAAAATAAACAAACTCATCTCATCGCGAAATTGAAGAGTTCGTTGTTTTTTAAACATTAATCTTATTTATATCAATTTAATATAAAAGTGTGTTGGTGCAGTGGTTAGAGCGTAAAACTTTAAAACTGTAGCAGCTTGGTTGAACCCCCAGCTGAGACAAGAACATTTTCAAAGCGCTTAATGCTTGAATTGCTATGTACTAGGTGAGTTCATTCACTCACCACTATCAACCATTTACTTGTATATAAACTAGTATTAAATGTATATACAAATGAACTAGTTGGGGCCCATGATAACCTAATGTTAAAATAGTAGTTTGATATATGAGAGTAGGACAGATATGCAACTAGTCTTTAGCAGTTAGTTCCTTTCACAATTTGCAACCACATACTAGTTACTTTATCTGCAAGGACTTACTTTTTCTATTCTTCATATCAGTATCAGTGTTTGCAATTGTTTCATGTGTATACATGTGTGTGTGTGTGTGTGTGCGATTTATGTCTAAAGTAAACATGTTTATAATATAAAATCGAAAATCAAATCTATTGCCCCTCAATTCAACAACAGTATTTACAATAAATGTTTGCCATGTGTATGGTTGATTGGCTTTGTGTGCTTCTGTAAGTTCATGTATAGTTGTTGACTACCTTGGTTACACACAGAGTAATTGTTATCCATTACAACTTAATACTTACGCATCTACGAACATTTATGTGTTTTCATGTAAACGTTGATTCCATGTAAATAATGGGTGGTGAAGAGCGGTGCTGGTACTTGGAGAACGAGTAATATGGGTCAAACTAATGAAGACATTTCAATGAAAATTTGTGCAAAGTATTTGTTTTTAATAATAAACTCTTATTGTAAATTGTTTTCTGGTCAAGTACCTACGATAAGTTTGTTTGCATGTGTTTTCATGGATACATGTAACCGAGTTTCTGAGACAATATTTTCTTTAGGGGAGTATAACGAGTTGTACAAGAAGAGGGTTTAAAGTAATTTTCACATGACTTACTCTAGTTAATATTAGTAAATCCACAATAACAAATAGAGCATAAATGAAGTTAAAAAAAAAAACAAAACGATTTGGACGTAAAATTCACCATTCGAAAGATATTCACTGACAGATACTATTTTATAAATTAATAGACAAGTCCAATTCTTGTTACGCAGCTTACGCTCGCATTGTACAACCGATTTTAATTTAAACAAATTTACCATTCAAAAGGAAATTTTTTGCCATCTCAAACCTATTAAAATATTTTGCGTATTTTAAGAGTTATAAGCAAGTAAAGTTGCTTATAATGCATGCGCAAAAATAAAAAAAAGTAAAACATGCAATGCATGTTGATAGAAATTGTTTTTGCAAATAGTGTATTTGTGTGTGGTATAAAGAACATAACAAAGTGAGGGAACATAACAAAGGGAAGGAAGTGTAACGTTTAAGAGATGATTTGTGATTTTACTTTTCTATTTTAGATTTTGTGTTCACAATTTCATGCGAACTGTTGTCAAACTCCATAAAAAAAAATCCGTAAGAAATACTTATCGAATAATGTTGCCTAATCAGTACGCTGTTTAAAACGTAAAGAACAAATGAAATCTTTTTGAAATAAAATTGACAACATTATAGCAACATTTTATTTCGTACGAAATTCAAAGCAAGAGCTCATCAATTATTTTTAATGCATTAGGAAAGAAATTATACATAAATCAAAATGTACGAAAATATGTATATATTTTTCGGTTTATTCAAAATTAAAAACGAAATAAAACTGACAAAACTAGATGTATCAGGGCTGTCACAGAAACCAATGTTGTCACTATTGGTTTTGAAAACGACAAGAAAAAATGCTTGGGTGTCATGAAAACCATGTTATCGGTTTTATGTTCGAACTAGAATTTATGTCGATTTTAGGTGTCACAGAAACCAATGTTATCGGTTTTGTTATTGGAAATAAACCAAGCAGGTAGCAGTTGTCAGTTTTCATTTGCAGCCTTTTGAATTATTTGTTTGCTCCGGGATATTTTGTAAAAATGTAAGGAAATTGACTTAATTTAATGTTTTCTTAATAAAAAAGATATATTTTTCCATTGTTGTTCTTATGTAAGCAATGTAACGTTCTCCTCTATATCGTTGGATGGTAAACGTATATCATTTTCGTTGTATTCCAACTTGTAGTATATGCAGATGTTGTGTAAAGCGCAGCAGACATTATAATTTGTACCACTTTTTCTGGCTGATAATGCAAGGTACTCATTAAGCATCGAAACCGGCTTTTTTTAAAACTCCAATAGTTCGCTCAACGATATTTCGAGCTGAAGAATGAGCCATATTGAATTTATATTCTTTGGAGTTATAGCTGGGATCTCTATACGGTGTCAACAAAAAGGGTTCAATTCCATATCCACAATCTCCCAGAAGCTTCGATGTTCGGTCGCCCGACTCATACATCCTAATAAAATATTGCCTGGCAGTACTTATTTTCCACACAAATGAGTCATGGTTGGAGCCCCGGGATACCGTGCATCCACAGATCGAATTTTCATTTCACCATCACAAATCTGAGCATTAATAAGTAAGAGTTTTATTAGAAAATATTGAAATTAAATTCGTTTTAACTTACAATCATGGCGTTCATACTATAATACCCCTTTCGGTTAAAGTACAAATGCTCGTCAATGCGAGGCTTTATAATTTTGACGTGTGTCCCGTCAATGCAACCAATTATAGAAGGAATTTTATATTTATTGTAGAAATGGTTTCTTGGTCTACTTTTTTCATTGCTATCCATTTCCAGTTGAACCCACTGACGACAAATGAACCGCTCCATAACTTTGAGCACGTCACTTAAAATTGTTGATACGGTGCTTCTTCCGTTACTTATATTAGAATCGTTACCGACTGATCTCTGATGAAATCCTCAGCTTTATCTAACAACAAAAAAGCTACAACTGCTGATGTCATCTTATTTTATTTATGGCGACTTTTCCTTTTTTATATTTTTTTGTGCAATACAATAACTTCTATTGATATTTCAATGACACAAGTAAAATAAAACTTCAAACAAATACGCACATGTAAGCAACAGCTGGTTCGAACATTGGTTTTATTTACATTCGAAATTGACAAAACCAACTTGGTTTCATGACACCAAATGAAACCAACATTGGTTTTCAAAAACGATAATTGGCAAAACCGACATGATTTCTATGACAGCCCTGGTATGATTCTGAAATTTTGAAAACAATGCTTTTTGGTAAATGGCTTTGTACTAACGGAAAATAAATGTGACACGCCCACTTTTACGCCCACCTCCTATAAAACTCTTTATCTCAAATCCATATATTTTCTCTATGAATAAAGATTTTGGAAGAATAAAGAACTCTATTATTGAAATATCTAAGCTAAATTTATGAGTGAGGTCTACTACGTTACGTTTACTGTAACGCCCACTTTTCACGTAATCTTCAGTTAATGAAAAGATCATAAAATTGACAAAATAAGTGGTATGATGATGAAATTTGCTACAGATATTCTTCTAGTCAATGTCATTGTTATTAAGGTGACACGCTCACTTTAACGCCTATCTTCCATATAACGCTTTATCTTAAATTCATTTAATTTCTCTATGAAAAAAATTTTTGGAAGAATAAAGGACTCTATATTGAAATATTTAAGTTGTATTTATAAGCAGAAACTTTAAAGACACGCCTACTTTAACACCCACTTTCATTGAAAGACTAAATTTAATAAATACAAACAAACCTGCGATGCGATTTGCGTCGTTTCAGTTTTCGTCTCGTTTTTCCGGTCCCAATTAACGACGCAAACCGGGGTATAAGTGTAATTGTTATTACTATTACTTTTATGAGATTTATGGTCTATAATTAATTTCTTTGCCTTTTTAACGACCATTTAAAGAAAAAAAATCTTAATTATGCGTAGAAAAAGTTAAAGTTTTTATAATAAAATTTTAAAATGATCTGGAAATTTGCCTTAAATAAATTTGAAACTAAAATTTGACTGTGTCGATTTTTAGTTCCCTTTTCTAACGGAATTAATTTTTTTTTATTAATTAAACACTTTTGATCTACATACTAAGAAGTTGTTAATAAATTGAAAAGGGGTTGGTTTAATAAGTAAATTAGGTGTACATATTTAAAGAAAAAATACTTTATTTTGGCACTGGTCCTTTAGTTGTTGGGTAATTTGTCCAAGGTGAGTATCGAGCAGAGAATGGTGGCAACTTTAAGATATGTATCTTGGGAAACTCCGAACAGCTATTAAACTTATCAGCGTACCTATGCCTGTTTCAAGTCGAGGATACAACAGAGATAAGGCAGAACCTCTGCCTGTATTGCACAAGGGAGTTTCACAGCAAGATGTGCAGGCATACAGTTTTGTACGTTCACCAATAACAATACAACCGGGCTCACAATTCACAGTACATCTTCTATCGAGTGACCACATTTTCGGTGAGCTGGTGGAATTTTCAGTGCTGGTGGTATAAGAGAAACGTTTAACCTGACCAAATGAGATATATATGAGCGTTAAAAGATATAAAAAACCTTGAAGTGCAGCGGATTTTCATACCATACAAATAAATTCCTCACCCACGCACTTGTGCACAAAATTGGTGGTGTTTGAGCTTAAAATATTGACACAGGCCTCACCATCTTCCATGGTATCACATTTGTGGCATTTCAAATCATTTATGCGTTCTTGGGCAGCTTGGGTACGATGTATAGCAGTAGTCAAAGATTGTCCTGTCACTGTAACTGTATTGATTTTCATACAAACACATTCGAAAGCTTTTTTTTTTATTTTCAATGTATTTTTATCTACTTACTTCCTAAATGCTTGTACGCCATTAAAATGCATACAAATTTAAAGAACATTGCTTTGAATACATGAATCGTATTGTGTATTTTAAATCTATTTATTTTTATTCTTTCAAATTTTCATTTTTGTTTTTTTTTTTTTTTTGTTTAATTGAATTATTTTATGAATGAACTTTATTCAAACTACATACTACAAATGTCAGGTAAAGGAGAAAGAAAATAAGAACCTGCGCAATGTTAGCAACCCAAATGTAACAGAAGCAACAGTATTGCCAGTTGTAAAGAAAGTAAACTAATGTGAATGAAAGAAAATGGCAATGATTTCCTATTATGTTGCCAGGCAAAATAAATTCAAAAATTATAATAACGGTGTTTACTATTATATTGATGGTCACAAGTAGAAAGGCCCTAACTTCTACTTCTTACAAAATTGATTTTTCGTTTTTAGTGATTTTGATGAATTTCACACACACATACACCTTGACACAAAAATTTAAAGCAATAGTGTCAATTTTGCAAAAGAAATTACATTATGATTATACAGCTTCTCTTACGTTTTTACCTTCTCCTGTAAAATTACAATTATTTGAGTTAACCCTTTCGGTACGGCTTTTTTTAGTGAGACAACAATGTAATTGAAAAATGTACTTCTATGTATTAAAAGAGCATAAAAATTAATGATGTTTTGCATTATTAGTTTTTCCATAAATCCTTGAATTATCTTGAGATATATCATCCCAGTCGGATTTTTCGGATTATTGTCCCCACCGGATATTTAATACAAATGGGAAAATATGTCGCAGTAGAATCGAAACCCTGTAAAAATCGTATCTGGATTTCCTTGTCAAAATTGGTTGAATTCGCCTTGATTTCATTTATTAATGCAGGGATAGGAAATGTGATTTTGGTTTCGGTTTTAAACAATTAACTTGAGTGTAATTTTATACATATTGGCCTTGATAGAAAAAATCCCCTAAAAAGTTGCTTTGTTGTATCAATTCGCCGTTGCATATACCTGTATGAATATGCCTTGGTAACGCTTATAAAATGTATATAAAAAAAAAACAGTCAGCTGATTGGCTACGAGTACCTAATAGATATGCCTTGAAGTAAAACAATCAACACATATAGTTTTAGTTCTCTTCTTCTTTTTTTGGAACTGCATTTTAAACATCGTGATCTTTTTCTTTTTCACCTACGTAAATGAAATTGCGCTTACGTTTTGACGGACGCCCGTACGATACTTGTTTTTTTATACCCTTCACACAGTGAAAAAGGGTATATATAGGTTTGTCATTCCGTGTGAAATTTCTACAATTTTCATTTCCGACCCCATAAAGTATATTTTTTCTGAAAGCTTATGAAAAGGGGAGTCGATTAAGCTCTGTCCGTCTGTCCGTTTGTCCGTGTGTATGTTGAAATCAACTTTTTGAAGCCCCCCCGACATAGCTTGGACCCGGGTGAGGTATTAAAATATCAGAAATATTCGGGAGTAGATTGGTATTGAAAATCAGAAACATCGGTACATAAACAACTGAGATATGAGCAAAAACCCACGACCACCTCGATTTTTTTTTCACAAAAACAACATTACAACAACAACATACATACATACAAACGTGTATACTGGTTAGAGAAAACGTGGCATCGAATCCCAGCTGAGCCAAAAAAAAATTTTTTATTTTTTTTTATATTTTTTTCTTTACAACATTTTCAATAGGAATATCTTCATCGTCTCCATCGTCGCTTGATTCTGATGACTCGTTTTCTGATTCAGAACCACTGAATTCACAAAATTCAGAAAATTCGGCTTCTAAAAGTTTTTGAAGTTCTTAACTAAGTTGTGAAATTTTTTCTGAAACTAATACAAATGGGATATATAAGCCCAAAGAAAAACCCGACAATATATCCCAAATCAAAAAACTACAAAAAAAACTATATTTACCAAGAAAAAAAAAACTATTTTTTCACAACCGAATAGTGTTTCTTGTTGCCAAAAACAAATTTACCAATTTTTATTGCGGCACTGTTAAAATTACTTGCTTTATTCAAATAAATTATCAATTGATATTACCTTCACGGCAGCTTCTCATCAACTAAAACTTAACTCTCATGAATAATATTGCTAAAAATTGGGTACCGTTACTTTTTTCGTATTTTAAAACCTTAAAGTACGGATGGGACCTTTTTAGACACGAGTTTTTTCGCTTAAGAGAAAAAATAGGATCAGTCAAAGTTTCTCTGGGACCGAAAGGGTTAAGGCCTTTTTACTTGTGATCAACGATATGTAGAATGCCTGCTAATCAAAGGACTTTTAATCATGAATTCCACAATGTGAAGAATAAACTTTTTTCTTCGTATGAATTTTAATTTCATTTCATTTTCCACAGGGGTTACTCCGTAATTCGATTCGAAAGTAAAGTTTTTCCAATTTGTATGTCTTATACATTCGCATGTGCTCTGTATTCCGAGTAAAATTAAATCACTTGCAATTGACATTGTTATAGCAACAATAGCATGGCAATTCCGACTGGCGATTGTAATACGAAAATGTTTTCCTTCGAATTGCAAAATAAATAAACTACGGAATAACGCCCCTAGCGAACACCCATGTCAAAATATTTCACATGAGAGCTGTTCAAAATTGTGTGGACATTTTTTTAACCCGGCAGCTTTAAATTTCGGAAATTTCAAATGTACCTTTAATCATGACACCAAATGTTAAGAAGTTCGGAAATTCTTTTATTCATGATGATCGTAAATATTTTATATATTTTTTTAAATCAAAATATCATTTTCGAAAGAAAAATAATAATAATCGCCTGTGTTCTGCATAGTAAAATTAAATCACTCGGAATTGACATGAAATTGTTGCAATAAACAATAACACTACAATGGCGATTCCGAGTGCTGCAGAACAGAGGCGAATAAAATTAATTAAACATGTGTAAAAGATGCACTCATTGCAGCCTTAAGTACTGCAAAGCCTTACGACTATCGACTGGATACAATTCTCCCACATTATACATCAGATCTACAATATGTGTTGGTCTCAGCCGACGCCAGGGCATAAATGTCATTGTATTTTTAGGGCAGTGTGTATCCTGCTCCAATTCCAAAGGTAGCGGTACTTCATTAAATAATACACGACCATTTACACTGCGCTGTAGGGTGCAAGGTAAACCTATCTGGTCAGCCAATGCTTTGAAAAGTATGGCACGTTCAAACTGGCAACCACTACGTATGCGACCCAATGGTATAAAGGAACAATGCAATTCCTTGCACAGTTCTTTTAGATGACACTTGACCGTAGTGTGAGAACATTCTTCGGTGGTATTTAAATCTAAATTCTTCAAATTGTTACCCAAAAAGCGCGCCACTATTTGTGCCAAAGCCTTGGCTCTTTTGGATAAATTATCAAAATCAATGGTGCTTTGAATTCTCTTGGGATTCATAGCTAAATTATTAAATTCCAATATACTGTTGTGCACCTCTGCCAATAACTTGGGTAGAAACTCATCTCCAGGCAGACGACAGTAGCACCACTCTTTTTCCTCGGATTGGCGACCGAGTTCAATGCCTTTAAGACAATTTGCAGAAATTCTAACGACTAGATCTTTTGGCGTCTCGGCTCTATTGAAACTCACTACAATCACCGGATGTAAAGGTGAGACTTCCTCTTTCAAAATACATTGAAATACACGAAAATCATCGAATTTCTTTTTGGACACCATAAAATCATGACCCACCGTTGTGTCATTAAATCCCAAACTGTTTCGTATACAAAATTTCAGAGTAGGACTTTTAGAAAGTATGCTCTCTATGGCCGGCGTCCAGGTTTCAACACAGCAAGCATGTACTTCATAGAATATAAGGCTGAAAGTGAGAGATAACGATAAGTACACATGTACTTGAAAACTTAATTTTATATACTTACGCATCCAATACATCCGACTCTATGTAGGACTTTAGCAATTTGGGAAATCTTGTAGTTTGTATGATAAAATTTGTCACAGCAGTTTTAACTTGATGCGAGAGAGACTGCACTGCTCTCTTGATTGATGAACACAAATAAGTGTCGATCAGCAGCTGATGGACTGATTCTTCCGACACTAGGCTGCACAAACAGCGAAATAATTGAGTTACCAAAATGGCCATGCCAAATGAGTTCTACAAGTTTAAGATTATTTTTCTTTTTTTTGTACGTTTAAAGAAAAACATTTTTTCTTTTTTTTTCGAAAATATTTCTTACCATTAACAAGGCTCCAATATTTGAAATCAATGTATTGTTTGAACAAATTCTTTTTCGATAATCGGAATTGTCATTAATTGTTTCAATTATACTCAAAACAGCTAAAATTAAATCAGTAGAACGCTCTTTAGGCGCTTCAGCGCAAATACCCGCCAAAATTCCAGACAAGTTTAAATCCAAAATGGCGGTGGCCGTCTTATGAAAAGCGAACGATAATAAGTTTTGCAATAAGTATGCCGACTGTTCTCGTGTTTTTATATTGATTTCTTTATGAGATAAAAGCTCTAAATTTGAAAATATATTTAGTTTGATATAAAAACAAAAAAAAAACTTTAGATGGCCAAGTACCTAAAATTTTTTCCAACAGACCCCTATCACAGGATTCCACAATACATTTTGCCGCCAGTGATGATTTCATAAGACGATTTAAACCCATTATAATATGAGCCGCTGGATTATCGTCATCTGTAGTCAGTAAAAATTCCAAAAATTTTTCAGTTAAGTGAAATGAAACGAAGAGCGGTAGAAATTTAACACATTTAGCACACTGCGACAAGACCTTCAATGCTGTACAAATAGTTTTGGATTCCATAGTTCCATCATTAATACGCGTTAGATATAAATTAAATAGATTCGACTCAAAAAACAATGAAATCATAAATTCGTACTCCATTGCTGCTGACAAAACCTCGACTAAGAGCAGCAGCTCTTCATTCAACAAACTTTCACAAAACATTTTCGTCAATTGCTCTAGCAAAGAAGCAGCCACTTCTTCCCGATTTAGGGGATTTTCTACACTTGACTCTGTTAGTATAGATTGTATGACTTTCAATACAGCTTGGCGTATCTCGAAAAATTCACAATTAAGTTCGCACATCAAACGATTAATGGGAAATGTGGTGAGAGCAATAAAATTTAACTTTTCATCTCCTATTCGAACTAGCAACAACTTGTACATTATTTCCAGGGAATGCAAAACAACATCGGGATTGGCAGATGTGGCAATAGTAGAAAAATATTTCAATACAAACGACTGATCTTTCAACACCATTTCAGCAATTTGAGGATCCTCTAGACATTTATTAAGGACAACACTTAAATATTCCAAGCAAAAATCATCATTGTCTTTGATGTAATATGTCAAACACAAACTAACAATTTCACTTCTCTTTGACGCTTCCAACTCTAACAAACTATTCACATTTTCCATTACAAAGCTGGCCAAATACAGGGCTAATCTTTTTACTAGAATATTGGTATTAAAACGATACAATTGTTTTTCCAATAATAAATCCAATACATTTTTCTCCTTTAGCAAGCGAAAGTTTTCATCATTTCTGTGCACAAATTCCATGATGTGTTTAAGGGTTGTAACTAACACCTGCTCCTCCTGTGAGTTCAAAAGTAATAGAACTGTATCGAATGTTTCCAAACATATAGTCAATTCGGGGAACTTTTCAGTTTCTTCTATGCGACGATCAATAAATTCATTTTTATTAAGTTTTATAAGTTTTTTCGCTGATTTTGACATTTTTTATGAATGAACAATTTTAATTTCTATTTTATTATACATAGTCTTTTTACTGACACAACGAGCATTGGCTTACAAGGAAATGCAAATAAATTGTAATAAAAACAAGTAAGAGTGCTATATTCGGCCGTGCCGAATCTGATAATACCCTTCACCAGCATGTTCATAATAATATAATCCCACATCGTAGCTTAACCTATGTTTCATGTTATACGCCATTTTTCTCAATTATTTCCGACGCCATCCTCGATTTTGCAGTTTTACGTAGTTATTTGTATTCTACTAGTCAAGTCCTTTCATTTGATACCCATATTGATGGGGTTAAACAAATTTGATCCGGCATTTTGTTTTAGACGCCATCTTAGATTTTAAATTTTTTTGATAAATTTCTGTATTCTACTGGTCAAGCCCTTTCATTTGATACCAATATTGAAGGGGTTCAAGGAGTAACATTTTTTTATATAAATTTATTGTCCGCCATTTTGTAGTGGCGGCCAACATGAATTTTAATTTTTATATAGTGCTTATATCCTTTCAGATGATACCAATACTGACCTTCTCGGTTGTCTAGAAGTTGAAAAAAACTGATTTTCGTTTATAAAATTTTGGAATATATATTTTGTAAAAAAAATTTTGCCTATAACTTTACCGATTAGAGCCCGCTTTATCCAAATTTTTTCACGAATATCTCTTGAAGCATATTTTATCTACAAATAGTAGCAAAGGTACCTATAAACTATTCTATGGCTGAAAAATTTTAATTTTGGTGGTAAAAATATGGGAAAAAACAGAGGCAGTCGTGTTTATTTGCTCATATCTCAGAAAGTTATGCGACGATAGTGCTGAATTTCAATAGCGATTCATTCCCGGATATTTCCAAAAAATTGATACCATACACAGATCTGAGAAATATGTGGCTGCTTCTAAAAGTTGATTTCAACCAACACACGGGCAGACGGTTAGGGCTTAACCGACTCCCCTATTCATAAGCTTTCAGAAAATATATACTTTATGGGGTCGGAAATGAAAATTGTAGAAATTACAAACGGAATAACAAAGCTATATATACCCTTTTTCACTTTTGTGTGAAGGGTATAAAAAACAGTCGACTGATTTGATACGAGTACCTGACTCCATAAAAAAATTGTTTTTAATATAATACATTAGCGTGTTTAGACAATAAAAAATTAAATTTTTTAAATTTTTATCTGCCAGCATTACGATGTCGATTTAGGTCATCTGCAGTTAGTGCATTCTGAAATTGTTAAAAAGTAAGTAAACATTCATGTACATTAAATTAAACACTAAAATAATTTCTTACATTTGGAAACACTTCGTTGAGTAATTGTTATCCATTTCCAATTGAAACTAGATCTTCATCAGTCTGTAACAATCTTGACAATGGAACATCATCATCGTAATCAAAATGTGATATGTTTGGGATAAAAACCCTATTCCAACATTTTGCAAGGGAGGTTTCTGTAACAGCTTGAAATGCTAAAGCTATCATTAATGCAGCTTCATACAAATTAAAATTTTTTAAAAACGTGATTATCTTCTTTTTTCCTGATGATATAATTTTGGACAAGAGGCTATTTTTGTAATGTAACTTTACAAGTCTTATAGCGTTTTGATTGAAAAAGTTTGATTAAAACAAAATTCAAAAAAAAGCGAAAAATTCTAAAAATCACTTGTTTTGTAACGTATTTTTTTTCTTTTGTTTTGAATTTGTTTTCATTTACTGACCTTTTATAAAGCAAGTTAAAAATGAAAATAAACAGATATTTTTACAGATTTGTTTTTTCATTTATGTATTTTGTTTTTCACATACAGGGATAATACTCTTTAAAATGAATTGAGCGATAAACTCTTCTCTTATTTTTACTTATTTTAAGCTAAATTTTGTGTGTTATTTGTTAAATCGAGTACTTAATAATTTTTTCATTCGTAATATAAGGTACTCAATGTAATCTTTTTGACTGTTCGTTAAATCGCGAATTCGTTAAACCGAGTATTCGTTAAACCGGGAAACCGCTGTACTTACATCACTTATTTCATCTTCAAAATCTGTATTGCTTGTATCCAATTCATTAATATTAACATTTGGATCTAAAAAAGAATCATCGCTGTCAAATCCGAATGATTTTTCTTCACATTCGATTTTTTTGTCCATTTTTATTTTATCTACGTAGGGTTCAACCTGTACAAAAATTATTTCACGACTGAGGCTTATGTGCAAGCTGAAACAATATTTCACTGAACAAAAAACACTTAAGTAAACATACAGTACCGTTAATTTTTAGCATCGCGAAAATCAGGAGAAATGCCAAAAAAAAAATTTTTTTTTGAGTGGCTACACAGCACAGTGCAAGTTCATTTTTAAAATGTCGTCAACAAATAAACTTCAAAAAAAATTAAAACAAATAGCGCTGCTTCAATTGGTAATTAGGTGTTGTCAATAGCCACTATTGAACGTTACCTTTAGACATATAACTTTTTAATATAATTTGTTTTTATTAAAAATTTATATTCATATTAAAACTTACATTTTAAATGAATATTTATAATTTTTCTTAATATTCTTCATATACATTTATACATATTTATTCAAAAAATTAGCTGAATTATTTACCAAAATTGTATGATATATTAGTGAGTTAACAAAAAACTCAGTATTAGACAACACTGTTTTTCGGCTTGTCACTTTACTTGCCGTAACTGTAAAAATTGTACTTGCTTAAAAATTTCTTCGCAAGCTGAGTCGCAGGTTGCAAAGTGTGATTGTGTTAGTAAAAAAGTGTTAGTGTATTGGCTTTTTTTTCACTTGCACTTGCATGTGCCAATGGTGTGTTAAACAGCTTGCGTCTGCAATAGCTGTTATAAAATATTTGTTTTTTGTTTCTTTCATTGAAAAACATTTCGTCGTAAGAACTTACATTCACTTAAGATAACAACAACTGCATTTCACAAAAAAAAACTCATGTAAACATAAGTTGTTTGAAAATAATGACTTTATTTTTTTAAGTTTAACATTTATACAGCTTAAGTGAAGTTAAGCGATACCGTTATATGATGAATGGAAAATCCGATGATGTAAACAAAAGTACGTGTACATAAGTTGTTTTGATCAATGCATTATTGATTCAAAAAACTTATACTAAAAAGTAAACGTGATAAATAATTGAGTTTTTCAAAACGGACTAAACACATTTAAGCGCCTTTGCTTTTGTAGTGCGCCAAGCGCCCTTACTTATTTCTCTCGTATGTCGACTTAAGCTACTCTTTCATATTGCCACAGATTTATATACATATACATATGTACATATTATTACTTAGATTTTTTTTAATAACATTTCAAAATCCTTAAACTCTTACAAATATAATAAACTAGAAAAGCCCGGCGCGCGTTGCTACGCCCCTTAATGAATAAAAATACATTCTGAATTTAAATTAAATATCAAGTGCAAAAAGCAAAAATTTAAAAATTTTTTTAATGGGCGTGGCACTGCCCACTTTTCTAATCACGAAATTGTATAGTCATGACAACTCAATATGTGTGCAAAGTTTCACAAAAATCGGTCCAGAGCAAGTATCTCAAAATTATAACTTTTTTATGGGTGTGGCACTGCCCACTTTTCTAATCAAGAAATTATAAAGTCATGACAGCTCAATATGTGTGAAAAGTTTCAGAAAAATCGGTCATGTGCAAGTAGCTAAAAATGATAACTAATTTTGTATGGGCGTGACCCCGCCCACTTTTTTCCACCCATAAACACTCCCATACCAAAGTTTGAGCCCGATCGGTTTTACAGTTTCGGAGTCTATAGCTAACACACACACACACACTCACAGAGTTTCACTTTTATATATATAGATTTGAATGTTTGGTGTTTAGATGTTTGGATTTTTGTTACGCAAAAATGGCGGAACTGAATGAAATTTGGCACACAGATATACATATAACAGTCTAGATTAACACATAGGCTATATTGCATTTCGATAACCACGCAGGCGAAGTCGCGGCACTTGCTTTTATAGCATAGATTTCAAAACTATTTTCGTAAAAACAATAAAAAAAAATTAACATTTTTTTGCCACACAAGTATGTAAGATTAAAATATAAATTCTATTATAATGATTTCTCTTAGGTAGCGTTATATAAGTTACCTTCAATATTCATTTCACCTTCAATATTTTGGCGTAATAATATAATTTAATTAAGACACTTAACACAAACATATTTAATCGAACTAATTTGTGATTTAATTTACTTTTTGTGTTGTTTAATTAATGTACATTGTTGTTATTATTCTGACATACAAACAAGTGTAAACATACGTACATTAATCACTTATAATTAATCTCGTCAAAACATTGTAAATTTGTAGAGAAAAGGCTAAAACAACATGTTAATTGTTAATTAAAACCGGAAATCACTGTTAAATAACCGATTGCGTGTCAGGGATAAGTAAACAGTTTTATAAATTGTTGATGGTGCTTAAGTGATTTATTTTCCAATAAATGCAAATGTAATGCGCTTAATATCGCAGTGGAAATTTTGCTTCAAACAAATGAATACAATGGAAAAGGTTTTATTAACGCTAACTGCACTCCCATTATTACTTCAACTTTGCTATTGTATGGTAAGTTTGCATATGGTGAATAAGGTGAATATGGTAGAAAATTTAAGTTCACTGGTTTTAGAGCGCTCAGGATTATATAGTGGCCAACGATCAACTGATAGCTACGGAGGGAACGAGTGAAACTCTAATTGATTTCAGTCATTTGGATATTGTAGGACGTGAACGTTTTGTTAATGGCTCCTTGTTTATTTTGGCCGACATGCATGATGATGATGATTTTGCATTCACCGTCAAAATGTTAACGAGTCCCAATGGAGATGGTGATTATAGGCAAATGGCCATGGACGTACCACGAACGCAAGTCTGTGAAGGATTTAAGAAATTTTACAAAGAGTTCGTACAGCCCTCATTTACGTACGGCGAAAACAGTAATATACCGTATATAGGTGATGATGGACTGTGTCCTATACCGGCTGGGGAATATTACTTCAAGAACATTGAACTAAATACAGAAACGTGGCCCAATCAAATGCCCCGAGGCACTTTAAAGATTGTCATAAATTTCTATAGAGGCGACGAAGATATCGGAGGTCTGACAGGAATTTTAAAAATCGAAGATGATACGAGATAAAAACATTTCTATATAAATTAAAAAATAGATACAGAATTGATGAATATTGTTTTGAAAAGGTTACAAAAAAGAAATTAAATAATTAAAGTGGGAAAGATCATCATATTGTTTTCAAGAACTCTTTTAGAAAATTTTTGATACTTAGAAAATGACACGTAAGATCAAATAATTTTGTAAATTTGTTTGAAACTTATCTGGTTTTTAAATTTATAAATTTTTTTTTTATTTTATCAATAAAATTTCTCATCTGGTTTGTGAAATTTTTGTTTTCTGATTTATAAATACGAAACAAAAACACTCAAAATTGTGACATATTTTAACTCAGGTATCAATGTAATTTATTATAATTATTTGTATTTACAGATACATATATGTTTAGATTTATGTCCAAAACTAATACAGTGCAACCTCGCTCAACGCAACTAATAGAAATTTTGGCTGTTGCGAAATCTGAGGTTGTTGCGATAAACGAGTCTCAATTTTTTACGGTGCAAATTCCCTTTTATGGTTTAATATAGCTTCACAGACCAATTGTACAAATCCTTTTCAATTTTTGGATATTCACAAGATCTTATTGTAACACGTTTGCCTGGTCCAAGTTCAGCATTTGCAATGCATTTTTTTACTGCAGCTTCATTTTTTTATTCTGGATATTGTTGATTTGTGGACTTTATATTCATCGCAAATCACTTTTACAGATATGCCCCTTTCAAGCTTATTACAAATATTGCGAAATTTCACACGGAATGACAAACCTATATATATACGCTTTTTCACTGTGTGAAGGATATAAAAAATCAAATAAAGATTAAACAAACAGTTAAACAGAAATATAAAACAAAACATGTAAGAATGCTATTTTGGCCGAGCTGAATCTGATAATACCCTTTACATTAAGTACATAGCTATAGTGACCACTGTGCAGCCACTTTTACTTGCAATTATGTTATACGCTTTATTATTTTCGATGCTATCGTTGATTTTGAGTTTCACAAAAAAAAAAAAACTCTAAACAAAATCTTGTAACTCATAATTTATTGATCTTTCAAAAAGTTTTTTTTTTTGTTTTTTATTAATTAATTTTGTATCATTTTTTTTTAATTTTATTTTCATTTTTATTATAATAGCACTTGCTGAATAAATATTTCAAATTTAGTTTAATTTTCTTTTAAATATATCTTTTCTGTTTCTTTTTTGATAAATAAGTTTTAGCGATTTTTAACCTAAAATTTGTTAAAGATTTTGAAGCATTTCTTTGTTGTAGTTGTTGTTGTTGTTGGCACGTTAAATATTTGTCGCTAGAAAATTTCCACAAACTCAATTGTTGTTAATGGTCAAGAACTACTGATTCACTAATTTGTTGATTGTTGAACTCTTTTTCATCAGCATCATCTCTAGCACTTTCACAAAAACATTGTTGGCAACACTGGTCCTTGGTACAGTTTATTTCATACGCTATAGCGCAATTTGGCGTTGTACAGGAATCCATTGCTAAGTTATGCATGTGATGTTGATTATTATTGTCCATTGGGTAACAACAACTTTCGTAAGTTGCTGGCGAGCAGTTGGGGATTTTATTCGATGTTTTCAATTCCATTGCTTGTTGGCAGGACGTTTCAATGTCACTACAGATTGCAGCTCTAGCAGCATCTTCAGTTAACTCGTCTTCTTCGTAAGCGCTCAAATGAAACGAGTATTCCGAATTGCTGTCATCGGAATTTTCACAATCAAAATAGCCAATCTGAAAATGTTAAAACCTCTAATAAGCATTTTTTTTAAAACAAAAAAATACATTTAAGTCTACTAGCTCTACTTGCCTGACAATCCATACAGCGACAGTTGTCACATAAACTGCACGAATATTCTAATAACTCGGCTAAATCCGGTTGATTTTGATTATCGCTCTCATAAGAGTTTGAACAATAATTTGATTTATATTTAAGGCTGAACGAACATAGAAAAAGTTATCATTTTAACTCTCAAAGCAAACTTGTAAATATATTTATCTTCCTTTTATTGTAGTTACCTTTTTCCTGGCACCATCTTTTTCTGTTTAGCACCAGCTTCATCAATTCCTTGTTGGTAATTTTTATCGTTGGCTTCAGCTTCTAAATATTTCCAAAACTTAGATTTTTTCTTTAATAATTCCGAATTTGATTTGAAGGCTTTCGCATCAATTCCACTGTTATTGCCTTGATTTAATTTTAAACTATTACTGCTGCAATTGAATAGCTTTTGTATGGCATGAGCTGCTGGCGAACACATGGTGGACGAGGCCGATGACCACACCGACGTTGATGCACTGCTCGAGGATGTCGATGATGATGGCAAACACATTGATGTTGAGGATGACACAACATTGTTGTTATCATTAAAATCCGAATAATAAACTTCAGGATTATTTGGCAATATCTACAGAAATAATTTAATAATAAATGAGAGCAATATAAAATTAAACACATACACATATGCACACATAACAATTACTGTAGGGTTATGCTACATCTTCGTAAATAAAGACACTTAAACGTTCTTTACATCATTTCCATTGTATGTATTTTATTTCTGTTTTAGACATGCACATTCACGCTCAATAAATTTTTAATTAAATACTTAAAAGGGATGAGCAATTTAGTGTCCATTAAGCCCTCTTACACATATGTTACCCTACATCAAGTATATTGTATGTGACCTAGAACATAAAATTGATTGTTCTGAATACTTTTTGCAATTAAATCATTAAATGCAATCAGCTGAGATTTAAAAATTTTTGTTTCGCATTTTATGAGCGTTTAGATGATTTTAACGTGTGGGCTCAATAAAGAAACTGGCAGCAAATTATACTTGATTTATTCTATATAAATTTAAATGAATTTCATCTCAATGCTGATATTCGTAAATGTGTGATTCAATATTGGGCGGCTGGGATGGGATGGATGCAAAGGGGCTTGATTACTTGTGGTAGTAAGTGAATTTTCAGAGACGAACGCACCATGGTGCGGGGAAGAATAGTCAAAGGCTATCTATAGGAAGGAGTTTACAATCTTTGTTGTAGAACAAAACCTTAGTTGTCCTCCTCAAACGACAACAATTGTGGTTGGTGGTTAGTTCTGGTTGTAGTTCAGTTCTAGATTATAATGGGTGATTCAAGTAGAGATAATTTTTTCAATAGCCTTTTTTTTTTTTTGACAGATCACGTGTGAGTCGTGTCATGCTGTCACGTTATTTTTATTTAATATTGTTTGGCATTTTATAATAGAAAGACTTACGCCTGAACAACGTTTACAAATCGTTCAACTTTATTACGAAAATTCACGTTCTGTGAGAAATGTGTTTCGTGCACTTTGCCCAACTTATGAGGTAAATTTTGAGGCCTATTTCGGAATCAATGGGTATGTAAACAATAAAAATTGCCGCATTTGGCACGAAGAACAATCTGAAGAGATTGAAAAACTGCCACTTCATCCAGAAAAAACAACGGTTTGGTCTGGTTTGGGGGCCGGTGGAATCATCGGTCCATATTTCTTTGAAAATGATGCCAATGCGAACGTAACTGTCAATGGTGAACGTTATCGTGCCATGGTAACCGACTATTTAATGCCTGAAATTGAAGCTCATGATCTCGGCGACATTTGGTTTCAGCAAGACGGCACCACTTCGCACACATCGCATCAATCAGTAGATTTATTGAGAGAACACTGTAATGAGCGCATAATTTCACGTTTTGAGCCGGTCGATTGGCCACCAAGATCGTGTGATATCACACTATTAGATCTTTTTTCTGTAAGGACATGTAAAATCTAAAGTTTATGCGGACAAACCAGCTTTGATTCAGACCTTGGAGGAAAACATCACGCGTGTCATTCGCCCGTTACCATTCGAAATGCTCGAACGAGTTATCGAAAATTGGACTCAACGGATGGACCATCTGCGACGTAGCAACGGCCAACATTTGATAGACATAATCTTCAAAAAATAAATGCCAAAAAATGTTCTTTGAATTTGAATTTTCTGTAGGGAACCTCAAAATAGATCACGCTCTATAAGCCAGGCACTCAGTGTAACCGTGACATGGTGTTTTGAGCAGGAATTAACCATAAATACTGCAAAATATTCTCAAGTAGAAGGAAGGGTATGGAAATTGTCCAGGAAGGTGAAATATACGGAAGTAAATCTGGATACCCCAGGAATGCCGGGTGTCTCTTGAGCAGATAGCGAGACATTCGACGGTTACTCTTGTGTGGGTTCTAGGACATGGGGATATTGATGATAATAATAGAGCTGATGCACTTGCAAAAGCCGGTACTACCTTAGATTCGGTTGAATCCAGTTGTGCTTTGGGTATTCCCTTATCGAAGGGTAAGCAGCTAATCTCGCATCGATTCTATTTGGATGCCAAGGAAAGATGGGCGAGAGAACCCACTTGTTTGGAAATCAGAAAGATCTGGCTGACATGGATGTGCATAGGACGCAATATGCAGTGAATATGCCACGAATCCACCTTAGGAACCTCATAGCGGTCATTACCGGACACTGGCCTATAGGTACACATGCGAAAAGGCTGAATATCCCTTACAACGACTTCTGCAGAAGTTGCGATAACGAGGAAGAGGAGGAGACAACTGAACATCTTCTCTGTAATTGTCCTGCATTCGGGGACCTGAGACAACAGATTCTAGGTCAGCGAAAGTAAAACTTGTCTTTTCGCAGTTGATCTGGGAAAGATCAACACCTTCGTAAACAGGACAGGATGGCTGAGGAACGACGGCCAGAGGACATAGACGAACGGGCGTTGGTGCCTACGGTATCACAACGGGACCCTCGGAGGACCCAAGTGAGCTATTCCTTCGGGCGGCTGCCTAATCTAAATTAAATCTGGATATCAAACTAAAGTAAGAGGATCATGTTGAAAGAATGAAACTAAAGACGACATAGATTTTATATCAATGAAGGAGAAGCTTGCGGTCAAAACTAGGGAATCTCACCTGAAACCGGCAATTGGATGTACACAGTGATAAGGTCGTTTAAGAGAAAATTTTATGGAGTTCAGAAACTTTGTTAAATTGGATTTTTGGGTTCGGATTTAGTTAGGCATTCCTGGATTTCGTACATAAAGAGGTTAGAAATGGTTCCATGCATATTGATTGCATGAACAATGACATCAGTGTTTTTATAGAATGGAATGGTGCCTATGTATACTTGGTTGATTTAAAACTATCCTACATATTAAATATCGGAGACTACGAAGTAGGATCTTTTGTTAAAGTGTTGAGTACAAGGGAAAAGAATTTTCATTTCACTTGAGAAGCACTCGGTTATTAAACGCTTAGTGTAAGGTCACACTCGACGATTATAGTTGGGCAATTCTTGAGTTAATAGATGTTTTTTACAGTTAAAGGTGAGTGGAACAAAAAGGGAAAAATAATCACCGGTACTTTCATGTGAACATAAAAGCAAGTTAAAAAGAAATTATGGAAAAAGTTTGGCAATTAAAATCGTCGTGTGTGACCTTCGATTTACAGCGGAAGAGTGTAAACTCTTCTTTAATGCTTGAGTGTATTGTAAACCCTTCACAGGGGTCCTTCAATAAATGAGAGACGATGATGGTGTGGTTGCTTTTGAAAAAACAATTGTAATAATATTTAACCGCTAAACTACTTATCCGAATTGCGTGAAAAAAACTGAGCCTCGCATCAGCGAATCAAATCTTTTAAATTGTTTCATTTTGAGACACTCTGTATCAGTATAGGAAAGCTCCACAGTTTTGTAAATTTGAATTGATTTGAACTATCCTAGAAATCTAGACACAGAAACAACATGCACATATTTTTCTATACGCCCGCTAAAAAAAGGCCTGAATTATAAAAAAAATTTTGAAACTGCATGTTAATTCATTATGTTTGCGTATATCTTTTATACCTGCTGTAACAGAAACAGTCGACTTATTGTACCGCATTGCATGGGTCAATATATCTTCAATCTGAAAGTTGTAAAAGTTAGATAAATTTTGAAATAAAAGCTAAAAATTAAAAATATTTAAAAAAATAATTAAAAAAAAACTTTTCTTTTTAAATGGAATTGAAATATCTCAGGACTTTTAAGTGGTATGTAAACAATTCTGTACAATTTTTAAGGCCAAGGAACTTGTAAGAAAACATGATAAAAAATAATTAAAATTATTTGCAACAAAAACTGTCCCTCTTAAAAGTTTATTTTATTTTTTATGTTGGCTCTGCCAAACACATTTATGTGTAGGATGTCAAGGGACACTTACTAAATATTAAAAATAAATTAATTCATAGTAAAAATTAGAAACAAAAACAATAAAAATCCGCATTTATTTCTTTGGGCATTTTAAATATTTATATTAAAAAAAAACTTTCGAACAATGCTGGAAATAGTGTGCAGATCCAAAAGGTCATAAAATTATTCCCAAAGCCCTTTCTTTAAGCAAAAGTCGGCTGTGCCGAATTTTTTATACCCACCACCAATGTGATGTACTTTTCAAGCACAAAATTTATTATTTTGTTATTAACTGTAAGCGCTATGGAATAATATCTTTATACTAAAATATGTTTCACTTTCTTTGTATAACTTTGATTTGCTAGTAAAATGTTTTCGTAAATTTAGTCTTTCAATGAAAGTTGACGTTAAAGTAGGCGTGTCAATAAAGTTTCTGCTAATAAATACAACTGAGATATTTCAATAAAAGACTATATTGAAATATATATATTCTTCCAAAATCTATTTTCATAAAGAAATTTTATGAATTTAAAATAAAGCAATATATGAGAGGTAGGCGTTAGAGTGGGCGTGTAACCTTCATTTTCTGGCATAACAATGACATTAACTAGAAAGCTATATGTACGAAATTTCATTATCATACCTAAAATTTCATCAGTTTAATGAGCTTTTAAATTTCAATAACAGTAGATTACGTGAAAAGTGGGCGGGTCGAAGTAGTTTCTGCTAATGAATACAACTTAGATATTTCAAAATAGAGTTCTTTATTCTTCCAAAATCTTTATTCATAGAAAAGTTATATGAATTTGAGATAAAGCATTATATGGGAGGTGGGCGTAACAGTGGGCGTATCACATTTATTTCCCGCTAGTACCAAGCCTTTAACCAAAAAGCAATGTTTGCAAAATTTCACAATCACACATTGTTAGCTTAATTACATTTCTAATTTTGAATATAACGAAAAATACACTGTGCGTTAAAAATTTTCGTACATTTTGATCTATAACTCCTTTCCTAACTCAGATTTGATCAATTTTCAGGGACAAATATTTCTTTTACTCAGAAAATTCATTCATTCATAAAATACATTCGAAATTTCACGGTTCTACGTTAATGCGTTGGGACACAACTGCATTTTATTCGATGTTGAAAGGACATGGTTTTTTTTTGCCTACTCTTGCATGACGAGCTATAACTCTCTTCCAAATATTCCGATTTAGCCTATTTTTAATACCAAACAAACCTTGTGTATCGGTCCAACCTCTATCGTGCTTTCAGCAGACGGATAGACAGACGGACATAGCTAGTTTGTCATAAAACTAAACCCCGATTCAGAAAATATATACTTTATGGGATCTAAAATGGATATTTCGATGTGTTGCAAACGGAATGACAAAATGAATATACCGCCACCATTTTTTTGGTGGCGGGTATAAAAAAACGGCAACACTTTTTATTAGGCAAAAGATTTAAATATTTTCAGCTTTTCTTTTAATTTAAAATTTTACATTTGTCAACACTGAACCGTTTAAGTTACAAAACAGCAAATTATACCATTTTATTTTCCATGAGGCAATTCTAAACTATTTTTGAAAATTTTTTTACAAACAAACGTAAAAGAAACTATGGGTCGAAAACCAAAAACAGAAAATGCAAAAAATTACAGAAACAGTTTCAATTTTCTTAATAATCTAATATTTAAAATTCTCGTGTCGTGTTGTTTGTGATTAAACTCCTCCGAAATGGCTTGACCGATTTGCATAAAAGTTTGTGTGCATTTCGGGTAGGTCTACGAATCGGTCAACATCTATTTTTCATATCCCTCAACGCCACGCCTTTCTTCACGCACCCTCAGGTAGGCTAGACTGCTGAACACATCTTTTTGAAATTTTCACATAATATAACTAAGACTCTGGTATGATTAATAGAATACTTTTTTTCCACGCCTAATTTAACGCCCACTTACAACTATTTATATAGTTTTTAGCATTTTTCTTCAAATTGTAAACAATTTATAGTCGAGCCAATGTAGAAATAAACGTTTAAGAATCGATCAACATCTATTTTTCATACTCCTTAACATTTAGGGTGACTACCCTAAGAAACAAATTATGCCTCTCCCAAATAACGTACCGTAGAACACATATGGACTACGTTTTTTTTTTAATGTACTCAGTGGAAGTTAATTATTTTTATTGAACTAAAAAAATATATCCTGGAAATAATTTCTATAGCAAAACAGCATTTGCCGGGTCAGCCCTAATAATGTACACAAGCTTTTTCATTGTCTTTGATCGAAAATAACTACGAGCAAAAACTCACTCAAATGGGTTCACATTTACAAAAACTGCAAGCCTCAAATGTTGTTGAAACCCGAGGTTTTCAATTTTGACGATCTCTGGGGTTGCCCTGTGCTGATACAGGATATCTCAAAATGTAGCGCTTAGGAATATTAGGTCCTCCGTTACGAATCGGATAAGTTAATTAGTAGTTTTATATTTATTAACATTTTTTCTTCAAAAGGAACCACTGTGCGCCTAAAAGCTATCACTTGAACTCTGGAAGTTTCTTTATTGTTTATTTTTATACTGTTTTTTTTTTATAAAGTGAGGTTTTGTTTAGACCTTTGGAACTTGCGATATGGATAACTTTAAAACTAAACTAATGAAGTGCGTTTGACTTTTTTTCGTCGGTGTATTTATTATCATACAAAGACTAACACCAGAGAAACGTTTACGAATCGTGGAAAATTATTTCCAAAAACGCAAAGGTGGCAGAGAACTCAAATTTATCGATCGGACACCTTTTTAAGCTACTCTGTCGCCACCTATTCACCACTTGGAAAATTTTTGTAAAGTTAGGCACCGTTTTAGCCCGTTTTAGGCTAAACTGTCTGTGGCTATTGCCAAGGTAGGTCCCAATCCTCACACTGGCCACGCAAGCCCTCTTAAAAAAAAACAAGATAACAAAACCACTACAGGAAATACTAAAATAAACTTCACCACACGAAGAATTTACGAGAGATAAGTAGGTCTTTACTTACTTTCGACTTGCCCACCTAACAATGCTGTAGCAGCAACTGCTGTCAAAATTTCTCTACGACTCAAAAGCCTAAATGACCTCATTTTTACCCTTTCACATAAGATCCAACTGGTCCAACAATTAAAGTCAGACAACCATCAATTGCTTCGTGTGTTCGGTGAATGGGTTGAGAATCAACTGTTTGTTCTAGATGTTTATGGTTCCGTCGTTTTCAGCTATGAGGGTCATTTATTTCTTAACGGGTATGTTAACAAGCAGAATTGTAGTTTTCGGAGAGAGTACAATCCTCATGAGACTCTTAAGACTCCACTTAATCCCGAAGAAACCAATGTTTGGTGCGGCTTACATGGCAAAAGCGTCATCGGCACATTTGTGTTTAAATTTAAATTGGTGCCAATATTGGCAAATACAAAAACAGAAAGAGAAATGGTTTAAACAAGACAAGGTCCATGCAGAGCGTGAAAGCATCACATTGTTGAGTCAGTTATTTGATAACTGATTTATATCAAGAAATGAACCCGCAAAGTTGTCACATCGTTAGTGCAAGTTGATACCTTCACTATGCTGATAAATCATCAACCATTTAGAAACCAACTATCGACACATTTTTGACGACATGAGACCGCGAATGCTAGAAAATTTAGTACAAAATTGGAGCGCGTGGATGGAGTTCAAAAGGCGTAGTCGCGGAGGCCACATGTCAGACACCATTTTTAAAATAATAAATGCCATCAAATTCGTAAGCTAAAAAATCAATAATTTTGGTCAATCAATGGAATCAGTTGTGTTTTATTTTTAACTAGCTAATACCCGGTGTGCTTCGGCACCCCAAATTTTAGTATTTAATTCATATGGCAGGTGCCACGCCCACCATTGTTAATGCACCCATTTTTTCCATAAATGTTTATTTGAATATCAAAGTTGTTTTTGCAAAATTTTACTACTCTAATCGATATCGTTTTCCAAATATACGAATTTTAGTATTTAATTCATATGGTAGGTGACACGCCCACTATTGATAATGCACCCATTTCTTGCCTAAATGTTCATTTGGGTGTCAAAGTTGCTTTTGCAAAATTTTACTACTCTAATCGATATCGTTTTCCAAATATACGAATTTTAGTATTTAATTCATGTGGCCACGCCTACTATTGCAAGTCCGCCCATTTTTTACCGAAATGTTCGTGTAGATGTCAGAGTTTACCGTACTTAATTTGAAGACTCTAGCTGCATTAACTTTCGTGATACATAATATTTAATACTTATTCTTTAACAATTTTAAACCAAAGTATAGCCTATAGTTCCCTCCAGACATATAGAAAGATTCTGTAAAAATTTGAAGGAAATCGGTCCAGCCGTTTAACCGTCTATAAAGCACAAACAAACATACAAACACACATTGATTTTTATATATATAGATAAAATGATCTAAAGGGTCTGCCATCTAACGTTATTTTTTTAACTAGTGATTATTTCGTGAATGGTAACACTTAGCTCATGTCTGATTTGACGAATATCGTTGTGTATATTGCCGCATTTTGCGCACAGAAAACCCACACGTATACATTGAAAAGCCGATACACCCAAAACGAGTCACTGTTTGGTGCGGATTTTGGTCCAGAGGCACATTTGGGCCATTAGCAAGGAGTGGCCGTTACAGTCAATAGCGATCGTTATCGGGCCATGTTGAACGAATTTTTATTCACAAAAAATTGAAGAGGAGAGAGGATTGACAATATTTGGTTTCAACAGGACGGCGCTACGTGCCTCACAGAAAATATTCAGTATTTTTTTTATAGCATTTTCAAAAAAAAAATAAAAAGTTATTTGGCGGACCCTTTACATGCCTAAACACTTTATATGTATGTATGTATATGAATTTTGACAATTATAAACACAAACATTTACATTTATAAAGTGGGAGCTCCTCTAGGGGTTAAGAATGCTATTATGAAATTCAAAACTAAACAATTTGTTTTAAAATCACTTTTATATGATTAAAATGTTTAACCTCTTTTTTGATCAAATGTTTGCCAATTGCAGATTATAATGGAAATGGTGTAATAACGAGTTATTTGTTATTATTTGTATTTGAAAATTGTCAATGTGCAAAGACAACGACAAGACTTACATTATTGGTTGCTGTATTTAAAATGAATATTGAATTTTGATTGTTATTATTGTTATGATTATTGTTGCTCTTGTAGTTGCTGCTACTGTTGTTAAAATGCTGATGTTGCTGCTGCTGATGCTGATGCTTGTATTTGAAAATCGTTGAATCCATTGTTGCTGTTTGTTGCCGCTACTAATGATTTGTTCTTTTGTTAGGCGGAGACAAACACACACATAATTTATGTTTCTTTTTATTGACTCAGCCACACACTCTGTATGTTTCGTGGTTTATAAAAACAACAAAAGACAGACAGACAGACACGAGGTACACATATAGGTTTCACTTTTATTTAATTTTATTTATATCTGTTTGATGCCATTTTATTATCCATATACTCGTATGTAGGAATGTTTGTACATGTGTTTGTAGTGTTTTACATTGATTTACTTAGTTTTGTGCGGGTTTGATTCACTTCAGTTCATTTGTTTCGCAAAAAAATCGACTAGTTGAGGCAGAGCGAGATTTTGAATTAACAACTTAAATAACTAATTTATTGTATTGTATTGTTATTTTTGTTGTTGTTGTATCATACTCAGTATATGAATACGTTGATTGGTATAGTGCGGTACTAACTAAATCTTTTTAAAGGGTTCGTTTGAGATTTTTCTTTTAACAACTTTACTGAAGCATGGAACGAAAGTCTTTTGCAGTTTTATGCCATATTTGAAGTGAAGTATAAGAAAGAAGAAGAAAAAGAAAAGCCTAATAAAATGATACTTACTCGAGGGATTGAAAGAGATTTATTTATCTGTTGTCAATAATGATTTGTTCCGTTTAACATTCTTACTTTTATTTTCGATAATTCTTTTAGGATTTTCTCCTCTTTTTTTTATCTAGTTTTTATTTTTTTTTTATTTTTTTTTCGCTTCAAATTAAGAGCTAAAAACGTTTTTGTGTTACGGTGCTACGTTTTATTCGTTTAGTTTTGCAGTCAAAGATAGAACAATACAATAAAAAAAATCCAAAATGAAAATCGAAATGAAAGTTAAAGTGAAAGCGAAAGCGACACAGTAAATGGTTTTTGTGTTAATACGCTTACAAGGCTATATTTAGATGTTAAAACATTTTAGTGGTTGGCAGTTAAATACAAAAACGATGACGTCTAAAATACCATTAACACATATACATTCACAAACACACTCCTGCACACTCATTCGCACAGCCACACGTTAATTTGTTACTTGGACATGGACTCCTTGTTAAACTAAAATTTTATTATTATTTTTGTTTGTATTTAATCCCATATTCCTTGCCACCTTTATTTTTCTTCTTTTAATATAAATTATTATTAATTGTTTTGTTTTATTATATTGTTATTGCTGTTTTGTTATTTTTTTTTTTTTTTTTTTGTGTCAAATTGGTAGCATATGTTAATGATTTGTTGTCACAACAGTGAAAAACAAAGAAGAGCAACTAAATCCTATTGTATTCGTTGTAATCTTTCAAAAGTACGTCTTTTAAATGTTTTCTTTAATTTTATTTTATTAAACTATAAATCAGTTGGCGTCTAAATCCGTTTTTTTTTTTGTACAGAGATTTGTAGTCTCTAACAATAAAAAATAACACACAGGCAGACAATCAGAACCACACACTCACTGTTGTATTATGGGAAACGGAACCACATTCAGCCGCACATTCACATACAAAAATTAACGCTTTAAAGTCAAAAATTTATTTCGAAAATTGTGTATAAATTTGTTGATAGAACAATATTCGTTAACATTTTTATCCGTGTGCTTGGTAATGAAACGTTTTGTTGCTCTAGCCTCGGGAGGATGACTGGCTTGAATATAGTGCGTGACAAACACTTTTCAATGATTATGTTGTTGTCTGTATTGTTGTTACTGTTCTGTGTATTACGGAATTGAGCATGTTTGCTGGACGAGTATGTGAGTGTACAACAACTACTACAGTAACAATTATTGGCCAAAAACAAGAAAACGTAAAAGTATGCTTAAAGCTGATGTTGACTTGGTTTTAGTTGATGCTCATTTCATGTTAGTGTATAAGTGTGTCTCTCTCTCTTATTGTACCTTTGTGTGTGTGTGTGTGTGTTGGCTTAAATGCTCGTTATTTTCGTTTTAGGCTAAGTGTAGATTTTTAAGAGTTTCAATTTCCTTTTCGGCTTAAAATACGAGTACAACTCAAATAAATTCATGGCACTAGGCCAGTGGCACACAAAAACAATAACAAAAAAAAACTCATACACACACACACTGAGACACATATTTACACTTCCACATTGCCGAACAAAAACTAACAGCATCAGTAACAACAACTAAGTACTGTCTTTGACAGTCTCGCCCAGCACCAGTAGAATGGATTTAAACAATTTTAAAATCGTATAAAAATTAAATTTTTATTTCGATATTCTTTAAAAAATAATAATTTCTTTTTTTCACTAATTAAATTTTTAATTAAAATAACAAAAAAAGTTTTTTTTTATAATTTTTGCATTGATAGAACCCACAGCAAAAGATTTCTGTTCAAAAATCTGGGCGTTAATGGTGAAGATTAAAGGGAACGAGTTACTAGAACAAAATTTTTTGCCTGATAACTGCTGGGCCTTTAAGAGTAGAACTTCTGGGTCCGAATACCTAAGAAAGTCGTATACATAAATGTTTTTAAAAAAATATGCATTTTTAGTGAAATAATTAAGAGCGACTTATGCCAGATTTTTATAGCCCACAACAATATCGTATAGTGAAATAAAAAATATAGTACTTTTGTACCATAAAATTATTTATTTTGGTTATAACTAACTGTAAATATACTTATACTGAAATATTACTTTCTTCACTTTAGTTTGATTTTTATTATAAGGTGCTTTGTTATTATTTTGATCTTAAAACGAAACCCACATCGTAGCTTAACCTATATTTCATGTTATACGCCATTTTTCTTTTGTATTTTCGACGCCATCCTTGATTTTGAATTTTTACGTAGTTATTTGTAGTCAAGCCCTTTCATTGGATACCCATACTGATGGGGTTAAGAAAAAAATTTTCCACGATTTTGTTTTAGACGCCATCTTAGATTTTACATTTTTTAATAATTTAATGAATTCTACTGGTCAAGTCCTTTCATTTGATACTAATATTGTGGGGGATGAAGAGGACAACGCCGTTATTAGCATATATGACCCATATATCCACCATTTTTTTTAGGCCGCCATCTTGGATTTTTACTTTTTCATAGTTTAATGTAATTGACAGGTCAAGCCCTTTCATTTGATACCAATAATGAGGGGATTCAAGGAGTTACATTTTAAAATACCAGATTCGACCCACATCTAAATTTATTGTCCGCCATTTTGTAGTGGCGGCCATCAAGGATTTTAACTTGCCTTAATTTCCGTTAGACAAGTCCTTTCAGGTGATACTAATATTGACTCTCACGGTTGTATAGAAGCTAAACAAAATTGATTTTAGTTTTTAAATTTTTGGAATATATATTTTTCAACAAAAAAGTTTTGCCTATAACTTTACCGATTAGAGCCCGACTAATCCAAAATTTTTCCGTATATCACGTATATATAGAGGCATATTATATCTACAAATAGTAGCAAAGGTACATATAAATTATTCTATGGCTGAAAAATTTTAATTTTGGTGGTAAAAATATGGGAAAAAAACAGAGGCAGTCGTGCTTATTTGCTCATATCTAAGAAAGTTATAGGGCGACTGTGCTGAATTTCAATAGCGATTAATTCCCGGATATTTCCAAAAGATTGATACCATACACAGATCTGAGGAAGATGTGGTTGCTTCCAAAAGTTGATTTCAACCAACACACATACAGACGGAGAGACGGTCAAAGCTTAATGGACTCCTCTGTTCATAAGCCTTCAGAAAATACTTTATGGGTTCGAAATGAATATTGTAGAAATTCCAAACGGAATAACAAACCTGTTTATACCTTTGGGCACCACAGGTGGAGAGTATAAAAATAAAAAAAAAAATTATTTTTTTTGGAATAATTTTTAATCATAAAATCCGTTAAGAAATAACATAAAAAATAAAAACTTTTATAAATTATTTTATTTTACTTTCCATTAAATTGATTTCTCCACAAACTTTAACTTTACTAACGAATAAGTAGAGATCTAAAAGACAAAGAATGCTTCTCAAACACTCTTTTTATAGGCTGATCTCTGCTGAGCTATTTAATATTTAATTTGTATTAACATCTTGTTGGGTTCAAAAGTTATTAGATTAGCAACGAAAAAAACTCAAATTGCGCCGCTGCACACTGTTACGAGCTTGGCCAAAAATGAGACCAGATTTCTGCAACGAATACTCATGAAGTAAGTCAACTTGAATCATGATTCATTATTTCGCTTTATACGCATTTATACTTATTGATAAGTCTTCACTACTTATACTCACTTTTAAGTTTAAGCCACTTATAGTACTCTTATTCAGCAACACGTATGACTCGGTTGATTGCTTTCGTCGTTCACGCTCGATAAAAAAACGATAAAAAGCAAGTATGACTCGCATACTCTTTATGAAGTTGTGTGTTTGCACGAGGCTTGCCAGATTACAATTTCACATTCACCATAATAATTGTGGAATGTAAAAAAAATAAGACAATATAAATTTAACAAAACAATACAAAAACAACAAGTAAAAATAAAGTGCTTGCTTTGATGTCTATTTAAGAGATTTTGTTTTTTCTTATTATCTTTCAAGTTTAAGTGAGCACCTAAGAATGCAGTTTTTTAATTTAATGCAAAATAACTGTTATTGTTTAGGTCTTATTATAGAAGCCAACCAAAACTAAGCCTTAAGGCCATAATCAGTTGCATTTATTTAAAAATTAAATAGTGATAGGTACTTGCAAAAATTGTATATTACACATTGTAAAATTGCAAATTTTCTTGCGGCTAAAAAATATCTTGCACTCTCCTCTCTCACCTGGCAACATTGTTTATTCTTCATACAAATGAGAACAGTTTATGTTTATTGTTGAATCAACTTGAATCACTCTAAGAATATAAGTATTTTCTTAAAAATATGAATCAACGTGGGTATTTTTGCGAATCATATAAGTATGGGACGGTATGAGTATGACGTAGTACTCATGTTCATTGTGAGTTGTACTTATAAGTCAACGTTATTGTGGGTATGCGTACGTCAGCTTAGTTAAATTTCAATGATTTATACGCACTTAAACTTAAATTTTATGACTCAATATGAATGTCGAAAAAGCGACTTAAAGCCGATCACTGATTAAGACATTTTTGAGTTCTACCAATTCAAAGTTAAAGTTCGCATGCAACATAATAGATTTTAACAATATAGCTTATATTTTGCGTGTCATTGTAGTAGTCAAATTTCAAATATTTTTGTAACGATCACTTAAAAATGTTTAAAAACGTTAATCTTAGTATTTGCCTATATTTATGCCACTGATATTGTTTACAATTGTTGATCATATGTAAAGATCCGTTAGCAAAAAGGCAAACAAAGACATACTTTAATAGTGAATTAAAAAAACATCAAGAAATACTCTTTTAAAATTTTTGTATACTATTCCCACAAGTATGTATTATAACATATATAAATATCACCTATTTGCACGAATTTCTTTTGTCATTGCTTTCTAGTGTCAAGACCCCTTCGTATTCGTGATATTTTTAACAAAATTTGTGGAAAGCCGTTTGCAAGGAGTATTGTTTAACACTGAGATGCAGAAATTAAATTTTACGCTTTTAAAATTTAACTGTTATAGACCATACACTCGCGTATGAGAAGTAGATTTGAAGCTGAGATGAGCGACTGGCTACAGAGTGAAAAATTTAATGAAGAAATTTGCATTGTGATTTTTTTTTTATTTTTTTGTTAAACAATGTCAAGAATCTAATTGAATAGAATTCTACTCGTATTAGGTTCCAAGTAAAAGCTGCGGTTGAGACCGACCCAATGTAATTATGAGGCAGCATCGCAACGAACTAAAAGAAGGCGATTCAGTGATACTTATTGCATCAACTATGGCTAATGTTCTAACTAAAGCTGCAGATAAAATTAAGTTTAAGTATATATAGGAGGTGGGCGTGTCCTTGCACCGAATTAGGAACAAATTTACACACTTTTTGTAGGTTTTTGAAAAAAGGACATTTTTTAGCTTGACGTGTCCTTGATCTGATTTGAAATAAAATTTGGTGAAATTATTAATAATATCACATCCAATGACTATACATAATTTTGTGAAGTCCTGGCTTTTTTTCTAACTCTAATGAAATTTTTTAATTTCAGTATATGTTTATGGAAAAGATACGAATCCTTGCTCTGAAATTGTTGAAATTTTTAATTTGATTATGTTTTATCAGCCTAAGTATGTATGCCAAAGTTTTAACTTTTTGCAAAAATTCATTCTATTTATGGCCACTCGTTATATGAAATCACGACACTGTGCGCTGTGTATTGCATATATTTTAAACAATATCGCTCATACCACGCGTAGTTCTCGCTGTGTACACAAAAATATGGACCACGGGTAGTATGATTAATATAAATATCCATGCAATAGCATGTTTTACAAAAAAAAAAAAAAAAACATTCCACCATGTCTTTTGGAAAATTTTGAAATTTTTTTTCAAAATATAATGTCATGGTACCACACTGTTAAAAGGCTTGAAATAGTATAAATACGAATCATTGATTAAATGCGCATATTCAAACTCTCTTCATGCTAATTCCATCGGTGTTGTTGTTGCTGCTGTCATTGCTATTTAGTTTTTACTATTGTTGTTTGGCTGTTTATTTAATAATTTTCTAGAGCATCTTTAGTTTGGTTGACTTCATTGTTGCCAACGTTCCCATCGACACTGTCTTGTTCATCAATATCAACAACTCATTCATCATCAGTGACATCAAAACTATTTACGAATACTTTTGTATTTTGTTATAATAAAATTGAGTTGGTTTCGCATACACATACGAACACACCCTTACAATTTCATGAAAAGTTGCTCTCATTGTTCGATGTTGTTGTAATGGTAAACACGTGAAATTTGAACTTTCTTTTAAGCATGCTGCTTCTATTGTGTTTTTGTGTGTTTTTTCTTTTTGTTTCCATGTAGCAACTCTACTCTCTTTGTCTATGGTCTTAGCTACTGTTTGTAGCCCGTATTGTATAAGTTCAAGTTCTTTTTTTGTTTAACTTAATAGATTTTGTTTTATTTTACATGGCGAATCATTCTATTTCGTACGATTGAATTCGTTTCGATTTAAAGAAAGAAAAAGCAATCAAAAAAGCACATTTCGAATATAAGACAAATATTTGTTTGATTGTTTGTGGAGGCCGATTTGGACACGTAATGATGTACGTGTTTAATGTTATAAATTGAATTTTTTACACCTTGTGGCATCTACTTATAGAAAATTCCATTAAACGTGTTTTTGACTTTTGAACAAAATAAATATTTTTGTTGTCGTTGCTGTTGCTGTAAAAACAACTTTTAATCATTAATTATTCACGTACTTTAGAAGACGTGCTTCATTTGTAAGAGTGTATTTGTGGATTTTTTTCTTATTTTTTTTTTCATAAATTCTTTATTTCATTCCATTCCTTAAAGCATAAATACCAACGAATAAAAAAAAAGAAATAAACAATATGTTTAATTGTCTCCCATTTAATATTGTTTAATCTACTTGAAGTACATACTCGTAAAAATATGAATAGGAAAGTATTTACATTTAAAAACGTGTGGGTCTGTATGTCAGCCTTTCTCATATACACAATGTCACCCATCAAACTTGTGCCGCCACCACCGCAAATACCTACAAGCAGTCAAGTATATACTTTCTCCTTAGCCGCTGTTGTTGTCATTTTTATCTTTGTCATCATTTAGTATTAAAAGATGTGGTTTAAGTTAAGAATTTTTCGACATCTTTATCATGCCTGTGTTTAAGAGTATGTGTATGGATAGATGCTATCGCTAAGGACTGAGACCACACACGATGAAGCCATATGCAAATAATAAACTTTATAATTAAGCAATTTTGAGAAAATTAAGGTAATAAAATTTATAATCACGAAAATTGTAGTTTACAGCGCTATTTTCAACCTATTGACAATTTACTATTTTGTATTTTTTATGTTACAATTAAGGCATTGCATTGCAATCAAGGCTTGGCATTGTTCCGTTCGTAATATCACCTGATGTGAATTCGCCTTGAATCAGGACATATTCATTGCCAAGTCGCAGAGAATTATATCATGTCTGTTGAAGTTAATGTATAAAGTTTGACAAAATAATAAGCTGACGAATCAAGACTAACTGATGACTAAAATTGCAATCAAGGTATACTCATATACAGCGGCGAATTGATACAACAAAACAACTTTTTATGGGATATTTTCCGTTAAGGCCAAGTCGTATATCAGGGTTGGAAAAGTTATTACTATATGTTTAATGTAATAAAATTTGATAATAAAAAAAGATACGTATTTGTGAAACACATTATAAATGGTGCAAAAGCAAAAAATTTACATAAATTTGGTACATTTATTATCAAAAAAGCAATTTCATTTTTCATCCCTGAATTAATAAATGAAATCAAAAAATTTTGAAAAAATGTTCCCATATCAGCCGGGCCAGGGCGAATTCATACTGGTGAAATTATCAGCCCAGCTGATGGGGAAACTCTTTGTTAAAATTGGTTGAATTTGCCTTATTAATGCAGGGAAGGAAATTGTGATTTTGGTTTCGATATTAAACAATTAACTTGCTTTTGCGTCATTAATAATGTGTTTCAAACATTTACATCCTTTTTTAATAAAATTTTATTTTATTTAATACTAGCTTATACCCGGTGTGCTTCGCTTCCCCAAATTTTAGTATTTAATTTATATGGCAGTTGCCACGCCCACTATTGTTAATGCACCCATTTTTTCCATAAATGTTTATTTGAATATTAAAGTTGCTTTTGCAAAACTTTAATACTCTAATCGATATCGTTTTCCAAATATACGAATTTTAGTATTTAATTCATATGGTAGGTGCCACGCCCACTATTGATAATGCACCCATTTCTTGCCTAAATGTTTATTTGAATATTAAAGTTGCTTTTGCAAAACTTTAATACTCTAATCGATATCGTTTTCCAAATATACGAATTTTAGTATTTAATTCATATGGTAGGTGCCACGCCCACTATTGATAATGCACCCATTTCTTGCCTAAATGTTCATTTGGGTGTCAAAGTTGCTCTTGCAAAATTTTACTACTCTGATCGATATCGTTTTCCAGATATACGAATTTTATTATTTAATTCATGTGGCCACGCCTACTATTGCAAGTCCGCCCATTTTTTACCCAAATGCTCGTGTCGATGTCAAAGTTTACCGTACTTTATTTGAAGACTCTAGCTGCATTAATTTTCGTGATATATAATATTTAATACTTATTCTTTAATAGGGCGTGGCACCCCGCCCACTTACAATTTCAAACCAAAGTATAGCCTATAGTTCCTTCCAGACATACAGGAAGATTCTGTGAAAATTTCAAGGAAATCGGTCCAGCCGTTTAACCGTCTATAAAGCACAAACAAACATACAAACATATAAACATACAAACATACAAACACACATTGATTTTTATATATATAGATGTAAAAACATTTCCATCCCTGATATACGAATTGCCCTTAACATAAAACATCCCCTCAAAAGTTGCTTTCTTGTATCAATTCGCCGTTGCATATACCTGTATGAATATGCCTTGAACTGGGCTAATAATTTCACCCAGTATGAACTCACCTTGGGTGACAATTAAAAAAATAAAATTAAAAATTTTACAAAATAATATTGCCAGATTTCGACAAACAAAACAACGTGTATTACAATTAATTTTATAGGTTTCGAAATTGTCTTAGCAAAAATTTTCTTATGCGATCACATCTAAGAATGAAAAAATAAATATTAAGAAATCACGCGGAAATAATAAAAATTTGCTGTGCATGTTGGAACCCTGATGCTTCGAAAGCTGCTTAAACATCAAAACATAATCAAACGATAACAACTCAGGAATTAGAGGCGTATTTTTGTAGTTTGTATAAAAAATTTTAATGTCATAAATTCTCAGAAGACTTAGAACTGTTTTTAATAGTTCATTACAACCACAGCACGGATTGACAAGCATCGCTAAATCACTTTCCTAATTTATGTCAAAGGTTTCTAAATATATATTCTTTATTTGATCGCGATCGCATATCTATGAAACTGCAAACGGAATAAAAAAAACAGTTACAGAAGAGGCTTGAATTCTTTTAAAATTTTTATTATAATTTTTTAAATTCGTTTTTAGTCTTTTGTAAAGCAGACTTGCGGAATTTAAAGTAAAGAAAGTACACAACTCAATAACGTGTCAAAATCGTTGTAAAATATTCCCAAACAAAAGCAGAAGAAAATCATGATGATGATTACAAGCAAAACTGCAGGATATGAACTACGGAAAATCCAAGAATAATTCAGCAGCGGCAATAACACCCACTTAACTGTACCGCTGGTGCGGCGTTTCATCGAAAAGGATAGGATAGTTTGAAAAGAGGGGCTCTGAAAGCCCCAACCCATGGCAGGTAAATACGTATGCCCAATTGGCATGTTGTGCGCTTTGGAAGGGAAAATTTATCCAACTCTTTTTGAAAATAAATTTATTTTCGTTGTTTCCATCACTGTTGTTTGATGTTAGATAATTCTGGAAAAATTTTGAATGTCAGTCATGGCAAACTATCAATAAATATGATTCCCACAGGTTGGAGACGCAGCACACACTGCGAAGGACACAAATGCTATTTTACGCAAAATTTTATTATGAACAAATTATTTTTCGTACAATCGATTTTAACTGGCATTCGCGTTTGGTGGACTTAACTGCTCCAGACTGTTTTCTTTGGAATTATTAAAAAGAAAAAGTCTCTATTATGAAGCCAAGAATCATCTAGCAATTAAAAAACAACAAGTAAGAGTACTACATTCGACTGTGCCGAATCCCACCACCAATTTTGTATACTTTAATAGCACAAAATGTATTATTTCGCTATTAACAGTAATCGCTATGGAATAAATATTTTATACTAAAATATGTGTCACTTTCTTTGTATAACTTCGATATGCTAGTAAAATATTTTCGTAAATTTAGTCTTTCAATGAAAGTGGGCGTTAAAGTAGGCGTGTCCAAATAGATTCTGCTAATAAATAAAACTGAGATATTTCAATATAGTCCTTTATTCTTCCACAACTTTGTTCATAAAGAAATTATATGAATTTAAGATAAAGCATTATATGATAGGTAGGCGTTAATGTGGGCGTGCAACTTACATTTTCTGGCATGACATTACATTGACTAGAAGGATATATATAGCAAATTTCATCATCATACCTCTAATTTAGTCGGTCTCTATGGTGCTTTCAACAGACGGACAGACAGACGGACATAGCTAGATCGTCATAAAATGAAACCCCGATTCAGAATATATATACTTTATGGGGTCGATGTGCTACAAACGGAATGACAAAATGAATAAACTCCAACCATTTTTTTTGGTGGCGGGTATAATAAACGCGACAAAAACAAACAATACAACACCCGAAGTCTTAAAAAAGCTGATGGAAATGTTTTGAAAAAAGAAAATTTTCTCTATTAACGTGAGAAATTCAATTATAAATTATAGTATAAAAAGTTATTATAAACTCAAACCCCTGGGGTAATTTTGTACAACTCTCCATAGCGTTGCCACTCACGACAGAGGATATAAAACACAAGTCATATTGTTTAATAATAATGGTGAATTCACAATTGTTTCGTACAAATTTTTGTTCTGAAGATTTCACTTTGTAAACACAATATTTAAAAAAAAAATGTACCTTCAGTGTAATTCAAAATTCTGTAAATTCAATTATCCATATTGAAAATTAAGACGTTAAACCACATACAAATCAAACAAATTTTGTCCGGACAAAAAACTTGTTCAAAACCCAAGTCATATCCGGTTAATTTGAAGTATTACTTTTATTCTTTATGCAAAACGTAATTTCAAAATCAACAACCATTAACTTTTTTTTAAATAATTTTATTTTAGTCTTATGTTCATTATTTCTACATTTTATGCAAAAAATAATTTTGTTTTAATTTAATGTTCATTATTTCAACATTTTATGCAAACTTGTTATATTGGAAACAAAACATCAATTTGTCTAATTGCAGTCCTTATGCAGGATACACGTTTACACGAATCTATGTGATTAGAATTACACATACATACATATGCTTAAAGATGATATTGAATTAAGTAGTGTATGTGAGTACATTTACAATTACAATCACACATTCTGGTACACATGTACGCTTAAACCAACTTAAATGATGTTAAAATGGCAATTTCGTGTTACGACTTTGTAGAACATCATTTCGACTAACAAATATGCACACAAATATTTCCATACACACACACGCACACACACGAATATTCTAACAAGTTCCCACAGTTCTGGCTAAATTTCCTACATCGGCAATGTTACTTGTAATTAAATTACAAAATTTCCAAGCGGCTATAAATAGCAAATATTGCATTATTGCAGGCCTCAAGAGGTAGTTGAAACTGTCAACATGCGAGGTAAGTTAGTAACAATAAAGTGACAATATTATTTTCTTTGTCGACATTTATTGTTGTTTGTACTAACAATTCATTATGTGAATAACTAAATACTTGTTAACGATACTCGACAATTGTTGCAATAAAGTGACATCTTTGTAAAAAAAAATTGCCTCAATAAATTCAACACTTACTTCACTGGAGAGATGCAATTACGGAGGGCATTGAATCGATAAAGAAAACTGATAACGAGGCCCCAATTCGTATCTTTACGAACAGCCAGTCAGTAATCAAGACACTAATAAACGAAAAGTTTGAACGTCAAAATGTCCTGTAATGTAAGAGCGTAATAAACTCGCATGCAAATTGTGAATGTCTAGCAACAGTATGGATACCAAGCCATCACGACATAATCGGGCACGAAAGAGCCGAAAAAATATCCAAAATGGGAGCATTTTTAAATAATGTAACCTTTAAAAGTGCGAAACCGTTTTAGCGGTTCAAAAATTAACTTAAAGCTTGAGCGATAGAGCAACTCGTCAGAAAATCACAAAATACTGATGTCGGCAAAGTGACGAACATACCATGGGGTGACATAAATCTTAAGAAATTGAAGAAGATTCTGGAACTGAGTAGAACAACTCTTAGGAGATTACCTTGTGAAATAACAAGTCACACGGAGATGAGAAATCATCTGGGATAAGGAGAGGAAACGACATGTGGGGCTTGCGAGAAAGAGAACAAGACTTTGGAACATTATCTTTGTCAATGTCCTACGTTTGGGCGTACTAGACATAAAGTAGGTAATAAGCCGAAGTTCGAACACCAAAAATTTTCGAAATGGAAATTCATAAGGAATTACATTGTCAGGACTGGGTGCTTGACCTAATTGATATTCTTAGGAAATTAGGATTATGGTTTTATTACCTAAACTTCGTTCCCATATAGAGCGCACAACATGGCAATTGGGCATATGTGTGCACCCGTCATGGGCTAGGGCTTTTAGTACCCCCCTTTTTTGAACTTACATTACATTACTTCAACAGGTAGTAGCGCCATAGCCGAGTTTTAAGCAAGTGGTTTTTGAATTTTTTGCTTTTTGTCGATAAAACAGACAACAACAAAATTATTGTCTTTTATATAGCAGTTGCAATTATTGTTAAAATATGGACATTTCCATAAATAAGTCAACCACGACTGTTAAAATAAAAACTCTTGAAAGTTTTTAATTTAAGTTTATTGAAAAAAAACACACTCAAATTTTACTATGCGCAGGTATTAAGAACTAATTTGATTAATCTGATTATCTCTTTGAATTAGTTTAAAGAATTGCAATCAACTATTTTTAAATTGTAATTGTAAATATGCTTTAAAATTAGGGCAACAACTGCAATGAACAAGATCCATAAGAAAAAAGAAAATATAGAGTCCAATTAGCAGTATTTTTTTTTTTTTTTATTTCCCTTAGATGATATTTTGATGTCACGTACGTAGTGCAAAAACATTATTTGTCTCCGTCATTCATATTTGAACAGTCGCAAGAGCACCTAATTTAGAATTTAACTTTTTTTCTTAACATAATATAAATTTTATTACCTAAGAATACTATTAGAGAAAAAATCTGTCACGTACGATATGTCACGAACGATATTAAATTAAGTATAATGGAAAATATATCGTTTAGTGTTAGAAATTAAAAATGGAAAAAAATACCTCCCAAGACTCGCAGATTTTTTCATATTTCCTCATATACCTCAAAATCACTTATGTTTTATGTCACGTACGATATATTCTTATTTTTCTGGATATTTTAGACAACAATGATTCAAATATAATTAATTTTATTTAAATAAAATACCCTTTGAATGGAACATAAAGATCTAATTTTGTTTTAGTTATTCTTACTTTTGCAAAAATTACTCCACTTTATAGGAGTACAAATGTCACGTACGATGACATGGAAATGCCCATATGTTACTGTACATTGAATTACGATTGTCGTTAAAACAAGTTATTAATTCGCACTACAAGTGTGTGTTCGAAAAAAGATAAATTTATTCTGAGGCATGCACAGTAGCAGTCTGTTGTTGCCATTCGCATAGTTTAGTTGTGACAATAGAATTTTTAGTTGTCTCATCACAAAAAATTTTAGATTTCGCAATAGAAATTATTTAACCACACAAGAAGTTCGATAGCAAGAAAAGAACCATTGGATTGGCAAGAATCTGATTTTCTGTGTTCTGGGCCAATCAAAATAATGTATTCGAACTGAGACTTTTTTTTGCTTTTGCTAAAGAAAATATTATACAAGTCGTTAAATTTTCAATCGGTATCGAATGAACTTATTCACTCCAAACTAAAACACTGAGAAATTAAATTCATTATGGCAGCCCAATTTTATTTGCTAATCGAATGATTCAGTTCTTGCAATCGAATATTTCTTTCACGGTCAAACAATTCTATTGCAGAAATCATAATCACTTAGTGCTCAGTTTACAATAAAATTCTATAAATACAGCACTAAAGCTACGATTAACAGCAAGGACTCCAGTTATCACCTTAAGAACTGCTGTGTATTCTTTTCTATGCTTGAGCATTTATGTGCCTGTGCAAATGTGTTGGCAAAAAAGCCATACAACCGCAAGCATTTTGTGTGAGTTATGATTTTCTTTAAGACTTTTGGAAAAGATCAAAAAGGTCTTTTGGGTACGGTATTTGTAATAGAAACGTATTGTAAAAACAAGCCAGAGAGCTATTAGAAATTTTCATAATAGAAACAAACAACCTCAACAAGTTCTCACCGGGGATTGTTTTTTGGTCTTTGTTGACATTTCATTCAGCCATTCATCCCCAGCTTCATTATACCATCATCTTAATACTCGCCTAAGGAGGTGCCTTTTTTGTGCTAAAAAAAAAAAACGTTAATCTTGTCATTTCCTCTTTTGTGCCAGCAAAATAATTAAGTAGCGACAACAACGACATCTTCTTCAATTAAACTCAGAGATAAAGTCTTTGGTTGGTTTGGGGTCTGTCATGTTTAAAAAAGCAAACGGTGAGTGGCATGCCACTCGCACAGCGCACATACATAAATAATGTGCAACATATTATTGTGAAGAGTGTTAAATGAGTTTTTGGTATTTAATTTATTTTTTTTTTTTAATTTTGCTCGTTTTAAGGTCATACATTAATGACTTTATGTGGTTAAAACGACTTGTGTGTCATGATTAGGGTAATGTCTTAATGTCTTTAGCACCTGTCTGCCTTATGAACTTGTTCGCAAATGGAATGTTGGCAAAATAAGCGTGAATAAATATTTTAAGTTTTCTTCGAAAAGAAAAATGGAAGGCAGGGCACAACAAGTGTAGAACACTGTTTTGCGACCACATACAATTTCTTAATTTAAATAATTTAAAACTTTTAAATTGACACAGATTTTTCACCATGCAATTTTTGCAATTTGTATGTGCTTCATTTGTAACAATACGAAGGCCTTCAACAAAGACTTATAAATTCACATAATAATCCAACTTTGGTGTCAAATGATATTTATCCTTATGATGAGAATTAGGTAGACAATTTGAGTCCTAATTTATCTCTGTCAAAACAAAGATGCCTCCCCAAAATTCATAACTGCGCTAAAAAGAACTTCTACAATAAAAATTGTTTTAAACAAAACAAAGGAAAAACGGCCACAAATTGAAATTTTTTTTTACCAAAAAATGATCAGTTTTCTTTAAAACAACCATTTTAAAAAATGTTCGGTTGCCAATTTGCCATGGATTTATGTATTTGTGCCGAATTTGATTCGCAGATTTGTGTATACACCAGAGAATGGCATTGCTAAAGCGAGCAGAATTTCATATTAATCAAATCTGCTAACAATTATGATTTTTTAACTTTTTCGTTTGCTTCAGTTAAATGCAAGATGGATATGCCTTGGTTAAATGTTTTGTTAAAATACAAATAATTCAACGCATTTAAAAAAATCTACAACAGAAAATAATTTTTATTTAACTTTTTTTTTCACAGAAAATCAATTTTTATTTTTTAAAGTAAAAGCATTGATACTCTTTATGCAAAAACAGTGATATATCAAGCCTTAATATTCGAATGTATATTTCTAAGATATAATAAACAAGTAAGCGCACTATGTTCAGCTGTGCCGAAGTTTTAATACCCACCAACAATTTTGTGTACTTTTATCGCACAAAATTTATTATTTTGTTATTAACAGTAAACGCTATGGAATAAATCATCTCTTTATACTAAAATATGTGTCGCTTTCTTTGTATAACTTCGATTTGCTAGAAAAATATTGTCGTAAATTTAGTCTTTAAATAAAAGTGGGCGTTAAAGTAGGCGTGTCAAAAAAATTTCTGCATATAAATAAAACTGAGATATTTCAATATAGCCCTTTATTCATCGAAAAACTTTGTCCATAAAGAAATTGTATGAAATGAAGCGTTATATGGGAGGTAGGCGTTAAAGTGGGCGTATCATATTCATGGCATAACTATGACATTGACTAGGAAGCTATAAGTACGAAATTTCATTATCATACCTCTAATTTTGTCAATTTTATGACCTTATAATTTCATTAAAAGTAGATTATGTGAAAAGTGAATTCAACTCAGACACATATTTCACTAAACAGTCCTTTATTCTTCCAAAATCTTTATTCACAGCGAAATTATATGAATTTTTGATAAAGCGTTGTATGGGAGGTGGGCGTGTCTCATTAATTTTCTGGCATAACAATGACATTGACTAGAAAGATATATGTAGCAAATTTCATCAGCATACCTCTAAGTTTGGCGGTTTGATGAGCATTTGAATTTCATTGACAGTAGAAAGCGTGAAAAGTGGGCATTACAGTAGGCGTGTCGAAACAGTTTCTGCATATAAACTCAACTCAGATATTTCAATCTAGAGTCCTCTATTATTCTAAAATCTTTAATCGTAGAGAAATATCATGAATTTGAGGTTAGACGTTATATGGGAGATGGGCGTAAAAGTGGGCGTCACATTTATTTTCCGTTAGTACAAAGCCTTTGACCAAAAAGCAATGTTTGCAAAATTTAAGAATCATACATCTAATTTTGTCAGCTTTATTACGTTTTAAATTGTGAATATACCGAAAAATACATTGTGCGCTATAAATAATCGTATGTTTAGATCTATAATTATTTTCCTAATTCATAGATTTTAAAAATTTTCGGGGAAAAAAAATATTCGAAATTTCACGACTCTACGTCAATGCGTGTGGACACAATTGCATTTTATTCGATGTTGGAAGGACAGGGTTTTTTTTACCTACTTTTACATTACGAGCTATAACTCTCTTTCTTATATTTCGAGTTAGTCCATTTTCAATACAAACCCTGTGTATAAAAAATATTCTGGGAAAATTTTACACCTCTATCGTGCTTTAAACAGACGGACGGACATAAAAATTTCCGATTCAGAAAATATATACTTTATGGGGTCGTAAATGGATATTTCAATGTGTTACAAACAGAATGACAAAATGAATATACCCCCAGCATTTTTTTGGTGGCGGGTATAAAAATCTATTAGATTTCGCTTAAAATAGTGTTAATAGCGCTATTCATTAAACCTCACACAGGCCTCGTAAACAATAAAGTATAACACCATTCCAGTATTTCCAACGCCTTATTTTTACCTAAATCTCAATTAAAAATTATAACAGCGGAGATAAGAATATCTAGCAAAATATTTACCCCTGCCACTACTAGCGAACGCATTAAGAATCGTCATATCAAAACTTCCAATAGTTTACACTATTGACTGGAATATTATAAAAAAAACGCTATCAAAAAGCGTTTCCAAAACTGATAAGATAAAAAAGCAAAATAAAATGTTCACCATCCACAGCGCTAAAGGTAAATGCTAAACTCAGTTGTTTAGTATCTGTTACACTTGTATAGAGAAGAGAAACAAATCAAATGTTTTAACAAAAACAAAAAATAATAATAATAAATTTAATGAGTTGAAGTAAAAGCAGATTATTAAAGCAAATCGTTCAAAGTTTAAAAAATAAAACAGACAATCAAAGATGGTGACTAATCGAATATCGTGGCAAATAATAACTGTTTTGACTGGATTATTGCTGGCTGCTGCCACAACTTCAGAAGCCATAGAGTCCACTGACATTGAGAGATTTTGTTATCCAGAATTACATAAAAATTCCCGTAAATCTTGTGAATGTATTAATGAAAGTTCTTCACCCTGGGGCTTACGCGTTCTCAATATCGACTGCAGTTTCAAGAGTTTACTGACGGCTGACTTTTCCGAAATTTTGCCCTTATACGCTGACCGTTTAGACTTGACTTGGAATCAATTGGAACGTGTACCGATACTGGCCAGCGATAGTTTAGCTCTGCTTAATCTAATGCACAACAATATTTCCATGATCATGTCAAAGAATTTCGTTAAAGTATCGAATCTGCACGAAATTTACTTGAGCTGGAATAGTATACAGACCATCGAGCCATATGCTTTCTCCGATCTCGCCCATTTGCAGGTGTTGGATTTGTCGCATAACAATTTGCACAACTTGGCTTTTCAAATATTTCTGCCACTACAAAGTCTGGAATCGTTGTCTTTGTCGTGGAATCGTCAACTTAATCAAACCGAAGGCATACAAGAATTGGACTTCTATCAAACGTATAGTGTGAACCACAAATTGCGTACTTTGAAATTGAAGGCCTGTAGTCTGAACAACATTGTGTTGCCAAATAATGTGGTCTTGAAGGAGTTGAATTTAAGACGCAATTCTTTAAGCGAAGTGCCACAACATTTGCCGGACGACCTGGAGATATTAGATTTAAGTGAAAATCTTTTTGAATCTCTATTGGTATCGGATACCATACGTTTAAGGCACATTCAGGAGTTGTATATGGAAGATATGCCTCGTCTCAAGTCTATCGAAGAAAATTCTTTTGTGCCTTTGGAATCTTTGGAGAAGATAAGTTTTCAAAACAGCCGCAAATTGGTGGACATGCATGAATTCTCTTTTGGCCAAAATGCCACACGTTCACCCAAACTACACACCATGATATTTCGTGGTACTGCTTTGCGTGGCTTCAATAACACTTTGTCTCCGATATTCTTTCAATTGGCCAACTTGGATCTCAATGGTATGCCGTTACATTGTGATTGCAATTTAGTTTGGATTAAGCAGGTGCGCATTGAAACAAATGGTCGCTGTTTTATGCCCTCCCGCCTTAGAGGAATGAGTTTATCTAAAGCGAATCCCAATGACTTTAGCTGTGAACGTTGGTCACGTTTGGTTTATGGCTTTATTCTGTTCGCTCTTATCTCCATCTGTTCACTTTGTATATATTTTATTGTGATTGGGTTAAGACCAAATGGTGGTGTTATTATGCGACGCAAGGTTGGTGCTGGCAGTCCATATGCTCGGGTCACAATAGAACCCAATCGTCAGGAATATTAAAAGAGTTGAAATGTTGGACAGTGGTGTAGAGTTGAGAAACCACATGACATGTTTTATTATTTAAAAAAGATTTTACACGTAGTTTTAGCTTTTTATAAGTATGTATATCGTCACCTACAACGTAAAACGCCTTAATCGCATTTTTATTAATTTTAGAGTAAAATTTAAAAGAAAAATTAAACTAAATGAAATGAAGTGCAAATTTTAACAAAATCTTTGTGTTTAAGAAAAAAAAGTGAATTTTAAGTTTTCTATTAGTTAATGCGCTTGAATTTCGGGTAACGTTGTTTATATGTGACCTTCTCCGAGAAAAGGGACCTAGTGTGTCGAAAAAAGGGTTTAGACTTAAGAGTGGATTCTGGTACCTAAAAGGGTGTAGAATAAGATTAAATGAGTTAGATTTCTGATAAAAATTTATTTACCCCATAAAAACGCACAAAATGAACTCACTAGTTGCGGCTTAAGAATCAAGTATCGAGATCATAACAAACAGAGCAGAAACAATAACAAAAAAGGTATTGTCACACTAAAATTGAAAAAAAAAATACGTCACCACATAGGCATGACGTCACCTAAGTCGGCACCCAATCATAACTAACCATACCAAATCGCATGTCCCAACTGAAGGTGTATTCGCAGTGATATTGCGTTATGAAACTTTAAATGCGTTTTTCTCAAAACTTCATTTTCACACACTAGTTCCGTTTTCTCAGAGAAGGTCACATAGAGACTATAAAAAATTATATTTTAAGTAAAAGTAGATTTATATTAGACAAATATTTGAAGATGTTACCAGTTGTTTATGGCTGTTCATCTTTGCTTTAATAAATAAATGTTTAATTAATTAAAACTATTTTTTATATCACTTTATTAAATAAATAAAAATCAAATGTTATTCGTTGGTAATAACAACACTTAAGAAAGGTTTCACTGATTTCGCAATTTTTTTATGTTTAATATAACGGAAATAAAAAATAACCACGCCCACTTTTAAATTATCTAAAATCGGATAATAACTGGCCACGCCCACTTTTTCAATTTATCTTAAATCGAAGAATGACTGATCTTATTTATCATTATAATCTATGAAGCTCAATAATGGTTCTTATGGATTTTTTTTTAATTTTTAAGTGGGTGTGGCCCCCACCTTCCATATAAAATTAATAGATTTTACAACATTTTTAAAGAACTGTAACACCTAGAGTCTTAAAAATTTGTATCGGGTATTATAATAATAATTTACATAGTCGAGCTTAAAATGAGCTGGAAGAGTACAATGGGCGTGGCACCTTCAGTATAAAGTAAATACATTTTGTGAGATGTCTGGGAAACTATTACATTTATATTCTTAAAACCTTGAGTGTTTTACTTTTATCTGCTTCGTCTAAGCAAAAATTGAAAAAATCGGAGCAAGGGAAGCGAAACCCCCCATACAAAGAACCCATATGATTTATTTTAGTTTTCAATTTTGACATTGGACATTTTTATAAAAATTGCACAATTCATTTCAATAATTAGATCGAATTAAATGAGGGGGCCTGGTACCTCCCATAAGAAGAAAATATTTTAAATGGCATAACAGTAGAACTATAGTTATTATAGGCTTTGAATTCTGTATAATTGGCTACGATATAAGTTTACTTTTTCGGGCTCGAAATCGATAGGATCGAAGTAGAGGACGTGATCCCTCCATACCAAAAAATATTTTTTCATTTCATTTATGGAAAGCTATAATCTATATTTGGTTTAAATTTAGTACAAGCTACTTTTGATAACAATTTCTAAATTAGAACCAAAAATAATAAGAATAGGAGGAGGAATGAAAGTCTCATATGAATTAAATACTATTTATGGCAATTATTGCATATTTCACAAATGGTGGCAGGTAATATTAAAAGCTATCTACTAATGAATGCAATGCAAAAAATTTGTTGGGGCCAGCTTAAAGGGACAATAATTTATTGTAAAGTGTAAACGTAGCTTAACACAACAATTAAAAACTTTAAAAAAATTAATTAAAATTTGATAAGAAATGACGGACAGAAAATTTAAAAATTCAAAAACTAGTAAAAAGTTAAAACGAGGTAAAAAATACAAAATTAAAAAAAAAATTGATTTGTGGTTTGAAATCAGATGCAATTCAAGCAAATACGTGTAGGCACCTTCCATATACCACCTATTTTACTTATTTCACTTAGTTTTTAAATAATTTAAATGAACATATTACCTTAGTTTTTTACAAGGCATATCCAGGGTACACTTATACAAGGTGTCGGTGCCAGCCCAGCTGATAATTTTTTTGTGTTCTGGAGTATGTCAAACTACATATTAAAAAAGTGATTTCAACTCCGGAAATTGTCAAACTTCATACATAAAAAAAGAGAGCCGAAAATCGCTCTCCTTTACGCTATCACCTTATGTAATTACACCATGGGCATATCTATAAGGTACTCGTATCCAATCAGCTGACTGTTTTTTTTTATATACATTTTATAAGCGTTACCAAGGCATATTCATACAGGTACATATACGCAACGGCGAATTAATACAACAAAGCAAATTTTTAGGGGATTTTTTCTTTCAAGGCCAGTTTGTAGAACAGGGATGGAAAAGTTGTTTTTATACGTTTAATTCATAAAATTTTATTAAAAAAAGGATATGTGCTTGTGAAGCACATTATAAATGGTGCAAGAACAACAAATATACATAAATTTGGTAAATTTATTATCATAAAAAGCACAATTAAGTTAAATGTTTAATTCGGAATCCAAAATTTAATTTTCCATTCCTGCATTAATAAATAGAATAAAGGAGAATTCAACAAATTTAGATATTGTGTTTCCCCATCATCATGTGCTGATAATTTTACTTGTATGAATTCGCCTTGAGCGTTACCAACTTTTTTTAAAAGTCATGCCTGCAGTTGTCAAACTTAATTTTTTTTAATTTTATTATACAATAAATAATTCGCAGTTTCAGTTGGCTTAAAACGTTTTAAAAAAATACAAATCCGTGAATAAAAGGTTTTCGCTTTAAAGTTTTTTAAAAGTTATTCAAATTTAAGAAGAAAATAAAAAAAATTTTTTGACATATGCCGGCATATATACAAAAACAAAATACATGTGTTTTTTATTGTTGTGTTTGTTGCCGCGATGCATATGCCTTGGTTTTTTACAACTTTTTATGTCAAAGAAAATGAAAAAAAAATTTAATTTTATAAAAAATGAAAAAATATTTTAATTTTATATTGTGATTGAATGAATAAAGTTTTTTGTTAATAAATTAAAAAGTTCAAAAACTACATACGGCTCCTTTTCGTTCATTAAAACTGGATATCAAAACTGGAAAAATTTAATTCATAATGATTCAATTTACCTTAAAACGTGTACAAAGTATGAGTGAACAAAAGTTCAGACACAACTTATTTATTTTTAATTAAATTTTTAAATGTTTTATCTAATTTGAAAGTTGTTACCAAGGCATATTAATTCATCAGGTAATTGCAGTTCGGAGAGAATTTTTTGGTTTATATTTTTTATATATGAAATTTAACATTTGAAATAAGTACTAGAGGAGAAAAAATTGTTTTTTATTTGTAGACTTTGACAGATGCAATTTAAAACAAGTAAGAGTGCTATATTCGGCCGTGCCGAATCTTATATACCCTTCACAACGTGTAGTCATGCAATAACAGTAGTTTGTGTCACCATTCATCCCATATGAAATACGTACATACATATAAAAACATACATATATAAAAACATCCCATTGTAAAATTATAAATTCACGTATGTATGTTAAAAAAACAAAAAAACAAAAAAAAAAAAAAAAATTTTAAAAAAAAATTTTAAAAAAAAATTTTAAAAAAAATTTGAAAAAAATTTTTTTTAAAAAATTATTATATATATAATATATATAAAACAAAAAAAAAAAATAAAAAAAAAATTTAAAAAAAAAATTTAAAAAAAAAATAATAAAAATATAAATAATATATTAAATAAAAAATAAAAAAAAATAAAAAAAAAATTTAAAAAAAATAAAAAAAAAAATTTAAAAAAAATTTTTAAAAAAATTGAAAAAAATTTGTTTTTGGCTCAGCTGGGATTCGATGCCACGTTTTCTCTAACCAGTATACACGTTTGTATGTATGTATGTTGTTGTTGTAATGTTGTTTTTGTGAAAAAAAAACCGAGGTGGTCGTGGGTTTTTGCTCATATCTCAGTTGTTTATATACCGATGTTTTTGATTTTCAATACCGATCTACTCCCGAATATTTCTGATATTTTAATACATCACCCGAGTCCATGCGATGTCGGGGGGCTTCAAAAAGTTGATTTCAACATACACACGGACAGACGGTCAGACGGACAGACGGTCAGACGGACAGACGGACAGACTGACAGGGCTTAATCGACTTCCCTATTCATAAGCTTTCAGAAAATATATACTTTATGGGGTCGGAAATCAAAATTGTAGAAATTTCACACGGAATGACAAACCTATATATACCCTTTTTCACTGTGTGAAGGGTATAATAAGTGAAGAAAAAAATTATCAGCTGATGAAACAAGACTACTTGGTTGTTAGTTAAATTATAAAAAAATAATTTGTTTATAAATTTGTATACGATTGTAAAAAAATAAGTAAGACTACTATATTCGGCCGTGCCGAATCTAATAATACCCTTCACCATCATGTACATATGTAAGTATAATCCCACATCGTACCTTAACCAAGATTTTCTGTTATACGCCATCCTCGATTTTGAATTTTTACGAAGTTATCTGTATTCTTCTAGTCAAGCCCTTTCATTTGATACCAAATTGATGGGGTTAAAAAAAATTCCGGCGTTTTGTTTAAGACGCCATCTTGAATTTTCAATTCTTTTATAATTTACTGTACCAGATTTTACCCATATATAAATTTATTGTCCGCCATTTTGTAGTGGCGGCCAACATGCTCATATTGCGCTAGTCAAGTCCTTTCAGATGATACCAATATTGACTCTCTCGGTTGGCTAAAAGCTAAAAATAACTTTTTATTTGATTTTGTTAATTTTTGGAATATATATATTTTTTGAACAAAAATTTTGCCTATAACTTTACCGATTAGAGCACGCTTTATCCAACATTTATCACGAATATCTCTAGAGGCATATTATGTCTACAAATAGTAGCAAAGGTACCAATAAATTATTCTATGGCTGAAAAATTTTAATTTTGGTGGTAAAAATATGGGAAAAAACAGAGGCAGTCGTATTTATTTGCTCATATCTCAGAAAGTTATGAGACAATTGTGCTGAATTTCAATAGCGATTCATTCCTGGCTATTTCCAAAGGATTGATGCCATGCACAGATCTGAGGTGCATATGGTTGCTTCTAAAAATTGATTTCAACAAAGACACGGACAGACGGACAGACGAATATGGCTTAATCGACTCCTCTATTCCTAAGCTTTCAGAAAATATATACTTTATGATGTCGGAAGTGAATATTGTAGAAATTACAAACGGAATGACATAGCTATATATACCCTTGTGCACCACAGGTGAAGGGTATAACAATTTTATTATTATTTTTTTAAGAATCAACAGACCCAAGATCAGTTTAAAAATCCAAAACAGGCAGGCACATGTACGAATGCAACGCATATAAACATACAACATAGAACACATCCATATACATTAATGTTTGCATGTGTGCGTATGTAAATATTGAAACGATCCATCTATCCACCATTCAGCTACAAATAAATGAAAATGTTTTTTTTTTTAAATGCAAGTCGTTTTGTTTATAAACAAAAACTTGATTTGTTATTTTTTCGTTTCACTAATTGCTCTTTTCTAAACTTTATATTTATTTTATTACAATTTCATTTTATTTATTTTACCATTTGTTTTCAATGTCTGCACGATCTCAAATTTTGTTTAGAACAAAAATATTCGAAAGTGAAATAAAACAAGAAGAAGAATTATTAAATATCTTGCGCAAACTCCTTGAATTTTTATTTCAATATTCGAAATTAGCTTAAATTGAAAATTGAAAACTTTTCACCTCAACCATATTAGTTTGGCACAAAAAGCTTAATTGGAAATTTGTTTTCAATAGATAAATTTTCACCAAAATATTTCAGTTGCGAGCGGACCTCTGCACGGAGTAGAACAAAAAATAAAATAAATCAAATACGATCCAACAGTCCGCGGAGGAAATTTGTGAATAAAATAATTTTTCTTTTTTTTAACAATTCTTTATATATACATACATACATACTTACATATGTATATAGTATATTTAAATTTAATTTTTTTTACTTATTTCAAATCTAAAAATATATACTAGATATACACACAGACATACATACATACATATAAGCAAAACTTAACCCGTCTTCTATATGTATTTCAATATTAAAATCGATTGGGAAAAATTAAAAAAATATTTTTAAATAAAAAAAATTAATTTTATTTAAATTAAAATTTAAAAAAAAAATAATAAAAAGAAAAAGTTTATAATTAAAGTGAATTTAAAAAGTGCTAAAATTAGTTAAGAAAAATAATTAAACGGTGATAAAAAAAAATAGCTAAAATTTTTTTTTTAATTATTTTTCCTCTCTTTCTCTTTCTTTTTTTATTTTATTTTAGTTTTTTATTTTATTTTTTCATTCCCCCGTTTATTTTGCTTTATTTTTAAAACAACTTTTCGCCAATGAATTTCACATCGCCGAGATAAAGTTTAAATAAAATATTGAATTTTTACCCTTTTTTTTGAAAATTCATATAAAAAGAGGAAAAAGAAGCATTTGTTACGATACGAAGAAAATAGAAAAAAATCAAAGAAATAAAATATAAAATTCTCTATAAAATGCATTTTCCGCGTTTAAAATCTCTACTGACTTTGGTCATTTGTTCTCTATGTGTGCTGAGTTTTCCCGAAAATGTGAATTGTGCTAACAAGAAAGGTTCCACAAATAGTAATTCAGCTCCCGCAGCTCCTCCTGAACCCGAAGCCGTTATCGAAGAAGTTAATGCCAAGCAATTGGAAAAACTTTTGGCTGACAAGGATTATGTAGCGGTATTTTGGTGTAAGTTTCTTCTTAGTTTTTTTTTATATTTTTATTTTAACGTCAACTAAAATCAATGTATTTTAAATTTCCAATAAATATTTTTAATACATATTTTATTATAATTTTTATAATTTTTAAAATTTTTGTAAAAAAGAAATATTTGAAATGATCTTGCTATCTTTTATCTTTCTTTCTGCCTTTAAATTGGATTATATAAAAAGTTTTCTTTAAATAAGAAATATAAAAAGACAAAAATATCAAGAAAAAAAAACTCAAGTGGAAAATATTCGCATTTTGTATTTTTGCCTTAAAATCTTTTCTACTTTTTTTTCTCTCTTTGTTTTTGTACACGTCTTTCTAAATTATTTACGTATGTAGTCTTCTTTTTTCTTTCTATACTCAGTCTGTTCTGTTCATTCTATTTGATGCTGCTTCTTTATGTGCGTTTAGGTTTTAAAGTGGGATAAACACAAACCAAAAGCACCAACAACATTAGAAATAATGGCAGACAAAAACGAATATATAATTATCTCTACATTTGATAGATTTAGATACACAATTGCTGAATTTCCGCATTAAATCGCATTGTCACAATATTTCAAAATTTAAAAAGAATTTAATAATTAAATTTATTTTAATTAATATTTTTTTTGGCTTAAGTTTATTTTTCTACTATTAAACTTCCTAAAACATTTTTTAGACTAAATTGTGATCATTCAAGAATTGACAAAACGATTGACAAAATTTTTGAAAAATTGTTATCCGATAAACTTTCTATTTTTTGGAAGCGAAACATCTTTTATGCGAGTATCAACTGGGCTTCAGAAAAGGCTGTGGTGTAGATGATGCTGTGTTCTTGCTGGAATGTTTTTCGATTTTACAAAAGCTTTTGATTTGGATGATCATCAAATTGTATTGCAAAAGTTATCTTATTATGTTGTACAGGGCCGTGAAGTTATGTTATTCCAAAACTATTTTAAAAATAGAAAACAATATGTTGAAATCAACAACACAAAACATTTTTGTTGTTAATATAAGTTGTGGAGTCCCTCAAGGTAGTGGATTAGGACCACTTTTATTTTCAATATACTACGTTTTCAATATGAACGTTTTAAAGAATCTTGGTTTATGGGGTCAGCTCTACATGTTTGCTGATAATACTCATATGTCTATTGTATTCATTTAAGATTGAATGTTGTGTTGAAGATCAATATCGATAGAGATTCAGCATTACTGTTTGAATTTGCTCGGTTGAATCCGTTATTACTAAATTAAATCATTCCAGAACAACTTTTCGGTATATGTGACAGCGCATAGAGAAAAGGACCTAAGGGTAAAAACAGGTTTTGTTCAGGAGAGCCATTTTACTTTGCGCTGTCACATATGTAGATGGTGGACTTATGCAGGAAAAACAGTCGGTGAGTTATTTAGGAATCATTTTACAGGCCAATCTAAACTGGGACTTACATATAAAAAGTCTCAAAAAAAAAAAAAAAATAGCACCAGGAATTGGTTTTTTATATAAATTGAAGCACAAGTATCAGGTACACACAGAAAACAGATTCATTGTGGCAACCGAATTTGTTGCCAATCGAATTCGTTCGGTTCCACGTACTATCTCTCAATTTGTTTATAAGAACTGAAAATTGCGTTTCTTAGCATGGTAGATTTGGTTGCACTTTATACTTTTATTACACTAATGGTTGTGTTAGCAGATTTTCTCAGTTGATATTATAGATATTTAAAAAACAAACCGTATTTGATTCCAAATATATGCTTGATTCAACTAAAACAAAATTTTGAATTGGTGTTACCAACAGAATAATTAATCATCATTAACAATTCTTCATTTCACCCAGGAAAATAAAAAAGGTAACACTATTTTTTCAAATAATTTTTTATTACATTTTTCTTTAATAATATAAGTATACATATGTACATATGTATGTATGTAGAATGATATATAAAACAAATATCTCTATTTATATACATAGTACATAAGTATGTATGTATGCATACATTTTAACACAAAAATAGACTTGAAAATAGCAAATATCTTGATATTTTTCCTAGTCGTGGTTTTGAGTGGACTTAAACCATTTTGCAGTACAGCACCATTTTGAAAGTTTCCGCGTTTGAAAATTCATTTCGCATTATAAAATGCATAAAACACTCTTTTTATCCACAATCGATGTTTTACCTTTTTTTAATAGTCACTTGCAGATTTATTATCGTACCACACACTAATAATTCGAATATTTTTTTATATTTATTAATTCCGTGTTTTGATTTATTTACATTTTTCACAATTGACAGAAAAATCAGTTGTGTTTGAGAGATAGTATTTTTATTTAATTTCTACAACAAATAATTATTACATGTAACAGTTTTTCGTTTGTAAACACCAAATACAGCTTAACATTAAGTATTTGTTTACTGTAATCGAATTGTAATAACATAAGAAACCAATATTTATTTGCAATAACTAAAATTTCATTTTTATTTCAAATAAAACATTGGAATATTAGACTTTTTATTGCATGCATTAAAATTTGGTTGTGAACCCTAATACGGACAATTAAATTTGGTTGTGGTATAAGTGAATTGAATACAAATCTTTTTAATAATGCTAATTGGTTTGGAGAACTAATTTAGTTGTCCTGAACAATAAACTTCTAATACTCTTGTGCTTTTTCGTTTATACATATATTATATCTGTTCTTTTTACAAACCTTTAATATTTGCAATACAATTTTTATTGTTTTAACCGTTTTCCAACCAATCTTTTTCCTAAGTGTAGAATTAACGATATATCACGCCTTAATTCAATCACACTTAAACTATTTACCTAATGTTTATGCATATAACAGGAGGAATGCTCACTTTTCACTGTGTGAAGGGTATAAAAAGGGTATATATAGGTTTGTCATTCCGTGTGAAATTTCTACAATTTTCACTTCCGACCCCATAAAGTATATATTTTCTGAAAGCTTATGAATAGGGGAGTCGATTAAGCTCTGTCAGTCTGTCCGTCTGTCCGTGTGTATGTTGAAATCAACTTTTTGAAGCCCCCCGACATAGGTTGGACCCGGGTAAGGTATTAAAATATCAAAAATATTCAACTGAGATATGAGCAAAAACCCACGACCACCTCGATTTTTTTTTTCACAAAAACAACATTACAACAACAATATACATACATACAAACATGTATACTGGTTAGAGAAAACGTGGCATCAAATTTTTATTTTTTTTTTTGTTTTATATATATTATATATATAATAATTTTTTTTTTTTTTTTAATTTTTTTTTTTAAATTTTTTTTTAAATTTTTTTTTTTTTTTTGTTTTTTTAACATACATACGTGAATTTATAATTTTACAATGGGATGTTTTTATATATGTATGTACGTATTTCATATGGGATGAATGGTGACACAAACTACTGTTATTGCATGACTACAAGTTGTGAAGGGTATATAAGATTCGGCATGGCCGAATATAGCGCTCTTACTTGTTTTCTATTCATATAGTTAATATCTAAGATGTATTGAAATGCAATTTACTACACTGTTATCAAAAGGCCAACACGTAAAATTATACTAGACAACTGTATTAAATTCATTTAATATTTGAATTGGCTATAAATAAATAAATCAATACCAGCTGATTTATTTTCTTACAACACATACAAAAAGGGCATTGGGGAATCATATTCCGGCTTTCAAGTGTGATCGAAATTTTAAAAGTCTTTTTTAAAATCTGTTTAACAAATACGCAGCTTGAACTTGAATGATCATCGAGTTTTTGGCGTAATCTGTCTCCAAGGTTTTGAAGTAGAAAATTGTGGTAAAAATAACCGCTAATTATGTGTATTTAATGTAAATAATTTTTGTGTTTGAAGTTCATGTTATCAATCGAATGTGAATGCCTATTTTTACTTAAGAATAACAGTGGTAATTCAGCTTTGGTCGTATCAAGAGCCCGCGCGTCATTGTCTTTATCTTTGTCGAATAAGAACAATCAGCGCGTCCTTTTCCTCTAGCTTCGAGAGTTTTGCGTCTCACTCTCGCATTGGTAAATTGCGCGGCATGGGTTAGCTGTGCCGAGTTACGGTTACCCGGAGTCTCAATTAGCCACATGCAGAACTTTAATATAAGGATTCGTATTCGGGAATTTCGGCTTCGAAGCTAAATGTCGATTAGCAGTTGCTGGAGGTTGATCTTTGCAAAATATTTGACAATTGGATCGAAAATAATTGGTGATGGCAGTTTTGTCTTTGGACAGGCAAATAATTGTCTAGTGCTGGTACATTAGAACCTCTATCTGTTTTTCGTGTTATCGAAATTAGTTTTGAGTAGACGTAAACACATAAAAAAAATTAAAAAATATAACAAAGATGTGAAATAAATAAAAAAAGAAACACCAACCGATAATATTTGGCAGTCAGACATATTTATTTTTCATATTATTTTAAGATATCGCAAATATTTTCTTCAACTTCTTCTGTTTTTGTCCTTTTTAATTGATGTTTATTATTTGACGTTTGATGTTTATTATTATTTGACAACCGATATCAATGACACTTCCCACCAAATTTTATGTTCGGCGACAACAGCTGTAAAATATAATTTATATTTTTTTCTCGTCAGTTTTTACTTTTTCTTTTACACTTAATCTATAATTTTTTTCCAATATTGTCGTCACATTTTTTTTTAATGCCAAAATTCATATAAAAAATGAAAAGGCATTTGAAATTCCAAAATGATTTTTTTGGCAACAAAGTGAACAGCTGGCCTTTTAAGTTTACCTTATTAGGTGTACTCCAAGGCATATACATATATTCATCAGTTAATCGCAGTGCGAAGAGAATTTTTCTTTTATATGAAGTTTGACATTTGAAATAAATGAGATAAGAGAGAGAACTGTTTTTTATTAATGAACTTTGACAGCAAAAGCTTAAAATAAGTAAAGAAACATATAATCAGCTGACGAGTCAAGACTACTTATAAAAAAATTTTCAAGGGGCTTTTTAAACCGAATTTCTTTGCAAATTTGATTAATAAGCATTAAACAAATTTTGTTGTTTCAAATTTTAGAAGCTGAATCGACGCAAAATTAAATATCGATGGGGCTAAGATAATGCTCTCTATTTGATAGAAACAAAAAGGCCGTATCTATTGTGAATTACTTAAATCTGACTAGATCATAACAGGAAAACTTAAACAAATAAAAATTATTCGTTCGTTTCAAAATATGAGCAGTTAATTACGAGCGTAATTCAAATGTTGCCAATAAGAAATCTTATATCAAACACTGAGACTTACTTTGAATAAAAAATAAATAAAATAAAAAAAAATAAATAAAAGCTAAGAATTTGCTAAAACAATTCTTCAATACTTAAAATTTGGCATCTAAACCAATTATTTTAACACGGCGATTTCATTGGAGGCAAGCAACAATCAAAGAAATAAACATTAGCACGATTTCCCGTTAGATGACGTGGGGTTGCCAATTAAAAAAATTCTAATTGAAACACAAATTTTTATGACAACAAATCAAATAAATTTGTCGCAAAATCATTGCTACCTATTAATAACTCTTTATTAATACCAAAGTGCTTTATACAATATAAAAAAATATAATTTGTGCGAAATAATGTCTGTACAGAGAAAACAGTATCGGTTGTGAGTACCGCAATTGTTGCCATTCGCATAGTTTAGTTGTGACAGTAGAAGTTTATGTTTATATATACAGAATTTCATTTCAGAATATAAAAATGTAGTCAGAAATTTTATAATCACAAATGAAAAGTTCGATTGCAGGAATTGAACCAATCGATTGGCATAAATGTGATTTCCAGTTTTCTGGGTGAAGTAAAGAAAACATAAATAATTAGTTTAAACAAAAAAGTTCAACAAACATAAAAATTAAATTTGCATAAACACAGGGCACGGTGCAAAAAAATCATTCATTCACTGTTGGTCAGTCGACATTTCGTTGTATACTGACCTCAAAGAAAATAAGACAAATGATTATAAACATTGATTGTTGAAAACAATTATCTGTTCTTATCGCTACCTAACTGGTGGCTAGAGCAGGACAAAAACAGCGATATAAATGAAAGATAATAACAAACAAAAGTAAAAGGGTTGCTGTTTGGTTAAAATTTCAATTTAACTCATTGTGGTAAAATATATGAAATAGGAAAAACTAAAAATTAGTTACCGAATTCAATTAACATAAGTCCCGTGAGTTAAATAGATGATATTTACAGCCAACATGTAACCACCGATCTGAGAGTGCTGATGATGAAATCGTAGCTGGTTTCGAAAATGCATTCCACTCGGCTAGTGTCGGTAAAAATATAATTTTTCAAGATTTATTCTTTCATTTATCACAATTAAAAAATTCTTTGTAAAAATTAAGAATATTAAAATATGAACTCAAGCCTGACTAAAAATTAAAAAAAATTTAGTTTGTATTGTGTGAGAACTGTTAACAGTGTAATTAAAAAGACATTCGCTCTTTAAAATTACTAAACAATAGAACACAGGTTGCATGCGGTTGCCAGTTTCTATTATTTTTAAAATTTAAAATTTTTTGCGAAAATTTTTTGTAATATCTGAGAGCTTGCAATTCTGTTAATAAGATCACTGGCAGTTTGAAATTATTAGCCAATAGAGACACAGCTTGAGTAACTTTATTGGCACGACATGAGCAGAAAATTTCAGTTTTATGCACGGGAAGTCGTAATCTTTAGTCTGTCATTCTTGGAGGCAAGTACTTACCATACTTGCTTACAAATACACAGAGAAAACAGTATCAGTTGTGAGCACCACAATTGTTGCAAATCGCATAGTTTAGTTGTGATAACAGAATTTTGTGGTTGTTTTACCGAACTTCGTTTCAGAATACAAATTTGTAGTCAGCACTAAGAAATTATGATTCTGGCAATAGAAACATTATAAACACAAACGAAAACTCCGATTGTAAGAACTGAAACATTCGATTGGCCATGAATTTCATTATTTGTTTTCTGGTTGTAGGAACTCAAAGTACTTACTACGTAAGCATACAAATAAGTACTTAACTAAGTACTTACTTCGCTCGCTTATAAATTATGACTTAAATTAGAACTTAAATTTTTAGCAAGAGGTCTATGACACACTAAAAAACTTTGACAACACCTTAACATTGTTTGCTTAGCTATCAAAGCGGTTAGAAATTTGTACAAAAAAATATTTGTTATTTTTCTTTTTTTAATTGAAATTTACTTAAAGTTTAATAACATTTTATTATCACATACGAATTTAACACGAAATTAATAAAAATTACACCAACTGATTGTCAAAGCGCTCAAAAAGATGAAAATTGCCTAACTTTTCGCTTCGGACTGCGTTAAAAGTACTTTTTGTGACATGTTTCGCAAAAGTATGTACATTTCATCTTTGATGTTAAAGCGAATATGTAACACATAGTAAAAATTTTATCTGACATGGCCTTAAGTACTTGATTTTAATAAGCTTAACAACCCACTAGTATTATGGATTTACAGAAGTTGTTCGTTTTTTTTAAGGATGAAAATTTGATTTGATTATCCTGCGATACGTTAATTTGAAAAAAACTAGAGCAAATCTATAAGTCTATCAGTTTGGCAATAAACTGCTTTGCCACTATTATCAAAAACATTATTACTTATACCCTAAACGTGTTAAACCAAATGAGAATTATAAAAAGTTATTTTTTTGAACGGCTTCTAACAAGTTTCGCAACAAAGATTGTATTGTGTTAGATACACACAAATGTCTAAAACATAAGTGCTTATGTATCACATTATAAATCCACTCATCACCAAAACACTTCTTAGTAGGTCAGGCGATATCTAAGGGTCCTTGAAAAGTATGTTGTTTAGTAAGAGCAAAAGTTTCCACAATATCAAAACGTTTGGTTAGAATTAATATCGATAAATTTTTTACGAAAAGTTCGCATTCTGGTTCAGTTTTCGATAGATTAGGTTATAGTATTGACATTTATTGAAACAAGTTCTGCAGCACTCTTTAATTCGCATTTTTAATATTAACATTTTTTTAACAACTCAAGTTCTATCTAATTTTTACTGGTTATATTAACACAGTTCCTAGTTTGTTTATATCTGGAGGAATAAATATTACGGCATTCGTTATTGAAAGAAACCATTGTAGACTAATTTCCTAAGGTATCTGATGCCATAACTTGCACCCCTTTCGTACGCTAAAGTGGAGTACTGACCTCAAATTATAAAAATACCGATCACTGCCTTAGAATTTGGAATTAAGAAATTTAAAATAATTAACTAAAGCTCGATTTAATTTTTTAAATTGTAATTTTATCAAGAATCATTCGCCAAAGAAAAAAATGATTAAAAACAGAGAAAAAAGAACTCGATCTTTAACGCTTAATTTGAACTTAAAAAACTATTTGCAAAAGTTTACTAAATTTTAAATAAAACGTGCGTTATTTAAATATCTTTTGTTTTCTACTCTATAAATTAATAAAGTGATTCAAATTATGAATAGAGGCATTTTAAAATAAATTGATCCCAAACCAATAACGAAAAGTATGCAGTGGTGTAGGGTGATAACATTTAGATGATATGGCATGATGATTATGCTTTAACAAATTGTTTATGTATGAGTTGCTTTTTGTACGAACAAATACGCATTTAAATGTTTGTCTGACTGTCTTTATGTATATTTGTAAGTAATAAGACGTGTAAAAATTCAGTAGGAATTTTCATATGTTTGCATGTATGTATGTCCCTACATCATATGTTTGTGAGTGTATTTGCATTGAAGTAGAAAATAAAAAGCAAAAGAAAAGAAAATGGGCCAGCAACAAGTGTACTTATAAATCGACAGTGCTACTAATTTTGTTGCTGTTGTTGTTGTTGTCGTTCTTATTTTAGTTGCTTTTGCTCATTTTTGACATTCCATTTTGCACAAGAAAAAAAATTAAGGAAACTGAAATGAATAATCGAAAAAAATACAGTGCCGTGCAATTTAATAGCAACAAATATTTTTGATTTACCACTAGAAGAGAATTTTTTTTTACTATCGCAAATCTTTTTCTGATATTTCTTGAACACATTAAATGCAATGTGCATAACTTGTTGTTTTGTTATTTTTATAAATTGAAAAAAATACAGTGTAATATTAACAACTTATAAAGGGTGGCTAAATTTTAAGGGCCGTATTTGAATGCGAATCACACCTAAACGTCAAGTTTTTTTTTTCTGCATTTCATTTGACATTTCTTAATTTCAGACTAACGCAATTTGAACCATGGAAAGATACACAATCTAGCAGAGGTTATTCAGGCTTATTATGAAAATGGGCGTTACAATCAAAATGCATTTCGTGCACTTCGTGATTCTTTTGGTCCACAATTGGGAGAATTGTAAAAAATATTTAAATTTTAGCAAAACAGGTCTATATGAAATGAGAAAACATCTGTGAATGGCTTCTTAGTTCGTTAAACGGAAAACGTCAACTCGTCATTGTGCCCAACAACTGAACATCAACATTGTCATTGAAAATTTGAACCATCGGATGGAGATGTGCCGCCGATGTTGCGGCGGACATTTTGCCGATATTTAATGAATAAAAATGCTTTCTGAATATGAATTGAATATCACGTGCAAAAAGCTAAAAATTGTAACTTTTTTTAATAGGCGTGGCACTGCCCACTTTTCTAATCACGAAATTGTAAAGTCATGACAGCTCAATATTGTGCAAAGTTTCATAAAAATTGGTCCAGTGCAAGTACCTCAAAATTATAACTTTTTTATAGGCGTGGTCCCGCCCACTTTTCTAATCACGAAATCATATAGTCATTACAGCTCAATATGTGTGCAAAGTTTCGGAAAAATCGGTCAAGTGCAAGAACTTAAAAATGATAACTAATTTTTTATGGGCGTGGCACCGCCCACTTTTTCCACCCAAAAACACTTCCTGGAATGTATGCAACAACTTGCCAAAGTTTGAGTCCGATCGGTTTTACAGTTTCGGAGTCTATAGCCAACACACACACAGAGTTTCACTTTTATTTATATAGATAGATCAACATCGGCCCTTAAGTTAATATTTTATATAGTATTCATTGGTTTTAATTATTCACCCTTATTCTGTTTGGCAACGGCCATACAAAACGACGTCGTTTTGTATCGTTTGTTGTAAATCCGTATTCTGGTTGGCAATATTGCTATTCATTGATGACAACACATGTTTGGTATTTGGTAAAAAAATTTAACGTTAATGTTGCCTTAAATTGCCGTTGATAATGTCGTTTGTGATTTTGATGTCGTCCTGTGTACTAACACAAATTTAAAAAGAAATAAAATAGAAAAAGGTGCAAAAAAAAAAATGGACAAAATAAAATTACAAACCCCAGCCAATTTGAAAAATTACTGGAAGAGTTGGTAAAAAATCCATAACTTGCCAAAGGTTTTTGCAGAGGCACTGTTCCTACTAATTTTAATGACATTTTAATTTATTCAATTTATTTTGATTTTAATTTTATTGTTTTCACAAAATTTTTATTTTTATGGCAACTATTTTACAAAAAGACTTAGGGCCGTTAACAATAAAAAAATTAACCTACAGTTAACACTAAACTCAGAATTTAAACCTTGGTTAGCCAAAACACATTAACACAAAGTTCAGTTATCTTCCCAGCAAAAATTACTGCATACCCGGAAGCAGGTTTATAAGGGAGAGACAAATGTACTCTCCTTTCCCAACCTGCTTCAGGAAGGCAAGATCTTTATATGAGATGTCCCACTTGGTAGGGCTCTTTGATGCTCTAATTATTTGCTATTTTCACACATGGTTAATACAGTAATATCATGTCTCTTTTATGTGTTTTCAATAAATTTTTTAAGAACTACAGTAAAGAGAGGTAATCATTCGCTTACATTCCTGCATCCTCGTAAGCGAGAGAAGTTGCAGTAAGTTATTTTATAAAAAATGAAATATATTTAATAGAAATTTCTGACTTCCATTTATAGCACCCTCGAATGCGCTCTAATATTGCGCTATAAGAAGGCATGATTTTTTTTTACTGCTTACCGGTACAAAATAAATTTTTGCTGGGTTATAACTTTTAGATTATTTTGCCAAATTTCAGTAAAATTTAACCGAGTACTATTTGGCGTTTAAGTTCTTAACTGGAAGAAAATATTTGATGTTTGAATATAAATATATTATTTTTTTGATATTTTTGAACAATTGAAAGATGCCTCTAGGATTAAAAAGATTAACACATTTGTATAATTTATAAATATTTCTTATGGTATGAAAAGAAAATATAACCATAGAAGTCGAATGGATCATTTTAATTTACCTGATGCGGAGTTTTTCATGAGATTTAGTTTATCTAAGAGAATTGTTAAATTTATAGCAAAAATTATTTTAAAATACATTCAATTTTTAATAAATTTATTAGCAGATGTGTGCACATTAAGAATTTATATTTATGTATATATTTCTTCTTCTTTTTGAAATTCATTCATAATAATTGATAACTACAAGATAACTAACTCTTGCCTATTGTTAACGAACATTTTTAATTTATAGTTAAAACTTCAGTTTAAACTTACTGAAAGTTAGTAAACTTTTACGTTAAATTTATTTAACTGAATATTATGTTAATAGGCCTTAGGGCCATTATTATAACTTGCCTTTAGTTAACCTTTCTTTACCCGCGCGTTGGTCTGTGAGACCGACAAAACGCTTTTACGTAAATACTTTTTGAAGACTAATATGTTAACGACTGAAAATCAATAAAATTACTGAATATTAATTTAATGAATGGCTTTATTTTTTTTACTATATCATCGAGTTTAAGTAAAAATCGTTTTTTTAAAGCTTTGTTTCAAAAAACTAGTATTTCATCTAGTTCAAACTTTCGGTTTGTGAGACCGTGCGCGGGTATATGTGTTATAAAAATTGGCGCAGGTACAGGAAGGTTAAAGGTAGGATTTTGTCTGCCCGATAAATACTTTTGCATGATTACAACTTCCATTTTTTATTGTTATTATTATTAATTTTAATAATATTTAATGGATAAAAAAAATAATTAAATAAGGGTTTATAATGCAAAGCCATTTATCTGTCATACAAAATCCTGCCTTTAGCTAACGGCAAGTTGTAATAATGGCCCTTGGAGATATTAGATATTTTTATATTTTATTAATATTGTCGATAGGCAGACTTTTAGGGAATGCCAAATTAGTATTGATGTTGTGTTTAAGTGATAGCATCGCTATGTCGCGCCGTTAATTTTAATTTCTTTATTAGTTTTGCCTCCTTAACGTTTTTTTTTCAATTATTTTTCCAAAAATTACTTCCCCTTCTTAAACAGCTTGTACATAAATGTTACTTTAATTATTTCGTAGTCTAAATTGATACAAGTATGTAAATACGTTAAAATGTGCCAGTTTTTAAATGATTAAAAAAGTGATCAAAATAAGATTAATAAATAAAACACATATTCGAAAAAAAACATTGCAATGCACTGATAGCAAATTGTACGGCACTGTAAATCTTCATATACAAAATTGATATGAATAGAACGAAACGGAAGGCATTCCAGGGATAACAACTCACGAATGCACAGTTGAGACAGAAAATTCTATGGGAGAAGGCTAGTAAAAAATATGTTTATTTTAAAAATAATAAACTTAATACTCATTTATACACATAAATAAAATAAATAAATTAAGTTTTTTTTTTGCTTTTGCTTTTAAATGCCTGAAATTAAGCAAAATAGAATTTTAAAAATATTTACTTGTAGTAGCACAAGATTGTGTTAAAAATTTTCACATTTATTACTTGTATAATAAATTAAATTTTATGTGGCATCAATGTGTGCGAACAAGGTTAGGAGGATCTTGACATTTTGTTATAACTAAAAATATGCTCGCTGAGGTGTTGCGAATACTTTTCTGCTATAATGAAAAAATCTGTTGCTGAATTAATCATATTGTAAATATAGAACTAAAGATTTATTAAGTATTTAGTTTATTTGTCCATAATGCTGTAACGCCACAATATATGCGAGCCATGTCTGATAATATAAAAGTTTTAAGGTTTTAGTCTTATACTTTACATATTTACTAGGTTAGACATTTCTGTGGATTTAAAGCAAAACAGCTGATGTGGAACTTTTTTAAAATTTTAGGAGAGCAAAAAAACACAGAACAAATAAAAAATACTGTATTTTAGTTAATTATTTATAATGTGATAGAACTGCGTACTTTTGGAAAAATATTTTTAATTAAATTTAAAAATTTCTTAGGAAACCCAAAACTTACAACAATAAAAGTAAATACAGGGTGTCCGCCGGAAGGGTATACTACTTTGTTTTGCCTCCATTTTGTTAAACATTAGTCTTGACAGTTTATATTTGACAGTCGTGAAGTAGAGACGTGGCAAAATTATGGAAACATATTCGGTAAACCAACGTGCTCTAATCGTTAAAACATTTTATCAAAATCAATCATCGATTACTGTGACGATGAGAAAGTTACATGAAACTTTTGGGAAAAACAACGTGCCAATAAGGCGCACTATTTAACAAATAAAGAGGGCCTGTAGCTGATAGTCCCATGCATGGACCACAACGTACTGCAAGATCGGCTGAAAACATTACTGCTGTTCAAGAAAGTGTCCAGAACAATCCATTAATCTCAATTCGACGCCGTGCTCAGGAGCTTGGTCTTCAAACAGCAACTTTGGCCAAAATTTTGCACAAAGATTTGCATTTGTTTCCATTTAAGATCAGTTGACACAAGAGCTTCTTCCAGAAGACCATTTACGCCGCCGTACATATGCCAATAGGATGTTAAAGCTCGCCCATGACAACCACGATTTTCATGAAAAACTCATAATGAGTGACGAGGCACATTTTCATTTGAATGGTTATGTGAATATACAGAAAAGTCGGTTCTGGGCAATGGAAAACAATCAAATTATTCTTCAGTCACCTTTGCATCCATTAAAAGTGGCAGCCTGGTGTGCAATTTGATCAGAAGGAACCATCGGACCTTACTTCTGTGAAACTGAAAACGGCATAACGGTAACTGTCAATGGGGAGCGATATCGTGATGTGATTGAAAACTTTTTAACGCCACAACTGCATGCTTTGGGCTTGACTAACATGTACTTTAAACAAGACGGTGCCACATCGTATACAGCCAGGATTACAATGGAATTACTGCGAGATCTCTTTCCAGAACAAGTCAATTTAAGGATTGCTGATGTTGATTGGCCTCCACGGTCGCCTGATTTGACTGCTCCGAACTTTTTTTTGTGGGGGGATATCTGAAAAGCAAGGTGTATGCAAACAAACCAGAAACGCTGGAGCAACTTAAAATATTCATGATGGAATTAATGAAATATCGCGTGAAATGTGTAAGAATGTAATGAAAAATGTGCTCAAAAGGGCTCGCATTTGTGAGGCTAACAGAGGTGGACATTTAACTGATATTGTTTTCCAAAAATAATTGCCGACATTAAATAAAACATTTATCACTACAAGATCCATTCTCTTTCACTTACACTCACTGTGAAGGCTACAGAAATTATCTAAAATCAAAGGTGTTTAAGTAAATAATATAAACATATGTATGTTCATCAATACAGGCAAACTAAAGTACATATTAGCTAAAGGCAGCATCATTGCAGTAAATGTACATAAAATATTATTTGTATATGTATGTACTTACGTACATACATAAATTCATACATACATTCATAAATATTTTATGAAATATTTTATTATACCCTAAGTACTTATGTATTGCATATACATATGTATATATGTGTGTGTATGTGAATAAACATATTTTACTTGCGCTCAACCCCAATGTACTGTGTAAAACACTGTATGTAAAACAAATGTTTTAGATTTTATTTTTTATTTCTATTAAATTAAACATCAAAAGTGCACTTAAGTAATTAAAACAGCATAAGGTTTCTCTAGGTTAAAAATGGAAAGTAAAAATAGCATTTTACTAATTAAACATTTAAGTGATGAAAAATATTAATTTTTTTTGCTAGAACAACTTTAAAGTGCATTCATGATTCAAAGAATAATATTGAAAAATGTTTTATTTGTAATGCAGGATGAGGGCAAATTATGCTTATTATAATTATTTGTTCTTAATGAAATTCCAAGCTTGTACATACATCCAATTTTGGGCTAAAGTTTGTTAAACTTGTTGTCTTGAAATTCTAGAGGTAAGTTACAGTATTCGGATATTGATCGAAAATGAGAGAATTCGTATTAAAACATCCATGCAAAATAATAGTCGAACGTTCGAGCAAAATTTCTACTGCGAGATTTTAGCTCTATTGCAATTACTACAATTTAATTGAAAAACGTTGTTGATAAACTGACAGTAAATTAATGATCGTAGATCTTAAAAATATTTTGTTGTTGATTTTTATTGCATGTCTGTATGCATAAATATGTATGTGTCTTTGTACATGAAATTATAGCTCACCAAAAATAAAAAACTTTTTTTTTTTTAATTAAAAAATTATTTATTAAAAATTGCCTACGAAAACAGGATTTGTCAATAATTTTTATCAAATCATTTTTTATTATCGCGATGGAAGGTTGCTTTTTACTTAGTACAACTCAAATAAAAAAAGAAACGCATTGTAATTTTATTAAAAACTGAAACAGAAGTTATTCGCTGTTGTTATAATGGAGGAAAGGACCTTTTTATGGTCAGAAATATGGGTTTGCCGCCATCCACGGTAAGAACAATAATAAAAAATGCTGAAAAAATCTTTGAAAGGGGCTTGCTCTCTTACAACTACCACTTAAAGATTGGTCATCTTAGTTATGGAAAAATTTCAAAATAAAAGGATAAAGGACTTATTAAAAAAAAAATTTACCAGTGACTACACTAGTTATTCAAAAACAGGGGATTAGTTTCCTTAACGCTTTAAAAGCTCGTATCCAATCAGCTGACTGCTTTTTTATATACAATTTATCAGCGTTACAAACTTTTTTAAAAGTTTGTCTGCATTTGTAAAAACTAATTTTTTTTATTTTACCCGCCACCAAAAAAAAAGTCGTGGGGATACATTTATTTTGTCATTCCGTTTGTAGCATATCGAAATATCCATTTTAGACCCTATAAAGTATATATCTTCTGAGTCGGGGTTTCATTTTATAACGATCTAGCGATGTCCGTCCATCTGTCCGTCTGTTGAAAGCACGATAGAGGTCGGACCGAAAAAGCTAGGGGCCTCAAATATTGCCAAAATATATCTTATACACAAGGTTTGTTTGGTATTGAAAATGGACTAAATCGGAATATTAGGAAGAGAGTTATAGCTCGTAATGCAAGAGTAGGTCAAATAAGACCGTGTCCTTCCAACATCGAGTAAAATGCAATTGTATCCAAACGCATTAACGAAGAGTCATGAAATTTCGAATGTATATTGTATAAGAAAATATTTTTCCCTGAAAATTGCTTAAATCTATGCCTTAGGAAAGGAGTTATAGATCAATATGTACGAAAAGGCTTTGTACTAACGGAAAATAAATGTGACACGCCCACCTCCCATATAACGTTTTATCTCAAATTCATATACATATATATATATATTAGAATATAAAAATATATAAAAGTAATACATATTTAATTCAATATCGATTACAGTTTATAACAAAATAATAAATTTTGTGCTATAAACGTACACAAAATTGGTGTTGGGTATTAAAAATTCGGCACAGCCGAATATAGTGCTCTTACTTGTTTTTATTATACATTAAATAACTCGCAGTTTCAGTTGGTTAAAACGTTTTAAAAAATACAAAACCATAAATAAGAAATTTTAAAATTAAAGAAGAAATTAAAAAAATAGTGTGACATATGCCGGTATATACACAAAGCAAAATGCATATGTTTTTTAATTGTTGTGTTTGTTGCCGCGATGCATATATCTTACGGATATGACTTGACTTTATCCACATATCAAAAACATCAAACCGATTTTGCTAGTTTCTAAGACCACATTTTAAGGTGTATATTGAATTTTTGTTACTTCTGCACTTTATTTTGTATTTTTCATTAATTTTTTATTAAATTGAGCTCTCTTGGCATTGAATTGTAATTTTTTATTAATAAAAAAAACCTTATTTAACTTTTAATTAATCTTTACTTCGTATAGGTACGATTTACTTTTTTTCTTTTTTTGCGTCTCTATTTTTTGGAACTAATCAGTACGTAAATCAAGGGATTACTTTATATTAAAAATTTATTTTAAATGTTTAACTTTAAGTTAGCTTATATTTAGAAGAAACGCAATATATTACAAACTAAAATTTTCCGAATTATTCAATTTTTTTCTTTACAAACCATCTACTAAAAATTAAGTCACCTCCTAAAAATAAGAAATGGAATAATAATTAGCATATAAAATTACTCAAATCGTTTCAGAAGTTCTCACGTAATGCGATTACATACACAGAATAAAATAAATTTTAATTTCTATCACAAAATTAATATTATTAATTAAAATATTATTTGATTTTGCTCCAATTAATAAAATGATACTATTAATTAAATGAAAATTAATTTTTTTAAATAAATCTGTATTGACAAAAATATCAACTAAAATAATACAAAATAGTTAATTAAAATTGTTGAAAATTTTTAAAAATATTTTTAATTAAATCAAACACGGTTATAATTAAAATTTGTGTTTAATTTAAAAACAGTCATGCAAAAAAAATAGTAAATGCATGAGTTCAATCCGTAATGAAGTCACGGGGGGTTTTTTCACGCACCCTCAGGTAGGTCAGACTGCTGGACCGATCTTCTTGAAATTTTCACTCAATATAACTAAGACTCTGGTATGATTAATAGCATACTTTTTTAGCCACGCCTACTTAAACACCCATTTTTTTTAATTATGTACTTGCATCGATATAGTTTTTAGTATTTGTCTTCAAAATGTACACAATTTATAGTCCAGCCAATGCAGAACTAAACGTTTGAAAATCGGTCAACATCTTTTGTTCACACTCTTAAATATTAAGGGTGACTTACCCCAAGGAACAATTCACGCTTCACCTTAATAACGTTACGACTTCGATGAAACTTTAAACTAAGATAGATCTGCATACCGTAGAACAGATATGGTTTACGTTTTTTTTTCTTTAATGTACTCAGAGTAAGTAAGTTATTTTTAATAAACTAAAAAATATTTCCTAGAAATAATTTATAATTTATATAAAAATTTCTGTAGCAAAACAACGTTTGCCGGCTCAGCTAAGTAGTATTTTAATAAAATTTACTTCATTCTATCAAGTGCATAGAACGCATGCAGATTAGATGAAAAGAAACCCATGTTTCATGGGTTAATAATGTTCATGTACATAGGTTAGGTTAGGTAGAACAGGCAGCTGTTGTGCAGCTCGCTTGGGTCCATTATATTGATCCCTTTGTTATACCAGAATAGAAAAGTAAGAATAGAATAGAATATAATAGAATAGAATAGAAAAGAAGCAGACAAGTTCAGAGTCTCCGGCGGTAATCGAACCCGCAACCCCCAAACTAGCAGAACAGCACACTGCTGAGTAGTACATCGGGGCACCCTTGTATGAGCATGAATTATTTAAAATATTTTGTATGCATCTGCATGAATTTTGAAGCACATCATTAATGGCTAACTATTTTGGAGTTGGAGAAGGCATTCTTCATGCCTCCTCTTGCACTTATGAATTAAAAGTCATGTAAAATGTTATTCACATTGAACTAGTGAATATTTTTTTGCTGAGTAATAAAGGGTGGTTTTTATGAATTAGGTTTTTTTGGGCTGGCAGCCCTGGTTGTTAATTGTGTCCAAAGTACATCTGTGAAGTGAAAAGTGTTCAGTATTCTCTGCCATTTCATCATGGAGAAACACACAAACGAGCAAAGACTGCAAATCGTTAAAATTCGTAGAGTGCGTACCGATGAGAATATTGCAGCCGTAGCGACTATGTGAAGTCGTTGGTCTTTGTGGACAAGCCGATTGAAGCCTTAGAGTATAACATAACACGTGTTATTCATGGAATACAGGCCGAAATGTTAAAAAAGTGGCGGAAAATTGAACCTTTCAAATGGACCATTTGAACCGGAGCCGCGGGCAACATTTACATGAAGTTATTTTTAAAAAGTAAATGGCAAATACCAATTCATCTATTCCAATAAAAATTTTAAATATGTGATGCAAATTTAAGTTTTTTATTAGATTTAAAAAAAAACTACGCTTAAAAATTCACGCTTTATTAGTAGGACGTACAACAAAGCGCACAACATGCCAACTGGGCATAAGTGCATACCTGTCATGGGTTTGGGCTTTTAATGCCCCTCCATTTCAACCTAAGGACGTACATACTTGCTGAAAATTTTGTCTACGAATTGGTCATTATTTTTCTGCATATTCACATTTTACACACATTTTGATAAGGTTCAAATATTACAAAATAATATTTCTTTTAAATTTTTAAGTTTTTTTTTTGTAACTGACAGAAAATTCTACGCTTTTCAAAAACATTTAATACCAATTAAACAAATTAATTATATAAAATTTAAAATAAATCAAGCAGTTTGTTAAATAAACGACTTCTAGCAATATTTTTTTTTGTGTACATAAACGGTTCTATTTTTATATACATATAAACCGCTTCGCTGACACCAACAAAATTTTCTATTGTATTTGTTAGGAGAGAGATTTAAATAATAATAAATAATAAATAAAATAATAAGTGCGCCTTATTGTCGAAGCTGAAAAGTCCTTGAAAAGAAATATCCTGAAGGATTTTAAAAGTAAGTTTTACAATTTCTTTTACAAAACTTTGCGAATTGAAATCTAACTAAAACACAACCTTTTTTAATATATTTCTGACTTAAGTTTTTATTTTTATTAAACGCAGTTGATTTTTATTGGATGAAGTCAATTGCATGAATGTTTACATAAAAGTATGTATTCATGTATGTGTGTATGCATGTGTGTATGTATTCCACTTATTTCTAGTTCTTATTCTATTATATATTTCAGTCACTAAGGGCAAAGCTTTTCAATACATTTTTTTGTCTATTCATTCCAATAATTGTCATAAAAAGTAATTCATATGTATCGGAGGTACCACTCCGCCTGCTGCTATTCTAACTATTTTAGATTCGAATAAGGAACTGATTACAAAATTATTATTACAAAGTTTTAATCAAATAGCGGTTAAAGTATAAGTCGTAAAGGGATAAATGGGTTCCTAGTAGTAGTAGTAGGAGCTAGTGAGAAGTGCGTTTCTGTTTTTTGTCCCACTTCGGATGGCTTCAAAGATTGCGATATTTTATTAAGTTGGGCCTGAAAACTCTACTTGTGGTGCCTTGAGTGATACACCAGCGCAAGCAATGGAAGCAATGCTACCAAGCATACAACAAAGAAACTTTTTAAGGGGTGTTTTCTGTCAAGGCCAATTCGTATATCAGGGATGGAAAAGTTGTTATGTTAGCTTTTATTTAATTAAATTAAATTAAAAAATGAATATATATTTGTGAAACACATTTTTAATTATGCAGAAGCAACAAATATACATACATTTGGTAAATTTCTTATCCCAAAAATACACTTAAGTTAATCGTTTAATACCGAAGCCAAAATCACATTTTCCTTCCCTGCATTAATAAATAAAATCAGGGCAAATTCAACCAATTTCGACAAAAAGTTTCCCCATCAGCTGGGCTGATAATTTCACCTGTATGAATTCGCTTTGAATGCTACCGTTAGACTAATTCATAGGGGTAAAAACTGCAAGGTCAGCAATTCGGATGTAAAGTGATAGCACAGGTATCACTTTGGGTAAAATTTTGGACATATGGGAATTCTGGACCTCGTATATGAAGAGGTTAGAGAGATTCAGATGCCGATGAAGTGTATGATTTGAGTAAAAGTATTCGAAAGGCTTCATCTCACGCTCATAGCATGGATAGTGACATCAGTATCTCTACAAAAAGGTCTTAATAAAAGGAAGAAGGTGCTATACTATCACTTGAATTAAACTTATCCTGCATCTTCAGTCTGGGGGAGTATGTGACAATATATCAGGTACATATGCTTGATCTACTAAACACGTTGAATTATTAGCAAAAGTATCAGCAACAATGCAGAATAATTCTCTATGCGCTTGATAACCTATCGGTTATAAGCGCTTTCGGCGGATGGATGTGAACTTCTCTTCAGTGCTTGCTTTTATTCTAAAGCCTAACAAGTGCGCTTCTACAAATTAAGTGACGCTGATATGGGTTTAAATATCACCTGAAATGAAGACATATTAAGGGTGCTGATGTTTGTAGAATGTGTCTGGAGGATACGCAGACAGCAAAGCATGTAGTATGCGAGTGTCTAGCTAGCAAAAGATTAAGGATTACAGACAGGCACACGCTAAGTGTGGATTCTATGGGGGATCTTAGTCCAAAGTATATGCTAGCGATTACGAAAGACTATGCGATGAGGATATTCTTCAATCACCATACTGCATTGTGAAATTGTTTTGCAGTTTAGAGTCAACTCTAATTGTGGCACGGGATTAAACAAAGAAAGGGATGCCAGATCTAAAGGGGTCGGCTTTGATATATCCTCTACACACAATATAGAAATTAATGAATGATCGATCAAATAACCTCAAGTTGATGTCTAATTATAGGATTAAAAGCCGAATATAATTTATTATAAATCTCTGTCAAAACTTATGATACACTTTTAATTATATTTAATTATCTAATCTATTGTGTATATTTACACACTTTTATTTCACTTAAGCTTACGTTATATTTTATATTATATTGATTACCCCAGAGGTAATCATCTCGAAGTCTTTTTCCATAATTCTAAAAAAAAAATTTTGAATCACTTAAATACAGCAATTTTTTAAACAAAGTTTATGATGCAAAACATATATCATAGACAAAGTACACTTAATTAGCAAGTTTCAGTTGATCAGTTAATCATCAGCTGTTTCTTTTCAAATGTTTTAAATTTAAATTTGATTCTTTCCTCTCTCATTATTTTCTATTGTCAAACTTTATATATATTTTTGTTTAAGTTTACATATGACATTGTGTAAAAAAAATTAATTTTGACAATAACTGTTCATTATTTTTGTTGTTATTTTCTTATTCACCTGTCACTGATTATTTGTATTGTTTTAAAGCAGTTCATTCATTTTTTTAAGCATTTAAATAAAAACAAGTAAGAGTGATATATATTCGACTATGCTGAATCGTGTGTACCCTTCACAACGTGTAGTCCTGCAATAACAATTGTTTGTATCACCATTCATCTTATATGAAATACGTACATAGATATAAAAACATACATATATAAAAACATCCCATTGTAAAATTATAAATTGACTTTGAAAATGTATGTTTAAAAAAAAAAATAAAAATATAAAAAAAAATATTTATTTTTTTACTCAGCTGGGATCGATGCCACGTTCATTCTGACCACTGTACCACGTTTGCATTTGTTGTATGTTGTTGTGAAAAAAACGAGGTGGTCGTGGTTTTTTGCTCATATCTCAGTTGCTTATTTACCGATTTTTTTAATTTTCAATACCGATCTGCTCCCGAATATTTCTGATATTTTAATACCTTACGCGGGTCCAGTCGATATCGGCGGGCTTCTAAAAGTTGATTTCAACATACACACGGACAGATGGTCAGACGGACAGATGGTCAAACAGACAGACTAACAGAGCTTAATCGACTCTCCTATCCATAAGCTTTCAGAAAATATTTACTTTCTGAAGTCAGAAATGAAAATTGTAGAAATTTTACACGGAATGACAAACCTATTTATACCCTTATTACACTCACTGTGAAGGGTATAATAAAAAACAGGCCAGAGGAATTTAAAAAAAGCCACCATGTACATATATATTTTCCACGCCATGATAAATATTTAATCCTTGTTTTAAGAAAAAAAATATTTTAAACTGATTATTTAAAAAAACACACACACACACATTGATTGATTACAAATTTTAACACGCACGCACAAAGTTTCACTAGTAACAGATGTTCTGATTTCATATAGATTTAAAATTATTTTCTTTTGTTGCTGTTGTAGTGGATTTTTATAAATTGCTAAAAATAAATTCATAAATCACAGTTACTTTTATTTAAACATTTTCGATTATTTTTTAGCCTCAAAGGTATAATTAAATATAAAATGGGAAACAGAAAAATTTAAAAACAAGCTTTAAAATGAAAACAAAAACAATAAAAAGGAAAAGGAAAAACAATTTAATATTGTAACATAATCAAACATAAGGTTGAATAAAAATATTATTTTATATACAACTTTATACTTACTGCATATGTATATGATATATACATTTACACGCACACATACATATGTATGTTTGTATGTATATAGTCATGTCAGCCCTATCCTACATATTTGACGTCGTCAACGGCATTTTTCATCAGTTGTTGTTAATTCATTTTTCCGATGCCAATATCACCATGTTTTGTATTCTGTAAGAAAATGTAACAATGATTTTAGCTTTAATTGATTTTGATTTCGTCCTTGTTCTTTTTAGGATTGTGATTAAACAAAAAATAGGAAAAAAGAATTAGAGTGAAAAAAAAATTTTAAAAAATAGAAAAGTTTAAATTACCAATCGATAAACAACGTCAACGACGCGTCGTCTTAAAACAGTTAGGCAATACCAAATTAGCATTGACGTTGTATTAAAGTGATGTTGTCTCAAATTTGACGGCGATGTTGGTGACGCAAAAAAAAAAAATATGGGTGTTTACTTGCAATGTATGGTACAACACATGTATGGCATGTGTGAATGAATATTTAATATAATAATTCGTAATATATTAAATAAATATGTGAGTGTGTGTGTGTAGCAGTGTATTTGTGAGTACATGAATACATATACTTTTATGTTGTATGTATGGATGTTCGCTGGTGTCACTTTGAATGAATGAGAAAACATTAAATAAATATAAAAAGGCTCTTCTTATATGAAAAATGAATTTTAACTTTTTTTATGTACTTCTTCATTCATGTATGTTTATATTTATGTTTGTACAGATATAATATACTTAAGTACATTCATTTATTCGTACATAAACACCTCATATGTTTTTCAACGTGGCTTTATTTCACATTTTTGTATACTTTTTTCTTTTGTTTTGCATTTTTAACAATAATATTCTTTAATATTACTTAAAATATAAAAACAGACATAAACATTCACTCTAATATAGTGTCTGATATAAATTTAAGGGCCCCTAAACATTTATGCATTGTTCACATGAAATCCGGTTGCTCCAAAATTATGATAAAGTGGATCATAATAGTAACTTGTCATTTAAAAATATTGATGACAATGTCCGGAACATGTTTTAGATAAAAAAATTTTATTAAAAAACAAAAAAGAGTACTATATTCGGTAGTCACGCAATAACAATAGTTTGTATCACCATTCATCTCATATGAAATACGTACATACATATAAAAAACATACATATATAAAAACATCCCATTTTAAAATTATAAATTTACGTATGTGTGTTAAAAAAATACAAAAAAAAAAATAATAAAAATATTAATAATAAATATAAAATTAAAATAAAAAAAAATTAAAAAAAAAATAAAAGACAAAATTTTAAAAAAATTTAAAAAAAAATATTAAAAAAAAATTAAAAATTGAAAAAAATAATAAAAATATACATAATACATAAGATAAAAAAAAAATTTTTTTTGGGGTCAGCTGGTTTTCGATACCAAGTTTACTCTAACCAGTATACCCCATTTCTATGTATGTATGTTGTTGTTGTATATTGTTTTTGTATTAAAAAAACGAGGTGGTCGTGGTTTTTTGCTCATATCTCAGTTGTTTATCTACCAATACCGATCTACTCCCGAATATTTCTGATATTTTAATACCTCATTTGTGTTCAGGTGATGTCGGGGGGCTTCAAAAAGTTGATTTCAACATACACACGGACAGACTGAAAGAACTTAATCAACTCCCCCATTCATAAGCTTTCAAAAAATATATACATTATGGGATCGGAAATGGAAATTGTAGAAATTTCAAACGGAATGACAAACCTATATATACCCTTTTTCACTGTGTGAAGGGTATAAATAACAACAATGTCTGTAACAGAATTAAATGAGGAATTGACTTATATCACTATCAAGGTATAAGTCATATTTTCCTTGTTTCGAGATATTTAGAGTTTTGAATTTAAAAGGATTAAAAAATATTTTTTTATTATGGAATATGAGTTTTCGACAGTAATGTAGTGCCAACAAACAAGTATTTATTATGATTGTGAAATTTATAACCATTTATAAAAGGAAATGTGGTTTTGAAAGGTTGAAATGACTTATACCAGTTTCAAAATTACCTGCATGACTTTATAAATGACTAACACCATCAAGGAAACATTTTTTATTGGTAATTAGCATTTTATTTAAACTCATTTCATTGTAACCAAGTAAATTATTTATTTGTGTTTAGGGAAATAAAGTGTTTGTGAAAAATGAATGAAAATTTGGTGGGATATAGGTAGTAAATCCATCTTATCTTTACGTTTTTCCTCTGTTATTGGTCTAATGGTTGTGTATAATGGGAAGCAATTAAATATTTTCGTATATTCTAGGTAATCCTCTTAGAAGTTAGAGGTCTAATACTTTGAATTCGTAATTGTCATCCAAGGAGGTTTTATAAAACATCTTATATAAAGCATATTTTAGAAATCTGTTTTATTGTATTTTTAGCCAAGACACAGCTTCTCCATTAGTGTTTTTCTCTCTATTATTCGTTGATTCTTTTAGTTGTTTTGTTTTTTTTTATATTTATATCCTTCATAATTTCTGGGTAGTGTTTTATTGATTGTTTTCGAACCACACCATACAGAAATAAATTCTGTTTTTCGAAATTTCCTAAAATTCCAAAAAGAATCAAAATTAGCTTTCCTGTCTTCATATCCGATTCCATTTATACATCTTTTGGAACAAAATATATCTTTATTTTCGAAAAGTTTACCACTCATATGCTTATGCCCTTCTCTTTTATATTCCTCTCTACTATTTCTCTTCACCACTATCTGAAGATATGACAAAATTACTAATTATTTTGCCAAACTTTGTGAACAGACTGACTTATACCCACTATAAAAAAAAAAACAGTAAAGGCTGGATTTGCCGACCGGAATGTAAATTTTTCTTAACGGAACGGAACGGCTGATCGTTTTTGTTATGTGTAAAACAGTTCGAGCAGTTATAGTAATGTTATGTGATGTAGCTGTAACGTCCGAACCTGTTAAAAATAGAAAATCATTACGTTTTTACGTGACATTTATTAAGAGTAATGTCAACTTGTTGATTTTTGAAGTCACTTAAATGGAAAATTCTTTATTACAAACCAACAAGAAACTAATATAAAAAATTTTTATAATTTTTCTTTTATTTATATACATATGTAAATATGTATATATAAATAAAGTGTGTACATAATATTATGTAGAAAGTTTCCAAAAATTTCATAATGAAAATGGGCAATCAATTTTTTTACCTACAAAAAGTTTTTAGCCAAACCTAAATTGTAAAGAAGACGAGCGATCAAATTTAATTTAAAGGATTTTATATTTCTTTTACATTTGTTTAAATAGTTGATCTACAATTTTCTATATTTACTTGTTAAATCAAGAAAAAAATCTTTTGATATTTTATAAAAAATTAAAAATATGTATATATTTTTTTTCTTTTATGTACATAAATCAAACTGATGTAACACGGGCTTATACAATTACCCCTAAACGCTACCATTGGTTATAAACCTTGTTTATATTGTTCAACAAAAAACACGCATAATAAATATAATTCCAAATAATTAACATTTGTTAATCTCTTTTTTTTTCTCGAGCGCTCATGGAAAGTTATTATATGCCGGAACTTCTTTGATTATAACGTAGATAAACAAAGATACCAAATTTCTTTCGGTTTGAAGCACAACTTTTTAACATTTTATCCTAAGTTTTGCGAGATGTCTTAATCACGCATGCTCATGCTTGATTAATTTTTCATCTAATCACGACCACGCATGACATAAAAAATTATGACATGCATACACATCTCCACTAAAACCTTACAATTGATTTTAAAATTATTTATTATTGATCGCAACACTCCCATAAAAATAAAATTTATAAAATAACTTTGGCTTCCTACGTGTTGCAAAATATTTTATATAATATACGTTATAAATATAAAAAAATATATACGTCTATATTAAAAAAATTATTCAAGAAACTTTAAAAGCCGCATTTTAACGTCTTAAGCTGTTTTATAAAAATCGTTGTAAAATGTTTCCATAAATTCTAAAGCACCGTATTGACAACACCTTTCGTTTTGGTTGTTTATGTAGTAATCATATGACACGTATTTAAAGTTGCTATAACAACACTAAAGTCGTACGTTAAGTAAACGGCGCGGTTACATACCATCAACAGTCGGCTAACCAAGCCTTAACTGTATTTTGTTTACCAACCAAAAAATAAACACATTTTATCGAGTTAATTTTTATGGCATACTGTTCATCTCTTCAGATTATGTTATTTTATTCGGATTTGATATGAAATAGCTGACAAACTAGATTTTTAAAAATTTTGACTTGTACCACTTTCAAAATCAAGGGCTCCAATGTCTGTAATAGGATTAAATATTTTTAAGGACACACAAGCATGTCTTTCATCTAATTCGAAATTTTAGTGGCGACCACATAAGTGACACTGTCTTAAACATTTTTTTACCAAATTATTATTGTCTACAGTTAGACGACAATTCCGGTAATGATTAGACAAAAAGTTTTTTTATACCCTTTACACGACAGTGTAAAAGGGGTTTTATTCCGTGTGAAATGAATAGGGGAGTCAATTTAGTATTGTCCGTCTGCCAGTCCGTCTGCCAGTCCGTCTGTCTGACATTTTCAAGATTCGTGCAGGGTACCAAAATATCAGAAATAAAAAACCAGAAAAACAAGACAACTGAGGCATGATGAAAAACCTAGACCACCTCGTCTTTTCACACCAATACAAACTGGATAAACGTAGGTTCGAATCCCAGATAAGACAAACAAACATTTTTTTTTGTTTTTTTTAATACACACATACATAAACTCCATTTATAATTTTGAAATGGGATGTTTTTAAGCGGATAAAGTCATTATAAAGATAACGAAAAACATGTATGTAAATATGTATTTCATATTAATGAGATGAATGATGATACAATTAATTGTTATTGCATGACTATACGTTGTGAAGGGTATTATCAAATTCGTCACGGCCGAATATATCACTCTTACTTGTTTTGATATACTCTTGTATTAGTCATTATATGCTCGGGCTGCACTAAGTTCAACTTTCCTATCAATATATCTTTGTTTTAACCTACCTTCTAGGAAGCTTTTAAGATTATTATAAAAAAAATATTATTTAGTCGTTTTAGTTCTCCTGCGTTTAAACCTATGCTCCGCACTATAGAGAAAGGTACTTACATTTGTTTTTATTTTTTTTTATAAATTTTGCATATTAATCAAAATTTACAAACATATAAATATTATACTTCATATCTGAAAATATTATAATTTTGCCGAATTATTTATAACATTTTTTTTTGCAATAAAAACAAATAATTTTTTTTTGCACATTTCAATATTATGAATACAACATTCATTTTTATGAATTAAAGAAAGCAAAATCAACAAGTTTTTGGGCAGAGTATAATTGAAATTAATTTTTTTCTTTGTAAAATCATCCATCAGTGGTTGTGGTAATTAAAAAAAAAAACAAAAATTAACAAACAAAAAACCCCAACAAATGAAAGAGGTGGAAACGTAATGAAACACAACAACTACAACAAGAATTAATGAAATTCGTAGAAAAGTATAAATTAAGTAAAAGGCATCAATTAATAAAAAAATAAATTCATTCAAACAAAAACAAGTACAATTTTGGGATGTTGGCGGTTAGCGATGATTAAGTTGTTGCCGTTTATGCGGTGGCAGCTGCGGATGTTTTAACAGATCAGCTCTACAGCTGTGATAGAAGGATGATGCAAGTAAAACTATATTGCACCCACTGTGCCACAATCACCACAATATATTATACATAATTTGAAATGAAAAAAAAAGACATTTTTAACTTAGGTGCATGATTAAGAAAGAAAATATTTAACTCAGACACTTAAACAGTTTGTGGTTTTATTGTGCTTTTTTTCACGTGAAATTTAAATGTTGGAAACCCATTGACATTACGATTTTTTTTTATTTTTTTATTTTATAATTTGGCTTTGCTAAAAGACATTTTTAGTTACGAAAATATGAAACGATTGTGTTTGTTGTAGTTTTTTTTTGCAATTTTAGGTTTCTATTCGCATGGCAACAATCAACGAAACTTAAAATGAGATAAATTTATAATTTATTGGACTACAAGTTTAATGTGGCAACAACAAAAAATTACTTTAGAAAATTTTTTGTTTCCCAACATTATCCAGCTACTCTTTCATCTTCACTCTCTCTTTGATCTTTGATTTAAAATAGATTTTGTTTATTGTTTTCATGAAAAGAATGAAAAAAAAAATGTAATAAAATTAAAAAACTAATAAAAAGGGAAAAAACTTAAATATTTTTGGTGTAAAAAATAAAATTTATAATGAAATGTTGGCCCTAGCACAATGTGATAGTCAACGGAAGGCAGTCAGATTAATCACAAAAAATTAGCTTAAACTTAGGACGAGCTACTCTGGTTAACAACTTTCTATTTAAAACTGGAAAGGGATTGGAGAAGGGGAGGTGTTATCCTCTTACGTAACAATTAACTCCTGATAAATAATGGGTGATTCAAGTAGAGATACTTTTTTCAATAGCCTTTTTTTGACAGATCACGTGTGAGTCGTGTCATGCTGTCATGTTATTTTTGTTTAGTATTGTTTGGCAATTCACAATGGAAAGACTTACGCCTGAACAACGTTTACAAATCGTTCAACTTTATTACGAAAATTCACGTTCTATGAGGAATGTGTTTCGTGCACTTCGCTCAACTTATGGTCAACATCACTGGCCTACTGAGCGTACTATTCGCAACACCATCACCCATTTTAAGATCTAGCATTTATTATTGGACAATATTCGACTGAATAGACCACGTCCAGCACGCTGTGAAGAAAATATAGCGGCCGCTCGCAGCAACTCGGACTGACATATGGAACGACTTGGCGCATTTTACGTCAAGATCTTAAATTGAAAGCGTACAAAATACAGCTGGTGCAACAACTGAAGCCGCTCGACCTTCGCAAGCGACATCGCTTCGCTCTATGGGCTTTTGATAATTTTTAAAAAGATCCTACTTTTTCGAGGCAAATTTTGTTCAGCGATGAGACCCATTTCTGGCTCAATGGGTATGTAAACAAACAAAATTGCCTCAAGAGATTCAAGAACTGCCACTTCATCCAGAAAAAACAACGGTTTGGTGTGGTTTGGGGGCCGGTCCATATTTCTTGAAAAATTATGCCGGTGCGAATGTAACCGTCAATGTTAACCGTTATCGTGCCATGATAACCGACTATTTGATGCCTGAAATTGAAGCTCGTGATCTCGGCTACATTTGGTTTCAGCAAGACGGCGCCACTTCCCACACATCGCATCAATCAATGGATTGAGAGAACACTTCGGTGAGCGCATAATTTCACGTCTTGTCGATTGGCCACCAAGATCGTGTGATATCACACCATTAGACTTTTTCCTGTGGGGATATGTAAAGTCGAAAGTTTTTGCGGACAAACCTGCTTCGATTCAGGCCTTGGAGAAAAACATCACACGTGTCATTCGCCAGTTACCAGTCGAAATGAATGCTCGAACGAGGCATCGAAAATCGGACTCAACGGATGGACCATCTGCCACGTAGCAACAACGGTCAACATTTGATAGACATAATCTTCAAAAAATAAATGCCAAAGAATGTTCTTTCAAATGATAATAAAAATTCCCTATTAAATTTGAATTTTCTGTGTTTTTTTTCTTTAAAAATGTAGTTAACCTCAAAATGAATCACGCTTTACAATGCAAAAAATTGTTGGGACCAGCAAAGTGTCAGCACTATTTTTGGTAAATACCTACAAAATTTGCGATTTTTCTTACACTACATACTTATGTGCCCTTAATTATAAAAGTGGCCTAAGTGATATTTTTTGTTTCGAGATATTTAATGTTTTGCGTTTGAATAAATTAATAAATATTTCTTAATTGTGTAACATTTCAATCGTGGATTTAATTAATCTCAATCAATTAAAATTTGTTAAATTTTTGTGTTTATCTCAGACGGAAATGTAATTTTCGGAGATTAAATTGACTTGGGCCATTTTCAAAATTAACCGAGTGTCCAAACCAGAAAATATAGAATAATTTAAGAAAAGCTATTTATGAATATTTATTAATTAAAAGTGAAAAGTAATTCATTCTTATTATCAGTATAACGTCCAAATGTTTTTGAAAAACTGGAAGATAGTAAAAAATATTATCTTGATATTTATCTTCCGCTAATATTTTTCCTCTTAAATGTGGAATTCAGAGTCATCTATAGCCGTCTTATAAAACATTTAATATTGTTAAATTTTCAGGAACCTCATCCATTGATGCAATTAATATTTTATTCAAATAATTGCAAATTTTAATTAAAGAAGTGATTTAATTAATTAAATCTATTTTAAAAGTTATCGAAAATAATAATTCATTTTTTAAAACTTTTTCTAATGAAATTTTTTCATATGAATTTTTTTTTTAATTAAAATGATTAATTTTTTATTTAATTAATAGTATAATTTTGATGATTGGAGCAAAATCAAATAAATGTTTGATTAAACATATTTATTTTTAATTAAAATTTATATTCTTTTCTGTGTTACTGTTGAAAATTTTGCAAAAAAAAAAAAATTAAACCATGCGTTACAAAATACAAATCTATATATATAAAAGTGAAACTCTGTGTGTGTGTGTGTGTGTGTGTGTGTGTTAGCTATAGACTCTGAAACTGTAAAACCGATCGGGCTCAAACTTTGGTAAGTTGTTGAACACATACCAGGGAGTGTTTATGGGTGAAAAAAAGTGGGCGGGGCCACGCCCATAAAAAATTAGTTATCAGTTTTAGCTACTTGCACTTGACCGATTTTTCTGAAACTTTGCACACATATCGAGCTGTCATGATTAAATAATTTCGTGATAAGAAAAGTGGGCGGGGCCACGCCCCTAAAAAAGTTTTAATTTTGAGGTACTTGCACTGTAGCGATTTTTCTGAAACTTTGCACACATATTAAGCTGTCGTGACTTTATAATTTCGTGATTAAAAAAGTGGGCGGGGCCACGCCCATAAAAAATTAGTTATTAGTTTTAGCTACTTACACTGGACCGAATTTTCTGAAACTTTGCAAACATACTGAGCTATCATGACTTTACACTTTCGTCATTAGAAAAGTGGGCAGTGCCACGCCCATTAAAAAAGGTATCATTTTGAGGTACTTGCACTGGACCGATTATTCTGAAACTTTGCATACATATTGAGCTGTTATGACTTTACAATTTCGTGATTAGAAAAGTGGGCAGGGCCACGCCCATAAAAACAATTATAATTTTGAGGTACTTGCACTGGTCCGATTCTTCTGAAACTTTGCACACATATTGAGCTGTTATGACTTTACAATTTCGGGATTAGGAAAGTGGGCAATGCCACGCCCATAAAAAAATTATAATTTTTAGGTTTTTGCACTTGATATTCAATTAAAATTCAGAATGCATTTCGATTCATTAAGGGGCGTAGCAACGCGCGCCGGGTTTGGCTAGTGTACTATATTTATAAGTTCAACGAAACACTTGCTGCACTTGTTGTCATTACTGTCATCATCAAATTTTAAAAAAAAACTAATAAACCCAATTTTTTTTAAATTTTTGACTTAGACCATTTTCATAATTACCACTAAACGAATCATTCACAAATTGTTCATTTTTGACAGCCTCATGAAAATAACATTAAACTAATTTAGTTTAAGGTAATATGGTGTGAAGGAACTTATAAACACTGTTTATTATTTTCTGCCCTAGACCACTTTTATAACTATAGGGCACATATGAAAAAAAACACATGAAAATGGATTGATATTGGAATTTGTTTAAATTACAACAATATTAATTTACTGGGGGAATAATCAGAACACTTTAGTGGATAAGAATGTTTTGTGAAGTGTGAACACACCTTTGGAGATTTTAATTTTTACAAGGTGGACCAAAAGAAGTCATCCGAAGTTGTTTGACTCTCATTTTTTTCTAAATGAAAAACTTCGATTCTGTTTTGTGGTGATGTTTATTTGAACCTTTAGAATTTTATTGGTCAAGTCGACAAGATGATATCGGCCAAATAGGCGCCGTCACAATTTATTGCTATACGGGCTCGTTTTCTGGCATTTTTCATCACGTCGTCGAGAACTTTGGGCGACAGATTCTCGCACTTGTGTCGAATGTTGTCCTTGAAGGCTTCCAGGGTCTCGGGCTTCTTCACGTGAAAAGAGTTCACAAAAAAGTCTGGAACGGTTGAATCGGGTTATCTTGCGGGCCAATGTTAATCGCCACAACGAGAGATGCCGCGACCCGGGAACGACGCCTTCAGAATATCGGTTGTGGCGCGCGCAGTGTGTGCCGTTACTCCGTCCTGTTAGAACAACTTGTGTTCCAGAAAAATTCGGCAAACATGGCCCTATAGTGCGCACCGTCCACTGTTTGTTGTCCTCGAAAAAATGGCCCGATGACTTCTCCAGCGTGAATAGCGCAACATTCAGTCACTTTGAGCGGGTGTAATGGCTCCTCGTGCATTACTCGCGGATTTTTGGTGCCCCAGAAGCGATAGTTCTGCTTGTTCAGGTACCTGCTGAGGTGAAAATGGGTCTTAAAGCTGCGCCAACACCACAGACAAATTGTTAAGCAAAAAGAAAAGCTTATTCCGCGTTCTTGGGGAGTGTATCGCTCCATGGCTTGTTCACTTGTATTCTACATCTGTCTAGTTCACAAATGTCAAAACAGATTTAGCATTGGGCGTCATTTGCAAAAATAAGAGAATCTTCCAATGGGGTGATTTCTTTTGGCCCACCTTGTATATTTATCAAGGCACATTTATTAGGGTACCCCGGTGGACTAGTCAATAGTGTTTAATCGTCTGCTAGTTTGGCGGTTGCGGGTTCGATTTCAGCCAAAGACTCTGGACTGGTCTGTTTCACTTTCTCTTCTTTTTATTCCATTCAGGTATCACAAAGGGTTTAATATAATGAAACTAAGTGAGCTGCACAACAGCTGTCTGTTTTAGCTACCTAAGGGATTTATGCATCAGGTAATCGCAGTGCGGAGAGAATTGTTTTGTCTATGTTTTTGTATATGAAGTTTGACATTAGAAATAAATGAGTGAAGCAAAAGAATTGTTTATTATTAATGGAAATCGACAGCTGAAGCTTAAAATAAATTAAGAAGAAAAATCAGCTGACGAATTAGGTTTACCTGATGAATAAAATTGCCTTAAAATTTATTTACAAAAACATGAATAATTTCTTACTAATTAAAAATTAAAAAAAAAAAAAACTTCTGCTAAAATACGAAATATTTTTAATTTTCTTTTTTTCATTTCTCACCAATAGATGCTCGTAGCTGTGTTACTTGTGACAAAGTGTTAGCCGAACTCGAAAAAATCGACGATGACACCGATTCGTTCGGTGTTGATTTTGTCAAAATTAACGATAAACGTCTAGCTAAACAATATGGCATTAAGAATTTCCCAGCACTAACATACTTCAGGTAAAAATTGAAAAAAAACAACCAATCAAAAATGATTTGAGTGCAAAAACACATTCACACAAATGTTACAAGCTCTCTTTCTCTCTCTCTTACTCTCTTCAAACTACTTCATAATTATTTACATTGCAAATGCATATCCATACACACAGGGAAAAGGAACCAATTATCTATGATGGCGATCTTATGGATGAAGAAGGTGTTTTGGATTTCTTAACATCTTTAGAGGCCATGGACTTGCCAGATCGTATTGAAGAAGTTAATGCTAAAATCTTGCTGAAAATCATTGAGGATACCGATTTCGTAGCAGTATTGTTCTGTAAGTAGAAAACTTTTGGCCGCTTTTTCACGTTCTTTATCAATATAAAAAAATTTATAATTTTTACAATTTAAATTTCAAGCAGTAAACAAAGAAAGGAAACATTTATTCAGATAAAAAATATTTTTATGTGCAGTTGCAGTTTTTTTTTTTTTGTTAAATAATAATTTAGCGAACGTTTAAATAGAGTAGAATTGTGACTAAAAAAAAAGAACAAAAATATTCAACACTTTTTACAGATGCTGAAAGCAAGAAACAATATTTAGCCAACTAACATTAGTAGTTTTGTGACTAACTTTTTTCATATTATTCAAAACATTTTAATGTAGCAAAAACAGAAAACATAAACACAATAAAACTCAATTATTTTTTTTCTTAACTCCCTTCGAGAATCTGTGTGAAAAAAAAAGATCTTAGAGACATGGAATTTGTAAAATATTTAATGAACATTTTTTTTTCAATTATTTTAATGAAAATATTAAACCCAACGAAAATAAACAAAAACACTTGTTTGTACGTATTGGTAACAGGTCCTGATCATGCCACCTGCCCACCCAGAGTCATGGGTAAGTTTAGTAGACACTTCGAAAGAGAAAGAAGTTTCCAATTCTCCTTACCCCACTCCCCACAATTACCAATGTTACACGTTAAATGCTCGTTATATGACAATAAATCAAATTAATCAGGATTTAGTTTTGAATATGTATTTTAAACTCCCTCTTTGAATGATTCAAACAAATTCAATCCCCCCCCCCTCTCTCTCTCACTCACACACACACTTGCTTGTACTCTAACTGTATGTGAAAAATACTACCGATTTTGTAATGTCCTTCCTCGTTAACAATTTACTTATCATTTTTGTATATGTATGTGTGTGCATTTATAAATTACTAACTATGTATGTATGTATATAGCTATATTTTCTACTCTACCACCAACAACCGTCCCTCCCTCCCAACAAACGAACTTAATATTCATGCCTTAAATGTTTTTTTTTTTAACAAATTAAGATAAGTTTTTTTAGTTTTTCTTGTTTAATGTGAGAATTTAACAAAAGAACACTTAAATAAATTTCAACAATGTAACACTATTTGTTGTTGTTGTTTTGTCTGGTTGTAAAAAAAAAAACAAAATTTCGAAACAAACTTATTTGTAGTATGTGCGAACAGAAAACAATTCAGAAACAAATCTGTCTAAAGAATTGTCTTTTTAGTAATGCCTTAAGTTTTGACCCAATGATG